>JANBXA010000424.1:0-1200000 GCA_030556225.1 Cricetiscus sungorus
AGGCTAACCTTTGGTGTCAGCATCAGAAACACCCTTCACCTTTTTTGAGCCAGAACCTCTCCCTGGCCTGGAGCTAATCAAATGAAGTGACTGGCCAAAAAGCCCTAGGAGTTCTGAGGCTTCCTTCTCCTTAGGTGTGTAATTGTGAGCTGGCATTTCAGGTGAGTTCTGGGAATCAACCACAGGTCCATAAACTGTGATTGGCAGTAGGCACTTTACTTACTAAACCATCACCTCTGCCCTCCCTTGAGTTGATTTGTAAAAACTACTTCTGGGAGAATGTTGCTAGCTAGCTGAAGGAGGTAAAATCTCTTTGTGGAAGGAATATGTAAATTTCTAATTGGCTTATTATAGCAAGCTTACAATGATATAAGAAAGTAAAACGCAGGCCTTACAGTGGTATCCGGGCATGAACACCAAGGTTTCAACCTTAAGGTAAATGTTTCTATGGTGGTCTTGACGAGGCTGTTTTTCCCCACAGTTGTATCTTTACATTCATTTTGCAGTTTCTGTACTCAGACTTTATACCCCCCAGGCAACCCACACTGCCTATGAGAAAACTCACATAAACATCATAGGCTTAATAAAACAACTATCTCTTATTGATCTATATACAAAATCAATTATATACAAAATCAATTTTCAATGCTATGTTAATTTTTATTTAAACATTTATCTCCCAGCAAGCTTCAGCTATCAATTCACACAGTCTAAGTCGTATAAGGAAAACTCAATAGGGATTGATTGGATCAGCCTGGTTTGTGGCATGTCTGTGGGGCATTGTGTTGATTGCTTATTGATATAAGAGAGAACAGCCCACCGAGGGGAATACCACCCATAGGCATGTGGGTTTGGACTATGCTAAAAAGCTAGCTGAACATGAGTCAGGGAGCAAGCTTTAGTCCATGCTTCCTGCTACTGATCCTGCTTGAATGTTGCACTTACTTTCTCAATCATGTACAGTGAATTGGAGGTATAAGCAGAAATAAAACCTTTCCTTCCAAAGTTGATTTTGGTCATAATGTTTATCAGAGTAATGAAAACAAACTAGAACAAGTTGCTTTTATTTATTTGAGCATGTATGTATGCATGCACGTTCATGCACATGCATGCATGCACCCTGGAATCATGGCATGTGGGTAGAGTTCAGAAGGATTTGCAAAAGTTGGTTCTCTCCTTGCACCATGTGGTTACCAGGGATTGAATTCAGCATGCCAGGGTTGGCAGGATAGGTCTTTACTTGTGAGACATCTTGCTGGTCTTGGGTTGAATTTTTTTTTACAAATTTGTCTTGCTTTAAGGCTTGTGATCTTTTAGACTTTTTTCCTTACAATGGATTTTGTACGTGTCATTCTTTAGTCATCTTTTGGTGCCTTGAGTCATTTCCATAAAACTTAGAGCCATTACACAAGAATAAACTCAACATTTCAAATAGTTTCTATGGGTCAAGAAGTCATGAGTATTTCAGGTTGACAGTCTGGCTCTTGATCATTCCTGAGTTTGAAGTTCAAGTGCAAGCTGAAGGTATTTTTTGTAGATTGCCCATTGTAGATTGCCTGCATGGAGAATCGACTTCCAGAGCAACACCTGCACCCACCTAGGTATCAGTCAGTGCTGGATGTTGGTAGGATATTTTAATTTCTTTTGTTAAGTGGGCTTATCCACAGGGATGGTTTGCTGATCTCATGACATGAGTGAATGAAAGAACACAAGACAGCTACTGTAGTGTCCTACCTAGCTTACTTCAACTGCAACGCCTATTTTATTTAATAGAAGAGGGGTCTATCAAATAATATGAATACCTGGAGATAAAAATCCCTGGAGTTTCTCTGGAAGGTGGGTGATCATCATCTATCCTTTTCTTCTTGGGTTTATTCTGTGTAATTGTAATTTCGCATACTTTGAAAATACAGTTTAAGCTTTATTTAGACTTGATGAGAGCACTATTAGGTAAGATCCAGAGATAGCAGCACATAGGGTTAACAATGCTGAAAATTGTAGATCTGGATTTAGAATCAGAGCAGCAGCAGGAATCTGGGTCAGGAAGACAGGTCCAAAAAAGAGCAGGTACTCAGTCATACAGTACACCTGGCAGCTCCATCCTTTTTAGCAAGAGTTTGCTAGGTTTGGGAAGAAGATAATCAGAATAAGTTGCTAATTACAATCTTCTTTCTTTTCTTTTTTTTTCAGAGATGTATAATCTTTTTTTTTCTGGTTTGTGTAATTGATTTTGATGAACTAGATATAAAATACATTTTAGCAACTTGAACATTAACCTCAACATATGCCTATTAGTTTTGCAGAGCTAAGATAGTGTCCATTTCACTGACAAGAGAAGTATTATCTACTTCTCAGGAAAAAAGGAGGATCAGTAATGGTTGTGCCTAATAATCTCTATGGGGTTTTAGATTTGAGTTTTCTTTCAGGTTTACCTATATTGTGCATTTTAACTTTTAATAATAATTATTTCAAATGCTTGTTAAGTATTTAAAGTACATTAAAGTCATTATCTAGACTCACTGCAGTAACAGCAGTGAAATATGCTGAGTCATTTTAGCAAAGCAACAGGCTGCAGAGTGAAACCGACTGGAGAGTCTATTCTATTTCAAGTTGCCCTCATGTTGCTGTGGGCCCTTAGCCATATTTTTCTCTTTGTTAAAGTTGGGGATGAAAACAAGTTGCCTCATAACAAGATTACCATAGGGGTTTAGTAAGTTAACACCTATAAAACACTTAGTGCACTTCATGGTTACTAAGCACACAGTATTGTTAATTTTTATTAATTCCATAAACTTCCTTCAAAAAGTTTTAACTCAATTGTTTATGTAATAATTATTTCCTTATTTCCTTGGTAGTAGAACCTTCTGTCCTCATGGCGCAATGTCCATGGTCATCAGTTAAGCATCTAAGGTATGCAAGAAGTTGATAAGAAAATAAAACAGAGGAAATAGAGATAACTGTATTTGTAGAAAGAATGATAAGGCTAAGGAAGTCCTTGCTTTTAACATCCCAGATGATTAGGAAGAGTAAAGGGAAGAGGTATGAGTGTGTCTGTGGAAGCTAAGAAGGTATTTAGAAATAGGAACCAAAGAAATATATCTCGTCTTGGCAGAGACGCAGGTCTTAGAAATTGTGGTTGTGGGAATATATAGTGTTCATCTGATGGGTTCTTCATTCTAAGTAAAATTAGAGGAAAGGGGATTGATGGTATATGAACTAGGGCTCTGAGAATAAAAGAGGCATAAAATATTTCCCAGGTCTGTTTAAAGATTTCCTTCCAGCTGCAAAGCCCACTTGAAGATAGCAGACCTGAATTTTAATGAAAGACTTAGAGACTCAGTGAGGTTTTCTCTAGTTTTATGTTCATTCCTGTGAATGCAGGTATGAAGTTGTTAGACTAGAAAGTGAAAGTGAATGAGGGCCTGAGTAAAGCAATACAAGATAATCAGAGATAAGAGAGGTCAGAAATCAAAGCTTCTACTCTTTCAACTCATCATAGATTAAACCTACCTCTTCTATTAAATCATACCTTTTGTCTTCCTCAGTTGCTGTGAGCCCGTGTCTTATTCTTTTGATCTTTTCAACATAGATTGTTGCACATTTTATTTTCTTGCAAAATAGGAAATTATTAACTATCAATTGATTGTGCTTTCATATTTTCTTATGTCATTCTATATCGGTTACATTATATAAGACTTTATTGAAACATTTTTTTTTAAATTCAGCACCCCATAAATACAAAGAGCTACTCTGTTCCAAAATGGGCTACTTTTGATTATAAATGTGTCCACAGAGTTGAGGTAAATTAAAATTTTAATAATGTGGTCAGTTCTTTTTCAATTGAGTAGATGGATGAAACAAAAATTCAATAGAAAATTTGGCTTGAATTATTTGATTTGAATGTTTCCATTTTGTCAAATTGAACTGGTGCTTGCCAATTTCCCATTTTATTCTGAGGAAAGCCCAAATGATAAAGAAAATAAAAATCTCTCTTTTGTTCCTTTAAAATAATCTCTGTATGCTATCACTTTAAACTTTTATGTAAATGAAGTAATTGGCTGTGGGGATGCATTACCAGGGTCAAAAAGTGAATATGGGCTGCAATGAAAAGTCAAATCATGAATAATCTATGGAAAGAGGCACTCTAAAAATATCCTCTTGTGTGATTATAGCAAACATGAAATCATTAAATGAATTCACTATAAGTATATTGTACATCTCATTCTGATTAGTAATGCAGGTAGAGTATGAAAGATAGTAGACACACAAATAAGCAAATTAAAGATCCTTGATATGATGGGATACTATATGGTGAAATCCTTGTAGACAGAGTGGACAGATGTTAGTAATTGAATAGAGACAGAGTTAGGGAAGAAAGATTATAAGGATCTCAGGAAGTTAAGGAGATGGTTCAGTGGGTAGAAGTACTTGCATGAGGACCTGAGTTCAAATCCCTCATCCTCATGTAAAAGCTGGATGTGGTGGTGCATGTCTGAAATTCCCTTCTAAGGTGACTTTAGGCTACATCAAGTTGATAGTTAAAGCTAATTTGGAGAGAAGCAGAAATTTCAAGGTCAAGAAATTTCAAGCAGAATTTCAAGAAATTCAAATATCTTGATGAAGCAACAAGAAAGTTAGTTGAAGAGAGTAGTTATGACTCGGGTGTTAAAATAATAAAATGCTGGCTGTTGCTCATTAATGGAAATGTTTCATTATTTTTATGTAGTTGGTTATAATTTTTAAGTATGAATATTGAAAGTTTTTCATTCACACATCAGATTTGAAATTACAAAACTATAGCAATAAATAGTATATGCTAACATTTATTTCAGTTTCAGTGACTAAGACATAAATTTAAAATATCCATTGATAAACTTAGCTCTCAGTGTATAAATCTTGAATACATTTTCAAACAGATTTATTTAAGGAATAATGTCAGTGAAGTTCTAAAGGTTCAAATCACTTATTTGTGGGTTTAGTGTACATGTTTGCTTTCCTTATTTAAGTTCCTAAAATATACCTGGAAGCTACCCACTTCAGTGTCACCTAAGTTGCTGTATTCTCACTCTAACCTTCCTTCCATCCTATCGAATTCCCACATGCTCTCATTTCATCTTGTTTGCCTCTCCCTTCCTGCTGCGATTTCAGCCTCATGAATAATTCCTAGGGAAGCAAAGCAGGGGAAGGAAGAAAGGGGCCACCGAAGTCTTGGGGTTTTGTCTCTCACCTGTCAGGACCTTTTTTTTTCCTTTTCAAAGTTATCCTCACCTATGCTGGGAGAGATAGGAAATGCCAGATGTGGGGTGAAATGCAGCTACTTCTAGTGCTATCTGCCTTATTTGACTTTCACCTGCTCTGTTGTCTACTTGCCAACACACAGTTCTGGTCATAGGCTGTTATTATGGAAAAATAAATAGTCCAGTCAAACTATGAACACAACAAACACTCTCATTGCTTAATCCTAAAGCAGAATAATTTTGCATTGTCTGCTCTGTCCAAACAGAAAGTTAGCTTTCATTTTCACTTCCTTGGAGATATTTTTCAAGCATTTTTAAAAAAATAAATGCCCTATTTTAAAAATTACTCTTCCTAAGTATATTCCTGACTGAAGCACACTAATTTATATGGGCATTTCTTCTTTTGGGTGAACATCAGTCAGTGTTTTTATTTGTATTGCTAGAGATTCTTGCTGTTGGTTAGAAAATTCCAACCAGTTAGTGCTACTGAACTGAATAGAATGAGTTTCTTGCACACAGAGAAACCAAAAGCTTTGCCACCATCATTTTAAAAGATGGCTTTTGTTAGGTAAAATGTGGGAGAGCATTTGCTTTTAACATGAAATAAGAAAGAGATTAACATCTAGGATAATCTGTCTTGTACAGAATTTATTACTGAGAAAGAAATACATCACTTGAATTTAGTTTTCATTTAGACTCCTTCTTAGAGTGTGTCAACAATTTCCTTAAATTTAAGGAAATAATGTTTTCTTAGAACTGACTTTAAAAACACCTTTGAGGTTCTTTGTTTCTTGTTTTCCTATAACATCAACCTAGCATACCACATAGTTCTCTGAGAAGCCATGAGTTTACTTTTTCCAAACAGCACAGTACAACAAGACAATCGCCTTTGTGTCTGGATCCATCAGGGGAAGAAGGTGACAGAATGGGTTTATTATAAAACAGTGCACAATAAAAGTCTGAACTTGGCAAATGAAAGGAAGTTTCGAAAAGATAGTCTGTAGAACTTTGATGCATGGTATACAAAACTAAAAATCACCTCCTATGGAGACTCTTGTTTGTCCACTGCAATCACTAGTAATTTCAAAATTGAAAATTAACAAAAGAGAATAAAATAGGGTAATTGTTAAAAGTGCTACACATACACCTTAAACATTTTATTTCATATTAAAAATATAAGTGTACCTGTATTCTATAGTAGCTCCATGGTGTTTTCTTTGATACAGTTGAACTGATTTCAGTTCCAGAAGAAATCACACTTTTGGATGATCAATTATTACTCTGGTATCTTTAAGTGAAATATAACCTCAATGAAGAAGAAAATCCCAGTACAAATCCTTGATTTTCAAGGTATTCCTCTTGTCTTTTATGAAATAAAGACATATATAGTCAAATAACTGTTTTTAGTCATTTTCTTTTATCAAATTTTTAAAAATCATTTAATCTTCTCTCAGTTAAAATGCCCCTTAGCAAATATATTGGTTTTTTCCAAAAATAATTCAATTATAAAATTTAAATTAGAAGTGTGACATATATAAATAAGGCCAGGGGCATGTATTGGTCAATATAGAATTCTATCACATGAGTAGTCATGATGCAGGTATCTTAGCTAGCAGTAGGGCTTACTATAAATACTTTCACATTGTTGTATAAAACAACATGATTGGTTGAATGATTGATTCTGACACATCAGTAACTATAGTAATTATATAAATTAATAATATGGATACAATTATTTCTCATTTTAAACTGATTACTTATCTCAAAATACCTTTAGGTTTATACAAATATTGCAAAGATAGTGGAATGAGGTACAATTAGATTTCATTTGAATTTTATACAACAAGGTGTAAGATACATGGTTTCTATAGTATGGTGGCTTCTTTTGCTAAATAAGGTAACAATGACTCAACAACATATATATTGTAATGCACATAAAATTTCTAAGAATTATTTTAGCTTTTACTCAATATCTCCTTTCTTCTCCGGAAGCTCGTATAAGATACTGTACTGCCTTTATTCAGATAAGGTGATATTTCCCACATGTTAATGATGCCTACAGTTATACCAACAGGTCTCATGATACTGTTACTGTCCCTTGTCATGTAGCTGAAACTTTCCTCTTGAAAAGGTACCCTAATATTGGATGCTTCTCATTAGTTGATTGTAGTAGGCCCACCAATATTAAGGTACATTGTTTCTATAGTGTTACTTCACTAAACAAATGCCTTCTTTCATCCATAATGGTTGTTATCATGATGGAAAATATAGTTTAGCTTTTTATGAGGATGTTTTACAAAACCAACAAGTTCTTTTTACCTCCTTATTGAATTCCACTTTTCCCATGCTATTCCTGTTTCTTGAGCTTTAGAATTCAACAGAAGGAAGACATACTCCAACACCATCTATGTTTGGGGAAACAGCACCGTGGTTGTACCAGGGATGGTTGTGTGATCTGGAATTCAAGTTCAAGACTGCATTCCTTGATTCAATTTTATTTTCTTTGGTGGCATTTTTTTTCTTATACTTCCAAAGTGCAGTTGAAAAAATTCATTGGATAATTCTCTTACAGAATATCACCATGTGACTAAGGGCAATCCTGTATCTACAAATTCATTGTTTTGCTCATCAGATCATCTCTCAGTTAGAATATAGCTCTAACATGATATAAACAGGGGATTTGTTTACCAAGCTGAAAAATGACAGTTCATAATCCTATACTTTATGGAAGAAGCTGCCCAGATCCCAAAGTTATTTTAATAAACAGCCAGACTCCTACACTATATCTACTGGAAAACATTTTAATATAGAACACAAAGAGACCTTTCCCAGAGACAATCTGTTGACTTTATGGGCCTAGGAAATAAAGATGTCACAATAGCTTCCTTGTACCCAAATATCTGTGAAGAGAGCGATCAAAAAGAAACTAGTTATCTTTCTTAAATTATAGTGATTCCAGTTCTGACAAATGTACAGACATTGGTTCCTGGTTGTTTAAACTGATACTAAATAGTTGATATAAAACAAAAACAAGGGAGACCAAATCTTTTGTTTTTTATTTCTATGTTCCAAATACATTTATTTTCTACCCTACTTTAGATGAATATGGATTTCATCCAATTCTGTCTCTTCAGTATACTGTCATGAAGGCAGTCTCAGCGTGAATTTAATGTGAAGCTGTTGAATGGGGTATAGACCTTGCTGCCTGCTATATATTATATATTGTTTTCTTGTAGATGTTTTTGGTTCTATGTCCATTGAAACTGTTATGTGAAGCAATGTGCTTTAGGGAGAAACATTGAGGAACTGTAATGGTATCTTGGAGAATAAATCCTAGGACTTGGGCTATATGTATCTGTAGCACCTGTCATTGCCTTTAGTCTTCATTATCTCAAACAAGAATAGACAGCTTTTACTACCTTGCCTACTTTTAGGATGTTGTTTTTAACCCTGTATATAACACTGCATGAATGTGTTCTAAACCATATGGTACAGTATAAGTCACAGGGATGGCTTTGAGGCTACCAGGGATGATGAAAATCTACAGCAGTAAAGGATTCCTTTTACATTCACAGAAGCTATTAGTGTAGGGTAGGCTGAAAATATATACTCTTCAATATAGAAGTGAGAGAGACAGAAAAAAGGAATGAATGTCCAGAACATCATATTCCAAAACTCACAAGAGGTGTTATCCACAAGCCGCGTGATTAACCACAAAATGCACTACTGCGGTGATAAAGAACATGGTATAGAAATGCAGTCAATGCACATGATTTAATTTCTAAGGTTCTTTCTATTTTTGAAGATAACTTGAAATAAATCAATTAAGCTAAAGACAACTATCAGTAAATGAAGATAAAAGCTATAGGAAAATTGATATTTTAAAGACATTTGCAATGATATTTTCAGATTTAAATCACGTTAGCTTTTAGGATGAAGACACAGAAACAAAGTTTGTTTTGTCCCAGTCCATCACTCTATGTACTGTGGTGACATATTTAATGCCCTTATAATTCTTAGCAGGTAGGAAGGAAACTGAGGCACAGAAAGAAGATATCATTTGATAGAGGTTGTGCATGTAGTTATGATAATTCCAGAAATTAGAAGAAAACCAATGTAGTATTCAATGTTAGAGAACAATTAATTTAGAAAGATGAACTAATAGTAAGGGAGAAAAATGAAAGAAATATTTTGTCAACTGGAAGAAAATGAGAAAGGATGCTTTGGAACAATACAGAGCCTGCTGTGGGACTTGAGGCTAGTCCTTACAATTGACACTTGTGTCTCTTAAAGACAATATGAGATAATCCATTGCTAAGATGGAAATATTTTAGATAAGGAAGTTCTATCATTACAATTATTCCTATTATTATAATTATCAGAATGCACAATTTAAAAATATTCTAGAGAAAGACTTAGAGAAAGCAAAAATATTAACAGGGGAAGGGAGCCTATTGTTCTAGGAAAATTAATTACTTAAAATGAGTAAGGCAGTCTGAGTACCTTTCACTGATTTGAGTATGTAATTTGGGCCAAATTCTTTATAGAGTTTTGATTAAAGAACCTACTTCTGTAATGATTATATAAAAATTTATTCGTTCCAGTTTTTTTTTTTAATTGCATGATGTTTGCTTAGTTGCCAGCATTCATATATTTACTCCCAAGTACTCATGAAAAATTTTTGTACCTATGACAGGTTGCATGATATACCTCTTCTTGGTGCACTCAATTAGTGTGCCATTGTATCTTGTGATATTTTTAATCAAGTGTTGTTGGTTCCAAGCTGCTATCAGCAGTAGATGCCAAAAATATTCATTATAACACTTCTCAGCATGTGAGTGAAAGCACTTCAAATCACAGAGGCAGAATTTACAGCCATTGTCTGTTCTCTTTTGCATGTTAAGTAGCTAAAAGAATGTAAAACAGAGAAGGATTTACTAGAAAATAACATGGAGGGAGATGTGGTAAAACATGAGATTGTTTTGTGACAGTTTTGAATAATTATGTTCTGAATTGAAGTTACAGTCTCAGAAACCTTTGTTCTTTCCCTGAATGTTTTTTAAGCAGTAGTTGTTTGTTTGTTTGTTTTCTTCAACAAAGAGCCAGAATGTGAAAGGTGAAGCCTGGGATACCTTATATTCAGCCCAGCTCTATGCTGTATTGCTATTCCCGGAAGCACAGATATAGTACTCATGGTAGCTAGAAGAACAAACATTTTATTTGTGACAAATTAATGAGAAGGTTTATTATCTTTTGTGTTGAGCTTGCAACTATTGGCCTCTATAAAATAAATTAATTCAATTTACAATATAAGCTTAGACTTGGAGGCCAACTGACAAGCTGCCAGGAAAAATGTCACCAAAAAAGCCTTCAATGACAATCTTGGATATTTAATTTTCACTGTTACCAGTTTTGTCTGGAGGAAAAAAACAAAACAAAACAACAACAACAAAACCCACAAACCCAGAGCCTTTTGGTCTGGGATAGGGGGTTAACAAAGTAAAAGTAAAAAAGCTAGTGAGAAACAGACTCCAATTTTTTTCTTTCTTTTTTTTTTCTACCTGACAATTGTGTGTTCCTAATGATATTGCTTCTTTTTTTTTTTTTTTTTTTTTTCACTAATTCTGGAGATAGGGAGCAAAGAGCTGGAAGTGGGCTGTTAAATATGTCAATCAAAAGCATGATCCCAGCTTTCCAGCTCTCTGCTTACCATCTTTGACCTCACTGGCCTTTTCTTGAATGTGTGGTTTAGCTATGTCATCTTCAACAGTGTCCATCTAGAGATGAATTTATCCTGCTATGTGTTAAACCCATGGTGGTTGGTGAGGTAGCTCCTTAATTGGTTGCTGACTTCGCCTTAGACATTACAGTCTTACCAAAACCTACAGGAAAATTAAGAATTTTATTAGGCATGTTTATTAGGTACTTAGTAGGTAGCCTTCAGTAAGTCCTTTCTGAATTAAGATCCTAGAACAAGGCAAAGTACATATCTAAATATTTTCATAATCATATCTTTATAAATTTGTATGATTTAGACTTTAGTTTCCAACTGCATTTCAAATTCTAAAAGGTAGTGTTACAAAAGATTACCATCAAGAAAAATATCCCATTAAATTTTGTTGCTTTCAGAAATGCTCAGAAATTTCCATATTTATTTATTGATGTCCTAAGGTATCATTGTTTTAGAGCATTAGGAGACATTTGCTATGTCAACTGCGGCTTCATTTTAGTGTCAGTAGACTTTCTACCATGGGGGGTTATTGAGACATTTTCAAAACTCCAAGAATATCTGAAATGACAGAAGAAAGAAGACAGGAACATTCTGTTGAAGTAATTATGAGCAAGGCAGAAGGGTAGAACTGTGCCGGTTCTGATCAGCTGGCTGGCCCTTCTACAGAGGGAGGCCAGATTGCCCCCAAGTCCAGTCTAAGTCAGGCAACTGTGGAGTCAGCATTAACCTTCTGACTCACAGCACCAGCCCTGAAGCATTTCTCTCATCTTTTAAATGCTTCCAAATTTGGTATGCAGAGTTGTAGAGACAGCAGAGGGAGCATCATACGGAAAGTCAAGAGGGGCAGTGTAACCATGGTTTCATTCCAGTAGTCAAAACCAGAAAATCACCTTTCAGGGACCTATTGTATTCTGCCAGGGGCCCCCACCCCAAGCCTTGTTTTTAACATCCCATTTATTAATTTTAAATCTTTGCAAACCCATTGCTTCCATGGAGAGTACTGGGTCATGTAGCGTACTTCAGCTTAATGGAATCTGACTTTCCTAGAGCAGAGATAATTTATGTATCAGTCCATCTATTATCATTTATATGAATTTATGTTGGTGAATGGTGAACTCATAGGTGAAATGGGGAAGAAATAAGCTTCTTTGAGCTTTTCTCAATGCAGCCATAAAAACTTGAACACTTTCTTCTTCCAAACCTTCTGAACATACTGGCAATTTACACTTTTTATTTAGCTGGGAATCTATAATGTAATTTCCTTGATCTTAAAGCAGATCAAACTCCAGGCAAGATAGAGAAATGTTTCTAAAGACAGTTTAGAAAGAAGAACATGTTCAGCTTTTCTTTGTGGATGATGCTTTACTTGGAACATGGATAATTTAACTTGTTATTTTGAGCTAGTTGATAAATAATATGTTTGTAACTGAAAGACAAAATCTGTATCAATTTTCCTCTGTAGCAAAGCATTTTTTTCATTGCTGTTAGAGACTTGCACACAAAAAATTTACACAGCTCACTACTTACAAAATGACCATTACTTAATTTCAAATGTTTTCTTTAAGTTTGAGTTCTTAATATGAAAGTGGTAAGTGAAAAGAAATAAGTTTTAAAGACTATGAGTTTGGGCTGGGAAGATGATTCAGTAGGTAAAATGCTGCACAAACATAAGGGATTGAGTTCAAATGCCCAGAACTTATGTAAAGCCTGGTTTAGTATGGCATGCCTGTGATTCCAGTGGTATTATGCTCCCAAGATGAGAAACAGAGAAGACAACCTCAGGAATTCGTGAGTCAGCCAGCCTTGCTTATGCAATGATGAACAAACGACTCTGGTTGAAAAACAGGTGAACTATGAGGATCAATACCTGAGGTGGTCTTTTGACCTCTATATAAGAACCGTGGCTGAAAGCTTCCTGAGTTTGGGTGGTAGCTGAAGACTGTTTAGAAAAACTACAACCAAAACAATTCCACACTTACTCAAAGATTTGAGGAGAAAACAAAAGAAAATCTAACCAGTCTAGCAGGGATTCAGGCTGGAGAGACTCAGTCAGGAGTCTCAGCTTCAAGTCAGGCTTGGGCCTGGGCTGATGGGCTCAAGCAACTTATTGGTGAATTTGTACTTTAACGTTGGGTGCCAACTGTAACATGAAAAATAAAAGATCCAGAGACTGGATGGAGTTCAAGCTTCAAGTTGAGGATCAGAAAAGCAAAGCAGCCAGCCACAAGCTCTTACCTCTGCCTCAGGCCGAAAGGGCCATGTCCTTCCCTTAGTGAGCATGGAGAACCCTTTGGATGTCCTTCTGCATATATGTTTTTTAAACTGGTTGATGAATAAAACTCTGTTTGGCTAATAGTGAGACAGAAAGCATAGGCAGGGCTACCAGAAGCAGAGAATTCTGGGGAGAGGAGGCAGAGAGAGACTGCCAAGGCACAGCTTGTAGCCATCAAAGGAGTAACAGGTCCAGGCATTCTCCAGTAAACCAAGACAATGTGAATATTCATAGATTAATAGTTATGGGTTAATAATTAAGAGAGAAGTAGCCAGTAAAAAGCTTAGCCAACTATTTTATAAGTAATATTGCATCCATGTGTTTATTGGGGCAAAGCACTGTGGGAACAGACCGGGTAGGACAGAAACTTCTGTGTGTCTGGAGAATGAATGAATTTACCTTTTATACCTCTTAAATCCTGGGATTAAGGGCATGTGGTTCCAGGTGCTGAAATCATCTTTTGTGTGAGCTGTCTCTCTCTAGGACTGAATTAATCTTGTGTAGATGTATGTGACCTTGGACTCACAGAGATCCATTTACTTCTTAATCCTGAGTTTTAGGATTAAAGGTATGTACCACCATCTCCTAGCTTCTGGCTGCTGGGATTAAATGTGTGTACCTGGCCTCTATGGTTTGTGGCTGAATTTGCTTTCTGAATCCTCTGGAAAACTTTAATACATAATAAATAATATATTAACACATATGCCTGTACTAAACATAGGCGCGCACACACACACACACACACACACACACACACACACGGGGGGGGCAGGGAGAAAGAGAGAGAGAGAGAGAGAGAGAGAGAGAGAGAGAGAGAGAGAGAGAGGAGAGAGAGTGAGATTTTTAAAGAGGTATGGCCAGATACTTAGCTAAGCTGTTTCTCTGCACTCTGATTCATTGTTCTATTCACTAGGTTCTACATAGCCCAAGAGGAGATGATGTTTCTGCAGGGTGGGAAACAGGATGTGTGTGGATTCACAATCCTCAGGGAGTATGAGGTGTTCTTTCCTAAGGTCACGAATAGATCACATTTCATTAGGAGTTTCTTGTGTCCTGGTTTCTTGGCTCTGGAGAGTTGAGCTATGATTTACAATGTACACCTATCTAAAGAGTGTTGTAGAAAACAATTTTTCTATGTAATTTTTTTAAAGCAAAACTAGGATTTGTTGATTTTGCTCAGAAGGAATTATGAAATTGTGCCTTAGTGATTTTGGGAGCACATTCTCCATGGAGGGATACTCCCCTAAACTGGAGGCAGGAGGGAGGGCCTAGTCCCTACTCCAAATGACTTGACAGATTTTGTTGATCCCTTCTTCGAAGGCATCACCCTCCCTGTGGAGTTTGGGAGGAATGGAATGGGAGGGTGGTTTGGGGGCATGAGAGGAAGAGAAGGGAGGGAGGGAACTGGGATCAATATGTAAAATAAGAAAAAAATAAAAATAAATGTTAAAAATAAAATAAAATGTGCCTTAGCATGAGCAATAAGGCCTCAGTCACTCATCTCCAAAGCTAAGTCTAGCAAATTTTAAAGTTATCCCATGTATTTGGGACAGGTTGGAACTGTGGGAAAACAATTCCTAGCAATAGAGCTAGGAATTACAGATCCTCTCAGTAATTCCAGAATTCAGACGTCTCAAACTGACCAGCCTGAGCATATAGCCATCCTCTGTCTCAAAACAAAGACAAAGCAAAACAAAAGTTTCCAAACAAACATGGAAAAAGTACAGTGGTCCCAAAGGGCGTTCTTTCACACTACCAGTAACCCAAAACTTGGTTACATGAAGGAGTAGGGGGACAGGAAATAAAAAGAAAGATTAAAAGTCAATAAAGACCTAAAACAACACTATACAATATAAGACAAGTTTTTTGTTTGTTTGTTTTTTTAGAACAAAGACAGCTACTACAATCTTCTCAAAGCCCTGTAATCAGAGGTGAAAGTAGAACAAGCTATCTCCTTCCCTAAGTGTTTCTTATAAATACAAGAGTGCAGCATGCCCCATATGCCAAATAAAAATAACAGTATGTGTGAAGCTTTATTTCCACTATAAATCTCTTGCAAACATTTAGAAAAGCCTTATAGAAATGAGTGTTCAGATGATATTCATTCCTCATATGTCTCCTGCTGTTTGTGTGACTTAATTCATACAATAATACTACTTAATTTTTACAGGCCAATTGAGTTTGAATATAGTAAATAAGAAACCTGAGTTTTAGCTTGTCTGTGTTGTGAAGGGCTGTTTAGAGTTTGATCAGTTATATACTCTGATTTTTCAGTTCCCAACTACTAAATAAAGAAGCCTACTCTCTTTGAAATTTTCTATAATAACTTATGGAACCGTTTCTGTCCTATCTTTTCTAGTCTAGAGTTTCTATCATATCAAGATCAATGTGCAAGACTTGGGAAAAGAGCAGTAAAGTTGCTTGTTCATTTGAATGGAAGAGAACAAGAGTGTCTCAAATTGGAAAGAACTTGTATCTGAAACCTCAGTGTGGCCAGTACTGAGGGCTTATTTTCAAAGGGTTTCATCTGCATCATTTACTGACCTAACAACAAATTTCAGGAAATAATATTCATTAGTGTTTTATCAATGGGATAATACAGTGTTTATTCAAAGTCATCCAAAATATTTATCAAACCCCCCCCCAAAAAAAGAAGAAGTTGAATTGGATTGGCACATGTTTGTGGTTCAAAATGCCTTTATTCTGTGAGAGATATAGCTAAGTAGTATATTGTTTGCCTAGCAAGCATGAGGTCCCATATTCAAATTCCTTGTACAAAATAAAACAAAACAGACTCTCTGTCCATGAAAAGCTCATTAAAAAGGTGTATCATCATGCATGAAAGAGCTTAGAGATCATTAGAAAGTTAGTGTACAAGCTACAATTAAAGACACAAATAAGGAGCTTCTGAGCTCTCACAAAAAATATACCAACTGGCCAGAATTGGTGGTGGGTAAACATTCACTAAAATACTTCAAGTTAAAAAAAATTCTTCACCCACTCCCAAATGCCACCCAACTCTTTCCAAATGGCTCATAAACTAATATTTTTTTTTTAATTCCCAAACCTGTTTTCCATCACTGAGATAGAAAGTTTAGCAATGATCTCACCAAACTGGTAGCTTGAGACCAGAAAACACAGGGCACATACAGAATACCAAGATCTTTATTTTACCCCAAGAAACATATGCAAGACCTCTGGAGCTATCTATCTTTATGAAATATCATCTTACAAGAAGAAATCATTTGTTTTCTGAAAGGTCAACTGAAAAAAAAATATTAGAGATAGAAGCCCCAGGTTCTGGCTTTTACAAATGATGCTGCCATGAACGTAGTTGAACAGATGTCATTGTGGTATGAATGTACATCCTTTGGTTATATGCTTAAGAGTGGAATTGCTGGATCTTGAGGTAGGCTGACTCCTAATTTCCTGAGAAATTGCCATACTGATTTCCAAAGTGGTCATACAAGTTTGTATTCCCACCAGCAATGGAGAAGTGTCCCCCTTTCTCCACATCCTCTCCAGCATAAACTGTCATTGGTGGTTTTGATTTTAACCATTCTGACAGGTATAAGATGGGATTTCAAACTTGTTTTGATTTTCATTTCCCTGAAGGCTAAGGATGTTGAGCACCCCCGCTTTTATAAATTTAAATTTGAAACAAAGTTTTTTACAAGTCGATCTCAGTTTCCTAACCCTTCCCTGCTCCCTTATCACCCACACCAAACCTCAGCCCATCCCTTTTTTGCTCCCCAGAGAGGGTCAGACTGCCTGTCATGTCATTTGGGGCAAAGCCTAGCCCCTCCCCCATGTAACTAGGCTGAATAAGCATCCCTCTATGTGGGATGGGCTCCCAAAGTTTATTCATATACTAGGATAAATACTAATCCATTACTAGAGGCCTCATAGACTGCCCAGTCCTTCTAATTAACACCACATTTCAGGGGGTCTGGGTAGTCCTATGCTGGTTTCCCAGCTATCAAACTGGGGTACATAAGCTCACCCTTGTTCAGATCAGCTGATTCTGTGGGTTTCTCCAACCTGGTCTTGACCCATTTGCTCATCACTCCTCCCTCTCTGTAACTGGATTCCAGAAGTTCAGCTAGTGTTTAGCTGTGGGTGTCTGCTTCTGTTCCTATCAGCTATTAGATGAAGAGTCTAGGATGGCATATAAGGTAGTTGTCAATCTTATTATCATGGAAGAACATTAAAAGTAGCCTCTCCACTATTGCTTAGATTGTTAGTCGGGTTCATCTTTGTAAATCTCTGGGCATTTCCCTAGTGCCAGATTTCACCTTAAATCTATAATGGCTCCCTCTATTATGGTATTGCTCTCCCCCATTTTTCCTCTTACTCAAACTTCCTGCTCCCTCACAGGTGCAAAAAATATATACAACAAAATCATAGAAGAAAACTTTCCCAACCTGAAGAAAGACATGCCAATGAAAGTATAAGAAACAACCTTTTTTTAAATTGAAAAGAGAATTATGGCATAAATTTTTTTAAAAATTACTTATAAACAATATTCGATATTTAACAGAAAATAATTATAAAATATATTCAAAGACATAATCATATAGTCACAAATGAAAAATAAGATAATTATAACATTATGTGAGTAGGATTTTTAAGTAATTATAATTCACAACGTGTTTTAAAAAGGGGGATAAAATATAAAAAAATTTTCCAGAGTACAGAAATACATAATAAAGAATTGAAGAAGAAGGAGGAGGAGGAGGAGGAGGAGGAGGAGGAGGAGGAGGAGGAGGAGGAGGAGGAGGAGGAGGAGGAGGAGGAGAAGAAGAAGAAGAAGAAGAAGAAGAAGAAGAAGAAGAAGAAGAAGAAGAAGAAGAAGAAGAAGAAGAAGAAGAAGCTTACAGAACACTAAAAAGAGTAGAGCAATTTCTTAAGTGCCTTTTGGCCATTTGAGATTCCTCTATTGAGAATTCTCTATTTAGATCTATACCCATTGTTTTAAATTCGATTATTTGGTGTTTGGTAAATAGCTTCTTGGGTTCTTTGTATATTTTGAAGATCAGCCCTCTGTTAAGAGGAGTTGGAGTTGGTGAAGATCTTTCCCTTTCTGTAAATTGCCATTTTGTCTTGTTGACTGTATCCTTTGCCTTACAGAAATTTTTCTGTTTCAGGAAATCCCTACAATCCAAAACACCAAAGAAGCTAGGAAACAAAGGCAACCCAATGAGAGACATTCAGATGCTCAATGGTTATGCATATCTAGAGTCTAGGGTAAAAAAAAAAATGAATTAAAATATGTGCATGTGTTTGTGTGTCTGGGCATAAACTTTTGGGTCTTTTTTATTTAGCATACAAGGTATTATATCTCATTGTGGTATTTTCACAGAAAGTGTGTTTTAATATCCGAAAAGAATTGCCTTGTATATGTTGACTCAGGAATTTCTTACTAGAACCTCTGAAAGCATGCAGTTGGTGTAATCTATTAGAAAGTTTAAATGGACATTTTGAGCATTTGAGTAAATTTAGTTTTTACTAATCTCACTACTATTATCTTTAGCTTTAAATTTTCATATGTAAAAATAAAACACATACGTGATGGGAGATGTTATTCTGTAAATATGTTTCTCATACTGGTTAATGAATAAAACACTGTTGGCCAATAGGAAAGCAAGATAGGCGGGGCTAGGAGACTAGGAGGAAAGAGGAAGTAGTTTTAGGAATCAGCATGTAGAGACTGGAGAGAACAGCACGCCGGCTGCTCTCCAGTAAGATAAGCCACGTGGAAATACTTAAAATAGTAGAAATGGGTTAATCATTAAGACAGAGCTAGCCGATAAAAAACTAGTAACAGGCTAACAACATTGTATCAAATACAGAGCCTCTGTCTGTTATTTGTGGCTGGATTGCATGGTGTTGGAACCAGGCAGCCAGCGAAAAAACATATGAGTTACACATACATGTAAATTGTATTGTGCATGTGCATCATATATTATTATATGTCAACAAACATTTTGGTTGATAAGATATAACAACAAAATATGTAAAATATTTTACAATACACATATATACATATGTATAAACATGTATATGTATACATACATATGTTTTATCTGCTTATGTGACTTTATATATGCTACATATGCTTGTATTATGTGCATACTATATGTCACACACATATACACATGCTTGTGTGCATTCCCTAATAAACAGCAAGGAGAAAATAGTATGAGACCTGCTATTCATTTGGAGACAAAGAGTCTCCAAAAGGAGAGATTGCTATGAGTCAGTCATTTACATACACAGAAGACCACTTCTCATCCTGGTTCAGATGCAGCAAAAATGACTAGAATCACCTCTCAATTCTAAGAGTCAAAAAGCAGTACATCATCAGACCCTAATTGTAAGCAGAGTCTGTAATTGTTAGCTGTTTCTCAGATCTGTTTGACTTCGACTAGCTGCATGGGAGGTGACAATGTGAACCCTTTGTCCCTGAACGTCTGAAACTTAGCACAGTCCAGTTGAAGTGCCATCACAGTTGAAAAGAAGTCTCAATTAATATGCTATTTTATTAAAGTAATTGAAAATGTGTTTTCTTTTCAGCTATTTTGTGATCCCTCTTGATATATTTGAGTTACAGCCAGCATATCACAAAAAACTACAGTTGGAAATGGCTGCCCCAAATACCACACTTCTAAAGTACACTATCTTGGGTCTGTGTCCCTTAGGGAGAACCCCAGACCTGAATTAAACTAGGTAAGATCTCAAATGCAGCGAGACAGAGAATCTAACACAGATTTTTTTAAATTTCTAATTCCCTCTTCTTATTTTCCAGCAAATTATTCCCTTTTACAATATCTCAGGATACTATAAAAAAGAACCCTGTTATGTATTATATTAAACTCCTTTCATAAACACACCAGCAGTGTTAAAAATCAAAAACTAGGACATAGTTACTTAAGTACATATTAACTATCATGCTTTCTATAACTATACTTTCCAGAGAAGAAAATAAACTTCCAGCCAGTGTGTCAAGTTAGGGAAAGTGGTCCTGATGAAAAGGAAGGATTTAACACACACACACACACACACACACACACACACACACATTTAAACCCTCAGTACTGCTGTATACCAAAAAATCAGCAGATATAAATGTTTTGTAGGAAAAATTACTCTATTGAATATTTTTTAAGATTTATTTTTATTTTATGTGTATGAGTATGTCCCTACAGGACTATATATTAATTTTATGTATCACATATATGCATTATCCACAGATGTGGTGCTATCATCCTTGAACAGATAAAGCCTGTCTGGGAGTCAGAGAATAGAACTAGCTAACCATAGAGGTCTGGAGGTCTGTACAGAAAGACGGGAAGTGAGGTAACTGGGCAGAAACAGGATATAAAAAGGGAGAAACAGAAAATCGCTCTCTTGTCTGCTGAGAAGCTAAGTAGGTAAGGTGGGCTGTGGCTTGCTCCTTCTCTCTGATCTCTCAGAATTTCCCTCTATCTCTCACTCGAGCTTTATATTATCTAGACCAATTAAGAACTCCACTTATACACAGAGTCCGGAAAAGAGCATCAGAACCCCTGTAATAAAGTCATTAACAATTCTGAGCCATCATAGGAGTTTCTCTGCAGGAGGAGCAAAGCAAGCTCTACAGCCCCTACTCTTGAATCTGAAACTCCTGAAATTTAGCCATGTTCAATTATTATTTTCATGATATTCTATTAACAGTAATTGACAAGTCAAAAGCAATGCTACCATTTATGCCAAAACTTTGAAATTTGCAGATTATATGTTTTCAACAAGTTAAACCAACTCCAGCATTAGCTGCCAAACCTACTGCTGACAAGGGTTTCACAACAGGTTTCTAGCACAGAAGAAAGAATAAAAAGGGGAAAACATCCAAAAGTGTATGTCTTTGACATACAAAGACCAAGAATGTGGTAGTTTGAATGAACTGTCCTCCAAAAGTACATAGGGAGTGGCACTATTAGGAGGTATGGCCTTGTTGGAGGAAGTGTGTCACTGTTGGGTTTGGGTTTGAAGTCTTGTATTCTCAATCTACTCCTAGCATGGATGCAGACTCCTTCTGTTGCCCATGAATCAACATGTAGAACACTCAGCTTCTTCTCTAGCACCATGTGTGTCCTACCATGATGATAAAGGACTAAACCTCTGATACTGCAAGCCATGCCAAACAAATGTTTTGCTTTATAAGAGTTGCCATGGCCATGGTGTCTCTTCACAACAATAGAAGCCCTAACTAAAACAAAGCGATAGTCTGCTTCTTTAATTAAAGACATTAAAATATTGAAAGCCAAGACAAAAACCTGTAATGTCAACATTCAAGAGACAGAGGTAAAAAGAAGCACCCCAAGTTCAAGGCAAGCTTGATCTATATTGCAAGTTCCAAGCTATAAGAGGTTAGGTACTGCTTCAAAGAAAATTTTATATTATATAAATATAAAACATA
This sequence comes from Cricetiscus sungorus, assembly GCA_030556225.1. NCBI lineage: Eukaryota > Metazoa > Chordata > Mammalia > Rodentia > Cricetidae > Cricetiscus > Cricetiscus sungorus. Next base: position 21,699 of record JANBXA010000424.1, read on the forward strand.
TTATGAGACAACATAAATCGTAGCTATATATTATATATACATATATATATATGCAGAGAGAGAAAGAACCACTTACGATAGTGAAAATAGACTTACAAGCTACTTAAATCTCCTTGAACTATTTGAGTACATAAAACACTTTAAATGTTGGCTTGTGAGTTTTCAGATATGGTGTTATACTTCTTGCTCCCTTGGTGTTCAAATGCTTGGAGGAGAACATTTTCTGGAGAAATAGTGGAAGAAACAGATTTTTTCAGATTTTTTTTTATTTAATTTGTTTTTTGTTCAAAGTGCAGGAGAATCTAGAGCCTCATACATTTTTTTGTGTATACATATATATATGATATTAATTTTTTTATTATTTTTACATAACTACCCCAGTTCCCTCTTCTTCCTCCATTCCATCTCCCTCCTACTCCACAGGGAGGGTGATGCTTTCCAGGAGGGATCATCAAAATCTGTGAAGTCATTTGGACTAGGCCCTCCCTCCTGCCTCTAGGTTAAGGGAGTATCCCTCCATAGGGAATGTGCTCCCAAAGTCCTTTTGTGCACCAGGAACACATCCTTATTCCACTGTCAGAAGTCTCTTAGACTGTTCAGGCCCACGTTCGGAGCCACGTTCGGAGTATCTGTGTCTGTCCAATGCTGGTTTCCCAACTATCCATGAATTCCCCCTTGTTCAGGTCAGCTGATTCTGCGGGTTTCTCCAGCTTGGTCTTGACCCCTTTTCTTATCACTCCTCCCTCTCTACAACTGGATTCCAGGAGTTTGGCTCAGTGTTTAGCTGTGGGTGTCTGCTTCTACTTTCATCAGCTATTAGATGAGGGCTCTATGATGACATATAAGGTAGTCATCAATCTCATTAACAGAGAAGGGCATTTAAGGTAGCCTTTTCACTGTTGCTCAGATTGTTAGTTGGGTCATCCTTGTAGGTGTCTAGACATCCGTTTTCTCTTCAAACCTATAATTATTATGGCTCCCTCTATTATGGTATCCTATTTTGTTTTCTCTCATCTATTCATTCCCCAACTCAATCTTCCTGGTCCCATATGTTCTCCTGTCCTCTCCTTCTCTCTCCTAACTCCATCTCCACTCATTGCCCCATCCCCCACTCTCAATATGCTCAGCAGATTTTGTTCATTTCCCTTTCTGTGAAGGACCTTGTACCAATCTCTTAGAGCCTTACACATTCTATGTGAGTACTGTACCAATGATATATATTTTCAGACCAGGAACTTTTTCATTTTAAAATTTTTTAAACTATTTATTTATATGTATGTGTGTACATGTATATGTGCATGAACATGTTTGTGGGTGCCAGGAAGCCAAAAGAGGGCATTTAATCCTCTGGAGCTAATATTACAAGAAGTTGAAAGCCACCCAATGTGGGTATTAGAAATAAATTCAGATTTCTTTTTTTCCTTTTTTTATTTTTATTTATTTATTTTTTGTTTGAGACGGGGTTCCTCTGTAGCTTTGGAGCCTGTCCTGAAATTCACTCTGTAGACCAGGCTGTCCTCGAACTCATAGAGATCTACCTGCCTCTGCCTCCCAAGTGCTGGGACCAAAGGCATGCTCCACCAACACCCGCCTGAATTCAGAGTTCTTGCAAGAGCAGTGAGTACTCTTCTTAACCACTGGCCATCTCTCATCTCTCCAACCCCTTCAATTACTTTATTTTTTTAGATTTTTTTCTTTCATTTTGCTTTATGTGTATGAGTTTTGCCTATGTATATGTGTTGCACCATGAGTGCTACTGGTATCTATAGAAGTAAATAGAAAGACTTGGATTTCCAGCACCCACATGGTGGCTCACACCATCCATAACTCCAGATTCATGGAATGAGATAGCTTTCTGAAGAAGTAATTTATTTGAGGTGAAGTGATTTTCGTGAACTATTGGAAATAGAAACGGATGTAGCAGACATTGTTCTGAGGCTGTTACTTGAAATATTGAGGCCCTCCTTGCTGTCTGGTCATAGCAGGAGGCTTTGAATTTGACCTTGGAGTGCTATATATAGTGCTTAGTCTTATCCTTCAAAATGTCACATGCACTTTTAAAAGAGATTTTAGTATCATAAAAGAGCCCCTGAGTAATACGATTTATGGAAAAGGAAAACTAAAAAGAACTAGCTATATTATAATTAAATACATATTCAACTGGCAGACTAAATTTAGCTATACAATTGCATGCCTAATGACAGTTGGCAACAGTCAGAAACTACACCCTTACACTGAGAAGCACACCTCCTGTCTGGAACAGGTGCTCATACACCATTAGGAATCACACACAGGACCTAGGAATATAAGATATAGAATAGGATCCTACAAGTACCAAGGCTATTCAGCTCCAGAGCTTGATATATCACTCAGAATCTGTGACTCAGCCTCCCTCCTCACACAAAGCAATGACATAACATATCAGGAAATCTCTTAGATGAGCACAATCAGAATGAAGGGCATGACAACCACACAGAGCATGAAATAAAGGGATAAAACAATTTTACTCTCACTGCTACAAGCAACACAGGGTTGTGATGGGCTTTCATTGCTTTTCAAATGTACGCAAAGTGAGGAAGTTCTAGATGTTCATTGAGAGTGTGATGTTGCTCTTCTCACAGTTCTAAATCAATTCATTCTATAAGCTTATGCTTCAAAATTCCAGAGACACTTGGTGTATAAGTTGAGAATAGTAACTAGCATGTAGATGATGGGAGATGTCATTTTGTAAATATGTTCTCATATTGGTTAATGAATAAAGCACTGTTGGCCAATAGGAAGGCAAAATAGGTGGGACTAGGAGACAAGGAGAATTCTTGGAGATGTAATAGGAGAGTCAAGATGTAAGAACTTGAGAAGAAAGTATGGACCCTCTCTCCAGTAAGATAAGACCACGTGGAAACACTTAGATTAATAGAAATGGGTTAATATTTAAGACAGAGCTAGCCAATAAGAAATTCTAGTAACTGGCCAACAGCTTTATATCTAATATAATGTCTCTGTGTGTTATTTGGGGCTGGCGCAGCTGTGGGATCATGCTGACAGGAAAACTCATAACATGTAGATGATAAAATACATACACACACACACATGCACACACACACTGTCATAGGCAGTGATGAAAATGTAAATTTAGATGAGTTAAAGGCTATGTGAACAAATAAATGTGTAAGTCTAATTAAAACCACTTTGATGATAGCTCCAATTGTCCTTGAAATATAACTTCTGACAGGTGGTGGTGGCACATGTCTTTAATCCCAGCACTTGGGAGGCAGAAGCAGGTCTATGAGAGTTTGAGCCCAGCCTGGACTAAAAAGTGAGTTCTAGGACAGGCTGCAAAGCTACACACAGAAACACTGTCTGGAAAAAACAAAAGAAAAGGAAATATAACTTCCAAGATTATGAATCATATTATTGAGACTGCTTTTTGAGAGCACATAACAAAGTGCTCATCTATATGGCTTCCCCTTTTAAAATGTATGCAGTGGATACTACTCTAGAACTGGGTTGTGATTCCATGTAATCAGAGTCATCCTACAACAAAGCAAAGGCCAGGCTAAGTGCCTCTTCATGCCCAGATTTGTCTTCCCCTACATTTCTTCTTCAATGGAGATTCATCCATTTATCCTTTAACAATGTTAAAGGAAAGGGATCTAGGTTTCTTGTTCCCAAGTAGAGGTTGGTGACAGAGATAAGGTAACTCCCAACTCAAAAGTATATGGAGTTTGAAAAAAAATCTGCAAAGACAAGCCTAAGAATGCAAAGAAAAACCTTTCACCTCTATGTCCCACAGCTATGTCACCATTCTCTTTGATGGAACTAAAAATGGCATGTCTGAAGCTAAAATACAGAAACACTGTGCACATAAAGGGATAATTTTTTTATTGTGAGTACCTACAAAGGAGATAAGTCACTTTTTAACCCCTTTCCCCTTCGTGTAGCATTCTTTCCCAGTTTTAGATGACATAGACTCTCTATGGGCTACCATGACCACACTTGAACAGCATTTAAAGAATAGGGGTCATCTACTGGAGAAATATTAATTAAATTCAGTGTATCACACACACAAAGACATGAAAGTAAAAGGTGACATTTGCAAAGGGCTTCAGCAGGAGGTAAATAAAGGGTGAAAATTACTAAAATTAGTCATATAAATGTATATACCATCAATATTTTTTTAAAAGAAGAAACAACCTAGATGCCCACCAAGTGAAGTATGAATTAAAAAAATGTGGAACATTTATACATCTGTTAAAAACAATGACATCATGAAATTTGCCAGCAAAAAGATAAAAATAGAAAAAATAGTCTTGAGTGAGGTAACCCAGACAAACATGGTAGGCACTCACTTACAGATGGATATTAACCATAAAGTAAAGATAGCCATGCTACAATCCACATACACAAGGAAGTTGAGTAACAAGGAAGGCTCAAATTGGGGTGGAGGGACACACATTCACTGTAAGTGAGAAAGTGAATAGACAACACAGACAAACGGGGAGTTGTTCAGATGGGGGTGTAAGCATGGGAACAGGAGAGATCAGGTGAGAGAGGATGGAGGGAAGCAGTACTGGGAAAGACAACTTGGAACGTGATAGAACCTAGTGATATGGAAACTCCCAAGAATCTATGAAGGTGACCCTAGCTTAGACTCCTAGCAGGATGAGATATGTAGCCTGAACTGCCCATCTCCTGTAACCAGGAAAGACTTCCAGTATAGTAGGATTGGAACCCCAGACTAGACACCTAACCTCTGACCTACAATTTGCCCTGCCTACAAGATATGCTGGATCAAAGGTGATGCAGAAATTATGGAAATGGCCAGCCAATGGTTGATCCAGCTTGAGATAGAAAGAGCCTACCTCTGATAATGCCTGGAGGGCCAGGACCAAGAGGCTGAGCAGCATTGGCAAAAGAGAAAAAAAGTCAATGAAATGATTCTTAATAATATTCTCCTATATGCATCGATCATTGCCTAGCATAATTGTCATCAGAAAGGATTCACCCAGCAATTGATAGAAACAGATGCATAGATCCACAGCCAAATATTAGGTGTACATCAGGAAATCCTGTGGAAGAGGGGGAGGAAGGATTATGGAAGCCAGAGGGACCAAGGACACCATGGAAGACACACAGAGTCAACCAATGTGGGCTCATAAGGGCTCACAGAGGCTGAACTGCCAACCAGAGAACTTACATGAGACTGTTCAGGGCCCCCTACACATATGTTGCAGTTGTGAGGCTTGGTCTTCTTGTGGTACTCCTGGCAGAGTGAGCAAGATTTTGTCTCTGACTCTGATGCCCACTTTTGGAACCTTTTTTCCTGCTGATTTGCTTCCTCTAGCCTTAATAGGAAAGGAAGTTCCTAGTCTTGATGCAACTTGATATCCCATGTCTGGCTGATATCCATGGGAAGCCTGTACTTTTCTGACGGGAATGGAGAGGGAGTGGGTGGGATTGGGGAGGCAGGAGAGGGGGGCCCTAGAGGAGGGGAAGGTGAGGAAACTGTGATTGGGCTGGGAAAAATGAATTAATTGATTAATTTTTAAAAAAATCAAAAGGAGTCACTATAACCTGGCTATTTGGAACAGCTCAGACAGAGAGAAATGCAGACCACTCAAAACTGATGGGAATGTCTGATTCCTGTAAGACAGTTGAAAAGCTAAGTGCACCAATTTTCAAGTCAGAAAGCAAAACTACAGTTACTTCTTGACTGCCAACCAGCCATCTACCTTTGGATAAGCCCTGTGGGGTGGATCAGGTTTTTCTCCAGTAAAATTTTGAACTGAAATCAACAGCCCTAATTCTTTAACTCTGTCAATTTGCTGGTTAAGCAGACTAAAGTTGATTGATAGCCAATTATATAAGCTTTTATGTATATATTCAAATACACAGATAGAAGAAGCAGGGAAAGAAATTGGTGATTAAATTATATAGGTGTATATACAAATATGTAGAGAGATAGAAGAAGCAGAGGAAGAAATTTATGATTAAATTGATGATTTAAGTTTTCCATACACTTTTAATCTCCATAAAAACAGGTAACGCACAGCAAAGTGGCCAGATACAAGATTAACTCTCTCTCTCTTCTCTCTCTCTCTCTCTCTCTCTCTTTCTCTCTCTCTCTCTCTTTCTCTCTCTCTCTCTCTCTCTCTCTCTCTCTCTCTCTCTCTCTCTCACACACACACACACACACACACACACACACACACAAATCAGTAGCCCTACTATATACAGATGAAAAAGGGGCTGAGAAAGAAATCAGAGAAACATCAACCTTTACAATAGCCACAAACAATATAAAATATCTTGGGGTAATGCTAACCAAACAAGTGAAAGACCTATATAGCAAGAACTTTGCATCTGTAAAGAATGAAATTAAAGAAGATACCAGAAAATGAAAAGATCTCCTATGCTCTTGGATAGACAGGATCAACATAGTAAAAATGGCAATCTTCCCAAAAGCAATCTACAGATTCAATGCAATCCCCATTAAAATCCCACCAGAATTCTTCCCAGACCTTGAAAAGACAATACTCAACTTTATGTGGAAAAACAAAAGACCCAGGCTAGTCAACTCTGTACAATAAAGGAACTTCTGCCTTTAAGCTCTACCATAGAGCTATAGTCCTGAAAACAGCTTGGTATTGACACAAAAATAGACAGGTAGACAAATGGAATCAAATTGAAAACCCTGATGTTTACCCACACACCTATGAATACCTGAGTTTTGAAAAATAGCTAAAATTATACACTAGACAAAAGAAAGCATCTTCAACAACTGAATACTGGTGTGTAGAATACTGCAGGTGTATCCCTATCTATCGCCATGCACAAAACTTAAACACAAGTAGATCAAAGACCTCAACATAAATCCACTCACACTGAACCTCCTAGAAGAGAAAGTAGGACGTACCCTTGAATGAATTGCTTCCTGAACATAACACCAGTAGCACAGATGCTTGAGTTTGACAACTAATAAATGGGATCTTCTGAAAATGAGAAGCTTCTGTAAGGCAAAGGGCATAGTAAACAAGACAAAATAGCAGCCCACATAATGGAAAAAGATATTCACCAACCACACATCTGACAGAGGGCTGATTTCCAAAATATACAAAGTTAGTCACCAAAACACCAAATAATACAATTAAAAAGTGGGGTACAGAACTAAATAGAGAACTCTCAATAGAAGATCTAAAATGGCTGAAAGACACTTAAGAAAGTGCTCAATGCCCTTAGCCATCAGGAAAATGCAAATCAAAACAACTCTGGGATACCATCTTACTCCTGATGACTAAAATCAAAAACACCAATGACAGTTTATGCTGGAGAGAATGTGGAGAAAGGAGAGCACTCCTTAACTGATGGTGGGAGTGCAAACTTGTACAGCTATTTTGGAAAGCAGTATGGCAATTCCTCAAGAAAATGGGAGTCAGTCTACCTCAAGATCGAGCAATTCCCTCTTAGGCATGTACCCAAAGGATGAACATCTGAGCAACAAAGACATCTGTTCAACTATGTTCATAGTTATGATTTGTAACAGCTAGAACTGAAGAATGGATAAAGAAAATGTGGTATATTTACACAATGGAGTACTACTCAGTTTGGGGGGCAATGGAATCTTGAAATTCTCAAGCAAATGGATGGAACTAGAAGAAACCATTCTGGGTGAGGTAACACAGTCACAAAAAGAGGAACATGGTATGTACTCACTCATATATGGATTGTAGATATAGAGCAAAGATCACCAGCCTACAATGAAGATAGAAGAAGCTACAGAGAAGCTAGAAGATAAGGAGGACCCTAAGAGAGACATTCATGGTCCCCCACAGAAGGGGAAAAGGACAGGATCTGAGAAAATTGTGAGCAGGGGGCAGTGAGGAGAGAAGGAGTTAGGAGAAATAAAAGTGGAAGAAGATGAGGGGAGAGGAAAACTGAGGGAGCGGGAAGATTGAGTCGGGGGAAGAACAGAGGAGAGCAAGAATAAAGGGAGCCATTATAGGTTTAAAGAGAAATCTGGCACTAAAAAATTGTCCAGAGACCTACAGAAACAATGAACAATCCAAGCAATAGTGGAGAGGCTACTTCAAATGTCCTTCCCTGATAATGAGACTGATGACTCCTTTATATGCCATCCTAGAGCCTTCAGCTAGTAGTTGATGGAAGCAGAAGCAGACACCCACAGCTAAACACTAACTGAACTCCTGGAATCTAGTTACAGAAAGGGAGGAGTGATGAGCAAAGGGGTCAAGAACAGGCTAGAGAAACCCACAGTAACTGCCGACCTGAACAAGGGTTAATTGATCATAGGACAGACCCAGACCCTGAATGTGGGTCTTAGTCAGGAGGCCTGGGCAGTCTATGGGACCTCTGACAGTGGAATCAGGATGTATCCCAGTACTTCAGGAGCACATTCTTCATGGAGGGATACTCCCTTAGCCTAAAAACATGAGGGAGGGCCTAGGCTCTACCCCAAAAGACTTGACAGATCTTGATGATCCTTCCTGGAAAGCCTCACCCTCCCTGAGGAGTGGATGGGGGATAGGACAGGGGAAGGGGCCAGGGGGAATTACAGAATGGGAGGGAAAGGGAACTGGGATTTATATGTAAAATAAGAAATAAAACAGATAGCAAAACGATACTAGTGGTGTGTGTGTGTGTGTGTGTGTGTGTGTGTGTGTGTGTGTGTGTGTGTGGCTGTTTTGGTGTTATCAGGTAAGCACATATAAAATTATTTCAAACCAGCAATGCAAAAAGTATTTAACAAGGTAACCACACCAAAATTTTAATGAACTTGAATTTTAAACTAAAAAATCCGTTTGCTGATGATTCTTAAAGTATTAGTTAGTGAGGCTCTTTGATGAAGTCTTCTGATCTGGCTTCTCCTGTGCATTGAGTGTGTACTTGGACATGCATACTTGATTATGACTGGTGGTGACTGATCAATTGGGCCACTGACAAGCTGTGCTTATATTTCACTAATTTTAATTCGTTAACAATGTGTTTTATAAATTTAGGCTGGCATCAAAACACAGCACAGTTAAATTACATATCTAGTTTACAAAGAGAAGCGTAAAATTTATAATTATCTCTAGGTACTCACTAGCTCATGATCAAGTTACTAGTAAAGAAACGAGGTTCATGCTATTCATCAATTCATACCCTCCCTCCCATCTTTCTTCTTATCTCTGTCTCTGCCTCTCTCTCTCTCTCTCTCACACACACACACACTCACACACGCATGCACACACACACACACACACACACACACACACACACACACACACACTTTCCTTCAACCATACATCTTCAAATGATCCCCCATACACAAACTATATGAAGAACAGAGCAAATTTCATTGGGTGGATCCAACCCAACTTGGTTTGACTTAGATAGGTATGGAAGACAGAATTAGACCTGAGAAAAGCATCCAAACATTAGAACATAAAAACAGAAACTTGCCAAGCACTTTTGCTCCAGCATTGACTGAAATTAAAACTTAGTTTGCTGGAGCTGCCTTCTGGGTAGAGCTGAAGTGATACTTTACTAAACATACCTACAGTTACCCTTCTCAGTGTCACATTGTGATGTGCAGAGTATTTGTAACCTTGAACTTCTTGAGCAGTTAACTCAATGACTTAATACTTTTTATTTAGTAGTGCTGTGCTGCAATGGCCTGAGACAGCCTTTCCCACAGGATTGGTGCTGTAGGGAGTGGATAAATCATTTTACCCCTGTGGGTGGAAATACAGGCTGTACATCACCATGCCAATATATATAATTTACTCATGGGGCTTTAGGAAATCTCATAATTATTTTTTTAGTGGCTGGTATGACTCATCAGCATTTATGAAGATAGACTATTCTATGACTCTTGAGGTATCCAGAATCTTGAAAAAAAAATGTATCTAAAACTTTACCTGGAATATCAAGTCCCTTCATATTTATTAATAAAGTTTTTTTGTTTTATCTTGTTTCCTGTTTTATGAGCAACTTGCTTTTGGTAGAATTACTATTATTGACTTTACAAAAAGTAGTATCAAACATATACCAACATGGAACACTGATGACTTCAGATGATTTAGCACATTTGATTTCACACTGAAGTATAGATAAATAACTGCCAGGTAAATCACTAAAAAATGACTAGAGGCTGGTTATCCATTCATAAAGCATTAATTGACATAATATTGATAAAAAAATGTATACCTACAATACTATTGATATTGCACTATTTATATAGAAATCTAAATTAATTTAGATAAAAGATTTGGGGTTTTTAATATATTAGTTGCTCTGTGTCTATAGATAGTAAGATCTCAACAGTATTCCTTCTATTTTTTTTAACTGTGAGCCTTGAAAAAATACACAACCTACAATAACCAATATTTTACCAAGCAAGAAAGATTGACAAAACAATGTTATATATACACTGGATGGATTTGAATTACGGTTTTGAAATCACTATGTCCTTTGCTCACTAATTACAAATTTGTACAGATCAATAAATATTTGCCTCAGCTTCAAACTAGTATTTAACAGAATTTTAAGAAAGATTCATCAGATGAATCAGGATTCATGTAGTTTGCATGTGTGTGTAAAAGTAGAAATGGGTTAATAATTAAGACAGAGCTAGCCCATAAACAATAATGGTAACTGGCCAACAGGATTGTATCAAATACAGAGTCTCAGAATGTTATTTGGGGCACACGTGGTTGCGGGACCATAGCGGCAGAACCAGCAGCAGCCGGTGGGGAAACATGCCGTAACATGTATATACATTCACACATGTTGCCATATGTGTGATTTTGAGTACATGTTCACATTTTAACCATTGTCATGTATTTCATTGACTCATGTTATGGAGGAAGAGCAAGTCTTAACTATGTTTTTGCAGCTAAGGACAATAATCATAGGTAAGGAATTCATAGCACATAACTTCTTGTGTCCCACAATATGCTGATAAGGATCTACTAGTTTTGTGATTCATGGATGGATAAAAGCAATATTTCACACACACACACAATGTGCTTTAAAATTGTTTTTATTCATTTGCGTTAGTGTTTTGCCTGCATTTGTATCTGTATGAAGCTTTTATATCCACTGGAACTTGAATTACAGACTATTCTGAGCTGTCATGTGGTTGCTGGGAATTGAACTCAGGTACTCTAGAAGAGCAGCCAGTGCTTTTAAAATCTGAGATGTCTCTCCAGTCCCCAATACACAACACAAAGTTCTTTATTCAGCCACTAATAAGAAAGTGGACACAATAAGAGATTGCATTGAGAAAAATAAACCAGATTTATAGACAAATATTTCATATTTTTGTGATTTGTGGATCCTAGATAGTACTTAAAATTCGTGTGTGTGTGTGTGTGTGTGTGTGCATTGCATATCATGTATATAACTTGATAGCAAAAGGGGAGCTAGTGTAAAAGAGTCTTTCAGGGAAGGAAAAGATGGGGAGAAAGGGGTTATATTGAGAGTGAAAAAAGTCACAGAATAATACACATAAAATCAGTTGTCACCATGACACTCATCATGACATATAATAAATATATACCAAAGATGTCTAAAATGCTAAATTTTATATTTTGCTTATTTTACAACTTAAACAGGAGCTAAGACTCTGGGTTCTGCATCCTAGACTCTGATCTGATCCATCATCACCAAGCCTTAATTTATTCATCTAAAGACCTGGCATTTATGTTTATTCATTGCACAAGTAACTGTTGAATGCCTAGCCCACTGAGCACTGTGCCCAGATACAGAATTCCATTCACTGTGCAATTCCACCTGCAAACCATCCATAGGCATCTGCTATTTGTATTAGAGATTTTAGAAATATGTAAGAGAATTTTTCAAAACTTTTCTGTGATTCTCAATACTATTTGATAAAAAATGAATAGAATGGTAGCATTGTGATGTTTTATTTTGTTGTTGTTTGGGGGTTTTGTTTTTCTTTAATCTTTCAGTGGCAGTATATCACAGAAAAACTTCTCAGAAGAGATGAAAGGAAATTAAAGAAAGGAGGCCTGATTTCCACAAATAGCTACAAAATGTCATACCACAAGACCATGGTAAAAGAATGTCACATAGACTGATTCTTTGTTTTAATGTCTCTTAAATTTTTATTTATTTTTACATAACAACCACAGTTCCTCTTCCCTCCCTTCCTCCTGCTTCCCCGACATCACTCCTAGCCCATGCCCCCAGCCACCCTCAGAAAGAGTAAGGCCTTCTATGGGGAGTCAACAAAGCCAGGCACCTGAAGTTGACACAGGACCAACCCCTCCCATTGAGGTTGAGCAAGGCATCCTGCCATAGAGAATAGGCTCCAAAAATTCAGCTTACGCACTGAGACTGGTCATGCTTCCACTGCCATGGGTCTCATCTAATCAAACTTGGAGGTACATTTTCCCAAAGACCTTTAAAGAGAATTCAGTTATCCAATCAGAAACTAATTTCATTATCTGAAGAAAACAATGCTTTAAATAGTGGTATTACAAAATGACATCCTTCTTTTATTATTGATAAAATTAATAATATCAGAAGCCCTTGCAACAACACATTGAGCCATTCAGCAACAGGAAACTTACTTGGATAACTACTTACAGTCTGATGTCTGATCTTGTCTTCTATCATACTCTGATTCACAGGGCTTTTAGCCCTGTTTCCTGCCCTGACATTCCCTCACCTCTTTAGGGAAAGCTACCTCCTTTTGTACTTATTATTGGATCTCTTATCTCACTCCTGACCCAGCATTGCTGATGCTGCCATCCTCCTTTCTCACCCTCTGAACTCCACCAACCTTTTCAATATCTTATCTATTATGCTTATTTATAATGTTTTTATTTTGACAGTTTTATACATTTAATTAATACATTAAAGTCATCTCTGGCCTGCATTCTTCTCCCTCTACCTAGTAGGTTTAATTAGATTTCCTTTCCCTAGACTGTGTAGGAAGTTATTCACAAGAGCAAGGACAGTTTGTCAATGGCAATACCACTGAGAAAATGACACTCCCTCCCCCCTATTATCATTAACTGTCAATAGTCCTGTAGGAATGGGTGGGGCTTCAGGAGTTCCTCCACTACTATAAAAAAAATGTTTATAGGCTCAATCTTGTTCAGATCTTGTGTACAGCTTCAGTGAGCTCATGAGTTGCATCAAGTCCAGAAGTCCTTTTGTTGAGCATGTCTTCTTGGCTCCACGTTCCCTCATTCATGATGTTATCTGGACCTTTGAATGAGTTAATATAGTGCTGGCATTCTGGTCAGTTACATGTTTCTGCATTAACTACTGCTTACTACAATAAGAATTATTTCTGAGCCAGGCGGTGGTGGCGCATGCCTATAATCACAGCACACGGGAGGCAGAGGCAGAGGCAGGTGTATTTCTGTGAGTTCAAGACAAGCCTAGTCTACAGAGTGAGTCCCAGGATAGGCTCAAAAGATAGAGATAGATAGAGATAGAGATAGAGATAGAGATAGAGATAGAGATAGAGATAGAGATAGAGATAGAGATAGAGATAGAGATAGAGATAGAGATAGAGATAGAGATAGAGATAGAGATAGATAGAGATAGAGAAACCCTGTCTCAAAAAAAAAAAAACAGAAAAGAAAAGAAAAGACAAGAAAAGCAAAAGGAAAGAATAATTTCAAATCAGGGCTGTCACAGCACTTATTTATGGGTACAAAAATACTTAGCTAGAAGTAAGTTTGTCAATGAGCCATTTAGCAAATCAATAATGATAGGTTCTTCCCTTGGGTGTAAGACTTCTTGACCTGGTTTACGTAACCAAATATGTGTTCTTTTCTGTGGGAGGGTCTTCAAGCAGAAACAGTGGGCTATTCCTATAACAGTCATGTCAGTATTGCAGTAGATGGAACTATTGTATTCATTACTATTATTTCATTGTGATTATATATATTTGCCTTTGTGTACTCCAAATTAAATATAAACTAAATGAAGGCATAGATTTTTATGTATTTTTGTCAGTTCATTGGTGTGTCAATTAATGTATAAACAGTCATTGATGCAAGCAAACAAAACATGTTGGAAGTTGAAAATACAAATAATATTTTCAGATTTTAATATACACACATGATCAAGGCACTTAAAAACAAAACAGTTTCTTGGTGGCTGTAACAAGATAACAAAAACCACTTGTTCTTTTCAGTGGGCATGTTTAAGAGAAAAATAAAAGCTTACTATGTATGTTATATATGAAATGAAAATGGGAATGAGTCACTGTCACAATGAGCAGTATTCAAGTTTTAAAGCTTAATCTTAAATAATAAAGAACTGCAGAATAAGAAACCAAGAAACAATAACTAGAAGTCAAATGCAAGCAATCAGAAACAAACAAACAAAAAATCCTTCTACTAAAGCACGGCATCCAAATACTTCAATGTCATCATATATTGCATAGGTATAAACTGTGTGATGCCAAACAAGACTGTCAGAATAATTAGACAAAGTTTATTACACTGCCTATGTTCAATTTAAATAAATTAAAACAGAAAAGATGTTGACCTTCTAATGATTTATTTGGCCTTGTAAAGTCTTTCCTTGCCACAAAAAAGTAATTAGTAAATACACTGTGAATTACATCAATATGTAGGACTGCTTCATTTCAGAAGAAGAAAAATGTATCTGTTTTTTAGTTATAAAATAGTGTTGAGGTGCTATGACTGCCATGCACACAAAGAATTGACCATCATATGATGATTTGGCACTTTGAAATTTGACATGGTACTTCATGCCTATATTATTAAATGAACAGACAGATAAATCAAAAAGGACAAAAAAAATCCATCTGAAGAAAAGAAACTCCAGGATTCTGGAGATTTCAATGAAACTAAATGGAAACTAAAATACCTAGACTATACATCAGGAAATTATGGATGTCACAAAAATAAAGATATCCCCCAATAACACCTAGAAAAGAAGAACCTGGGGAAAGATATTAGCTCATGTGTCATATCAGAAAACTAGCTCAGCTGGATCCAGAGAAATGCACTATAAACTCAAAAGCTCAAAACAAGAGAATTGAGTGACTAGCTCTCCTGCTTCTGCTTCCAATGTTCAGGGCATCATCACCGAAACAAACTTCTGAAGTGCTGCATGGTAGCATACTCAGCTTAGGAAAGGCTTTCTGATCCTTCAGATCTGCAACCCATTTAAATACCTATGTATCTAAATAATCATATGGACAATTATTCATATGTTTGTGTGTGTGTGTGTGTGTGTGTGTGTGTGTGATATCTGTTAAAGTTCAAGAATGAGACTGTTTGAAGACAAAGAGGACAGGTAAAGTCCCAGAGCAACATAGAAAACAACTGGTAAGGATAGTTTCAGATACAACATATCACACAGCTCTTATATCAGTGAATCTAAGATGTAACATGAAAGTGTGTGTGAAATTAGTAAGCAATGCCTCCTAGTCCAAATAACTTTCCCAATTCAAACAAATGAACTCTACCAGGTAGCGTATTCCCTAATAATAGTGGCTCTTATGAAAAATAACTGGGGGGAATGGGAGGGGAGGGAGGTTGGGGTGCATGTTGGGGGAGAGGGAAAGAAGGAGAGATGGAGGAAGGGAGGGAGAGGGAACTAGGGTTGATATGTAAAATAAAAATAAAAATAAAAAAAATAACTGTACTACTACCCTAAAAACAGAAAAGTTTATAATTATATTTCTTAAAAAACAAAAATATGTGTTTATTAGCAAAAGGAAACATAATAAGAATCAGAAGGAACATCAAAAAATTAGAATAAAAGTTAGGCTGTATTCTGAGGATCTCATGGTTGGGAAAAGTCCCTCTTTACTATCCTGGGGCATAAGTAAAGAAAGGAAAGTAGAATTCACTAGCAATAGTGTCCTCTTTGCCATTCTACTTTTGAAACTATAGGTCATGAACAACTGTTTAATTTTGCTCTAGTTTTTTGTCTATTTTTTCTCATTTTTTAAATATTTATTGATCAATTTTACTGTTTACAAAGTCATACATGTATAAAATGTATTCTGATATTCACTCCTCCAAACTTTGTCTTCTCACTGTACCTATCAACCACCCTCCAGCATCCTAATTTTATCATGTTCATGACTTTGAGTTTGTGGCTTGGTTTAACCATGGCTATTTGTGTGGTTATTAAATCTGGGGTGTTCATTGGAACCAGGGAGGACTGTCAGTGAGTACACAACTGAAAACAGAAGTTTTCCCATTCCCTAAATTTATCAATAGCAGATAGTGAGGGTTAAGGCTCCCAGAGCCACACCTTCACCCATGCCTGATTATTGACAGGCCCTTTCTTTTACACACTCAGTGTAGATATCATGACTTCGATGACAATGTTTTGCCCAGAAGATTACATTTTGAAGAACTTCTACCTACCTTATGGCTCCTGCACTCTTTCCACCCTTCTGTAATGTTCCCTGAACCTTAGAATTTTAAAGTTAGAATTGTTTTCAGTTTATTCATGTTGACGATCAAATTCCTTCATTAACTGGAGTTTTACACATCCAGCCACTCCTGTGTTAATCACAATATGTTTTGAACATGTACATTCTGGGTATATAACTGTCCTGAAGTTTCTTCTAAGTAGCTATAAATTTCTTCTAATGAATTGGGTAATATTAGTGAAATCAACCCATGGTTAGTAAGCTCATAGGTTCTTGGGTTGAACCATACTACTATTATTCTTTTAAATACTACCAAAATGCCTTCTAAATTTGTCTCTCTCTGCTTATAGATTAGTGCAGATTATGGATCTTATTAGAGAAAATTCTTTATGTAGTAGATGATGGTTAATGTAGACACCATTGATCAAAATGCAAAGAGTGAGTAACTGTAGAGTGTTCATTCACAGTCTAACTGTATTACATACCATCTCCAAAGCTCATGGAATAGTACCAAGTAGTGGTGTAGATGTATTGTAAAAGCTAACAGTATCTTCTAGTTATGACAGAAATGCTGTACTCATGAACTTTTAAGAACTGTGGTACTGCATAATATCTGCTCAGGATCAAGCCAGTCAACAGTCTAGCATGTAGTAGGAAGAGATTCATGAACCACTACTCTAACTGAGGATCTATGGAAAGTTTATGGTTTCTGCAGGAGGTAGTTTTAAGTTCATTTATGAATGTGGTTCCAAGTGGATCAATCACTCTCCAGTAAATAACCCCACAGCCAGAAGTATACATTGGCATTGGTAGATTACTAAGGATTTTTTTTTTAAATGGCATAACAGTGAAGGGTAGGATGTGGACATGGACTTTTGTAGGAGCTAGGCAGAGAATTTGGGGGTAAATATGATTAAAATTTTTTGTATGAAATTCTCAAGGAATTAATAAAAAATATTTTAAACAATAAGCCAGATAAATAAATGCAAAGGACCTTTAGGAGATGGTGACTATGGCAAAGGTATTGTCATATGCGAAGGCAAATTACCATATGAAACATATAATAAATACATGCCAACATTCCCATATTAATTATACCTTTATAAAGTTCTAGGCAAAACAGAGATGTATAGAAACAGGTCAAATTAAGCTAAAAGAGCTGGTGGGACAGGCCTAGGCTGTAGCTGAGCATTCATACTTAATAAAAGTCTTTGTGTCTGTTTGGGAGCTGGTTGGCAGCCCAAAGGAAATTCCAGCTACAGACATAGATATTGGTATAATCTCATTAACACTGACTCATACTGAAAATGCTATTTAACGCCATCATATGTGCATTATTAGCTGTGTTAAGCTTTGTCATTGTTCTAGGTTCTGAGGACAGTATCTCACAATGCTGCTGTGTTGATGAATATACATGCACCTAAAATCAGACAACATCACTGTTATATGAATACTCATAAATTTAAAGCAAAGATCTGAAAGCCATCTGTAATTATTGGGTTAAAATAGCAAAACATCTTTCTTGATCCCTGAACCAACAAAGAGCTTGTAGAGAATTATTTTGCATTACTTTTTAAAAAGTAAGGTGGTAATGTGGAAATAGATAAACATCAGAATCAACCTCAGTATCAATCTGTAGAAGGATGGTTAAGAAAACGTATCTGTACATGATGGAATTTTATTCAACCATGAAGAAGATCAAAATTCTGTAATTTGAGGCAAATGGATATAAGTTGAGATCATTGTATTATGTTGAAATAAACCATACTCAGACAGATACCAGGAGTTTTCTGTTAAGGCAGATTCTTGATTTTACATTAATACATGAAATGTATTTATGTAAGACATGAAAGTAATAGTAAAACTGTCTAAAGAAACAAAGCAGACTAACAGGAGAGAGGAGGGAAAAGGGAAACAGGGGAGAGGGGTTATAGTTAAACTACATTGTAGACTTATATGAGAATACCCTTATAACACCCAATATTATATATAATTAATGTAAACCAATAAAATAACTAAATGAATAAGTTAAACCACATAAATTACAGAATGAAACATATTCAGGGCTCAAGCTCATTTTTCAAGCCTACTTGATAAAAGGATGACAGATTCATCAAAGTTTAGACTTGTCATCTGGAAATTTCACTCCAAAAATTAGGAAATTTGGGTAATACAGTGAGCTTATAGGAAAAGACTAGGCATTAGAGAAGTGCTTCCCTCAGAAGCAAAGTCATTGACTGAGAGCAAAACTCCCACAAGGAAATAGACAGTTTGTCAGGATAGAAGCAACACAAGGTAACCCTCAGCATAAAACCTACAACAGCAAAGATGTGCTGTAAGAACTAAATCAGTCACATGGTCACCTGACCTCCAGTTGTGGTTCTTCCCCATCTATGCTTAGGTACGTTACATCTTTGATCTCATTTTCCACACTTTTATTCTTAATTCCAGCCTTGGCAGAATCCAGCAATTTAAACCATGTTAGCTAGGTGATTATAATTTATAAGGGTAGCAAAAGACAAATTTTAAACTTTTTGTGCCAAGGCTTCCAGGGTTATCCAATGGCACTTGAGCCTAAGGATCCTATTTTATTCAGAGGCTAGAACAAAAGTGCATTTTCAAAGGGAAAGTGTGAATAGGCAGTTGGCTATCCAGCTGTCCAAGAAAGCCACAGATTTGAAACAGAAGAAATATATTTTCCCCAAGATGCCATCAATTGTGAATACTTAAATGCCCCTTAAATCTACAAAGGATTTTTAACTACCATAGATCTCATTGATTCTGTGTGTAAGGTAAAAGGCATTAATGAAAATTCAAAAATACAAAATATTTTGGTTCTCTTCTGCCATATTTATAAGCCTGAGGGAAAATTCCATTTCCCAAGATAAAAAGCTATAATTCATGACTCCTCTAAAAGGAACTTTAGCAACAATTTATTTGTAAATTCAATGTCTGTGCATCATATCCTCAAATATATCATCCATGAAAGATGACTAACTCACACAGACCTGTCTTCTCTCTAGGACTGGTTGAGATATTGCCATCTTTCTTGATGAGTCTGTGTGTTTCAGTCAATAATAAATAATTATAATTGTACGTTTACTAACATTTATAAAAGAAACCCCTCCAAAGCTTTGTAAGATAAACTGCTTGATGCTGCATGTATATTTTAAATTTTAAACTACCAGTAGAGTGCTATGATAAATGACATCTCTCAAAGAAAATATATAGTCATGACCAAACCACAAATGAGACCAGATTTCTGGCTGCCAATTCCTCAACCTGACTGTCCTATGATGATTCTAGTTAACTGATGAAAGTCAGCTGAAGACAGACCAAAACATAGAGCCCTTCTGAAGATATTTCTACCCATGATATTTCTAGAAACATTACAAATTCTACTTGTTGAACTATGTAAAATTTGAGAACTAGATTACCATACTGAGCTAAGTAAATCTTGGGATATCCAACTGCCACCCACAGGCCATATGAGAATTCCAAAATTGAAGAGACTTTGGAATATATATATATATATATGAAATAAAAATTTCCTTTCCATCTTAACCTGACATGGCTCTCACATATGTGGCATGTTTACTGTTTGGAAACATGTCAGATGTCCCAGATTTATAAATGGAAAGTCCGTTTGCATCTGTGAGAATGAGTAATAGGTTGCTAAGCAAGGTAGGAATGGGACCTTAATTTCAAACAAAAAGAAGCTGGTCCATGAAACAGTTCAGCCTGGTGTCAATTCCTATTTTGAAGATTAAATGTGTGTTAAAGATTATGTTGTCCTCTTAAACTGAACTCCAGTTTTGTTTTGTAAGAATCAAAGCTCTGGGTATCACCCAAGAAGAGGATCCTAAGATTTGCATATATAGCTGGAATTCAAAGGCATTACCAGGGATGTTCAGCAAGGTTTCTGTTTATGATTTCCTGTGTTCCCGTGATGGGAGATGTAAACAATTACCAACCAGTTACCAACAATACTTAACCCAGTGATAAAGGATGAAGAACGTCTGGGAGTAAATAAACAACACTTCCTCTAACCTGCTGCTGTCCATACAGTGCCAGCATTTGCTCCCTAGAAAAACACATGCACACTTATGGCTTTTCTGAAGCATGACTTAGTCATTTGTTACATGACTCTTCAGTGTATGAAGGGCTCTTCCTACAAGAGAAAACACCCAAAGAGCAGCCTCAGAGTGTTGCTTATTTTGAAGAGTTAAAGGTACATGCTGGGTCTCAAAGAGGCAGCTGTTGATTTATTTTCGCCATTTTCCTCTGGCTGACAGCAATTCAAAAGAGAAAGAACAAGCCAGATCACTCATCTGCCTGCTTGGCATGCCTGGTAGTCATGGGAGTCCATATCAAGGCCATCTGTTCAGGCCCCATGCTCTCCAAACACACAGAGAATGATGATGTCAAGAGGAGTGTGCTCCAGCCCTGGGAAAGAGAGACCTGAAGTGAACCATAAGACCCAGAAGAGCAACTCACCCACACAGCTGATCTTTTAACAGCCAGGGCTAGTCAAGTCATGGATTGATGCTGGTATAATTGTTTTGAGGTTGATTTTCCTAGACAAACCTCAAGTTGATTTGAACCTGTTAGCTTTGTCCTCTGATAGCCGTGGAGGTAGATAAAGCCTGTAAGTCAATGCAAATTCACATTGCAAAACAACCCTGCCAAGTGAAACCTGTATCAACACCATACTCAGTGCCTCTCTAATAAAATGCTAGTGTCCCTTCAAAGTTAGCTGTCTGCAGCAATACATGCCAGTGACAACATTCTTCAGAAACAGCAGAGCCACGTCTCTCTACTAATGAAATAAAACCAAAAGAGATGTTCTATTTTGCCTCAACATCACCCTGTTGTACAAGATCTTTGATCTGCTGCAGAAATCTGCCAGACAAGACATACAAAGTTGGAATCACAGCATACATTCCTATAAGGCTTCACTGAAGAGATTTCTAACTTCATGTTGTATGCACAGCATTTATTTATAAAATCTGTGGAGGTGACTTATCTTTAAAAGATATTCCAAATTTTGTCTTTTAGTGCCTAAAATGTGTCTTCATTCCATAATTGCCTTTGAGGTTATCATGTATCATGTGAAGAATAGCCTAGAGTTTTTCATAGTCACACACGATAACAAAAATACATAAAAAATCTAGGCTCATCTGGGCAACCGTGTTGGTGGTACACTCTCCTTTTCCCAAGTAAGTGCCTGTTTTGAACCTACACTAAAATCTAAAAGGACCAGGTGTTAGGATTAATCATCAGTGGAACCTTGGCAGATTCCATGACAGACAAGGGTGACCAAGTTGGGGGGGGGGGTCATGAAAGGCAAACATACCAGGCAGATAGAGGTTTTATTAGAAAGGGCAAGAAGGAACAAGAAAAGAGGTAAAGAGACACAGAGACAGGAAAGAAGAGAAGAGGGAAACGGAAAAAATCCTGTCTACCCCAGAAGAACAGCAGCAAAGAGAGGAAAAGAGAACAGAAAGAAAACGTAAGTGGGAGGAGGTCTTTCTTTTAAAGGGGTCCTTTGCACCTGGGCTGACCAAAGTACTGCCTGAGTGCATTTTGCCAGGTGACAGGCAGGCCAGCATAATTCCTGAATTCTCACACCAGGTAGCATCCTCTAATTAAAAGCCATAATGTCAGAGCCACCACTGTGTCTGTTTTCTATACCTCTGCATTTTTCCTGATGGATATCTACATTCCCATCAGTGTGTGCCCATGTCCATTCCTTTTCTGTCCTTTCTGAACCTCTGGACATGTAAACTAATTTATAGAAATTTGATAATATCTCTCAATTTATACATCTGTCTGGACTGTTAGATTCTCTGCTCTATTTGGCCCAACCTCTGAAACTACAGGAAAAGGATAAAAAAGCTTCATCATAAATGCATTAACCTACCATCTTAACTTTCATTTCACCATTTTTGATAATTTACATAAACAGTAGTTAGGCATTTTTTTCTGCTGAAAATCTTGTTAGATTTAGATCTCATAATTTTCTTCTGTGGCATTGTCTGCACACATATGTCTTACCAATGGTCTATCCATATACAACCATAGATTACTCAATAAGGAGTCTTTGAAGAACAAATAGTTTTAGCAGAAGTAACCCAAAGCTTGCCACACAGTTGAAACTGTACAGTAGAGCACTCTTGCCACGTTCAAGGTGCTAAGTTTGATTCCAAAATGAAATATTTTGTTTTTAAATCTGGGGCTAAAGAGATGAGTTAATGACTGCTCTGCCAGAGGACTTGGGTTGGTTTCCTAGCACCCATGTGGCAGCACACAAAACTCTGTAATTCTAGTTCCAGGGGATATAATGTCCTCTTCTGGCCTCTATGGGCAAATATATATATATATATATATATATATATATATATATATATATATATATATATGGTTCATATAAACCATATAGGTAAATACTCATATACACAAAACTAAAATCTAGCATGATACTTAAAATTTTAAAACAATTTGAAAAAGGATTTACATAGACATAAATGAAGTACCAAAAAGGTACTGTCCAATATGCCCTTAAGAGTCCCCAAAGAGTTCAGGATTTAGAAACATCAGGTATAACTGTGAAATAAAAGCATTGTTGATTGAAAATAGCTGTATAATTTGATAATCTCATAGAAAACATTTATTATTTTGCCCCCCCTCCAGTATAACTTATTTTGTAATTATCCATGGGGTGCTATAGCCATTCTGTAGAGAAATTAAGTCTGATACTTTAAGACATACTTTTGGATATGTACTACTTTAGTTGCTCCTCAGGTTCCCAAGAAATCACCATAGTAAGAGATAATATAAGGCTCTGAACCTAAAAGGACTCGTGTTTTAAAACATGAAAGATGTTTTCAGAATGGGCTACATGATTCACAGTAAGCAGGAAAAAGAAAAGGACACTCCCTAAAAAGTTGATTGAACATCTATCTCAAGTCCTTTTCCATTTTTTTGAGTGGGAAAGAGGGGTCTGGAATGAAATAAAAGTAAATGATACATACTGAAAGGAAAAGTAGGTTTGCCTAAAATTTTTAATATAATTTCAAAAGTGCTTGGAGTTGTTTAATTCACTAAAATGGGGAGAAAAATCTAAAAAAACCCTATCTTCAAACTCCTAGTATGTTCTACTCTTAGAGAGATTCCATGTAACTCAGTTCATTTGCAATTATGCCCAATAGGGGAAGGGAGTTTCTTGCCAATTATGTTGGTTTAAATGCAAATTGACCCAGGCCCAGTTCCTCTGCAATCTTGATAGGTCCATTAGAGAAAAAACATGAGGTTTGGGGTTGGATGCAATCATATTCCATATCAAAATTTTTACTTGAGAGAATCTAAGAAAGGAAAGCATAATGCAGATATTAATATTTATTACTTTGCTTTTCCTTTGGGCTACAGTTAAGATTGTTATCTAACCTTTGTCCTCAAAGTATAAGTGCCATGTCTCTGTCTGTCTTCCTCTCCCTCTCTCTCCCTCTTGCTCACCCTCTCTCACACAAAAACACAAACATACATCAAAGAAGAGGCTCATCATCTCATCTGAGAAGTTTCTCAAAATATGCAAGTTCTTTATAATGGAATCTTGCAATACATCACCAAAATACCTTGTAATTTTAAACCAATAATGCATTATTACCATACTGGTCAATTTGAAAAGTTGTGGTTCTTATCTGTGAAACAGTAACTTGGTGCTTGCATAGTTCTTTGTCTGTGAATAAGGATAGAGTGTAACACTCAACAAACAAACCTTAAAATCAATACAGAGGTCAAGAAAGCAATAATAAAGATGCAAAGCCTTTTGTTTGTTTTTTGTTTGTTTGTTTGTTTGTTTTTCAAGACAGGTTTCTCTGTATTGCTTTGGAGGCTGTCCTGGAACTCATTCTGTACACCTGGCTCAAACTCAGCAAAACCTTTGTTATTACCATAGGTGAAGCTTCCTCAAAAACAAAACAAACCAAAAACAAAAAACAAGATAATCAATTGAAGTGGTATAGGTGTAGGCATTTGGAGTCCAATAAAATGGCAATCAGACAGATTCAAAAGAACATGTGTACTTCATTTGCATATAACAACTAGGTCAATCAAGAATCATGTATTAGTTAATGAGCTATTGCTTATTAGTAATTAATGAGTTAATTTCTAGGTATACAGTTGTATGCTATTACATTGTTTAATTACAGCAAGAAAATTAGTTTGCGTAATTAGAAACATATAAGGTAGATGGCCAGTGAGAACTGTCTTTTACTTGTCTTTGAAGCAATTTTTTAAAATCAAAAATGACAAAGAAAGCCCTGAGAGAAATAAAACTTTTGTTTCTGGTAATTGTCTAAATAAATTTTCATATGTGAAGACAGTACTCATTAATAATATCAGCTCATAAGAAAATCAGCTCAAAGATATTTTGATGTGGAATATTTTTTCATTCTTCACAAGAAGACCATCCTCAAAGAATTTAAGCTAAGTTACAAATAGTTAAGAATGTAAGAAACAAATAAAGTACCAGCACCCCGCTATACCTTAAAGCAGCAGACCATTCAAGGAAAGGAAAAGTGTGACAGAGTAGCAGCCCTCATGGGGCCCAGTACAACGAAAGCTAGAGTGGGGAGTAAGAATCACATGGAAGTAAAATGGAATGTCATCAATCCAGAACAAAGGTAAGAGCAAATGGATCTTGTGAAATTAAAGAAGAATGAAAAGGTAATTATTTAATTTGTTGAAATAGAAAGAGAAGAACAGACATACTTTGTAGGGAGATAAATTTATTTTGGAGATACTGTGCCATTCATATAGACACTTAGCAAATGTACAATGTCCTCCCATCCCCTCCATATTTGACAAGGACTTTATGTATAGGTTGTATGTTTAAGATGATGACGGCTTTGAAGGACACAGATATGGTTTGTCCTTGAAAGTGCTACAGGTATATAATTTAAGACTATTCTTTCCCCCTTTCCACTCTCCAACTCTCCACATGATGAACTCCAAGCAAGAAAACTGATTGAAATAATTTCATAATAGTGGTGGTTAGTATTCCACAGGGTTTCCAATACAGCACTCAAAAGTCCATTTTTATTTCCTTCTTACTATAAATAAAAGACAAATCTGACACATTGATGTGGTTGCTATAGTTTGAATCTGAGACACACCCACAGGCTCAGGTTTCACAAACTATGGATCCTTTAGGAGATGGGATCTAGCTGAAGAAGTCACTAGAGACAGGCCTGTAAATTTTATCCTCAGTCCCCAATCTATTTCTAATTCCTGTGCTACTATGATACAAACAGCTTCCCTCACATCAAGGAAGAGAACTGGAAAGTTGTTGAAAATGTTTGTCAAATCAATAACAATCTATATTAGAGGCTTAAAACCATCCAGGGCGCAGATTTTAGGAGAAGGTGTTTAAGTGATGTCTTTAGGAAGACAATGATGTCTCTAAAATTTTGGAGAAATGTTTCCATGAACCATGTTTTCTCTGCTGCAGTAGCTGTAGTAGAAAAGAAAAATCAAGCCAGAAATATTTTGCTTTCTTAATTCAGTACTGTTATCAGAGTGATGGAAAAGTAATCAATCCAGGGACATTAGTGTTTTTGTTGTTTTTTAGCTGAATGCAGAATAAGTAAAATTATCTAGCAAGAATAATTAACCTAGTGTGAAAAAATTATCAGGTAGGTGCTGTGTAGAGACTGGTGTGTGAAGACTCCCAAAATTATTTTTATTTTTATTTGAGCCATTTTCTCTCCCTTTCCTATGCTGTTACTTTATCTATGATCCCATGTTATAATTCTAACTTATCATACTCTACATGGAGATTCACAAATTTGAAGAAAGACAACAGCTCTACTTGTTAGTAGAAGTAACTATGCTTGAATCTTCCCTTCGTCAAAGCCTTTGCTATTTCATGTAGAAACTTGATGCTTCTGATACCTAAAACTTATGAAGTAGCTGTGCATCTCAGATTTACTAGCCCCCTGAAGACTAATTATTCATGTGGCATTCTGCTCACATAAATAAAGGGGGGGGGAGAAAATATGGCAGAAAGTAGGCTATAGTGTAATTCACAGAGCTACAAGCCTGATGCACCCTGGAGAGTCCCTATATTAAAGTACACCAGATTGAAACCAAATATACAAGGCAAAGGAAGTATTTTGGAAATTATTTTTGCATAGTGCTTATAACGGCTCTTTGAAAATGATATTAAATTCTGTGTGCTAGTTAACTTTCTGGGCTTCAGTTTTCTTCATTTGAAAAAAATAATATAGGCTAACGGTACACAAAGTTAACTCTCCAATATTATGTACCTCCCAAGTATAGCATCTAGTTAAGTGGCTACTCTTAACCCTATATATCAGTGGTTTTCAATCTTCCTAATGCTTTAACCCTTTAATATAATTGCTTGTGTTGTAACAATGCCTAAGCATAAAATTATTTTCATTGTTACTTCATAACTGGAATTTTGCCAGTCATGAATCATAATGTAAAAATCTGTGTTTTCTCATGGCCTTAGGCAACCTCTGTGAAAGAGTTGTTAAAACCCCAAAGAGGGTCACAACCAACAGATTGAGAAGCACTGCTATAAACAATGAGCAACTTCAGCTATAAATAATACAGCAAAATTGTTGATGCTTTTCCTCTCCATAAAATTCCAAGCCCATCTAACAGCATCAGTGTGCCAAAGGCATGTTCAGGAAGGCACATTTCAATAAATTAAAATATTAAGATTGAATTTGAAACATTTACTCACTAGCCTGATTTTCTGAACACATTTGAAAAAGTCAAAAGTTATAAACCCTGGCTACTTGTGTTAAATGTTTTCAATGATATCATTCATATAAAATCAGTAAATATAGCAAGGGAAGCTTAAGATTTTTCAAAATGAAGACAATTTATTTTTAAATTTCTGGCAAAACTTTGATGCATACTGATTTTGAGAATAGAAACATTTAACAGTCTCTCACATATCACTGGATTCATTTATGAATAGATTCAACTAAGTGCCTCTTAGAATATATCATTAGAAGAGAACTACAAGGGAATAAAATAAAATAAAATAAAAGCTTGGAGTCTTAGAGGGAAGACTAATAATATGTAAACTTCTGGAAATTGGTTCACATACCAGTGATGTTGACATAGATTGTAGGTACAAAGAGAGGAGGGCTCAGTTGCTCAGGGACGAAAGAGACCATGCACTCAGGCAGGCAGACCTAATTGAAAAATGATAGTAAATAGCAAGTGGCTGAGGTGTGTTAGAGCTCCAACATGGATTTCTAGAGCACATGGTGCATAACCTGCTAAGGAATGACCTAGTCCACCAAAGTAAGACATCTATATTTTACTGCCACAGAGCTTTAAACTGGTCAATCACATAGTTAGATTTGCTTTCAGAATGGTAATTTCACCAGCTGTGTGGAGAATGAATTAAGAGATATGACATTCAAGATTGACACATGCTAGTGCTACCTTTCAAACTAAATTTAAATAACCTCTTTCTGTAAATTCTATGGGTCAAACTTTCTACTAAACATAGTTCTCATGGGCATATTGCATCTTTAGAAGTAGAACAGAATCCAAACATAGTTTTGAGGTTAACAGTTTTTAAAATATTCTATTAGATTTTCTTTTTTATTTTTATTTCATGTGCATTGTTATTTGCCTCTATGTCCGTCTTTGTGAGGGTGTTGGATCATCTGGAACTGGCAGTTGTGTGTAGCAGCCACGTGATGCTAGGGATTGAACTAGGGTTCTCTGGAAGAGCAGTCTCAGTGTTTTTAACTGCTAAGCCACCTCTCAAGCCTTCCTATCAGATTTTCTTATTGAAAGAAATAAAGTATACTAAAAACTAGTGTGAAGTTAGAGTTCTTGAGTGGCTGTTTTGATTACTCTAACAAAATCTTTCCCTAACTACACTGTGAAATACAATGCCATTATACTTTTGCAAGGGAAAAATGTTTAATAACCATATTCTTTGCCTTGTGTTTTCCATATTGTGTCAAAAAAAGGATATGCAATTCTTTTTTAGTTATATAACTCACAGTAAGCTCTGTTCTTACATATCAGTAAAATTATTAAGTTAGAAGCAGTAATCTACATACCTTTCCTATGTGTAGAAAAACATAAAGGAATAAAATCCATCACCTAGTAAATTATCCTCTACAAAAAATTAGCCTGTGGGTTTAATTTTATAAATTTCTCCATGCCTATTAAAAACTAAATCAAGAAAGTAAGTTAAGAGTTAAGAATTTTTTTATGTGTTTGTTGTTTGTTATTATTCTTACAGAAGATAGCAAACAGGATTAACTAATGAGGTCCACCCAGGATTTAAATGGATTTACAATGACCTGAGAAGTAGTCACTGTCCTCAGAGAACTCAAAGGCATATGAGTCATCAAATTATTAAAACTGAATAATTACACAATGGGAAGCATCCTGAAAGAGTTAAGCACAGATGCATAGCATGGGCACCATGGAAGATCCTCTGAGGTGAGGTAGAATAGGAACACATGAAGAAGTACTAGGAGCTTGCTTTGCAAAAAGTCATGTGCTGACTTTACAGACAAAAGAAGACTTTAGAGAGTGAATAGTGTGGGAGGGGCTAGAACCACTGCATAAAGCAATGACTTTGCACTTAATACTGACCACATAAAGATCGAGCCATTGCAGCCAGACAGCCTTTAATCCCAGCACTCAGGAGGCAGAGGTAGGCACATGGATCACTGTGAGTTTTAGGTGAGCTGGTCTACAGAGAGAGTCCCAGAACACCCAAGGCTGCACTTAGAAATCCTTTTCTTGAAAAACAAGAAACAAAAAACAAAAGAAGCAATTGTTTGTAATCCAGTGGGGACTGAGTATGAAGCACAACCCAGATGATTGCACTGCAAGGTTTAGAGTAACCGAACTTGAAGTTTTAGAGTAAGACACGTGGCTTTGTCTTCTTAAGAGGAATCAAGCAGGCCCAGGAAAGATTCTACTTTTGAAGAAAACCTGAAACGTGAATATGTTTTGTCAGGAACATGGATTTCTGCAGTGGCATGAAGCCAGGGGAATGAACACAACAGTAATTCTAGGCTGAAAAGATGCTCACTGCACAAAATGCTTACATGTAAGCATGAGAACCTCCATTCAGTCCTCAAGATCCATTTCTGAAAAAGCCAGTTGCCACAACAGTTACCTGTAATTCCAGAGGTAGGGAGGCAGAAACATGGGGATCTGTGGGGATTATTAGTCAAGCACCCCAGTTGAATTGATTCAGTGGAGATTGTGGACAAGCTGGCTCAACAGTAAGATGCTTTCTGTGTAATGGTGACCTGAGTTCAATCTCTGGAATCCAATGAAGGTTTAAGAATAGAGAAGACTCCTCTGACCTATGGCACACTCACAACACACACACACACACACACACACACACACACACACACACACACACACACACACACGCAACACGCAACCCTCAATTTTCTTTCCCAGGCACTGAAAGAAATTTGATAAGGATGTCACATGAGGATGTGTGTGAGTGGGCATGAAATTCACAGATAAGTGGGCAAGTGTAAAATTATACATTTATGTAAAATAATTCAAATATCCCCTGCAGAAAAAATAAGTTCTAAGAAGTCACTTAGTTTTCAAAGGAGGACCTACATGTCAATTAGCCTCTTAAAATGTATTATGTAGTTAAAATAGTATGTAAAATGCTGAATAACCTCAGATGATTGATGGCTGTGGTATCTGAGGATAGCATAACCTTAGGAAACAAGTTTCCAAAAAAACAGTCAGCTATGAAAATTGGCATAAGCCTCAGCAGGAAGGAAAGTAGGATTCATAGATGCTTAATTTGAAAATATTCCCTGTGTGAAATAGAAAAAGGAAAAGCATTTCCTCTTGGAATGAAGGAGCGCTGTGTGGCAGGTGATATAAAGCTTACATAAAAAGAGCATCCCTAAGATCAGATCACATGGAGATAGTAAGCCAGAGCATGAACAACAATAACAAAAGTAAAGAAGAAAGCCCAATGCCCAATGTCAGGTAGTGCCAAGGACATATGGGTCTAGGACAGTGATTCTCAAAATGTGGTCTCTTGGACAAGCTTCAGCTTCACATAGCAGCTAGGCAGATATGTGTTATCTTTCTAGGAAACACACCTCCAGATTATAGGAACACAAACTGAATGCTAGTACTTCTATGGTTGCATAAGCCATCCAGGTGATTTTGATACCACTCAAGTTCAGAAACCACCACTCCTGAAGATATCCATGAAGAAAGACACCGTGAAACTTGTGAAGATGCCCACCAAGATCTGAAAAACGTAGAATCTTGAAGGTTGGCTTGTGTAGGTGACATCACTGAAAGGTCTCATTTCTTTCCAACATCTTTTTTTTATTCCTTTAACACAGTGGTTCTCAACCTTTCTAATGCTGCAACCCTTTAATACAATTCCTCATGTTGTGATGACCCCTAACCATAAAATTATTTCATTGATACTTCATAACTGTAATTTTGCTATTATTATAAATCACAATATAAATATTTGATATACAGAATTTCTGACACATGACCCCCAAGGAATTGATGCCCACAGGTTGAGAATCACTGATTTTTCATTCAGCAATTGCCTCTGTCTGTGAACCTAAAGACAGAATTCTACTTCAATCTAGTACATACTGATTAGAAAGCAAGGATGCTGTTAATAAGAAATCCCCTTCCATTGAAGATCTCTCCAGATCAAAGTGTCAATAGTACTATTAAAAAACCAGAGTCTAGGTCTGTTGTAGCACCCATGAGGGTACTACTAGGTTATCCAATAGGACAGACATCTGGG
The DNA here is from genome assembly GCA_030556225.1 of Cricetiscus sungorus. Classification (NCBI taxonomy): domain Eukaryota; kingdom Metazoa; phylum Chordata; class Mammalia; order Rodentia; family Cricetidae; genus Cricetiscus; species Cricetiscus sungorus. The sequence continues at coordinate 52,946 of JANBXA010000424.1, forward strand.
GCTTTCAGCAGTTCATTTACAAGGTTTCTGGCAGGAATCTTTTTGTCCTCTCTTTCCCCATTTTGCCTTGGTGACTTCAGACAGGATAGGACATTTGTAATCCAGTGTCTGAAGGCCACTAAGTCACTTCTTCTACTGCTTTTGTTTGTGAAAAGTCACTACATCCAGCTAACAGTGAAGGAGGGGGAATCTGCTTCACCACTTGAAGGATAGAGGCACCAAACAATCTCAAAGAAACATTTCAAGCCACAGTAAGAAGCAATGTAACTTCTAGCTATGTCATTTCCATGGAGGGAAAAGCAGTTTTATGATATACCTACAAGTGAATGTTCAAAATACACTTTTTTCTGTAAGAGACTATTATATAAAGATGGCCAATAACCTTAGCATGTTATTACAACATCAGCATTTATTAAAAGTCACATATTTAAGAATTTTAAATTATACAAAATAGAATATATCCATGTACGCACCTATGTACATGCACAAGAACATATACTCACACTCTCACACTTAACTAATTAGAAATTTTAAATATTCATAACCTGCAAGGTTATAAAATAGCATAATCATATGACTCATTGATGAAACCTGGGAGAAATTTTAGCTACTAAGGACACAAATTATTTTAATGACTTGCAACTCTTACCTAAGACAGCCAGCAGCCAGCAGCCAGCAGCCATCACATACCACAGGACTTCTTTTAAGATACAGGGAAAGAAAAATTAACCTTTGGGAGGCAAAACTTCCCTCTCAAAATGTTTATAGTAGCATTATTTGCAATAGAAAGTATCTGGAAGCAACCTAGATGCCCCTCAACTGAAGAATAAATAAAGAAGGTGTGGCACATTTACAGAATGGAAAAAAAAAAAACAAAACAATGGAATCTTGAAATTCCCAGGGAAGTGGATGGAACTTGAAGAAACCATCCTGAATGAGGTAACCCAGTCACAAAAAAAAGAGGAACATGGTATGTACACACTCATATATGGATTTTAGACATAGAGCAAAGGATCACCAGTCTATAATTCATGCTGCCATAGGAACTAGGATACAAGGAGGATTCTAAGAGATTCATATAGGGTCCCTCACAGAAGGGGAAAGGACAAGTTCTCCAAGCACATGGGGAGTTGGGGGAGCAGTGAGTGGAGAGGGAACTAGGAGAAAGAGAAGGGAAGGAGAGGAAAGCATGTGGGACTAGGAAGATTGAGTCAGGGGAGGAATAGAGAAAAAAGAGGAAAGAGAGAGAGAAAGAGAAGAGAAAGAGAGAGAGAGAGAGACCATAAAAGAGGGAGCCATTATAGGTTTGAAGAGAAAACTGAACCTAGAGAAATGTCCAGAGACCTACAAGTGTGACTCCAACGAATAATTTGAGCAACAGTGGAAAGGCTACTATAAATGCCCTTTCCTGATAATGAGATTGATGACTAATACACCATCATAGAGGCCTCTGTACCTGATGGAAACAGAACCAAACACCCACAATTAAACACTGAGACAAAATGGAATCCAGATACAGAGAGGAAGGACAAGACCAGGCTGCAGAAACAGATAGAGATAGCTGACCTGAACAAGGAGGAGCTAATGGGCCCCCAGACTGATAGGTGGGAATCCATCATGGAACTGACTCAGACCCTCTGAACACAGGTCTCATCTAGAAGGCCTGAGCAGTCTAAGGAACCTCAGACAGTGGAACCAGGATGTATTCCTGGTTCACAAAAGGACTTTGGGGGCACATCCCCCATGGAGGGATGTTCCCTTAACCTAGAGACAGGAGAGAAGGCCTAGTCCTTACTCCAAATGACTTGATAGATTTAGATGACTTCTCCTAGAGGGCATCACCCTACATGTGGAGTGGGGCGGGGGAGGGTGGTCGGGGGCATGAGAGGGTGGGAAAGAGGGGAAGAGGGAGGGAGGGGGAACTGGGATGGATATGTAAAATAAAAATTAAATAAGTAAAAATATCCTTTCATAATAGATCAGTGTAAATCCTACTTCTCTTTCCCCTTTATAAGTCTCTGTTGTCCTAAAAGGACATTGTCTTGATTCATCCCTTTTTCTTCACATATTGATGTCACATGAAAGTGCAGACCCAACATTTTAGAGAATCTTATCTGAAATAACTGGAATCTAGTGAATTCCACAAGACACTGGAAGATGTTGTCTAAAATTCAGTAGTCATGAGCCATGGAAAAGCTGTGCTTCAAGACCAGCCAGGAACATAGCAAATAACTGACTAGCCAGGAATGCATAGCAATATACTGTCTCAACAACAACAATAATAAATCTTTATATATAGTAAAAAAGGTGTGCGGGGGGGTACAATAATACATGAAAGAAGAAAGGCAGAAAATTGGGGAGTTGAGACATTAACACAGGGCTTGTTTCATCTTCCCTGTAACTCTTCTTGAGGTCTTTGCTGGCTTCCCTTCACCATGCAGCTCTTCACTCTTGATATCAGAAGGGTTCTGTGTATGCTCCTATTCCACCCTTGTGAAATTCTCTAGAGTGGTCTTTTCAATTGTGATCACTCTAGTGTTGGGCCCCAGGTCAGGCTTCTCTACTTGGCTCTGTCTGGTTATCCAATAGAAAACCCTGACCTCAAATACCCAGAGGTCCTTTAAATTCATTGTCCTAGACAAAAAGTGCTACCCCTCCCCAGTTTCTCCTCAAGCATCTTTGGGTGTAATTACAACAAGTTCAATCTCACATTCCCACCTCCACTGCACTCGTATTGCGTCAGTCCCCTGTATGTGCCCATCCTTGCATCTTGCAATGCACATCCTTATTTCTTGGACCTGTTGTCTTCCACTTGAACTACTGATTGTTACAGGCTCTTAACTGTTCCTCTCCTACACTGACAACCTCAGGTCCTCTCCTCACCTGACAGCAAGGATGTTTTCCCTGACTGCAAGCCATCTATTTCAAATCCTTATTGGGCACCCACTTCAACTAACAGGCAGAGCTTAAATTCACTTTCATCACTGCATGAAGGATACTTGTGTTTTATTCTACTTTTAGGTTATTCCACTTTCTTTCCTTCCACATGATTCCTGTCCATAAGGCAGCATTCCAATTTTTTGCTGTGTATACAATTCACCATTAGTGTGCAAAGAATAATTTGTCATTCCCCTGACATAACATACTGAATGTAACACACCCCTGTGTCTGTTTTTCAGAGAAAATAATCTTTCTTCTCACTTGTCTGTAAAATACGTTCATACTGCAGAACATGGCTAGTTACCCCACTATAAAACCTTTCAGGCTATCCTGCCTATCTGGGTATTCTCCTGTCTCATTGTTTCTTAACTAGTACAGTACTTTTCTCTTTGCTTGTCTGCCACTGTCCTAAAGAGTTACACTGCTAGGACACAGCCCAATATATATAACTGGAGGAGATCCATTAAAATTGTTTACTCCTTTAAATGGAATTTATTATTTCTATTTCAAATATTTCTGTGTGGATTACTCAGTGACTGCTTCCTAAAATGGGATACTACTCAATATGCCAAAATAGACTTCTGAAATGCAAAGATAATTATGAAAAATTCCAGAACATGTGAAATGTTACTTTAGCCTAAAAAAATTTGTGTATGTGTTCATAAGTATGCACATATGTGGGGAAAGAGAGGGAGGGAGAGGGAGAGAGAGATGGAGAGAGAGAGAGAGAGAGAGAGAGAGAGAGAGAGAGAGAGAGAGAGAGAGAGAGAGAGATCCATCTATATAGACTGTGAATATCTGGGAAGTTCCATTTATCACTATTAAAAATACAGCTTCCTCTAGAAAGCAGTAGAGGAACAAGGACAAGTGTGCACTTTAAATCACAAAACCTGGGTTGTTTGGTGATAATGAATTTTTTAAAAATTGTTGTTTTTTTTTTTAAGTAATATACCCAACTCCTAATCACAGAAAAGTTTTCGTATATAAGCAAGGCTATCTATCAGGTACATGCCTCCAGAGCCATGTCCCACATGGTCCTTCACGGTGGCCATGTGAGACTTCCACCACAAATATTCAGCCAGGTGCACACCAGGGTAGATCTTTCTGCACTGGGGCCCAGAGATTGCTCTGAGTGGCCCTATCATCAGCATCCACTGAGGGCCTGAAACAACTACATTTACTGAAAGGTTCGTGTTATTTCTGCAATGAAAGAAACTCAGTAAAGTACTTAAAATAGAACTTTCGTTGTCAAACTGCCTAAGGTCAAATATTGCCCCACCAGCTATAAGCCAAGCTTCCCTGAGGAAGGACTTTGATAAAACACCTAAAACTGTACTGCTATTCTTTCTCCAGTTCTTCCCCAGAGGGACCAGACCTCATACAAGGGTGGCTGTACACTGGGAGAGAGGAAGCAATCAGAAATCCCAGGTTCTATTGGCTACTTACTCTGATTTGATGCTAATCCCAGGTGTCTTAGTTAGGGTTTTAATTGCTGTGAAACACCATGACCATGGCAACTCTTATGAAGGAAAAATATTTAATTGAGGTGACTTGCTCAGAGTTCAGAGTTTCAGTACATTATTGTCACGGTGGGATATGGTAGCATACAGGCAGATCTTGTGCTGGAGGAGTGTGCTACATCTTACAGACAACAAGAAGCAGACTCAGACACTAGGCAGTATCTAGAGCATAGGAAACCTCAAAGCCCTCCACCAAAGTGATACATATATATTTCAACATATATATATATACATATATATATATATTCCAACATAGCCACATATATATTCCAACATAGCCATATATATATTCCAACATAGCCACATCTCCTAATAGTGTCACTCCTTATGAGCTTATGTGGGCCAATTGCATAAAAAATCCCTACATTTCACTCATTTCACTCTCTGGCTCCCATAAATTTGTAACAAATCATAATGCAAAATACATTTACTCCAACTTCAAAAGTCCCCATAGTATATCACAGTCTCAACAATATTTAAAATCCAAAGTTTAAAGTGTCTTGTGAGATTCTTTCAATCATTACTGTAATCCCCTATAAAATCAAAATTTTAAAAATCCCGTATTTCCAACATATAATGGCACAGGAGCTACATTACCATTCCAAAACATAAGGGAATAAACATAGTGAGGAAAAAATGGAGCAAAGCAAGACTGAAGACCAGCTGGGAAAACTCCAAATTTTGAATCTCCATTTCTTATGTCAAATTGCTCTTCAGATCTCCAACTCGTTTCAAGTTTGTTGACTGCAACACACTTAGTTCAATTCCCTGTTAGCAACTCTCCTTGGCAGGTATCCCATGACTCTGGCATCTCTACCATCTTGGGGTCTCCAAAGCAATCTAGGCTTCAGTTTCACAGCTTCACACATGGCTTCTGTAAGCCTCCATTCAGGGACACCCTTGACACATGGCTGGCATCAGTGGCTTTCCTTTGTCGGTGGAGAAATTCCATAGCCATTTTTGTCTATTCTTAACTCCAGAACCACATGGTCCAAGCTTCCAAGTTCTTCAGTTTACTGGGCCACAATTATGTCCCCTGCCTCCCTTGTTCAATTACACCTTCACCAGCTTTCTGTCTTCCACTGCCTAAGTTAGCTGTCCTGAAACTATCTCTAGAGCAGGATACCCTCAACTTCAGAGATCCAACAGCCTCTGCCTTCTTCTAAGTGCTGGAATTGAAGGAGTGAGCCACATACCCTACTCTAAGCTTTTCTTTTCTTCTTCCTTCCTTCCTTCCTTCCTTCCTTCCTTCCTTCCTTCCTTTCTTTCTTTCTCTTTCTTTCTTCCTTCCTTTCTTTCTTGTTTTTTTATTCCTTATTTATTTTTATTTTACAAGTCAATCCCAGTTCCCTCTCCCTCATCCCCTCGCTCCCTTTATTGCTCCCTCCCATGCCCTGCCACCATCACCCTCCCATCCCATCCCCCCACACACACTCCACAGGGAGAGTGATGCCTTCTAGGAGGGGTCAACAAAATATGTCAAGTCATTTGGAGTAGGGACTAGACCTTCCCTCCTGTCTCTAGGTTAGGGGAATATCCCTCTATGGGGAACATGCTCCCAAAGTCCTTTCATGCACCAGGGATACATCCTGGTTCCACTGTCTGAGGTCCCTTAGACTGCCCAGGCCTTCTAACTGAGACCCATGTTCAGGGGGTCCGAGTCGGTACAATGCTGGTTTCCCAGCTATCAGTCTGAGGGGTCCATTAGCTGTCCCTTTTTCAGGTCAGCTGTCTCTGTGGGTTTCTGTAGCCTGGTCTTGTCCCTATTGCCTTATCACTCCTCCCTCACTGAATCTGAATCTGGATTCCAGTTCGGCTCAGTGTTTAGCAGTAGATGTCTGCTTCTGTTTCCATCAGCTACTAGATGAGGGTTCTATGATAAGTTAGATAAAGGCGTGGCACATTTACACAATGGAATATTACTCTGCAAAAAAAAAAAAAAACCGGAATCTTGAAATGTGCAGGCAAATGGATGGAACTTGAAGAAACCATCCTGAATGAGGTAACCCAGCCACAAAAAAAACAAAAAAACAAAACAAAAAAAAACAAAACACATGGTATGTACACACTCATATATGGATTTTAGACATAAAGCAAAGGATCACCACGCTATAATTCACACGGTCAGAGAAACTAGGATACAAGGAGGAACCTAAGAGATTTATTTATACATGGTCTCTCACAGAAGGGAAAAGGAACAAGATCTCCTGAGCATATTGGGAGGGGGCAGTGAGTGGAGAGGGAGCTAGGAGAAAGAGAAGGGGAGGAGAGGAGAGCATGTGGGACTAGGAAGATTGAGTCAGGGGAGAAATAGATGAGAGGAAAAAAAGAGAGATACCATAAAAGAGTGAGCCATTATAGGTTTGAAGAGAAAATTGACTCTAGAGAAATGTCCAGACACCTACAAGATTGACCAAATGGGCAAAGCATGCAAAGACTCTTGTGTTCTATGTAAATGTTCATCAAAAGGTGACTTCAGCTGAAGGGAAGTTCAGTAATCAAGTAGATAGCATGATCCATTCTGTGAACAATTAGGCTCTTTCTCTAGATATTCTGTAATTGCCCAATGAACAAAATGTTCGTGGTGGCAGAAACGGGGGTTATGCATATGGTTTAAAACATGGGCTTCTACTCATAAGGCTGATCTAGCTACAACTACTGCTAAGTGTCAAATCTGACAAAAGTGGAGACCAACATTGAGCCCCAGATATGGCACTATTGCCTGGGGTGACCAGTCAGAAACCTGGTGAAAGGCTGACTACATTGGACTGATCCCTCCATGGAAAAGACAACACTTTGTCCTTCATGGAGTAGATACTTATTCTGGTTATGGAATTGATTTTCCTGCATATAATGCTTCTGCCAAAACCACCATCTGTGGACTCATAGAATTCTATATCCACCTTCATGGTATTCCACACAATATTGCTTCTGACCAAGAAATTCATTTTACAGCCAGAGAAGTGAAGCAGTGGGTCCATGATCATAGAATCCACACTGGTCTTAGTGTGTTCCCCACCACTGAAGACAGTTATAGCACCAATTAAGCAGCAGCAGCCTGGGGGGCTGGAGCAGAGTTCTTCAGAAGGCTGGTTATGGTTTTAATCAGTATCTGATATATGGAATAGTTTCTCCATAGCCAGATCCATGGGTCCAGGTAACAAGGGGTGGAAATGGGAATAGTTCCACTAACTATCACCTCTAGTAACCTGCTAGGAAAATTTTTGCTTCCTGTTCCTGTGACCCTGAAATCTGCTAACTTGGAAGTTTCAGTTCCAGAGAGGGGAGTGCTCCTACCAGGAGCCACAACAAGCATGAAACTGAAAGGTTAGACTTCCATTTGATAACTTTGGGCTTCTATTGTCCTTAAACCAACAGACTAAGAAAAGAATAACAGTGTTAGGAGGGCTGACTGATTCAGATTACCATAACAATGTTAGGAGAGCTGACTGATTCAGATTACTGCTTCTCCACAATGGAAGTAAGAAAGATTATGTCTGCAAAATAGGAAATACTTTAGAGCATCTCCTTGTGCTACCATGTCCTGTGATTTAAGTCAATGGAAAACTACAACAGTCAAATCCAGGCAGAATGCCAAGGGGAACACACCTATCAGGAATGAAGGTATGGACCATTCACCTGGGAAAAGATTCAAGACCTACTGAGGTACTTACTGAGAGCAGAGGAAATACAGAATGGTTAGTGGAGGAAGCTAGTTATAAGTTAAGGCCATATGACCAGAAATGAGGTTATGAGTGCTTCTGTTGTATTTTACAGGTATTTGTGCTTTCCTTCAATTTCTTTATAATATGTTACAACATAAATTAAGAGAACATCAATGTTTTTTGTATTTAAATTTGAGTCACTGAAAGGACTGTGCCACCTGTTCTAAATTCATAATGTGTATTTGATTGTACAAGGGATAATTATGTCATGTTAAGCACCTGGTTAAATATATAATGTGTTTGTGACTGTATGTGGGACAGTTGTACTATATTTAAGTACTATTATGGCCTGTCATTTTATTTTCATTTGGAATTAATCATGACATAAGGAGGTACAATTGCATGTTTAGTTAATGAGGGGTGAATTTGTGATGGCTATTCTTGGTTGTCAGTTTGACTATATCTGGAATGAACTACAATATAGAAATGGAGGCACACCTGTGAGAAACTGCATGCTTGATTTAAAGACAGTGACTCCACTTGGAGTTCAGACCTTTGAGGTAAAAAGACAAATGCCTTTGATCCAGCTCTTAAGGTTGTAAGATATAGTATTTAGATTGGGATCTTGGGCTGGGAAGACACAAGCCTTTGACCCAGATCTTTAGGTGAGAAGGCATATCTTTAATCTGGTTCACACCTTCTGCTGGAAGCCTATATAAGGACATGAAAGAAGGAAGCTTTCTATCTTTGTCTGTTTGCCCTCGCCTTGCTAGCACATCTATTTCTTCACTGGCATTGGAGCCTGCTTCTTTCAAATTCTAGCATATACAGAAAACCAGCTGAGACATTTAGCCTTGAGGGCCTGAAAAACTACCAGATTCTTGGACTTCCCATTCACAGCTAGCCATTGCTGGATTAGCTGGACTGTAGCCTGTAAGCCTTGTGTGTGAGAGAGAGGGGGGGAGAGAGAGAGACAGAGACAGAGAGAGAGAGAGAGAGAGAGAGAGAGAGAGAGAAGAGAAGAGAGAGAGAGAGAGAGAGATTCACTCCATAAGTTCTGTGATTCTAGAGAACACTGACTAATACAGCATATTGTTTCTCTCTACTTTGATTTAAAAGCCTGTAAAATGGGGATAGTAATGGGAATATTGAAGAACTAAAATGAATTAGTGCTGATAAAATGTTTATAGAAGTGCCTAGAACAAAATAAGTGTTTGATAAATGGCACTTTTGTTATTGCTCTTGTCTCTACATGAGAAGGGTGTGGGGTACATAACAGAAAATGGGTTCAAACCAAAAGATATGCACATGCCCTCAAGGCCTATTTCATCATTTTCTAGAGGAATATATACAGGTCTGCAGGTGAGCAGCAATTACACTACAATTATAGGCCAAATCAATGGATGAGCAAAGGGACCAGAATGGAAAGTGTTTTCACCAAGGGCAACCCACTTGTTTTCTTGTTAACAGGCAGGTCTCAAGCTAGGAAAATCTGACTTCTAATAAAAAGGAAACAATAAAACTTAAGCTTTGTTTAAAAAAACAAAACAAAACAAAAACACAGTAGCTATTTGCCCTTGAATCTTTGGTTTCCTAGTGGCTTGGGTGTAAAACAGCAGGAATATGAAACATTACCCAAACTTGATTCATGGGTGTTTCAGGGACACACTGATAACAGATGTTCTTTGACTTACAAAGGGGCCCATCCCTGAAATTTTACTATAAAGTGAAAATATCATGAGCCAAATGTACACTGACAACCACTAACTTCTGAATTATGATAGCTTAGCATCATAGAATGCCATAGTAATATAGTTGACTGTCTTAATCATGGAGCTACCCAGTTTCTCCACATGTCACCAAACTAAGAAAAGAGCAAAATTCAAAACTTTTAAGTATGATTACTAATTAGCATTTATCACTTTCACAGAATGATAAATCCATAGCATCTTCAAATGAAGCTTCTGTGATTCAGAGGCCTTCTACATCAAACAAAGGAAGCCCTTACCATAGCATTTATAATCTTTACTGAGAACCACTTTAAATTAGGTTTTCATATTTATTAGACATCAATATCATCACCATTATGAGGACATTATATCCCAATCATATGTATATCCCCAAAGAATTTACTGAATTTCCAAATATAGCCTGTAACTGCATGCCATCTTGCTTGAAAGGTTCAAAGCAGTGTTGTACTAGCAAACAATTAAAGGTCAAAGGACACAGGGAGGATTGTGCATGAGTCGCCAATGCCTAATTCAGTTAGAATTTGAGGTTATCAGTCAGTCATAAGAGTGTGTGTGTGTGTGTGTGTGTGTGTGTGTGTGTGTGTGTTGTCTCTTGTCCACCTAAAAACACAGTAGGCATAATTGAGCAAATTTTTACCTCCATGATATAAAAGCAATCTATGCATCGGCCATACAAACATTTCTCTTAACACAAATTAGTTGTTTATTGTAACTCAGAGTCTGCACTAGTGTTTCCCAAAGGTCAGTGTGGATAATGCTTAGCTCCTGGCCAATTGCTTGATTGAGAGGTGATGAGACACTTAGGAGATGAATAACAGTGGTAGAAATTGCACCATTGGTAGCAGGTGCTTGAAGTTGACAAAAGGACCTTAGCTCCTTCTGCTTTTTCCTCTCTATTTGCTTTCTGGGTGTCATAAGGTTAACAACTCTACTCTACCATGTACTCCTCAGGAAGATATGCTGCCTCACTACAGCCCTAAGATCAAAGAGTTCAACAAACCATGAACTAAGACTGTGAACTTAAACAAACTGTTCTTTCTAAATTATCTACAGCATTTTTTTCATGAATAAGAAGCTTACTAAAAGTAATGAAGATATTAAAGGATTATAATGATAATATTTCTTTCAAATATAGATATTCATGTGATATTATATAATGCATGTTAATTGGGGCACATAAAAATTTTATTACTATAGTGGTTTGAATAAGAATGACCCCCATAGGCTCATAGATTTGAATGCTTGGTCATTGGGAGTGGCATTATTTGTAATGTGGCCTAATTGGTGTAGGTAGGTGTGACCTTTTTGGATAAAGTGTATCACTGGGGGATGGATTTGGGGTTTCAAATGTCCAAGCTGGGCCCAGTGTCTCTTTCTTCCTACCAAAGCAGATGTAGAACACCCAGATACCTCTGCAGCATCATGTCTGCCTACAAGCCACACTTACCACCATGATGACGATGGACTATATCTTTGAACCTGTAAGCAAGCCTCAATTAAATTATTTCTTTTTATATGAGTTGTTATGTTCATGGTGCCTCTTCATATCAATGGAACACTGACTAACACAGAAATTGGTACCAAGAATGGGGTATTGCTATGATAGGCCTGAGCATGCTTTGTTTGGAGGAATATAGAACATTTGAGGACGCCGAATTAGAAAAGCAACTGCACAATTTAAGTGGGTCTTAATGGTCCATAGTAGTAGAAGCAGGAAGAAAAGTCATGCTGAGAGCAATATATATTATGATTTCTTTGCTCAAGAGTTTTCAGAAGGCAAGAATATTTGTAAGTGGCCTCCAATGGCCTCCAATGGTCAGAGGAGCAGCAGATGGCAATTGACTTCAGGGGGATTGGCCCACCAGGAAACAAAACTCTGATGGATCAATCTCAGATAGGCAAGGCCCTGAGAGTCTTAGCCTCAATATGTCTCTTGCTTTTGCTGCATCTTTGCATGTTTGTTCCTGCCATTTTTATCTGGTATCTGGCTTAGTGTGAATGGGCATTGGCAGATCTCTATTTCCATTCATGCAGTATAATCATCTCTTGGAAATATCCGGTTTTACTGGGAATTTTTACCTGGGAATTACAATAAATATTATTTCCTCCTAAGCTGTACTGCTTAAATAAAGCAATGATTTTTACACAATAATAGTGTTATTCCAAATAGGATTTTGATGATTAAGAGATAAATATAGTGACTGTGATAGAAGTAAGTATAGTTGAAAAATTAACATAGGCAAAGGTAGAATAAAATGTTGCCTCTGTCTGCCTCTGATAAAGCAGAGGCTACAAAGGATAAAAAATAAAACAAAGAAGTTTCACGCAGCTAGTGAGTTTCTATTGACGCTATATAGACTATGGCTTAAGTTAATGATTTAGAAAAACAATTGAGTCTCAGAAACTCAGCTAGCTTAAACTCTTTTAATCTTAATATTGGGAGATGTGTTCACAGGTTTTGGAGTGCTGAAACAAAGCTTTGAAAATAACTTAAGGTTAGACTATGATGTTTCTGTCAAATATCTTTTTAAGGTGAGAAACTCAAGAAGACAATCTAAAATTTTAGAGAGGCACATAGCTGAATGGTAGATTCACTAAGGGTTAGAGATGAAAAACAAAGCAGCCCAATTATTATTATTGATGTACCTTCCTTGCTAGAATTGGTTGATGATCAAGAGATGATGATTAGTTCTTTGTGTCTATTTCTGAAAAAAAACAAAAAACAAAAAACAAAAAACTGTTGATGAGTAGGTATGCACCCCGAGTATTTAAAATTGAGCTGGTCCTTTTCCATACATAAAAGTTTAGATTTGTGATTCTTCTAACATTTCTTATTTGTTTACCTTTTGAGATAAATCAAAAATAATTAGCCCTTTCTTTGTAACTGCAAAATGCAGCCTGCCAGTAAAAGAACTTGCTGAGAAAATCATCCTGCTTGTTTACACTCTGTTAATCTATAAAAAGTTTCTTGGACAAGAATTTATGTGGGTTGTTGGGACAACTTGTTTTTCACCTCTAATATGTAAAATGTTTAATCATGTAAGAGATATAGAAAAATGCTGCTTTTACTTGTATTCATTGTAATCATTCACTTGAAAAAATAGTATTTAACCACATTGTAATTTTTATATTGCTTGAAAGATTCTACTGGGGTATGTAATCTACAAGGGAAAAACTAGAGTTAGAAGAAAAAATGCCAAGAATGAGAGACATAATATACCAGAAAAGATGTAGAAGAAAAAATAAGAAGAATAGAAGAATAAAGAAAAAGTCAGAAAGAAACCATCAAGAGAATGTGTGTGTATGTCTTTTCCCTTACCCCCTCTGGTGAAAAAGAAAAAAGTCTTAGTTGCTGATTCTGTGGATCCCCTTTTAGTCCTGTGCTGCTGAAGGATAGTCTTCATGGAAGTGGGAACTGGCTTAATTTTCATTTTTTGTTATATTTTGGTAAAGAAGTTGGTTGTTTTTTGCCCTTGCAGGAAAAAAAAATCTACCTGAAACTAAAGTGAAGCATTTTGGATTAACAGAACTGGCAGAGAACATTTCAGAGAAGCTTAGTATTTATTCTGTTCTGATGTTATTAGTAATGACCCTTATGCAGATCTATAAAGAAAAGGAACAAGCTGAGAAAAAATCAAAATGTACAATTTGAGGAGAAAAGAAGCACCAAGAAGTGTAACAGAGTTAAGTCCAGTGTTTGAGGGGATGAAAAGTATAAAGAAAAACCTGATGCTAAATGGAATAGAGTTGTGACCTTCGGGCAAATCCCTACCTTTAATTCCTGTGAAAAGGAATTAAAGAACAGTTTTGGGCTACTTGTGGCAGCACACACCTTTAATCCCAGCACTTGAGAATAGGACGCAGGTGACTTAGAGGCCAGCCTAAACTACAGAATGAGTTCCAGGAGAGCCAGGCTTAGGCAGTGAAACATGACATAAAGTTGATGAAAATGTATTTAACGAGGGGCACATGTTCCAGCCACTGCAAATAGGAGTACCTGGCAGTATCAGCCATGCGGTTCTGGTTTTAGTGTCAAAGATAGAAGAAGGGGCTTATGGAGTCTCCCTCCATGGCCAAGGAAGGCCTATGAGGGTGTCCCTGTGTGGAGGCCCAGGGATGCCATTTGTGAAGCTGTGAATATAAAACCTGGATTGGCTTAAAGCTGAGAGGTGTTTGACCTGAACAAGGGGGAGCTCATGCAACCCGGTCTGATAGCTGGGAAACCAGCATAGAATGGACCCAGACCCCCTGAATGTGGTGTTACTTGGGAGGCCTGGGCGATCTATGGAGCCTCAGGTAGTGGATTAGTATTTATCCCTAGAATGCGAATGGACTTTGGGAGCCCATTCCACTTACAGGGATACTCTCTCAGCCTGGACACATTGGGGAGGGCTTGGGCCCTGCTCCAAATGGTATGACAGACTTTGAAGACTCCCCATGGAAGGCTTCACCCTCTCTGGGGAGCAGAAAGGGAATCGGATGTGGCTTGGTGAGCGGAAACAGGGGAGGGTGTGGGGACTGGGATTGACATGTAAAACAAACTTGTTTCAAATTTAAGCCAACAAACAAACAAAAGGTGAAAAACAAAACAAACTCACATACAAAGAAAAGCTGAAAGGAGTTTGAAATCTGAAGAATGTTCTGGCATTAGACATGAATATGGATTTTGGTCTTGTTCTGGCCCTGTATTTCCAAACTATGCTCTAATTCCCTCGTTTTGGAATGGTAATGTATATCCTGTGCCATTATATGTTGGAAGTATATGATCTACATTTTGATCTAGATTTTTTTTATAGGAAGTTATATTTGAGATTGCCATTAAGTCTCAGAAGAGATCTTTAACTTTTGACTTTTAAACAGTATTGAGGCTATTATAAACGATGGATACTTTTGAAATTGAACTCAATGCATTTTTGCATGTTATGGGGACCAGGGAGTGGAATGTGGTGGCTTGAAAAAGAATGCCCCCCATAGGCTTACATATTTGAATGTTTGGTTATCAGGGAATGACACTCTAAGGAGGTATGGGCTTGGTGGAAGAAGTGTGTCACTGGGGATTAGGTTTTCGGGTTTCAAATACTTAAGCCATGATGGGAGATGTTATTCTGTAAATATGTTTCTCATACTGGTTAATGAATAAAGCACTGTTGGTCAATAGGAAAGTAAGATAGGTGGGCCTAGGAGACAAGGAGGAAAGAGGAAGTAGTAAGGAGGAGTCAGCATGAGGGGCCTGGAGAGAACAGCATGACCGCCCACCCCGCTCCGATAAGATGACCACGTGGAAATACTTGGATAAGTAGAAATGGGTTAATCATTAAGACAGAGATAGCCCATAAGAAATGATAGTAACTGGCCAACAGTATTTATATCAAATACAGAGTCTCAGTGTGTATTATTGGGGGCAGGTGTGGCAGCGGCAGGACCATACAGGAGGCAGGAAAAACCTACTCGTAACAAAGCCAGGCCCAGTGTCTCTCTTTATTACTGCTTCTTGCCAATGCAAATACCGCTGCAGCACCATGTCGTGCTGAATGCTGCCATGTTTTGTGCCACGGTGAAAATGGTCTAAACCCATGAACCTGTACACAAGACTAAATTAGACACTTTCCTTCATAAGAGTTGCTGTGGTCATGGTGTCTCTTCACAGCAATAGAACATTGGCTAAAGACAATTAATCTAATTTGAATAAGATTTGTTTCACCTGATAAATTCAAGTCAACATGAAATAGCTTTGACAAAGAAACAAAATAAAACAAAAATAACCTGGTGCTCGACGTAAACCTCCATCTCTGTGTTCACAGAGCTTCTATATTTTCATTTGATCTGTAAACCATGGGAATATGTTTGTATAAACATTTCTAGTTTTCACTTTTGCATTTCCCTCTATTACTAGATAAAACCCAGCTCTGTTGATACTTAGTTTCCCTTAGGCAGGAAAGAAAAAAGATCAGATAGAAATTGGCTAAAGTATATCTGAAAAAAGAAGCAGTTTAAAGTTACACACTTCTTTTTCATATAAAAGCTTCATTTTCAGTTCTGAATATCTTGATGAAATCCTCCTAAGACATGAAATGTCT
Organism: Cricetiscus sungorus; assembly: GCA_030556225.1. Taxonomy (NCBI): domain Eukaryota; kingdom Metazoa; phylum Chordata; class Mammalia; order Rodentia; family Cricetidae; genus Cricetiscus; species Cricetiscus sungorus. The sequence continues at coordinate 68,899 of JANBXA010000424.1, forward strand.
ACATTAGGTAGGCTGGAAGGAAGAAAATTCACTGTCTGTTAAATTTCTGAAAGCCTAAACATAAACCCATTGGAAATTGCTACAGTCGTTTAGAAGAGTAATAAACAAAACTTAGTTTTATGTTTAGAAACACAAGGCATCCTTGGGGAGAATGATTTACTTTCTACATTTTCCATTTTGGGGGGAGGGACTTAAATATAATGGAGAGAATATGGAAAACACACAGAGTGAGTAGATTACATTTGGGGTAAAAATATCACACACACAAAAAATAATTACTGTATTTTTAAAACATATATAAAACAAAATTAAAAGAGGTATAAGTTATCAGAAGCAGCTATAGGACATACAAACACTGATTGGTTACCCACTTTTTTTCCTGGGCAATCATTAATAGTACTTGGAACTGTGTCTTACCATTCACACAAATGATGAGTTTCAAAATGGACTGAGAAGTAGGACCAGAATACACAGCCTAGCCACAGAAATTGCAAATCTCAATCTGAGTTTTATTTGTGAATTTCCTGTACTAGAACACCTGCAGGCACATATAATAGGAATGTATAGCCAAGTCTATAGTAAAGGGAGATTGAAAAGAACTTAACATTAGGTAAGAATAGGATAGGTGGGATTCTTAACAAGGCATTCAGCATGCAGTGTGAAATAGATTGCAGAATGGGAACCAAGATAAAGCCCTTGTTATTAAGACCAATTAGAGCAAGGGGAAAGTAGAGTAGAAACAAACAGTGGAGATGACCAGAACATCAGATATTGTGGCAGCCATTTCTAATATATTGGGCTCTGGATTCTACTGAGAGAGCAAAGATAAGGCTGAGAGGGCTGCCTGGACAATGGAATTCTTCATCAAACCCAGTTTCAGAAGCCATGGAGAACAAGAGCAGATGGAAAATAATGCTCTTCAATTCCAACATACTCTTCAACTAGATACAAAGCCTCTTCTGGAAAACAACAGAATCAGATGTACCTTCATTTGATTTTTGAACCATCTTTGGAACTTGAAATCTATCAACATTTCTAAATTGAGCCCCATGTCCCTCTTCTGAGATAATTAAACAAAATATAGAACAGGACAGACTAGAATTATGATCTTGTGATCTGCTTTTGTGCTGTATAAATCCTTTAGAAAAAAAATCTCTAAGAAATTAGATATATCTATGAAATTACAAGGAACTTTAAGACAACAAGCTGGTAAGACTTTTTTTTTTCTACCATGTGACCTGTGTAGAGGAAGTAATGTGTACAGTGATAGAGAAATGGGACAAGATGGCAACCAGATCACTATAGATAATGGACAGCTGACTCTAATTTCCAATGTTGGCTTCAAGGATTGAATGAGAGTTGTGTCATACTCCAGTCTTTTCCCTTCATTTTTTTCATATGTTGAACCATTATAAAGTAAATTACAAATACCAGACTATTCCATATCTGAATCAATTAATATAAACTTTATAATTATGCTTCCCATTTCATATTAACTTTATCATTCCTAGAAATGAATCATTTTCTTGGCATTATCTAATGTTTATTCCACAATCTAATTATATTTGATTGTCCTTATGCTTTTTTTAATAAATTGCTTGTTCAAGCCAGCATCCAAGATAAGATTTCACATTGCCTCTGTTTACCATGGCCCAAAATTCAAACAATGTATAGTGTATTCTCTTTGATATGAAAATTCTTACTACATTTACTCTGTAGTGAGTCATGGTTAACTAACTTTTACCCAACATATTGAACCCAAACTACATGTTATAAAGCCTGCACTTCTACACACAGGTATTTGCATACACATATCATACACACAGGAGCACATGTACACATGTACATGCAAACACACACCCAAAATAACAAAAGCAACACAAAATAAACAACCAGAGATGTTGAGACAAATAAAAATTCTTTTCCTTAAGAGACTGACTACCTTGACTGTAAGGTGGCAAGTTTTTGTTAAGGAAAATGGTGGGAGGGGGGAATGGTTACACTATCAAGAAGAGATTTGGGAGTTGAATCTAGTTTGCAGAAAAATTTACAGATTCAACATTGTATATGCTTACTAAATATGTTTATTTCTGTCTCTCCTATAAAATTATGAGTCCCCTCAGATAACAAATTCCAAACTGTTTCATTTGAAGCAAAAAGATGAAGAGAAAGGAATTCAATTTGAGTTTCATTTTTAAGCTATACTCAAGGACAGAAAAAAAAACCTCAAAGTTAAATACTTATATTGCATGGTAAATTTATAAAAAAAAAAAACCACTAAAATAATACTAAATTATTTTAGTTATACTGTTAGAGAAAAAGAAATGTGTTATTTAAATACAAATGAAAATATTGCCTCTTTGAATTGTTGAAAAAGAAATTATTTACTTTGTATAAAATGAATTTAAAATGATAACTATGATTTGATAAGTGAAACCATTAAATCATAATATTTTTTAATGTAGGATAGTTTGCTTTGACTTTAATGTTATACCCTGTAAAGCATTAAATACAACAAAGAGTTATTTTAAGAGGTGTACATATGAAATTAAATATTCAGGGAACTAGCAGTGTAGAGTACACCACTCTGTCATAAAAACAAGCAAAATTAACTCTAAATTTCAGATTAAATGGCTACTTGAATTAATATTTAGATCAATTGATTATGGCCTTTAGTTATTATGGTTTCTAGTTTATGTAGAAAATGTTCTTTTTTTCTTTTTTTGGTGGGGGGATAGCACTAGTTTTCTCACTTGCAAAACGGCAAGTGGATATGGAAGGGTTTGGCATTGCTCTGTTTCTCATATGGTCAACTGGGAAAGCACAGATTAGAGAGCAGCCTATTTGGATGACATAACAAGAATTCAGACTCCTGTAAACTTTAAAGAACTATAAAAATGTAGGTGGTGGTAATGCTGGGTCAGAATGTCTCGTGTTCAAATACATCCCTACCGTGTCATGCTACAAATGATATCGTTTCCCATGGTGTGGACTGCCATTAAAACTGGTGTTTGTCATTGTTCCAAAAGCAAAAGCAAAAGGCATTTCCTTTAGTTGGAAAAACACATTGCAATTTATTGTTTTAACACAATGTCCCTCTCTCAAGTATTTATGACAGCTGCTGGGGCACTTTATTTGTGTCCTTTCCATTTTGAACAGTTTGATGGATTTCATGTCTATTCATCACCACAGATTCTTAGCAACGATTCCCTTTACCATGGTATTTCCTGTTAAACATCTAATCACACTTTTTTCTTCTTGTGGAGAAGGCTCAATACTCTGAAGCAGGATCCTGACAACACCCTCTCAGTGAATCTTTTCCTGAAGAAAGGTCTTGAATGTAATTTGGTCGCATGTGACTACCTTAGCCCCAAAATACACATCCATCTTTTTGTTTCCAATGCAGGTGGAGGCAGACAGAGGAAAACAATTTTAAACCATCTGGGTAGCCTAGTCAATGACAAGGAGTCCAAAGGAAAATGATATATTGCCACTTTGTTCTAATAGATAAGTTGGTAAATACCACTGGATTTTGCTCTCAGCTCTCTAAATTTATTGTCAATAGCACAAATGTGCCTATTTCTAAATAGACTATAATCTTGAGTTTCCTGGTAAGCATTCAGATGACCAAAGTCAGTCATACTATGAGTCAGGTTTTGGTGCACTGTGCTCAAAGTCAAGAATCACAGTTTCAAATTTTGTCAGTAAAACAGAACCTGACAATATACACAATTCAGAATATTCATGGTAAGTTCAACAGACCTAGAGTTCTACAAGTAAGTTTACAGTCCATCACATTGCTTTTATTCTTCATTACAGCATGCTTAAGAATGAGTCTTCATATTCAGGTGAAGAGAAAGAGAATTGTGAAAATTGAAGAGTTTCTTAGCTAATATTTCTTTTGCAAAATTTTTTTATTTAAATTTGTAACAAGCTTGTTTTACATCTCAATCCAAATTTTCTCACCCTCCTCTCTTCCCCTGTCTCCTCCAACCCTAATCCCATCCCCTTTCTGCTCCCCAGAGAGGGTGAGGCCTTCCATGGGGGATCTTCAAAGTCTGTCACATCATTTGGAGCAGGACCTAGGCCCTCCCCCATGTGTCTAGGCTGGGAGAGTGTCCCTCTATGTGAAATGGGCTCCCAAAGTCCATTCCTATACTAGGGATAAATACTGATCCACTACCAGAGGCCCCATAGACTGCCCAGTCCTCCTAACTAACACCAACTCAGCTAATATTTCCTGTTAAACATAATATAAACTTAAAGAACAAAAATGGAGCTCTCCCTCTCTGGTTTCTAATTATGTAATATCAGAGATGGCCCAGGACTGTTTATGTGGTAAAGTTCAATGCCTTTGCTTATTTGTAGTATCTGTATGGTCAAGGCTTAAAATCTGACCTCCTTCTTAACTAGGATTAAGATAAAGAACTATCCCAAATCCTTCCAAGGTTTCCTAAATTCTACTCTCTTGCCTTTTTATCTTGGTTTCACATTCAATATTCCTTACCCCAAATGAGTGCACATTTTTATTATCCAAATACTATTCCACATCATCATCTTCTAAGTCATGAGAGTCTGGCAGTTATCATAAGAAAATAGCCCTTGGGCTCTGTTAATTCATAGCCTTTTGATAACATACATATAGATCTTCTAATCAGAAAAGATTACATATACACACTTGTGCCCATAGCAGCATTACATAGGTCCTGTATGGCCAATGTATGGATCAAGCATTAAAAATATCCCTAAAACTTGGAAAATCTCTGATCATATCTGAAATCAGAACCTCCATATTCTAATTCTATCTTATCTTTTATGAACAGTATAACCTTTAGCAAATCAATTAAAATTCTCATTTTTAAAAAATGATGTTTATCTCTCAGCAAGGAAAATTTTCTTTGCAATTGAACAGAAACCACTACAGAAAAACACAGCTAATCAAAACCCAGAGTTGTAGAACATAATCCTGATTAATATATCTACAATACAACTCCTGAATCTGAGGCACAAGGAAGAGGGAGCAGGAAGCCTGTAAAAATGAAAAGAATGAAGATTTGCTATGAGAGTAAGTCTGCTAAGAATGTTAAAAGCTACATCCATTAAAGTCTCACCAACATGGCTTCTTGAATAAGACATTACCAGGAATAGAGACAAGAAAGATGCTAACATAGAAGGCAGAAAGTTTATGAGGCCTAAATACCTACAGGCAACTAAGAAATGGTGACAGAAGGAGAAAAAGTGTTTTCCAGGAATATCACATCAACCAAATGGTAAACCCTGAAAACATGAACATGAGTGACATACAGATTGAGAGGATTATATTTATGTATAGGCATATATATGTATACACATATGTGCCTGTAACCACAATTAATTTCTTTTTAAAAAAGAGGCCATGTGTTTGAAAAAGAGCAAAGAAGGGCATATGGTCAGCTTAGAGAGAAGAAAAGGAAGGGAAGATGATATAATTATAATCTCAAAAATACAATTTAAGCTATGTGTGAGTTCATAGTTCTTGATGTAGCCGCCACTCTATCTATCTGCCTGCCTGCCTGTCTCTCTGTCTATATATACTATCTATACACACACATGGACACACACATAGAGGGAGTTAGAAACCTTGAAATTGTCCATGAGTCTATGTTTTTTAGTCTTCTAAAATCTGTTGGATGTCCTTTAATGCAGATAGTCAAGTCTCACTGTCATACCCACCTTGCTAAATTTCTTAGGTCTGAGCCTCAGTCTTTGGAGGTCTCACTACCTTTGGTTTGTTATAAACTTTCACTGCATAAATGGAAATTTACAATGTTTTTGGTTTTGTACATGTAAATATACAAAATTGGTATATTTGAATGCGATGTAAATTTCATCACTATCCTGAATTGGCTTTTTCTATGAGATGATCATGTTTCTACAAATAATATTTGTTCAATACAAATGATGTTCTCTCTGTCATTTATCCTGCTGGCAAAATTAAGACAAGATAAAAATCAGGAGCATATACTACTATACTACACAGAGAGCATTTACTAAAGGGATAAAGAAACATATGAGCAGAAAGAGCCAATGAAAGACTCTTATTAAGAAAGTGTTATGTTCACTGTTTTAAAAAAAATTAAAACAGATAACAAGCCAATGTTACACAGAACAGAAATAATACCCAGTTGTCATTGTCATTTACATATACAGTTGACTGTGGCCACAGCTGATTCAAGCTTACTTCCTTTCACTGCTATCCTAGAAAGCAAGAATCCCTAAGCATTTTTCTTTTCTTACAATTTACTAATTTATTTTTTACATTCCAAACCCAGTTCCCCCTTCCTCCTCTCCTCCAACTCTTCCCACTTTCTCCACATTCCCACTTTCTCCTATGTGCTCCTACAAGAGGGTAAGGTCTCCTCTAGGAAGTCTACTAAGTCTGTGCCATCATCTCATTTAGGCAGGACCAAGGTACCTTCCCACCCCCACACCCCTGTGTCTAGCATCTTTCCATACAGAATGGGCTCCACTAAGTAAGTTTGTGCATTAGAGTTAGATCTTGGACCCACTGCCAGTGGCCTCTTATATTGTCCCTGATGCACCATTGACACCTAGTTCAGTTTTGTGCATACCTCCCATTTGTCAGAGCAGAGTCAATGATCTCTCACTAGTTCAGGTCAGTTGATTCTGTGGGTTCCCCTTTATGGCCTTGTTCATACTGTTGCTCCTCTCTTACTTTGATTGTACTCCAGGAGCTTGGCCCATTATTAAGTTATGGATTGCCACATCTGCTTACATCTGTTTCTGGAATCTCTAAGCATTTATGTCTGATAGACTATACCACATCAGGAATAAAGAAGGGGAGATTAAAAAATAATAAAGATCTTACCAATGTTAGGAAAATTAAATTATAATAATTAAGAAAACCATTGTTTGTAAATATAATCCTCTAGTACCAACATTAACACCAATACATAACAATGCTGAGGCATATCACTGTTATGAAAAATGTGATACAAGAGTAGAGGAGGTGAACACTCTCATTCATCATGGGACCAGTGGTAATAAGACTGTTGTTCTTTGTTTCAGGATTCTGCTTTTCATAGAGTCCATCCACCTGCCTCAGAGATAAGCACTGAAAATCTTGTATACCAAGAATCAAGCAGACACACCTATATTTGTCTTTCTGCTGACATCAAACAAATACTAAAAATGTCCTTGGCTTATTTATACTCATGTCACAATGTAATTTAAAATATGAAATAATCTCAAGCAGACAATATCTCAAAGCATAAAGGTACACTTTTGTTGAAAAATAAAATTTTCAAATTCTTCTCTTCAGAAGTAGTAGAGTATAAAATATTTTAATATAAAATATCATATTGAACTGGTCTACAACTACTAAGGCAGATGGTAAGATATAGTCAACTAAAATCTCCCAATATACTGCTGGTAACCTCCTGTTGGTGGCAGTTTCATGTAGGATCTGATTACTTTAGGATGGAATGGAAACCAGTGTGTTTTCACTTTCAGTATACTGTTAAATGAATTGGCATATGCAATACTTTGCTAGAAAATGGTTATTTTGTCTAATTATAAGTTAATGTGACTGTTTCTGAGCATGTTTGAAGAAGGTTGAGGTACATTCTTGCAGATTAACTATATTAGATTATTTTTAACTTAGTATATATTCAATTTATAAAGCATTTGTTGAAATAGTATAAACCCTATTGCAAGTCAAAATACATTTGTATTGTGTGCAGTCATTGTGAAATGTACTACTTGGTAATTCTGCTGATTTGAAAATGTACTGTCACAAAGCAGTATAGTCTTTAGAAAGAAAACACACTAGCAATCCAAAAAAAGGTTGGTGTTATTATCCACCACCAAACTAGTTAGTCAGATTTATGCCACTATAACAAATACTTGAGTAAATCAACTTTAAAATGTTTGTTTGGCTTATGTATTCAAAGATTTTTCTGCTTCATCCACTGGCCTTGCTGATTTGGGACCTCTGATGAGACAGTAATTCATGGCCTCATGGCCAAGAAGCAAGAGAAAAAGGAGAGGTCAAGATCTCACATTCTATTTCAAGTGCATGGCCCCAAAGATTTTCCACTAGACCCCACCTGAAAAAGTTTCCTCCATATACCAGTAGCACAGAACAGATACATTTTGACTCCCACTTTCCAAAGGACTTCAGTCAGTCCCATCACTACAAGGAAAACAACACAGTTCATGGTGACTGGAGCATGTGGCAAAGACTCATTCATGTGGTGACTAACCAGGAAGTAGAGACCCCAGCCCAGAACCAGAAGCAGATCTATTCTTCAAAGGCCCAGCATGACCTATTTCCACTAGTTAGGCTCCATTTCCCAAAAGTCCTACAACCTCCCAAACAGCAGCATTAGCTAGAGATCAGGTATTTGAATACAGGAACCTGTGAAGGGCATTTTACAGTCAAACCATGCTGCAACCCTTCAATACATGAGACGTTAGGGGACCCTGAGAATCTAAACCAAAACTATATTGAGCAAGTGACTCTGTAAAGTAACAACTTGAAATAGTAGTAAATGTTGGTCATCTCATAGAATTCTGTGGGCCGAGAAACATTAGGGAGCAACTTAGGTGAGTGGACATAACTAGGCTTTTGGGATTTGGGTGTTCAAGACTTGTTCTGGGCTCAGCCATCTGAAAGATGATGAAGTTGATGGTTCTCCTTTCAAGATGACTCACTCTCACAGATGGCACACTGGCTCTTCCTGCTGGCAGGAGGCCTATATTTTTTGTCATGGGGAGAGCTCTACAGGGCTGCTCTTAGCGTCCTCTTATATGGCAGCTGGCCTTCTACAGAGTGATTCAACAGAGAACAAAATGAAGCCGCTGTCTGTCATTACTAGCTCCAAAGTCACACCACAATTTCTGCAATATTTCATTTAATACATAGGAGGCCAAATCACAGAACCTATATCGGTGATTGGCTACCACAGACACAGCTCCTTTGATGATAGGCTGGAGGGCCTAAAGACTCTTCAGACTTATAGCTAACTATTTTTAGCAACAAAATTTACCAGTTAGTAAGTATAAAATGTATTCATATAATCTAAAGTCTTGAATTCATCCGTCCTATCTTTAAAACCCAGGTCCAGTGATGCTCTCCTATACACATGTGTCTCTAATGTTTCTTATCTTAATGATGGAGAGCCGGTTTCTTATAGGCAGAGCTCCAGCCAATAAACTGTGAGATAATCATGTAAAGTTTCTTGTCTGAAGCCTTAAAATCCCATATGATATCTTGTACTTTCATTTTCTTGCACAGTATCTACAGGGCCAATGTTCTGAGAAGCACAACTGCCACTACAGAGCCATGGCACTTCCATTAATCTCCACTGCCAAGCAACCACAGAGAGGAAATATTATGGTTGGTCATAGGCACCCAGTGATCTTGGTATGCGCAACAGTAAACCATCTTATTCCTGAACCATGGTGGTTTGGACTCTTCTTACTATAACAATATGACCTAGCATATTCTAACTCACAAATGTAAAGGAATAATATCTCTTTTGAGAATAAATTTAGAAAACATAAGTTTTTAATGATAACTAATGCATAATAGATCATAATAGGTGGATACTGGTGCCTGAATTTTCTAAATGTCACTAATCTCCTCATTAGCAAAGACCTAGAATCAAATTTAGTTCACAGAATCACTTTAAAAGGTGAAGGAGGCAAAAATCATGAAAATTCTCACTACATAGTAAAAGGCTGATAAATATTCAGGGTTTTTATCTCTACTTCTGTTTAATTGTGACAATAAGTGAATCGGAAAGTCTTTTTCCTACCATAGAAACTGCTACCTCTATAACCCAAGTTCAATATCCCTGAAAACTGATTGACTGGGCTTATTTGGTAGTTACAGAAAAAATAACATGCTTTATATTAAATAACAAAACACAACTGCATGTCAGTAGTAAAGATGGTTTCAGTAAATGACTAACATATTCTGACAATGATGTCATTTCAGAATTACCCTGTAATTATTTGCTTGCAAATAAAGACAATGCATTTCACCTCTTTATGTATATAGGAGGGGTGTCTGTTTGTATGTGTGTAACATATATTTGAACATATGTATTCCAGTGCACTTGCCAGGGCATGCTTGTGTAGAAGCCAGAAGCATCAGATGTTTAATGATGGGGGGTGTCCTTCTGTATATGTTTCTTTTATTGGTTGGTGAATAAAAGACTGTATAGGCAGGACTACCAGAGGAGGAAAATGCTGGGGAGGGAGGCACAGAGCAGCTGCAAGGGGAGATGCCATGCTGCCAAAGAAGTAGCATGACGGATTATGGGTAAGCCACAGCCTCAAGGCAATACATATACTAATAGAAATGGGTTAAATAATTAAGAGAGAGCTAGCCAGTAAGAAGCCCTAGCCATCATCCAACAGTTTTATAATTAATATAAAACTATAATTATATAAAATTATAATTAATATAAAGCATCTTTGTGTTTATTTGGGGCTAAAGGGCAGCGGGACCTGGTGGTACAGAAACCTTTATGTTACGGCAGGTTTTTCCCGCAGGCGCCATCCCGTCTGCCTCCTTCAGCAAATCCTACCAGCGTGTGTTCCGCATAGCACACTACAGCCCAGAACTCCTGGACTCAAGCGATCCTCCTGTCTCACCTCCATCTTCAGTTTAATGTCTTCCTCAACCACTGGTCTATCTTATTTTTTTGAAACAGGATGTCTCACTGAGGCTGAACTCACCAATTATAGCAGGCTGGCTGAACAGCAAGCCCCTAAGATTCCAACTGTCTCTGCCCTCCAGCACCAAACTAATGGGAGCATTTTTTTTCAATCAGTTCTTTCATCTCACAAAAATAATTGTGTAAGATACAATAACCTGTGTGGTTTCTAAATCCAGTAATTGAAAAGGCTGGCATGTAACTAGATCTGTTAAATGGCTAAGAGGCAATAGTGTGAATCGTTTTCCTTTAAAGAAATCGAACTGCTTCATATGGCAATAGTCATCACACTCTTCACTCCCATGATATTCCATCTGGGTTTGTAATGGGCTCTTAACAGACTAGCACAGCTCATCCACAGTTTATTGAAAAGCTTGTCACAATTCACCTGCCCAGTACACAGCAACAGGATGCTGATGTCAGTGGAATGTGGGTTTTCAGACACATTATGGATTCTGATAATCAGGTATTCTTTAGTCACTGTCCTTCATTGACTAACTCCTGACAATAGCCAATACACCTGCTGTGGCATTTAAAAAGAAAGGAAGGAAGGAAGGAAGGAAGGAAGGAAGGAAGGAAGGAAGGAAGGAAGGAAGGAAGGAAGGAGAAAGGAAAAAAAGAAAGAAAGGTAGGAAGGATGGGAGGAAGAAAGAAAGAAAAAAAAGTAGAAGAGCATGGATTTTCTTAGTCTCCCTTTCTTCTGTGTAGGTGAGAAAATAAATTGTCAAAATCCATTCTGTGTTCCCAGCTGTATCCAGATGAAGGCACGTAAAAGCCAAACACATGTTTTTGTTTCCAATGAGTTGCCACTTGAGAGCCCAGCCCACTCTCCTGTGTGTTCCCCATGCTAAGAAATCAATGTATAAGTGTTGTTGGGCCATGGTGAACAGCATCCTACTGCCAACAGCAGCGAAGAAGATATCACAATGTCAAATTCTCCTCCACTGTAGCCATGTGGTTACCTGGTCAAGATTAAATATTGTGCTCCAGGATCTCACCAAGACCTCACCAACTGTAGATAACTATACATGAAAGTAAATTGTAACAATTACAAAATGTATACTATAGGAAGGCTATTTTAATATATGTATCAAACAACTGGATTAATACTAAAAGGGATGAAAAATGGATTTGTCAATGCATGCCTTTTATTATTCTTATGACACCCAGTAAATTTATCAAAATAATAATGAAGTATAGACAAACATATATGTCCCATTTACACATATTGTGTGTTTCTTGTTTAAACTTAACAATTTATATGGCTAGTAAGACAGCTCAGTGGGTAAATTCAACTACAATGCAAACCTTGTGACTTGAGTTCAATTCCCAAGACCTGCAAAAAGTAAGAGGACGGAACTGACAACAAAATTGCCCTTTGGCCTTCACAGGTTCTCCATTGCACTCATACCCACATTTATCATGTGCACACACACAAATATAATAATAATATGACAATAATAATTTAATTATTATTATACTATAACTATATACAATATTATGCCATAACAGTAATTACTAGATATAACATTAGTAATAAATGCTAGATTAATTTATTGAATGCTCTTTATGAGAAGATAGTTCCTGCCTCTAATGAGCTTAATGCCTTCATGAACAGTATACAGAAACACCCATACATATCCAACCTGATTCTATATAGCTATTATGAGCTTTTCTGTCCGTTATTCTATTTGTCTTTATATCCCCACAAAGTCAATAACACCACCTGTACTACTTAAAAGGAAACTGGGGCTTAAATAATACTTTATTCAAATTCACCCAATAAGGAAGGAAGCAGGTGAAACTAAACCCAGCTAAGGCTAACTCCAGAACACACACATTAAATGTTCTTACATACAAACTTTTAGTAGCCAAAATCTACTAAAAGATTAAAGGAAACAAAAATGTGTTCAAAAGAGTTGACATTGAGGTATGCAGAGCATCTCCAGAAACATTAAGTTTCTGTGTAGGAATACAATTGTTTGTGTAGTCACATGGAACCTTCTGTAGAAAATTTCTCTGAAATTAAACATTATGCTACCTGAAACAGACTGAAGTAGTACACTTGCTTCCTAAAGTCAGGTCATAGATTGAGACTTTATCTATGTTACTCTATAGATCATGGAAATAAATTTGGTTAGAAGTTCCTAGAGTTTGAGTTCTCATCATAGGGGAAATTGAGATACACCAACAGTTACAATCCAAAAGTGATGTCATGATAAAAATGTGTGACGGATGAATGGAAGGCCGCAACTGACAGTGGTGGAATTACCAAAGACAATGCTTGCTCCTTCTGCCCACATAGGCTAGTTTACACTCAAAACCATCTTTGGAGATAAACACATTTTTCTGACAACAACAAGAAGTGGTTCCTTTATTGATGTCGATTCAAAAGACTTACACATACTTTATTATCTAGCCTAGGGACTGCAATGTTAGTTATTCTATCTTATTAGATGATATGTCAAGATTAAACAAATTGAGGTTGAATATTATGCATATGAGATGAATAGAAGCAGACTTTTTAATAACTAGAATAAAAATTTGTGTGTAGTAAGACAACATATATAAAAGTTATGTTTCCAATAAATATAATAAAATCCAAAATAAAAACAAAAAAATCAATTGAATCTTCATCATTCATTACATCCTTACAGTGTATTTTATGTTTTTTTTTCTTCATGGATTGTTACTTTTCAAAGAAATCAGCATATTGTCAAACGAGTCTAATTAACTTTAAACAATATGAATTAACTCAGCCAATATAAAAACAAAAATAATATTTGTCATTGTCCCATTTCTTCAGGTCTTGAAAAATAAAATGGTTTCTTTTAAGGTATAACAAAATCTTCATCTGAGTCATTCCAACAACTTGATTAGGATTAAAGTCAAATTTTAAAATAATTGGAGCAGTTACTATGACCAACCTTTTGTAAGACATTCAAAATCTTACTTTAAAAGAAGATTTAAATATTTCTATTCAGCGCTGTTTATCAACAGTTGAGCTTTAAATGAATGAAACTGATTTGCATTGTTTCACTTAACCAGTTTATAATTTAATACTCTTATAAAGTTACTAGTTTAATAAATGAAATAAACACAAAACTGGATTTGATAGTAAGGTCTTCATTAGAGTTGGGAAACATTCTACAGAAATGTTATAGAACAATGCCTCCAAAACTTTGCTGTACTTTGGGATAACCTATATCACCAAAGGGTTTTTTTTTAAATGCCAGCATTTACTTGAAAACCACACCTACTGAGCTTTAAGAAATGGGAAAACAATCTCAATGTTTGAATAAGATGAAGTAGTTGCTGTGGAAGCACAGTAAGGAAAGTGGGCCTTGATGGCATTTCAAATGCCTCTAACTCAGTCTAAAGTAGGCCATCCATGTGGGCCTTGAATAATTTTCACTAGGTCAAACCTGAAGATTTTTTGGATATGCAATTTAGGAAGATATTATTGCAGTCATAATTTTCCAAAAGGAAGTTTCATAAAACAGAAGGAATGCCACTATGAATTGCATTTCTTACTCAGGTTCTGATCATATACTGAGGAGATATCAAAGTTGATTCATTCCATACTATGCTATCATCTCCTGAATCTCTATTGTATTCCTATAATCACTGAATACTTAGTGAGTTAACTAGAACTCATATCTTGTTGCAGGTTAATAGGTATATAGGGTTGAAGCTTGACAGTATATCTACTGACAAAAAAGGGCCACAAAGCAGAATTAATTTTTTAATATCAGTGCAAAAGCCTGTATCCTCACATATTTTCTTAAGAAATATAAATGATTAAAAATTTTAAATTTCTAAAAGATTATACATAATATAAAGGAATCTTATGTAGGAGCTATTCACCCACACAAACACACACACACACACACATACACACACACACACACACACACACACACACACACACACACACAAGACTAAAGTGAAATGTTTCAAAGTGACTCAAGATATATTTATTGGTAACTCACATAATTTTGATTACAGTCTCAATAACTTGTACTAATTTACCCAAAATACAAGCTTGGAGGTAAATTATGCTGCTTCCACGAGGTAAGAAGTTTTTTAGATATGAAAGGATCAATAAGCATTCATTTGCTAAATTCTACTTCAAGAAACTAAAATTTTTGGTTTTTTACTATAAATAAAACAAAGTCTAGAGAGGCAGAGCCATGAAACAGAGCCAGAGTTCAAGAAAGACTGGCTAAATGAGACACAGCATCTGGCCATCATAACCAAATGGAAGTAGAAATCCAGAGTGATGGGAAAGGTCACATGCTGTTGAAAAGTAACACCCATACTTCCCTGCTGCCATACTTAAGTCCCCAAAAGAAATATATACCCATTGATTGATTTAGTTCATCTCCACTGCTAGATCAGGATCAATCTAGGGGTAGAGGCTGTTCTGGAAGCAGGATTAAAGTTTTGTGTTACTTGTTCCCTGATTCTAACACTATGCATAATCACATCTGTGGTCAAATTAGAGCAGGTGTTCAGTGTGATAACAAATTGTACTAGCTGGAGGAATTAAAGTCTACAGAGCCAACTGTTAGACACAATATTTAGATATATATTAAGTAATAATAATAATAATGTAGATGAGAGGCTTTATAAGTAAAATATATGTGTTAATATATGTATATGTTATATGTGTCTATGTACATGTGCATGTACATAGGTCCTATTGTATGCTAGCTACCTCTTAAGTGAAGTAACATAAATACTTGAAGACCATAAGACTACTTATCTGGGAAGCTGCATTTATTAGTCTAAACACTTGTTTCTATTTTAGGATTATGTCTTCCAATTCCTGTGTTTCTTCCCTAAAACTTGGCCAGTTGTTAGTTTGGAGGAAAGCCAACCTCAAATCAACAAACAAAATGCCAATGCCTACTACTCTGTGTGTGTGTGTGTGTGTGTGTGTGTGTGTGTGTGTGTGTGTGTGTGTAGGTACACACTTGTGGAGGTCATAAAACAAATTTTATGGAGTGCATGGCCTCCTTCCACTGCAAGGGTTCTGGGGGGTGAAACTCAAGTTGTAAGGATTGCAAGGCAAACACTTCTAAACACTGAGCCAATCCTTATCTATCTGTTTTTAAACCAATCTTTCTCCTTGAAAAGATCAACAGCAGATTAAAACCATATACATAAATACAAAAATCATGACCAAAATAATTGGGCATATTAATGTATGTTTCATTTAGATAATTTTCTTACTTTAATGACTTGAAACTTGACTGGAATTTGTTTTAAATCTATTAATTATGAAGCGAGGGTGTTTGGAGTCCATTTCTCACAATGACATGGACATTTTAAGAAATAAGTCAACTGGTTCTATTGTGGATACAATTAACTGTTCCTAGATCCTCTTGTGAGTTAGTCTCTTTCCAGCTCTCTCTCCTGTGCTCTCATTCTTTCTAAAACTTATCTCTGGTAGTTCTGTCCTATTTTGTCCAGCACAAATTCTCTTTTGAGTTGAGCACACAACTAGCTAGGCTAACACTATCTTAGGATTTATCTCATCAAAGCATCTCCAGGGAAAACAACACTGAAGGATTTTGTTAAGTAAAGCAGTTCAGTATTCAAAAAAATAACAAGTACTTTTGAATAAAAGTTAATAATGAGAGGGCAGGATTATATAGACTTCCTAGTAGGAAAACAGATATGGATAGGAACCATGGCTCTATAATAAAGGTGGCAAATTTCCAAGAAAGGTAGCTTTTTCCTCAACTTAGATAACAGCCTGGAAACTTTTGTTTCCCACTATCTAGTATACCCATTCAGCAAGAAATGTAGGCCTAATCAGGACTTGTCGCATAGCAGTTCTGGGCAAGTCAACTATCTTAGATGTCTTCAAAATGACAAACCTTAAATTAGGGAAGAAAAACTTTTCAGAGGCCTACAGGTCTGGAGAAGAGACTGGATATTTTTGGCTTCCTCAGTTGTCCCTCTGCTTCATAGAAGGTCTTTGTCTCAGTGTGTCTGTTTCATGTGTGTATTTCCTCAACTCCAATAAATGCCTTTCTTAACTTCTGGTTTTGTATTCAGAGCTTGAGATTTCTCTGTGGCTATTATATGTTGAGCTTCAAATTTTGGGGCCTTTTAATTCTTTTACTGTCAGAGAAAATTAACCCAGTCCAGACCCCTAGATTATCATTTCTAGACTCTACCAATAGAATACAAAAGCATTTATGATATTAAATCCTAAATCAACTATTTAGTCCTGATTAACATTTTGAATCAGACTATCTTGACATGTACCCTCTATATCATATTACCGTGGGGTGAGGGTGCACACGCATGTGTGCATGTATGTGTTGAGAACAGAAGTAGACCAGCAGAGTCATTTCTCCTACATATCAACCTTGTTTTTTGAGACAGGGTTACTATCTGAATTGCAACTCACTAAGTAGACCAGGCTGAATGGCAGAGAATCCCAGATTTACCTGTCACCACCTCATGTCTTTGGGGTTATAAGTATATATGTAATACCTGACCTTTTTAATGTGGACTATAAGGGTGAATTTCAGGTCCACATGTTCACAATGCCATTACTTTACTCCACATCTATAAATCATATTTATTAACAGTGGTTAATTAATTTGATTTCTTCCAACAATATCTTTTTTATTTATTTTTCTTATTTTACATATTGTTCTCAGTTTTCTCCCTTCCTCTCACCCCCCCAATGCCTCCCAACCACCCTCCCATCCCATCGCCCCCACCCCAACCCCACAGGGAGGGTGATGCCTTCCAGGAGAGGTCAACAAAATCTGTCAAGTCATTTGGAGAAGGGACTAGGCCCTCCCTCCTGCCTCTAAGTTAAGGGAGTATTCCTCCATGGGGAATGTGCTCCCAAAGTCCTTTTCGTGCACTGTCAGAGGTCCCTTAAACTGCCCAGGCCTTCTAACTGAGACCCATGTTCGGGGGGTCTGAGTTGGTCCAATGCTGGTTTCCCAGCTATCAGTCTGGGGGTCCACTAGGTGCCCCTTGTACAGGTCAGCTGTCTCTGTGGGTTTCTGTAGCCTGGTCTTTTCCTCCCTCTCTGCATCTGGATTCCAGTTCGGCTCAGTGTTTACCTGTGGATGTCTGCATATCATCATATATTGTTTTCTATTAGTATTATCTATTGTCACCCTAAGTAATTAGCACCCATTATGAGCCTGGTGGTCAAAGCTATGAGAAAAATGTTCCTCATGACCTGAAGCTGAAATGAGAACTACATTTAAAATGTCCAGCCTCTCCATTCTCATGATGGATGATAATTCATGGAGTAGAGTTTTACACACAGGGTGTGGAATTGGCAAATTTAAGCTAAACTTCACATATCCAGATAGCTTACCCCTCCCAGGAAAATAAATAAATAGAAGAACCCAAAATATAAAGGGAAGGGCTAATCCTTGTAAGAATAATTAAAAAAAAACACTGATGGCATGTGTAAAATCACTAATAGCAGGAGTTAGCCAAAACATGATGCGTGAAGGGAAATAAAAAGAGCTCAATGCCACAATGAGATTCTTTCTGATCCAAAACAGAAAGAAAACAGGAATCTCTCAGAAGGCAAAAAATAGTAAGAAAGATCACTTGAAAAATGCTTCATTCAATTGTCACTAAAACAAAACCATCAGAGAAAGTGAAGTATCCACAAAGTTCACCTCAAAGTAATTGAGGTAATTTTTATTGGTCAAAGTAATTATGGAATTAAGGGTGATGACAACAATATTGGGAAGATATGAGCATATAGATACCCATTTAAAGTCATCGTTTTGGCATGCATACATGACTAATAAGTATCTTGAAATATATGTGAAAAGAGAAGATGTACTAACATTCCAAAACACATATTATTATGTCCTCTAAAAGGTCAGGAACAATATAAGAAAAACTATCCACTTGCTGCCAAGTCCCACTGGGACTGGCACAACACAAAATGCTTTAGTTTCTTAAGCACTAAACCCTTATGAGTAAAAAGCCAATTAGATCTAAAAAGTACAAAATGAACTTCAATGAGCAAACATGGACTTTCTTAAGCTGCTAAATGTGTCCACCGTTAATCTTTATTAAGAAATTTTTATAAGCATAAGAATTTTTAAGGCAGTAACAAAGATTCTACACATATTACAAAGGTGGGAACTTTACGTATTTGTCCAAATCCACAAAACACACAATGTCATTAGTGAACTCAAATGTAAGTATTGGACTCTGAGAGATGATACCTCCATCCATTGCTGGTAAAAAATGAACTACTAGGTGAAGGATGTCAATAATTGAACCATGCATATGTTTCCACAGAGAATATAAAAACTCTCTGTCTGTCTTAGTTTTGCTTAGAGACAGAGAGAACATGCAAATTAGCAAAATCAGAAATAAAAAAGATATAACCACAAGCACTCAAGAAATCTTGAGAATCATCAGGTCATGTTTTGAAAACCTGTAATCCACAAAATTGGAAAATGTATGGAAAATGGACAATTTTCTGGATAGATATTACCTACCAAAATTAAATCAAGAACAGATAAGCAATTTAAAGAGACCTATAACCTTTAATGATGTAGAAGCAGTCATCAAATTCTCCCAACTAAAAAAAAAAAAAAAAAAAGCCAAATGGTTTCAGTGCAGAATTCTACCAGAAATTCAAAGAACGGCTAATACCAATACTCCTCAAATTTTTCCACACAATAGAAGTAGAAGGGTCATTGTCAAGCTTTTTATGAGGCTACAATTACCCTGGTACCCAAGCCACACACTACCTAGATGCTGGAAAAGCCCTCTACAAAATCCAACACCCTTTCATATTGAAGATCTTGGAGACATCAGGGATAACAGGAACACGCCTAAACATGATAAAGGCAATATACAACAAGCCAAAGCCAACATCAAACTAAATGGAGAGAAACTCAATGTGAATCCTCTAAAATCAGGAACAAGACAAGGTTGCCCACTATATCCATATATCTTCAATATTGTACTTGAAGTTCTAGGTAGAGCAATAAGGCAACAAAAGGAGATCAAGGAGATACAAATTGGGAAGGAAGAAGTAAAACTTTCACTATTTACAGATGATATGATAGTTTACATAAGTGACTTGAGAAATTCTACCAGAGAACTCCCACAGCTGATAAACACCTTAAGTAAAGTGGCAGGATACATTATTAACTAAAAAACAAATGAACAAAAAATAGTTGCCATACTATATATAGATAATAAATGCACTGAGAAATAAGAGAAACATCACCCTTTACAATAGTTGCAAACAACATAAAATATCTTGGGGTAACACTAACCAAACAAGTGAAAGACCTATATGACAAAAACTTTGAGTCTTTAAAGAAAGAAATAAAAGATGATACCAGAATATGGAAAGATCTTCCATGCTCCTGGATAGATAGGTAGGATCAACATAGTAAAAATGGCAACCTTCCCAAAAGCGATCTACAGATTCGATGCAATCCCCATCAAAAGCTTAGCACAATTCTTCACAGATCTTGAAAACACAGTGCCCAACTTTATATGGAAAAGCAAATGACCCAGGATAGCCAATACAAACATGTGCTATAAAGGAACTTCCAGAGGCATCACAATTCCGGACTTCAAGTTCAACTATAGAGCTATAGTAATGAAAACAGCTTGGTATTGGCACAGAAACACACAGACAGACTAATAAAATTTAATTGAAAGCCCTGATATTAATCAACACACCTACAAACACCCCATTTTTGACAAAGCAACTAAAATTATGCAATGGAAAAAACAAAGCATCTACAACAAGTGGTGTTGGCATAACTGGATGCTGACATATAGAAGATTGCAGATATACCTATATCTATCACCATGTACAAAACTTAAGTCCAAATGGATCAAAGACCTCCTAGAAAAGAAAATGGGAGCTATCCTTGAACAAATTGGTACAGGAAACCACTTCCTGAACATAACACCAGTAGCACAGACACTGAGATCGACAATTAATAAATGGGACCTCCTCAAACTGAGAAGCTTCTGAGAAGGCAAAGGACACAAATCAACAAGATAAAACAGCAGCCCACAGAATGGGAAAGGTATTCACCAACCCCACATCTGACAGAGGATTGATTTCAAAAATATACAAAGAACTCGAAAAGCTAATCACCAAAAACACCAAATAATCCAATTAAAATTTGGGATACAGAACTAAACAGAGAATTCTCAGTAGAGGAATCTAAAATGATTGAAAGACACATAAGAAAGTGTTCAACATCCTTAGCCATCAGGGAAATGCAAATCAAAACAACTCTGAGATACCATCTCACATCTCTTAGAACAGCTAAAATCAAAAACACCAATGACAGTATATGCTAGAGAAGATGTGGAGAAAGGGGAACATTCCACCATTGCTGTTGGAAGCGCAAACTCATAGCCACTTTGGAAATCAGTATGGTGGTTTCTCAGGAAAATGGGAATAAGTCTACCTCAAGATCCAGCAAATCCACTCTTAGGCATATACCCAAAGGATGCACATTCATACAACAAGGACGCCTGCCCGACTATGTTCATAGCCAGACCCTGAAAACAATCTAGATGTCCCTCAACCTCAATTGAAGAACTTAAAGAAAATGTGGTATATCTACACAATGGAGTAAAACAAACAAACAAACAAAACATTAGGATCTTGAAATTCGCAGGCAAATGGATGTAACTAGAAGAAACCCGAGTGAGGTAACCAGTCACAGAAAGACAAACATGGCATGTCCTCACTTGTATATGGATGTTAGACATAGAGCATAAGATTACCAGCCTACAATCCACACTTCCAGAGAAACTAAGAAATAAGAAGGTCCCTAAGAGAGACATACATAGTCCCTGGAGAAGGGGAAAGTGATAAGAGCTCCTGAACAAATTGGAAGCATAAGGGAGGAAGAAGGAGGAAGGGAGGTAGAAAAGAGGAAGGGAGGTCGAGAAGAGGATGGGAAATTGAGTCAGAGGTTTAATAGAGAAGAGCAAGAATAGCGATACCTTCATAGAGGGAGCCACTACAGGTTTAAAGAGAAATCGGGCACTAGGGAAATTTCCAGAAACCCACAAGGATGTCTCCAATTAAATATCTAAACAATAGTGGACGGACTACCTTAAATGTCCTTTCCCTATAATGAGACTGATGACTAGAGCCTTCATTCAGTAGCTGATAGAAGCAGAAGCAGAGATCCACAG
The DNA here is from genome assembly GCA_030556225.1 of Cricetiscus sungorus. NCBI lineage: Eukaryota > Metazoa > Chordata > Mammalia > Rodentia > Cricetidae > Cricetiscus > Cricetiscus sungorus. The sequence continues at coordinate 90,831 of JANBXA010000424.1, forward strand.
CTAAGCACTGACCCGAACTCCTGGAATCCAGTTGCAGAAAGGGAGGAGTGGCAAAGGGGTCAAGACCATGTTGGGGAAACCCAAAGAAAAGGCTGACCTGAGCAAGGGGCAGCTCATAGACCCCAGTCAGGCAGCTTGTGAACCAACATAGGACTGAGCCAGGCCTCCTGAACTTGGGTGATAATTTGGAGTCCTGGGCAGTCTATTGGCCTCTTGCAGCGGAACCAGTATATTCTTAGTACATAAATGGACTTTGGAAGCCCATTCCTCCATGGAGGGATACTTCTTCAGCCTAAATAAATGGGGGAGCCCTCCCCTAAATGATGTGAAAGGCTTTGATGATCCCCCATGGAAGGCCTCACTCTCCTTAGGGGGTGGATAGGGAATGGGAGAGTGGGGCATGAAAGGATGGGAGGGAGAGGGAATTGGGATTGATATGTAAAATAGATTGTTTCTAATTTAAATTAAAAATTTTTTAAAAGTGAATTTACTGGGTTGTGTCTATAGCTCAGTGGTATATTTTCTAAGATATAGAAAGCTTTTGGTTAAAACCTCCAAAATCAAAAACAAGTCATAACAAAGGTATTTATTTACTACCACAATTTACTTACTATAGCACTAATTACAGGGGAAAATCTTTGAAATAATAATTTGGTACTAATTTTAGCATAGGCCTCTATCTTAACAGAGACTATAAGAAACAAACATTGTTACTGACAATGAAATCCGGAGAAAAGAGCTAGAAAATAAGGATCTGCATGCTAGATTGTATATTAGTTATTCTATGCATATTTATTTTCTTCTGATCCCTGCAAATAGGTAACAGCTTAATCCTTAGAGCACAGCCAAGGTAACTGAGTATTTTTATATATATATAATGCAAAAGAAATCAAGATGTAATGACATGATACTGGATAACCTAACAAAGCTTGGGTACTTTAAAGTTCAATTCATGGATGGCACCATAATCAGTTCCCAGCCTGCCTCACAAATGTCCAATTAAATATCCAAATCCAAGCATCAGCAAAAAAAAAAAAAGGGGGGAGGAGAGATCATTTTCTTAATGGTTTAACTATATCTTTCAGGATTCATGTTCACATCTGAATTGATGTTCACACCAATTGATGGAGCTTGAAACTGTCCACCTGCTTTCAGGAGAATCTTCCTATAGATGACACAACTTAGATCTACTGCATAGGAGAGGATATTTTCTTTAACAAAACACAGTAATCTAGGGGAAAATGTGGTTCCCTTATATTTAGATGCCACTCATCAAGGAATATGAATGTTTTTCACAATACATAAGTGAAAGAATAAATTTAAATACAGAAAATGAAATTTACATCTAATTGAATCCTAACCTTAATGTCTTCACCTTTATAAGTAGAAAAGTAAATGTAAATATAGTCTTATTTTCAGTATACTAATCAAATGTCTGTACCTTGAAAATAAACATCACTAACAATCATCAGAGCAACTTTGTGTAAAAGATATGGCTACAAAAAAAGTCCAGTCCTGTTTACTTGCTACAAGTAGTTTAAGCACGTTTTACAGTATTGCTGTTTATGTTATCTCTGATCCCTTGTAGGAAGCCATCAGGTCGTGATCAGGTCATGTGCCTCTGGGGCAGAGATTTGTACTCTCATAAAAGGATGTTCCATCTTTCCTTATCATGTTATGATACAACTGAAAAGGTTGTGAACATTGTGAGTGTCAGTTAGGAGGACTGGGCGGTCTATGGGGCCTCTGCTAGTGTGGATGAGTATTTATCCCTAGTATACATTAGACTTTGGGAGCTCTTTCTACATAGAGGGATACTCTCTCAGCCTAGACACATGGGGGAGGGCCTAGGTCTTGCTCAAATTATATGACAGACTTTGAAAATTCCCCATGGAAGGCCTCACCCTTCCTGGGGAGTAGAAAGGGAATAGTATGAAGGTTGGGGGGACAGGGGAGGAGGGGAGGATGAGGGGACTGAAATTAACATGTAAAACAAGCCTGTTTCAAATTTAAATTTAAAATACTATCATAAAAAAGTAGGATTAAAATAAGCAGAATTGGAGAAAATATTTGTAAATAATGAGCCTTACAAAAATTTGTGTCTAGAATATACAATGGACTCTTACAATTCAAAACTAAAAAATTACATGACTCAATTCAAAATGTCAAAAAATGTTAAGTGGATATTTCTCCAAAGAAGATACACAAGAGGCCAATAAGAACATGGAAAGGCCCTCAGTATTACTAGTATTAAAAAAACATTACCAAAAACCACAGAGACATGCAAACTCACAACCACTAGAAGGACTAGAATAAATAAAGACACTGACAAGTATCATCGAAGATGTAAAAGAAGCAGAGTCCTCACATGATGCTGTTCTAGGCAAGCAAATTTAAATGACAAAAAGCTGCACAAGTAGCTCAGTGGTAGAGCACCTGCCTATCATGTAAGACCCTGGGTACCATCCTCAGAATCAGTTTTGTGAAATAGAAGTCAGTTTCTGGTCACAACCTGTTTTAGCACTATTTAATGACCTCATTGTCATTTACAAATTTGTCCAGCTGCTGTAGTTTGAAACTTAGTGTTTCCCCAAGGTCCAAGTAATGAAGACTGTCTTCAGGAAGGTACAATTGGAGGGAATTGGAACCTTTAAAAGGGGGTCTTTGCACTTACTGTCCCCCAAGCTCTCAATATGCTGAAGAGATCTTGTCCCCTTCCCCTTTCGTGGGGACCTTGTATGACTCTCTTAGGGTCCTTTTATCCTAGCTTCTCTGGCAGTGGGAATTGTAGGCTGGTGATCCTTTGCCCTATGTCTAAAATCCATAGGTGAGTGAGTACATACCATGTTCCTCTTTTTGTGAATGTTTTGCCTCACTCAGGATTGTTTCTTCAGGTTCCATCCATTTGCCTGTGAATTTTAATATTCCATTGTTTTTGTTTTTGTTTTTTCCCACTGAGTAGTATACCATTGTGTAAATGTACCACCTCTCCTTTATCCATTCTTCAGTTGAGTGGCATCTAGGTTGCTTCCAGGTTCTCACTATTACAAATTATGATGCTATGAACATAGTTGAACAGATGTTCTTCTTGCATGGATGTGCATGTTTTGGGTATATGCTCAAGAGTGGAATTGCCAGGTCCTGTGGTAGAATGATTCCCATATTCCTGAGGAACCACCATACTAATTTCCAAAATGGCTGTACAAGCTTGTACTCTCACCAGCAGTGAAGGAGTGTCCCCCTCTCTCTACAGCCTCTTCAGCATAAGCAGTCATTGGTGTCTCTGATTTAGCCATTCTGACAGGATAAAGATGATATCTCAGAGTTGCCTTGATTTGCATTTCCCCAATGGCTAGAGACACTGAACACTTTTTTTCAACCATTTTTGATTCCTCTATTGAGAACTCTCTATTCAGTTCTGCACCCCACTTTTTAATAGAGTTATTTGGAATTTTGGGGACTAGATTTTTGAGTTCTTTCTATATTTTGGAGATTGGCCCACTGTAAATGAGGAGTTGGTGAAATTCGTTTTCCACTGTAGGCTGCTGTTTTGTCTTGTTGACTGTGTCCTTTGCCTTACAGAAGCTTTTCAGTTTCAGGAGGTCCCATTTATTAATTGCCAATCTCAGTGTCTAGTTTGATACTGGAGTTATGCTCAGGAAGTGGTCTCCTGTACCAATTCATTCAAGAGTACCCCCCACTTTCTCTTCTAAGAGGTTCAGTGTGGCTGGATTTAAGTTAAGGTCTTTGGTCCATTTGGACTTAAGTTTTGTGCATGGTGGTAGACATGGGTCTATCTGCAGTCTTCTATACACCATCATTCAGTTATGCCAGCACCATTTTTTGAAGATGCTTTCCTCCTCCCATTGTATAATTTTAGCTGTTTTGTAAAAAATCAGGTGTATGGGGATGTATCCCTGGTGCATAAAAGGGCTTTGGGAGATTATTCCCCTTGGAGAGATACTCCCTTAACCTAGAGACAGGAGGGAGGACCTAGGCCCTACCCCAAATGACTTGACAGATTTTGATGATCCCTCCTGGAAGACCTCACCCTCCCTGTGGAGTGGGTGGGGAATGGAATGGGATGGAGGGGTGCCTCGGAGGCATGGGAGGATAGGAGGGAGAGGGAACTGGGATCAATTTGTAAAATAAGAAAATAAATAATAATACAGAAAAGGGAAAAAAAGAGTGGCTCTTTGTGCCATTGGGCCATACGAAAGAGGAGATAGTAGGACCCCAAACCCTGACACTGGCATGAGTGTGTCTATGCCACACTGTTCTTCTACTCAAATCAGTTATGTCATCACAGGGCTAAAAGCAATGAGGCTGACTGATGAGAGATGTCATTCTGTAAAAATGTTTCTAGTATTGGTTAATGAATAAAGCACTGTTGGCCAATAGGAAAGCAAGATAGGCAGGACTATGAGACAAGGAGGATTCAGGGAGATGTAGGGGGAGATTCAACATGTAGAACCAAGAGAGCAGAACTCCAGACCCTCTCTCAATTAAGACCAGACCACGTAGAAACACTTACATTGATAGGAATGGGTTAATATTTAAGACAGAGCTAGCCAATAAGAAATGATAGTAACAGCCCAACAGCTTCATATCTAATACAGTGTCTCTGTGTGTTATTTGGGGCTGACATGGATATGGGACCAGGCTGGAGGGAAAACTACTCGTAACAACTGGCTAGCCATAAATTGAAAGCTTGAAAACAGTAAGCAAAAATAAACCCTTTCTCCTTATAAATTGATTATCCTGATGTTTGTTACAGTTGAGAAAGCTAACACAGGAGTTTATTCTCAGATCTTAAGAGCAATAGGCTCTTTACTTAGTCCGAAGCCATTGCTAATTTAGTCCAATGAATAGAATCTCACGACGTTAGTATTAATGACATGGGGAGAAGAGAAGTGAAGAAGAACAGAGAAGGAGAAAAAGTCAGTTTTTCCCTACCTCAAAACATAGAAAAATGCTGTTTCAAAACAAGATCCTCAATAATGTAAGTTTAGAGGACTTGGGACATTTTGCCAAATGAGTCCCATGTCAAACTGCAGGCATACCACCTAAAAGGACAAAAATTTGCCAGACTTGGTAGCACATATTCATAATTTCATCACCCAGAAGGTTGAGGCAAGAAGATTTTAAGTTCAAGTCCAGCTTGAGCTACAATTATAACCATTTTAAAACAAAACTGAAAACAGCAACAGTTATACCAACATACATCTGAGCTTTTACTTTTTTCCTTTAAATTATTGTTAATGTGAACGTTGACTTTGTGGCTCTCTTTTATGTGTGGCTCTCTTATGTGAAAAATTGTGGTGGAGCAAGGGCACAAATGTCCAAATGAATTATCTATTATTTATTCATAGTCATAAGTACATTTAATTATTTAGTGTTTGCCTGAAACTTAGAAAAATACAAACCACAATTTAACCTGAAAGGTCACTATGCAATATGTAAATATGGATATTTTGTCATAATGTAACAACAATTAAGAAATAAACATACTGTATAATTACTTGGAAATCTCCTTTCTGTTACTGAACATATTTATTAACAGCACCAACTTCCATTGTTTCCCTTAATATTCCCATACTTCTAAAGTAGAGACATAAAAAAAAATCATCCATAACAAAATACACAATTGTATTTAAAAAGCATTTCTACCATTTAGCAGTGTTAAGAAATATAAGAGAAGAGGTACAAAGATTTGTCTTATATTAAAATATTAAAAATAAAATGAAAAGTATAGTCAGACTGATATGAAGGTGCAGAGAGAGAAATAGTCTGCTTTGACTAAGAAACATGGAAGGGGAAAGCTGCAAGTCTCAGAGTTAACCGAATGACCCTCAACACCCTTACATGGGTTCTCAAAAGTCAGTAGGCACCAGAGGGAATGGGTATAGTGACAGGCCTTTACCCACATGACACAAATTGCAGCATGATTTTGGTGTGGCATTTTTACTTGAACAGAGTGCATAATACACTTTTTATTCAGAATTACACTAAGATAAAAGAGTTAGGCCCTTTCTTTGATGCCTCAGCATCCAATCCTGTTTATTATTCAGTTAGTCTATTCCTCTCTCACTAATTTGCAAAGAAAGAAAAAGTGGGAGGAAGGGAAGAAGGGAGGGAGGGAGGAGGGTAAGAAAGAAATGAAAAAAAAAAAGAAAAGAAAAAGTTTGATTCAATCACCCAACCAACACAGGATTGAGGGTTAAGCTGTGCACCACCATCACCACCTAAAAAAAAAAAACCTATTTCCATTCCTAAATGTGTGTGTGCATGTGCGTGCGTGCGTGCGTGCGTGTGTGTGTGTATTTGTATTCAGGTGTATACCAGTCTTGGAAAAGTCTGATCCTAGCTCTAAATCAAAGAAATTGTGACTTCTAATTTAAGGCCTTATTGTCTAGATACTTGCAAGATTTGCTCTTTAATAGATTATTATTCTTAAAATATTATGTTATAAATTTTGTACCATTTCAAACATTAAAACATCTAGAACAAAGATACTTATGCTCTAATATACAATTCAGATTTTATAACCCAGATAGTACAAAATAAACATTCATTCCCAAAAGTGCTCCTGTGGTAAACTGTCCCTTAATGTACATCTCCACTAACAACAGCCAGCGCTGTTGGGTCCAGAATAGCACCTTAAATCACTGAAAAAAAAAAAGATGCCTGTAATGGTTAATGTTGTCAGGTTGATGGACTTTTGAATCACCTAAAATACATATCTCTGAATGTGTCTGGAAGGCAGTTTCCAGAGAGGTTTCATTAAGGAAGGAAGAGCTACTGTCAATACATGCAACAGCATCTAGGGTCCCAGACTAAGTAGAAATAAGAGAACAAGAAGCTTTAGCATTTATCATCTTCTGCTCCCTGGCTGTTGATAAAATATGATCTACAGTCTCATACTCCTCACTATAGTAACAACACCTTCAGATTATGAGCCACAACAAAGCTTTTCTCTCTTACATTGCTTCTTTTCAGATATTTTTGCTACACTAATGAGAAAATAATACAGTACAATGTGGTACAAGTTGGTGAAAAAGTTCTTATCTCCAAATAACCTGTTGACAATTTTACTCCTTACCAGTTGAATTTTTCAATAGAAAAACATTGCAAAATAGCAGGTGGCTACCAGAGGAGTAAGTAAATACATAGTAGTACATTCTATAATGTGAAGAACCAAAGCTCATTCTCTCCTTATGTAGAAAGCCATATCTCAGATCTAGAGATATGGCCCCAAATTATGTCAGAATATGCATAACTACTTTTCAACTTTATGACTATGAAGGGTGTGAACTCAGACACTAGCTACAGGTCCCACTTTACAAGCTCAATATATTATTCATTATTTCAATGGGAACATAGCCTCAATGTGTGCTTTGAAATTATGGCAAATGGCATGGAAGTCATGAGAATCTCAGAAAATTTTATTTTGTGAAAACAGATCTGAAGACCCACCCCATCTCTCCAACCCTTGTAACAGCTTCTGAACCAATCCTTACAAGGATGCATGAGCAAACCATCTTGGAATCAAGTATCTTCCCATTATGTGAGGACATATTTGTTTCCTGATGAGGATAATAAGCATATTGTCTTCATGTTCAAATAGATAACTTTGCTAGAAGCCTCTTAAAAGCCTGCTGTTTTCTAAACTTATATCCTAGCTGCTATACAGATCCACTTTGTACAGATGTCTATTGGGCCACTGGACATTGCCTCTGAGGAACTTGGGAACCTATGAGACACAATGAGTTGATAAGGACATAAAGCCCAGCCTGCTTGTTATTCCAGAGTAATAAAGTCCTTTTTTTCCACATCCCAGTAGTCTCTTGTCTTCCAGTAGCATCTTTGTAACTTGTGACAAGCTTACACATTTCATATGCTGACAACTTATGGATGATAGCTTCAAGTTATTCAATTAGAAGGTTCCAGTTTAAAAACTAAATCGAAAACTTACCCATAAAACTTACCAGTCTAACAGCAATGGCACAGGTGGGTCTAAAAACATGAACTGACATTCTCGTAAGAAGCCACGTTAGGCTGAAGATCCTGCATGATTATTTATTCCTAAACTTTTGTCATTGGTCATTGTGACAACTGAGAATGTTGCAGATAAAGCCAAAGTTGCCTTTGGCTACTTTTAATCCTATCTAATAAGCTATTTATTTTAAACCTCTGCATCCTACCTAAAACCTTTGTGATCACTTGTACAACTTTAAGAATTTATTCTTAGCAGTCTATAAATCTACTTTGTTTCTACCAGTCCTAAAACTAAGATTATTATAGCATCCAAACCTGTTGTTTTCCACTGATCCAATATTTGCTAAATGTGCTAACTTATTATTTTCTTCTGTAACTACAAAAGTTAATATAATCCTTTCCACAGATAGACAAGTTATTCAGAGTCATTAGAATTCCTGTTCTCAGGCCTTGATCAATTTAGCTAAAAAGAGATCACTCAGTCCCTTTTGATTAAGGTCAATGTTTTACTTCAATAAAAGTATTATCCTGACTGAAAGAAACAAACTATGAAATGTGAGGGTTTTGTGATTTAGTGATAGAATATTAGCTATAGCTTAAGTTAGATAGAGAAATTAGAACAGTTCTGAAAGATAGATGAGATATTATGTGTGTGTGTATATCGTGAACAGTAATGATCTAAATCCTGATTGCATTATTAGTTATCATTATAACCCACAACTGTCAAAATGCTATAAAAAGTGTGCATTTAGATTAATTTAAATTATATCCCAAAAAGAAAACATTAAATTTTTCAGGTTTATGAAGGTTTAATTTGTGGCAGTTCATTTCAGCTCCAGGTCAAAATGATTCACAAAAACATACGAACAAGTACTGAAGACTTTTACATACATAATGCCTAACAGACTTTGTAAAGAAGCAGCTGCAGTGTAGGAAATTAAGGGTTTTTCACTTACCATCCTGGAGACTCCTAAACTCTTTATGCTTAGATTTCATAACTTTACTGTATTTTTATTCTTTGAGAACTTCATATATGTATACAATTAAATATGGCATTGAGCCCTCATCTCCTGATTATAACTTCTATATTCCCCTCAACATGCTCTTCCAACTTCATTTTTCATTTTATTTCTCTTTCTGGTAGCCCACTAAGTCCAATTAGTGCTGCCCAAATGAGCACAGGTGGAGGGCCATCCACTGGAGCATGGGAAGACTGACAATGGCTATACCCTAAAACATAAATGAATGACAGTCCCTCCCCACACAACTGTCAACTGACAATTTCTCCTCAGCCAATTAACCAGTCTGATAATGCTATAGCAACTGAAGATAAGCCACAATCCTGCATAAATTGGTTACTGTACTCTTAAACAATTTCTAATATTTATCATCTATTTTATTCAAATAATCTCCTATATTATTACAGAGTGTATTCATCTATCAAAATACTCCACAGTACTACTAAAATGTATAATTTTTATTTTTTAGTTAATTAACTTTTTAAAGTCTTCTATTTAATATCTATCATCACATACATAAAATGCAGAGAATTTTACATCATTCGGTTATGATATAAAGGGAAAATATCTTTAACTTAATGAAAAAAATCTTAAAGCCTATGAAATGAACCATATTAATCATAAAAGAGGAAACTTTAACATATTGGGTTTATGTTTTCAATTCACTCTAAGAGTGAAAATGTAATGCAGAGTGATGTTGACTGCTGAGTATTTAGTTACAACTTAGTAAGGTCTCCCAATAAAAACAGTTTTTCTTTGCTTAATACTTATAACACCTAATGTTCAAGAGGAACAAAATGAAAGAAGACAAGATTCAGACTATTTTTGTTTTGGTCTTAAGCCCTCTTATTTTTGTGTTTGTAAAAATACACTACAATACTGTACTACATATAGAAAGTAGAGAAAGCAGAGACAATGAATCCTTCCAAGCTACTCTTTATCTAAGAATAGTTTTACAGAAAAGGTTATGGCTCACTTCAGTGATCCACTATAATTGCTCAAGCAACAAAATGCTACAGAAGGGAAAGGCATTTTAATTACAAGCACTTTCATTTGCATCTGGGTAGCAAGAATACACTACATATATAAATTCAGCAAGGCTTGGGCTTCTTTCTCCTTTCCTGACAGACTGGAACAATCATCTGGAAACCTGGCTTTTAATTGAACTGCTTGACATCTCAAATTGAACAAAATATATACAAAAATATCTGTCACTGACAAAGAGCTGTACATAACCATAAGAGACACTCTGGCTTGTCTTCATTATAAAGTATTTTTGTTCCTATGGTTTTTCAGAGTAAAATCAAGAAAATGAACTAATTAATACAGAAAGGTTCCCGGAAGTATTCAAATTTTGATTTAGAAACCTGTCAAGTCATGTGGATCAATGGAATTGAATTGAAGACCCTAACATAAATCCACACACCTATGAACACCTGATTTTTTACAAAGAAGCCAAAATTATATAATAGAGAAAAAAAGTATTTTCAACAAATTGTGTTGGCATAACTGGATGTCAGCATGTAGAAGAATACTGATAGATCCATATCTATTACCATGCATAAAATTTAAATCTATGTGGATCAAATACCACAACATAAATCCAGTTATACTGAACCTGATAAAACATAAAGTGGGAAATAGCCTTGAACACATTGGCACAGGAGACAACTTCCTGAACATTTCATCAGAGAAATGCAAATTAAAACAACTTTGAAATATCATCTTACACCTGTCAAAAGGGCTAAGATAAAAAACACTAAGGACAGCTTATGTTGGAGAGAATGTGGAGTAAGGGAACACTTCTCCACTGCTGGTGGGAATGCAAACTTGTATAGCAACTTTGGAAATCAATATGGTAGTTTCTCAGAAAACTGGGGCTCAAACTACCTCAAGACCCAGCTATACCAATCTTGGACGTATACTCAAAGGATGCTCAATAATACCACAATGACACTTGCTCAGCTATATTCATAGCAGCATTATTTGTAATAGACAGAACCTGAAAACAACCTAGATGTCCCTCAACCAAAAAATAGATAAGGAAAATGTGGAACATGTACACAATGGAGTATTACTCAGCTGTAAGAAACAATAAACTCATGAAATTTGCAGGCAAATAGATGGAACTAGAAAAAATCATTATGAGTGAGGTAACTCAGACCCAGAAAGACAAGCATGGTATATACTCACTCATAAGCAGATATTGGGAGTAAAATATAGGATAACTAACCTACAATCAAAAGCCCCAGAGAGGCTAGTTAATAAGGTGGTTCCAAATAAGGAGGCATGCATGGATTTTCTTGGAAAGGGGAAATAGAAGAGATCCCCTGGGTAAATTGGGGATTGGGTGGGGGGATGTGAACTTGAGGGAGTGGGCTGGGCCTGCTAAGTGGGGGAGACAGGTTAGAAGCAGGATGGAAAGGGAGAGTAACAATGAAAGAGAAGTCTTGATTGTTGGGGGGGAGAACATTTCAGGGTTAGGGAGAAACCTGATGCCATGGAAACCTCCAGGAATCCACAAAAATGACCTTATCTAAGACTTCTAACAATAGTAAAGAGGGTGCCTAAACTGGTCATCTACTGTAATCAGATTGGTGACTACCATTAATTGTCATCAAAGAGCCTTTATACAGTAACTGATGAAAGCACATGCAGAGATCCACAGCCAAGCACTAGGCCAAGCTCAGGGAATCCTGCTGAAGAAAGGGAGAAAGGATTGTACAAGCTAGGGGGGCCAAGGTCATGACAGGGGAATGCAGGAGACAACTGACCAGAGCTCTTAAGTAGCTTATAAAGTCTGGATCAATAGTTAGGGAGCCTGCATGGGACCAACCTAGCATGCATATATATATATATATGACAGTTTTTAAGCTTGGTTTGTTTTTAAGGTTTCTAGCAGTGAGATCAGGACCTGTTCCCTGGTACTTAGCTGGCTTTTGGAAACCTGTTCCCCATGCTGGATTATCTCACCCAGCCTTGATACAGAGGGAGAACTTGGTTCTGCCTCACCTTGCCATGGTTTGCTCAAACCATAGGAGGTCTGCCCATTTCTGAATGGAAGGGGCGTGGAAAGTGGGGGTAGATAGGAGGTGCTGGGGAGGGGGAAGGGAAGATAGGAGGGAGAAGAAGCTGATCAGTATATAAAATAAAAGAAAAAATGTTAATAAAATAAAAAGAAATCTGTCAAAGTTGCTGATTTGTTGCTGAGTTCCTTGGATCCTTAACAGGGAAGTCTGGACAGCTTTTCAGGGTTCCAAAGCAAAGGCAAGGTAAATTGCTGAAGGCTTAAAGCCTACAGGCAGAAAGTTCTAGACTCCTTAAACTTCCTTTCCAAACCGACTCTTTCACTCAGCCTGACTCCACTTGCTCTCCAGAGCCTTACTTGGGACTACAACATCTGTTAGAAAATTATTTGTTTCCTCTATGCCCTTTCTTCCATGTTGCTTGACTCAAAGCTATTTTCCATACTGTGGCATAAGAGCTGCCACACTGACACATAATCTGTTCCTGCTTATCTTCTACTGCACTGCTTTACTTGCCACACCCTATTGACATTTCTGCCATCTTAGTTCTTGGTATGCACTACTCTAATGTGATCAGCATGCTTACTTTTCCATGCCAACCCAACCTGAGCCTTTCCATAGTGACTAACTCCTAGGCAGTTATCGTAATTCAGTTTTGCCTCTGTGGCAAGCCTTCTGTATCATCTTTGCTGAACTTTAGCTATAGCTCTGAGCTAGTATTGAACCATCATAGCCAACCCAATACTTTGTGTCTACTCCAAAATTCTTCATGCGAGAACTATTCATCTTGTTACTCCTGTAACAACACCTGAGACACAGGAGAACTTTTTAAGTCTGTTAAGTTTAGAAAACAGTTGGACGTGCTGAGCATCTGCCTTTGGTGACAGTACTCTTTATGTTGAGGCAAAAGAATAGTGAGTCTAGGTCAGCCTGGAGTACATGGCAAAAGGGGGGAGGGGGGTAAAGTATAGTTTACAAAGAACCTGTGGTCCCGAACAACTTCATAAATTTCAAGAGTTGGAAGGAAACCTGAGAAATCTCCTTTATAAATGTATAACTGAGATGTTTAAAACTTAAATTGATTATTACCCAAACAGGAAAGGGAATAAAAAATAAGCCAGTGTATAAGCATTTTCAAAATGCTTAGCAGTCCCCCAGGAAGAGACATCTAGGGACAGAAGGGGTCAAGTGGAACACCAAACAGCAAGCTCACCACTCTTGGAAACACTTGAGTAGCTCTCTGTAGTTTCTTCCTGCAGGGCTGAGAGGCACTGCCTATGTTTGTGCCTACAGTTATGAACTGACTTTGCCAACAATCACTAGAATTCCCAGTGAGGAGTTGGCACACTAGGAAGAGGAGCAAGCCATTCATGAGTTTCAAGGTGGCCCCACATCTGATGAGTACTGATTTTTAAAACACAACTTAAATGAAGTCAACATAGAACAGGAAAGACACATGAAGGAGACAGGGGAGAAGATCGTAGACTAGATGTAAAAGTTTCAGAAATCAAAACTATGTGAGGAAGTGCTACCTTGAGAGAATTCTTAATCAAAACCATTCAGATTGCACCTGAGACCGGGCACAGAAAACTTCAAGAATGTATGAAAGTGTCTTGGAAGTGAATGAGGAAACTGAGCCCAGAATCGAGCTCCAAAAAAGGCTTCCAGTCTCTAGCTTGCACACAAAGACCAGAGATCACAGCTCTCTTCAGCAGCACATTCTCTGTAAAGCAGGCTGAGAGATGAAGAGGCAAATGTGGCCACCTGTGAGCTGGGACTAAGGTTCCCAGCCAGTACCTTCCTCGTCAGGTGGAGTTCCCTTCCCCTCAGGTCCACTGGGCAACCATGCTTCCGTGCCAGGAAGAAGACAGAGTGGATGCCAGAGTCCTAGCCCTTGCTTACTAACTGCTCCAGCCACAGGATCCTGGCTACTGAAGTTCCCATAGCAACCGTGGCACCCGCAAAGGGGCCACAAGAGATGCTCTCAGGGTCAGAGGTCATCTCCATGGCAACAGAAAATTTCTGCACAAGGGCTGCTCTGGAGGACAGCTTCTGCTGCATTGGGCTGCTTTGCAGAGCCCCTGTGGTGAGAACCAGTGGGTCGCTGTCCAGCAAGCCTAGGAGGGATGGTACAGCTGGGTAGGGTCCCTAGGAAGCCTGCCCCTCTCAGCCTGTTGTTACCTTCACCATCTTCAGTCAGATCTCCAAGAGGTTCTCAAGCTGTGAACAGAGCTGCAGAGTTCAAGACTCACAGCTTTGAACAGAACCAATAACGTTAACAGTTCCTTCTGTCAAACTTCAGTTCATGCCTGATATAAACACCAAATCTCTCACTACAAGGGCATCCTCCACCCTATTAAAGTGGCTCCTGGAAAAAGGAAGCAAATAGCTTAGTGCTTGGTAGTAGATGAAGCAAAAAAGTTGGGAAATGACTGTTTTTTAAACTGCAAAAGAAATACTATAATTGAGAATGCTTCTTTAGAGATAGCTGGTAACTCAACGACAATAAATAAAGTAAATGCAGTAAAGATGGTCCTAGGATTCGCTCCAAAGAGAAAAAGAAGAACAAAACATTTAACTTTTGCAGAAAAGAAAAAAGAACGGAAAATAAGAGAATGTCAACCTTGCTACATAGGGAACTGGGAGAGCTTCCACCTGCATTTGCGATTTTAAAGGAAAGCTTAACAGCATACAATAACCTTGTGTCTTGTGTCTTTAGAGAGGAGTCAGGTGTGAGGAATAGCCAGAGGCTTCAAGCTTTTCGAATTCAGAGCATTTCTGTAAAATCACTCAGGAATACAAAGAGCCAGACATTGATGCCACTGCTGGAATTTTTGCTTACCTACTTATGTTTGTGTGTTTAGTATAGTTTTGCTTTGTTTTCATCATTCAGAATAGAAGTAAACACTGAATAAATGAACAACTATCATACTGCCAGTTGGTTCAGCTTTTAGAGCTATCAGCTTTCACTATTCATCTTATTGTAATGTTTTACAAATGTTCTGCATCACAAGCAGCGGCTTTGCAGGAAACCGAAAGTGCAGTGGTGCCCAAAAGCCACTGTCAGTGTTCCCTATATAGTAGGTTCTTTGTAAATGTGTTCTTGTTTTTCCTTTTGACTTCCACATTAACAAAATCCTAGGAGTTTTTACTATTGACTTCCCTAATCACCCTATCATTGACCAAATAAAAGCATTATTTTGTAGCAACTAGAGAAATACACAGGAGAGACACCAGGATGAGTGACTCTTCCAAAACAGAATAGCAAAAATCTGGAATTTTGTCTCAGGAAATAAATTAAGAAATTGAGCGTCTCCCTCAGAAAATGTCTAGCCAGCCAATGCCCAGGTCAATTCACACCTGGATCTAATGCATGGCTGACAAACCAGAAGCTTCAGGAACATTGTATAGACTGAACACTAACAGACATGTATGCAAGTAGATCTATCCTTGACCCACATTAACTTGAGGATAGGGCTAAGTTGGGTTCAAAGGGTTTATTATTTAACTCTGGACATAATGCAACGACTGGTTTAAACTTCACAGAGGCCAAATTTCTGCCACACTCTTCAAGTGTCCCAACTGTTTCTCCCTAAAGCATAAGAAACGATTGGGAATAAATGCTCCCATTTTGATACATATGCACTGTATTGATAGAAAACTTATGAGTCACAGTGACTGAGGCATGATGTCAAAATGAGCAAAGGAGCTTAAACACTGGTTGTTGTCCTTGTTATCATTTGTATGAAAACACAAAAGTACCCAATGTGTGTCTAGCTAAAATGTGGAAAGCTGGGATCAGTTCACTGTAGGAAATGTGAAGCGGAGTATAGAGTTAGCTTTAGCACACTCGAAGAGTCATGCATCATCATCTTCACGGTTAAAGGTGAGTTGAGATTATTGTGCATTGATTTTATAATTGTAAACTTGGATGTCAATTTCAAGAAAAGAAAGAAATCTTCTCTTCTAACAATTTGTTACTTGGAAGTCTTGTTTAAAATGCCACATTTGATTTATAAAGTAGCACTGCTCGGTGTAGCTTACTTTACTACCTCAATAACTAAAACTTCCTGGATGGAATATCACAACAAGAATTTCCCCACCCATTTCTTCTTCTGTCCATGCTATCAGAATTTGATGTCTTCATTTGCTATACACTTGATGTTTAGAAATGCAGGTCTTGTCAATTTGTGGCTCACCAAGGCCTAGAGAACTCTTAAATAAGACTTTAGGGTGAGAATAATTGAAAGGGGGTAATTACTATTTTTTGCTTCCCTATCTCTCCATTTTATCACTTCAAAAGCCGTGATGGGAACACCAAAGGCCATGAGTCTGTGGAATATTCCCAGTGCACTCTGTAGAACTATGTCTAGGTAATCTGCTTCCTACATATCCTCCCACCACAGACATCTGTATGCAAGAAGATTCTCACACATCGTAATGTATTTTAAAATCTGAGTTTTCCAAAGTCTTAGCTTGGTGAGGAGGCTTTGGGGTCTTGTGTGTGGCATATTGGGTACAGCATGTGAAAGGGTCCCTGATTTGCTTTGCTTGTTTTATGAATCTGGAGAGACACCAATGACATAATCTTAGTACTTACCAATTATATTTATTACCTTATCAGTCTTTGCTTCAAGAGCAGTGACCTAGATTATTTTCTAAACCAGCCTGTTATATACACTGGTCATTCTAAACTGCTACACTGGTGCAAAAAATATGCCAGGCCCCCTTCAGACAAAATAAGCAACTTGTACTTAGAATTTCTATTTAATTATTTGCCTAGAGTTCAGTCACCTTTCATGACTCCTACAACAGAAGCTACAGCAAGTAACATTTCTTCTAAATGCACAGCTATTGCTCTGCTAGGAAAACAGCAGAAAGTAGGACATCTAAGCATGTGTGTGCATCTGAATATCACTTACTTTGAAATATTAGGTACTATGCTCAAATTAATAGATTTTACTTTACATACAAACATTTTAAACTACTGTGAGTTGTTTTTCAAAGAATATGTAGTGCAAATACATGCTATTTTCTCATTAGATATCATATAATACAACTATAAGACAAAGTAGTAAATTCTTACCTCTATTATCTGCTCATTTTTACACTAACCTGCTCTAAAACCTTTAGCCCAGGAACCTTTATCCCAGCTCCCCACACTTCTTGATGATTTCAAGAACCAAAAATGATCAGTAAATTACTTCATAACTTGCAAAGATAGGGAAGAAAAAACAACCTAAAATCTGTCTCTGAAATAATGCGGGCTACTTTGCACTGATTCCCTTGTGCTTGGCAGCATTATGTCAAGTTTGTTCATTTGAAACCAGTTAATTGTCCTTCTTTTGCATTTAAGATAATATAATAGGTTGTAGTCAATCTGATCTTTTAGTTTTTACAGTTAAGAGGATTTTAGTCCCTTTTTATTTTAGTTGCCCAATTAAATTCTTAGTTGTATTGTTATATTGGGATCAAAAAAACTACAAATGATTATAGGCTTTGTGTTACTAGCAGGAGAGTAGACATCACTAAGTACAATATTCAGAAGAAATGGCAGGCATGAGTTTGAGTCCAGCTAAAAAGATCAAAGCCTTTTTAACTTCGAGTTTCCTAGTTTGATACATCAATGCTCCATTTTTTAAAAAGCTCCTAAATTCTCTGACTTCCAATTTGGACTCAAATCTCTGGCAATCTAAGACCTAACTATTCTATTAAATTATCTGGTGATGTTGTCAGGCATGCCATGGCTTAACCCATCACCTCACCACCCAAGTACATTATCACATAGAAGCTGCAAAATAAATTGCTCTTAAAATAAATGATCATTTGTTTAACGACTTCTAAAGCACTTTGGAATGAGAAAACTATTCTTGAGAAGTGGGTGGGGGAAGTATAATAAAAAGATCTTAAACTGAGTGGTGGGGGGAATGGCATTTCCAGTAAAATTATTCGCAATAAAAACATAAAGGCCTTAGAATAAGGTTACTGTTTCTTCATGCTGAATTATTTCCCACTCACCAATATTATGGAAGGGATGATTTCAAAGTTCCCAGACAAATGGCCAAGTCAAAAAAGAAAGGCTGTCTACTGTGTTCTGTTTTCAGAAGAAAGCTAAATCTTTTCACAGAACGACACAAGAAGGTTTATAGCCTTTAACCTATCCACTTTGAGAAGTCTTACAGACAGCTGTTTCATGTCCAGGGCATGAACCAGTGCTGCAGATGTAGGTGGGTAATTGAACTAGGCATCTGTAGTGTTATGCTGGGTGCCAAGGACGGGGAGTACACCCTGGGCCCGAATCAGGAGTGCTCTGCTAAGTAAGGTGTCCAGTCTTCCCTTAGTGAAGTCTCAGGAAGAGAACACCACACCAGAGTAACTAAACGCTGAGTAGTTGAGGGACAGGAGGGTAAAAGGACAGGAAACAATGAAGGAGGCTTGTTAAGCAAGCCATGGATCTAGAATTCAAGGACCAGGGCCATAGGACAGAGGCACCAATTTCAATGCAGTAGGTAACCCTCCTGGAAGTCAATAGCTGTCTCTTCTCAGAGCCTCCATAATCCTCTAAGCTCCCCAGCTAGGAGTAACTTCCCCTGGACTGAGCACAGAAACATTTGCTCTTTTGGACACTCTTAACAACTCACATGCACATTGCCTTTTGCTGCAGAAGTGGTGTCTGCAAAGCGTCCTAGACCTCCACACCCACTGCCTTCAACCCCGCCCACCCACGCTCTTCTGTTCTCCCTAAAGCCACAAGGCCGCAACCCCCTCTGCTCGCGTCATTCCAGCGATGCTACATTTGCTAGGCTCAGAGGCTGGGAGCGAGCAGCCACTTGCTGCCCAGCCGTGGGACTTATGGGTGCCAATGTGGCCGGCGCTAAGCCCCAGATGTCACGGCGGTCGCGGGAGAGCCATGATCTAGTGCACCGCAATGCCAGCTTCAAGCAGCCTTAACCGCCCCGCTGCCGCTGCAGGACAGATGATCCCCCGCCCCTCCAGCACAACTACAGCCAAAAAAAAAAAAAAAAAAAAAAAAGCTCCAGGCCCCTCCCCCACACCCTATCCCAAACAGGAGATGCTGCACACTCCTGGCTGACAGCAGGAATGATTTGAGATTTGAAGAAAGACTGCACCCAGGCTCATTTGCCGCAGCTGCCACCGCCAGGCAGCCCTCCAGCGTGGCTGCTGAGGGTTGATCGCCCACAACTCCGCTGCTCCCAAATGCCTCAGACTAGACACAGGGAAGTAAACCCCTGGGACCGGCTCCCCAAATCAACTGCATTTGCATGTCTTATGTAATATACTGCAAGTTCTCTGGTTGGAGCCCTTTGAAATCGGGGCGTGTGATCGCCAGAAGGCATAAGGCAAGGGACCCGCTGGTCATCCTGGGACCCACACACAGGGTTTCCACTCCCGTTTATGAAAAGGAAAGGGACTTAAATGGCATATATTAGAGGGACCGTGGTTGTCCTCTAGGCTCTGGTTCCCCCAGGCACAAGCCCTGTTCCAGTGTTCACTGTTGGCAGGCTGGATGTGTCAGAGGCAGACTAGAGAATGAGTTAATAGCACCCAGAGCTAGACGGGGGAGGGAGGCGGGGGCTGACGGAGGAGCCGGGCCATGAAGGAGGGGGAGCTTTTACTTTGCTAAAGGTGATGGGGTGGCGAATATTGTGCAAGCTAATCAGAAAGTCTAAAGCTATGTCCCCAGAGGAGCAGAAGTAAGGCAAGCTCTCCGCTCTTTCTCCTGGCACAGCCATAAGCCATAAGCCCTTCAATATTCCACCAGACACGGGAGATCAAATCAATTTAGTGGGGTTTTAAAAAAAAGTTTCCTCCTCCCTCCTAGTGATGGATTGTGTCACAGCTAAGAGCTGTTGATCAGGGTTTTCGGATCAGGAGGACGCAAATCGGCGGTAGCTACTTGTTTATTCATGCAACACCTCTGTATGCAACACTGTCCGGGTTCCTTGCATGTTCCCTGGTCTCCTGCATAGCAAAACTGCAGATCTAGCTCGGTGAGCAACAGACAGGGTATTACGAGGAAAATCAGAATATGATGCATGCTTTGCTTACCAGTTGGGTTCTTGTTTTTTCTTAAGACTCTTGCCACAAAGACACTGCAGCATATGCGTTCCTTTGCTGAAAATGTTCCAAAGAAACCACATTGATTTGGGCGAAAAGCAACCCAGCAGCTTAGACACCCTGAGAAAGAAGAGGCCCTTGTGGTTGCATAATAATAACTTGAAATCAGTTCTCCTGAAGAGGGGCACCGGTTTTACCATAGGAAAAACGTTAATATTCCGGATCTTCTCCCAGTTTTTTCCCCTCACGTGGTATATCTCTTTGAGACTTCTCAGCGATTGTTTTTTCTCGGCCAGGGTGAATGATTTATCCCCTCTTGATCAGCACTGGATCATGACCAAAGGGTTGGAGAGAAAAAAATCCTTTTTCACATGAAGCCAAACCAAAAAAAGAAAAGAAATCCCAACCGAAATCAGAACTAATCAGGAAGAACAGTAATGCACAAAAGATCCCCAAAGAGAAAATCATAGCCTTTTACTCAATGGAACTGAGGATGGGCGGATCTGCAGAAAGCAAGCCAGATTCATCTTAGCGAGAGAAGACTGCCATTGTGTAGCCCCTAGGAGAGAAGGAAAAAAACGGGGGGGGGGGAGAAAAAACGCAAGAAAGGAAAAAAGAAAGAAAGAAGAAAGAAAAAACAAAACACCACCACACACACTCATACACCAATACCACCTCCGAGATGTGTCTGGCCGCCAAAGACTGAGCCTTCCTTCTCTCGCGGTCAATTTTTTTTTCTATCTTTTTTTTTTTTTCTTTTAGATAAGCAATCACCAGAGCTCCGTGGGATCCGACTGAAACTGCAGTTCTTAATCACGAAGAGAAGATGTAATGTAGGTGCCCCCTCCCCTTGTCAGTCTCGTAGTAGGTAGAAAGCGCCACAAATTTCCTTCCTCCTTCCTTACACTCCTCCTTCCAGTCTCCAAGCACCGTGAGCATGAGGAAAATCTCTCCTCCGTATTCCTCGCCCAGCCTTGGCTGTGAGTTACAGGCATTAGAGGGAGGAGGAGGAGTTGAAGTTTGCATTGAAAAGACTGGCTTTCCATGACGTAGCCACGTGCTTTCAGACCCGTCACCAGTGAGGTGCCTCAACCAGCCCAGGGAGGGACTGTCACTGCAGTGTGTGCCACCCCTCCAGAGCACTCCCCTCCACCAACCCCAGCCAGGCCAGCCCAGCCCCAGAAACCCTCTTCCTCCTCACCCAGCTCACAGGTCTGCTGCTGGCTCTGAGAACCAGCCTTTACATCCTGCTGTAAAAAGCAAATTTAAAAAGTATAATTAACAATTATAATGAGTAAACCTTAGAAAATACATGGGGGAGGAGTTTAATGCCATTACTCACAGCCAAAACCAACTCCACTCTCCATCCACAAAAGTAACATTAATGCACCTTATATATTAAAGAAAAGTCAAGTCCCTTTCTTTCTTGGGAAGTGACTCCAGCTTTCCACGCTCAGAAAAATATAAGCCAGGTGGATGGCCAGTATGCATTTCTAGAACCAGGCTATTAAAAGCACAAACACCAACCAAGCAATGGTAGCACACACCTTTAATTCCAGAACTCAGGAGACAGAGGCAGGAGGATCTCTGTGAATTTGAGGCCAATCTGGTCCATAAAGTGAATTTCAACACAGGATTACACAGAGGAACCCTGTCAAAAAAACAAACACAAAACAAACAAAAATGGGCAAACACCAAAATCTAAATAGAAGCATATTTTTTTTTTTTTTTTTTTTTGTGGGGAGAGTCATATGTAAGAATCACATTTATGCCTTTTTTAGACAGACAGTCCATTCCTTTGAAATACTTTCCTGGACAGAAAGTATCCTAACTTCATACTGTAACCAGTGGCTTATTTCTACCTTCTAATTGAACCAGCATTAAACTCACACTTTTCCATC
Organism: Cricetiscus sungorus; assembly: GCA_030556225.1. Taxonomy (NCBI): domain Eukaryota; kingdom Metazoa; phylum Chordata; class Mammalia; order Rodentia; family Cricetidae; genus Cricetiscus; species Cricetiscus sungorus. The sequence goes on from JANBXA010000424.1 coordinate 112,854, forward strand.
CTCTATGCCTATTACACAGACTACAATATCACTCAGCAAAGTGGGCACAATAGAATCCGATCTTCTATTTAACCAAAAACTCTAAGGATTTGGGGCAGAGCTGCTGACTTTTTTCCAGGGTGGGGTGAGGAATACAATGTACAAAGCAGTACAGAGTGTTACAAGGAACAATGTATCAAACTGCAGTGTTCCTACAACTCAAAACTCATAAAAGTTGGTGCCAATTCCTCTAATGAGCTGAGGACTAGGAGCAGAGAAACAGACCACTCCCACTCTCTTTAAGTGAATATGTGAAGGCTATTGCCAGTTTGATTCCATCTCAACAGGAAAACATTAAAAAGTCAACTCTAATCTTTAACTGTTTAGAAATTTCAGGTTTTTTTAAAAAAGTACATTAAAACTACTACCTTTACCATCAAACTTTCTTCTAAGTAGGCATAGATAAATTTTTATAAAATTGGAGAACGATTAAAGAGACATTTATAAAACAACTCTCTCTCCCTCTCTCTCTCTCTCTCTCTCTCTCTCTCTCTCTCTCTCTCTCTCTCTCTCTCTCTCTCTCTCTCTCTCTCTCTGTTTTTTTTGAGACAGGGTTGCTCTGTGTAATAGTCTTAGACATCCTAGAACTCACTGTGTATACCAGGCTGGCTCTGAACTCACTGAAATCCACCTGCCTCTGACTCCCAAGTTCTGGGATTAAAGGCATGAACCACCACCCAGCTTAAAATAAATTTCTTTATAATTATCTGTCTAGAAAAATAATAAATATCTTCCCTGCTCCTGCCTGTTCTATTAGTTAAGAAGCATTTCCAAATGCTAAAATTTGTTACAAATATTCTTTTGGGAAACACAAATAAATTTTACATTAGTATAGAAAAATTGTAGATGTATTAAAGATAAGCAATTAAGGGATAAATGGCAATGGTTTTATGTGTCAAAATAATCCTGTTATTAAATTGCCAATTTTAAATCATTTGTTAATATTAAACAGTCTAAAATGTTTGGGACATAGAGAAAAGTGGAACACATGCATCAACTGACAAATGACTTACTATGAAGAAGGATGTTTTGAGCTCATATTAATAATTAATAATATTAATATTGACATACAGATTGAGTTATTTCAATGGGATAAAGGATTGACAAATATGCCAATATACCATGTAGTTTTATCCAGTCACATAAAGAAAAGGAACGGCATCTGTTCTCCTTTCTGCTTGCTGTAGTTTCTACTCATTTCTTTGCTGCCTTTAACAAACCACTCTTGCTCATTCTCAACACCAGCACAAAACATCCTACTGTCAAACTGATCACCCCATTTCCTTCTCTGTTCTGCTCTGGGACATGATAACCAAATAATGCTTCCTGGAAGACCTTATGGGAAAGAGATTGGAAGATACTAGTCAGAAACAGACTAGCCATGTAAAAAGACCAACTGTGTACAAAAACTTTAGGGTCTGTTCATCATGAAAACTTCTTTCTAACATGTAAAAACTTCTGTTGTTTGGATGCTTCTTACTTCATTATTATCAGTGTCACAATTATTATTACATTTAATGAAAAATTCTAAATTTCACATTCCAATTATAGCCATGAACAATTGGTCTCTCCCCTCATGTTCTTACATTGATCCTTCCCAGAGCAAAACTTACTTCCCTCTCCTAAAGGGACTCCTGTGGGATGTTCCCTTCTATTACTTTATACTCCTATACTGCCCAAGAAATGACTCTCAAATCATATCTGACTCACCTTTCTTTTCTCCTTTTGTAACACATCTGTGGAGAAGTTTAAAGACTTCATGCTGTTTTGTTTCATACTGCAAGCAGTGGGTCCAGCTCAGAGGCCAATACCGGACTGGAAAATAATCCCTCTCTAAACATTTTGTGGGCCTGTAGTAGACATCAGTCTCTGAACACATCTTTTTCATTGTTTCCTGTAGTTGACCTTTAGTCACCAGTATCTTCGTCTCTTAGACTAAGGTATTTTTGCCTAAAGCATAGGCATTCCTTCTGCTTGGACACTCACAGTAAAGCCTCAGAATTAATTCTCCCTTGGAGAATTTCCTCACCATTAAATATTCCATCTTCATTGACTCTTGGGAAGGATAATCATAAAGTATGCATCCTTTCTCGAATTTCCTTGAGAGACTAAGACACAGTGTCTCACTGGAGTAACTGACTTGTGACCATGTTACTCTATGTCTCCTCTTCTGTCTTTTTCATAAGTAAGCTGTTTTCCTTAGATTCTTAATTTTCCAGTGTCAACCAAGCCAAGACAGGGACTAATGTCTAGGTCTATGCTATCCATTCCCTAGATCCAACTCTGTAAGTTACAAATTGAGGGATGTCAATTCTTCTATAGAGGCCAGGTTTCTATCCTTTAAATAACTTTATCAGTGAAATATCAATAATTTTATATCTATTGTTCTAACTCTTAATGGTCATTTTTCTTAATTGTATATAAAATCAGAATGTGAAGGTAAAGAGGCAGAACTAATTATCACTTTTTCTCTATAAGTACTAGAAAATATTGTAAGAAAAAATTTCTCTTTGATGCTATTATGTTCATAGAATGTGTTAATAACACCTGACGAATATGTCAAGAGATACAAAGGAATCTCATTGAGTCTTCAGAAACATGCGATTCTTTTGTCATTATGTCACAAGGCTTCATTTCTTACCAAAATGTGTATTATCTTGTTCCTTATGTCTGTGCCTGACAACAAACCCTAAATTCCATTTCTTCCCTCAAAAGAATCCCAAGGACCCCACTTTGTTTTCTCTGAGGTAGATTAGAGACAACTGTTCTCTGATAGGATTAGCCGTAAGCAATCTTTGGAGATATTTAACATGACTTATTATATCAATGCTTTTGAACTTTTAAAATCTATACCTCAAATTAATAAATACATTAAACCTTTAATTCTATGTAAGTTTCAATATGATATACCTTGACAAAGAACAAAGCAAAACAACTGTAACTTTTATAGACTACCTTAAGCTATACTATTATCTCCCCTATTAACCCACAGATTTTTTTAATCTTATTCAAAGATTAAGATTTAATGTCCCCTGCTGAAAAACATTATACTCTAGATTTGAAGTAGACTAAGAAATTACTACATTTTCTATACATGGAATCAATTCCTAGTTGCTATGTTTATTTAATGAAACAACTCTATATCTACCACTTAAAATATACAGGACAATTGAAGTTTCACTTTTTTGTGTTTTATTTTTGTTTTATTTTTGGTTTTATATTTGTTTGTTTTTCAAGAAATTCTTCATGTAACATCTCTAGCTGTCCTAGAATTCTCTCTGTAGACCAGGCTGGCCTCAACCTCACAGAGATCTGCCTGCTTCTGCCTCCTGAATGCAGCATCTGAGTCACAATTTCTTATATGTGTTTGTTTGTAGTTATATGTGCACATGGTGTTGGAGGGCAAAAGATAGATATCATTTTTCTTTCTTGATAATCTCTACTTTGTTCTGTGAGGCTCAGTCTCTCATTGGAACTTGACAATTTTGCTTGACTGGATGTCCAAGGAGCTCTGGAGATTTTTTCAAGTCTCTATCTCCCCAGTAGTACATACCCATGAAAACATGGGTTCCTAATGCAGATCTTCATTCTTGTATTGCAAGCTCTGATGGTGGATGTCCTCCTGTATGCTGTGAATATATTTCTCTTATTGGTTGATGAATAAAGCTGTTTTGGCCAATGGAGAGGCAAGATGTAGCAGGCAGGAAGTATAGGTGGGGCTACCAGACTGGGAGAACACTGGGAAGAGAACTCAGAGAGTGAGTCCAGAGTGAGATGCCATGTAGCTGAGGAGAAAGCAAAAGGCTGGGGCATCGTTGGTAAGCCAAGACCACGTAGGGATACACAGATTAATAGAAATGGGTTAACTATCCAATAAGAAGCCTGAGCCATGAGCCAAACATTTTATAATTAATATAAGCTCTGCATATTTATCTGGGACTGAATGGTGGCAGGACCGGGCAGAACAGAAATTTCTGTCCACAAGCTCTTTATCAGCTGAACCATCAACTCAGAAACCTAATATCTTGCTATTTGTGGAGAGATTTGTATATTCCAAAATTTGAATAGTATTTAACATGGATATTAATTTTTAATGGTTTGATTGGGGCATAAGAACATTACTGTGGGTACCTACATAGATGTGAACTGCTCCCACTATATGATGCCCTTCCTGTGGCCAGCTCCACATCACCAATTCCAAGTAAGAAGCAGATTTCCCAAGATGTCTTATCTGTGTGGTAACAGGTTAGCTCTCTTCAGACAGAAACCCTGAAATAAGAATTTAAGTGTAGAGGAAGAGATGACACTGGTTCATTACAAACATAGTTGCTAGGTTATGTGGGACTCACAATGATCATCTCCAAATTGAATAAAAGTGAAAATAACAAATGGAAATGGATTCATATTCATAGGAATAAATAGTACCTATCTGGAGCACTGAGTTTCCCTAATGTTGCATAACTAGCTTTATGTAGCAGTCTATAGTTCTTAATTGTTCATGCCCTGAATATATATGTAATTATATATACTGAAGATTATATTTTGAAGTAAGAAATCCTGCTTCACATAAACAGACAATCTAATGAACATTAATTTTAAATTTAACTGCACATAATTGAATTGCTGTGTATGAAGATGAAAAATGTTTAAAATATGTTTCAACATTGATTGGTATACTGCATTATCAGCACTAGGACAATAATCTGTTTTATTACTTATCTCACAATGAATTACAGTTTATACACATATGTATAATGTCCTCAGGATAACTTTTATTTAGCATTAACTCATTTATTAATATTTTAATAAATGCAAAAAATAGTCAATCATCTTAAGATTATTGTTTAAGGTCATGTTTAATTAACTCATATTATAGAAAAAGCAGATACAAAAATGCATTTTAGTCTTAAAATCAGTCATTTTCTTAATCAATATCTATCCAAAACTCTGGTACACACACTAGTATACCTTTACTTGCTTATATTTTATCTTTTAGGATGTTCATACAGACATTTCCAAGATTTTGGATGCAACTGATGAAAGTCCATTAGTACATTTAATCTGATATTACTCTGTTAAACTAGTACTTTTCATGTAGAACTTTTAAATATGCTCAGGTAGAGGAAGCTGAAAAGCCATTTTGCTAACTGCATGTGCATAATATAAAACTTTTACTTAACATGACTTTGTGATAGAACTTATACCATCTTGATCAAATTATATGTGTGTATTGAGAGCAGCAGGAATCAATGTATTTCATAAAATTTAAGAGAGATAAAGATAAAATTAACTTTCCTGCAAGATATAGTCACATTTCAACAAGACATCATCCTGCAACCCCAGAATACAAAAATGCAAAGGCAACGTCTGGCCCAGATGGGTCTTAGCTCTTCCTCCACCTGTCGAGTTGAGCTCGTACTCTGGCAAGAGAATATAAGCCTACGCTAGGAAGGGCATCCTTTTCCAATCGTTCCACTTTGAGGACTTTTGTTATTTCTTACAGAGACTTTTTTCTGACCAGTTAGGCCAAAATTAATGAATTTTCTTACGGGCCAACTTAGAACAGTCACCTTTTTTTACTTGCTGCACCATGCTGTACTTCTTGCCTATGCACCTTTGGATAGAATAGTCTCTTCAGATATCCATAGAACCAAGAAGAACCAATTGAAAAACTTTTCATGCAGATAAGCTAATTCAAAAGACATAGACTCAAGTTCTGAGGGAATAGTGACTTCTGTACACAGTACAAAGTATGAACCACATTGATAGAAGCCTAACCCTAACCCTAACCCTGAACAAGGAAGACTACAGAGAAGCAAACACTAAGTTTTCTTTTCAACTATGTTTTCATGAAAATCACAGTAATAAATCAATTTTGTTTAGAAGAGTTTAACAAATGATACTTTATTGAAGGCACTATAACAATATAGGCAAGATTAAAATACTATCCAGTGATGAGGTTCCAGACATCAGTAAGAGTGGAAAACCGATACCACCTCTCTAAGGGGATGGAAAATGGGGGCATTCTATCTCTGAGAGAGCTAAAACAACAGATAAATTTGACATTATAGCTATTTGGATAGAGGAATGAAGCCACTCTCATGACCAAAGTGCAGAATTAGAAAGTACAGATAAGAAATGTCTTAACTGTCCTCCTTCTGTCCCCTGTTCCCTACCTGCTACTTAACATTGATAATCCCAACTGAAGAGGGCCATAGAACACAGATGATGCAGTTTTGAGGGCCTACATCCCAGGGAACAGAGCAGAAACATTGAAAGTGGGCTGCTACTGTCACAAGTTAAGTATGGTCATAATAGCAAAAGTAATGAAGAGGATAGATTTACTGAGTCCCCCAATTGTGGTGGATCTTCCTAACTACCTTATGAAGTGAGTACTTTTACCACCTCTATTTTACAAATTAAAGTTTAGGCACAGAAAAGCGAAGTAACTGACTGGATGTAATATTTTGCAAGTAAGGATTATACAGTGTGACACAAGACTGGGAAGCATTCTGTCTCCTTCCCTAATGAAACATAGCATGAATTGGATTTATTTATGTCTATACTTTGTTCAATTTAAAAATGGCTTCTAAGGAAATTAAATGGGTGTCCCAAAGAGGCACTAAAACATCTTAAAGATACATTCTTGGAAATGCTGGTCTTTGTCAGAACAGGCTATGATTTTGAGCTTGTTTTTAACCTCTAATGCCATTATCTGTACCAGTCTAAGTCCATATTAATCCATAAGCTCAACATATGACCTTTATGAAGAATAAGGTTTGGGTACACTTAGTAAATACCTTTATTTTAATCTCCCTGGTCATCAATTCTTCATAAAAATGTTAGATAGTGACAGTTAATGTTTACTGAGTATTTAGTACAATTCATAGCTCTGAAATGGAAGGCTATTCTGTAACTGCAGAAGCTGAATTTCAAAGAGATTGGAAGATATATCACATCCACAAAATTCCTCAGTAAGCAGCACTGTCAAAATATCAGCTATTTTCAATATAAATAAGTTAAGACACATACATAAATTTCAAGCACTAATGATATTTACAAAAGTGAACTTGGTTTTAATAATATATATTACTTATACTAGTTAATATTGTGTTTCATTATTATTACTAACAAAATGCTTTAAAGTATTTTCTACTGTATAAATTTAAGTATGAATTTTATGCTCATATGTATATACATATATATTATATATAATGTAATTATATATAATTATAATTAGTTAATATGCTAAATTGTCATCTGAATTATTTCCTATATATTTACTTTATAAGATATACAATTGGCCAGACACAAAATTGATTGGGAATGGAAAATAAAACAACTTTAGAATCTTCTGGCAGTACCAATTAAATTAGAACATAGCAAATACATGAGGCATGTACCACATATTTCACATACATAAACAAATACATTGGAATTATATGTATTCCTCCAAACAAATGTTCAAATACATTCTCAATAGGACTGAAGGTAACGGCATGAAATATGAAGTTAACCAAATTCCCATCAAGGGAAGAATGATTGCATTTTGCTATACACACACACTGGAAAGGTATATAAAATTAATAAGAAAAAACTATAACTAAGTTCATCTAGCCATTTCAATGATGTTTGCAGACATAATAACATTTAAAAGAATATAAAATAATTACAAATAACAAATGTTTATGTTTTCATCTAAATAAATGTCAAAACAATCCAAGCTGATCTTTGTACTTTGGGAGAGGGTATTTTGGGATGGTGTTCATGCTCGACTTCTTGCTTTGTGGTGCTAGTCACATAGGTGCATACACATTTAAAAATATGCTATATAATCATTATATGAGTATTTTCTTTCATTTTGTCATTTCATAAAAACAAAACATCAAACAACTTTTAAAATCTTTGTAGAACTTGGGTATAGAAATAGGCATATAACTCAGTAGAGTATCTACATAGCATGCATGAATCCTTGTGTTTGATTTTTATCACCTTATTAACCAGGCATCCTGTTGCCAGATCAGCACTTAGGCTATAGAAATAGTGGGACAAGAAATTCAATGTCATCTTGATTAACAGAAAAAAGAATCCATCCTGGCTTCCATGAGGCCATATCTCAAAATAAATAAATAAAGACATTCAACAAAACCAGTTTATATTTTCGTGCCCTAGGTATCTCTAATTGTCAATTGGACACAGCCTAGAGAAAGTGGTCTCAATTGAATGATTCAGCAGATTGTATTGGCCTGTGGATATGTCTGTGGAAGACTGTCTTGATAATTAATGCATAAAATCTCATATTGTCATGGATGGTACCATAGCTAGGTAGGTGGTCCTGTGACATATAAGGAAGATAGTTAAGCATGAACTTGGCAGTGAGCTAGCCAGTAGCATTTTTCCATGGCTTCTTCTTCAGTTTCCTGTTTGAGTTCCTACCTTGATTTCCATCAATGATGGACTGTGTCCTGGAAGTATAAGTCAAAAGAACACATTCATCCCCGAAGTTACTTTTGGCCATGATGTTTCTCATGCATCAGAAAGCAGACTATAACATACAATTATGCTAAGTGTCCTATGTTGAAATCTTAATTCTGATGTGGTTGGAATGAATTGAACCATAAGATGAAACAAAATAAACAATTTTGGCTAAGTTTTGATCCAAGTCAACTTTGAGATCCCAGTTTTAAAAATCAGAAAGAGCAAACAAAACCTAGGTAAATGCCAGAACTCACAACTAGGTTACATTTTCTAGGAACATTTGATGAGTGCTCAGATATAAAAATAATTGGAATCATTTGTATCCCTTAAAAGAGAATGACCTCCAAAGGACCATTACAAACATTATGGATAAATCCTGGTTCCACTACTAGTGGCCCCACAGACTGCCCAAGCCACACAACTGCCACCCACATTCAGAGGGCCTAGTTTGGTCCTATGCAGGTTCCCCTGATGTCAATCCAGAGTCAGTGAGCTCCTAGTAGCTCAGTGCTTAGCTGTGTATCTCTGCATCTGCTTCCATCAGGTGCTGGGTGAAGGTTCTTCAATGATAATTCAGGTAGTCATAAATCTGATTACAGAGGAATGCCAGTTCAGTCACCATCTCCAATATTGCTTAGGGTCTTAGCTGGAGTCATCCTTGTGGGTTCCTAAGAATTTCCTTAGTGCCAGGATTCTTGCTAGTCCCATAATGACTCTCTCAATCAAGATATCTCTTTTCTTGATCTCCATCTCTGTCCTTCCTCCATTTTACATTGAAAATGTACAGACATGGTTATTCCTAAAGTATCTATAGCAAGACATATTTCATCAAAACAACCCAGCAAAGTCATTTTTAATGGAGAAGATATCTCTTAAAGATGTATCACTTTCAAGAGATATTGGTGACGAAAATTTTAGAAACATATTTAAACACCTACTCAAAAGAAAAACCTATAAGTATACTAGGCATTTTATATTTGATGCTGATGGTGACTATAACTGAATTTCCCAAATATTCCCTTTAAGCCAGAGACAGGGCTAAGTGCTTCTCGTGCTTTGTTTATTTAAAGTATCAACAATAGGTTTAGTTTTAGAGAAGACATCTATCATTTAGATAGATCTTATCAGAGCACACATCTTATCAGAGCAAAGAGCCCATCCAAGGAACATTTAAATGTGTTTCTCTTTACTGCCACTTTGAAAGATATCAAGATTTGTCTTTCTGTGAGTTTCCTTGAACAGTATGATATTTAGTTTGTATTGTAGTCTGAATAGAAAATTCCTCCCCTATGTTTGAGACTTTAAGAACTTGGTCCTTAGCTGGCGATACTCTTTAAGAAAGGTGTGGAATTTTCAGGAAATGGATCCTCATTGAAAAAAAAATGAGTCACTGGGGTTGGTCTTGGGGCTTTATAGCTCAACCCCACCCTTGTTCACTCTCCGCATTCTGAGTATAGAGGCAATGTGACTAGCAAGCTTCCTGTTCCTGCTACCATATCTTCCCTGTCTGGTACAAGTATTCCTCACCATGATGGACTTTATCTCTCTGGAACTGTAAGACAAAATAAACCATTTCTTCCTCGTGTAGCAATGAGAAAGTACCTAAGAAACTCTGAATAAAATAACCATTGAGTTGAGAAGATAAGTCCAATCTCAATAATACAACATCTTGTGAGGTTTTTTTTATGGCTGTAAAGAAACAACATGACCTTAGCAAATCTTATTGGGACTGGCTTACAATACAGAAGTTGGTCCATTATCAGCATGGTGGGAAGCATGGTGGCATGCTGGCATGCTGACAGACATGGTCCTGGGGAGCTGGTCAAGAGCTCTACATCTGGCACAAGGAAGAAAGGGATTCTTACTGGGCCTAGCTTAAGTATTTGAGACCTCAAAACCTGCCACTAGTGACATACTTCCTCCAATAATGCCATACCTATGCCAACAAGACCATACCTCCTAATAGTGCCATTCTTATGGGGTCCACATCTATTCACCACCACATACACATTTCTTTTTAAAAGTTGGGTAAAAGTCTAAATGGATCAAAGACCTCAACATAAACCTAGCCACACTGAACCTCCTAGAAGTGGGAGGTACCCTTGAACAAATCGGTACAGGAGACCACTTCCTGACCTTAAAGCCAGTAGCACAGACACTGAGATCCACAATTAATAAATGGCCTCAAACTGAGAAGTTTCTGTAAGGCAAAGGACACAGTTGACAAGACCAAATGGCAGCCCACAGACTGGGAAAAGATCTTCACCAACCCCACATCTGACAGAGGGTTGATCTTCAAAATATTCAAAGAACTCAAGAAACTAGTCACCAAAACAAATAACCCTATTAATAATTGGGGTATATAACTGAATTCTCAATAGAGGAATTCAAAATGGCTAAAAGACACTTAAGAAAGAGCTCAGCATCCTTAGCCATCAGGGAAATGCAAATCAAAACAACTCTGAGAGACCATCTTACTCCTTTCAGAATGGCTAAAAGTAGGAACACCAATGACAGCTTATGCTGGAGAGGATGTGGAGAAAGGGGAACACTCCTCCACTGTTGGTGGGAGTGCAAACTTGTACAGCCATTTTGGACATCAGTATGGCGGTTCCTCAGGAAAATGGGACTTAGTCTGCCACAGAACCCAGCAATTCCACTCTTAGGCATATACCCAAATGATCCACATCTATGCAACAAAGGCATATGTTCAACTATGTTTGTAGCAGCATTATTTGTAATAGCTGGAACCTGAAAACAAACTACATGCCCCACAAATGAACAACAGATAAAAAAAAAGATGTGGTACATTTACACTAGAGTACTGGTAGTACTACTACTAGTAGTAGTACTCGAGTACTACTCAGAGGGTGGGGAAAAAACAATGTTATCTTGAAATTCACAGGCAAATAGATGGAACTAGAAGAAACCATCCTGGGTAAGGTAACCCAGTCACAAAAAGATGAAAATGGTATTTACTCACTCATATATGGATTTTAGGCATAAGCAAAGGATCATCAGCCTATAATACACACCACCAGAGGAACTGGGATACAAGGTGGAACCTTAGAGATTCATACAAGGTTCCTCACAGAAGGGGAAAGAAACAAGAACTCCTGAGCATATTGGGAATAGGAGAGGCAGTGAGTGGAGAGGGAGTTAGGAGGGACTATCCCCATGGAGGGATACTCCCTTAGCCTAGAGGCAGTGTGTAGGGCCTAGACCCTACTCCAAATGACTTGACAGATTTTGATGTTCCCTTCTGTAAGGCATCCCCCTCCCTGTGCAGTGGTGGGGGGGGGGTAACAGTATGGGAGAGGGGCTCTGGGGTCATGGGAAAGAGGGAGAGGGAACTGGGATCGATATGTAAAATAAAAAAAATAATAAAAAAATAAGATTGTTCTAAATTAAATTTACAAACAAGATTTTTTTTAAAAAAAAAAAGTGGCATAGCAGTATTTTTATAATTCCAGGGAAGAGAGGGTAGAGACAGAATGATTCTTGGAGGCTCATAAGCCAGAAAACCTTGTATATAGAATAAATTACAGGTCACTGAGAATCCCTGTCTAAAGAGAAAACACTATAGACAGAACTTAAGTGAAGACACTCAATGTTGTCCTCTGACTTTCACATGTTCACACATTTATATAGACACTACATACATATTTGCATGCCTATTTGTACACACCTGTACCTGCATACATACAAAAAACAAAACAATATTCAATGAGATAGCTGTTCTACAATTAATTTGTCAAAATGTATTTTAAAGATAAGCCATAAAATATAGACCTATACTTATTTAAAACACATACACTTACCATTTCTTTAAAATGGAATGTTAATGACCACAGAGCTTTAAGCTCTTTGTATGCTTATCTCTTTGACCACATCTCTCATCTATGGTACATTAACAATGTTTATGGTAAGTGTAACAAAGTCAGCATTGGGTCGCATTCAATCTAAAACAGAATAAATCACTGATATGTAGCTAATGTATTTAAGGCTTAATTGTTCTGTTTATTAAAAAATATTTTCAAGTCTATATCACATGTGCTTGTTCAATTTTATTTCTGGAACTCATCCAGCTGATTCATTAGAATTTGGCAAGTCTCTAAGATTGTGAAGAAATCTGTTTTCTGAGTCAGCTTTGTCTACCAAGAGACCAGTTGTCTGCTTGAACTACCATGGCAACCTACTCAGACTGGGTGGATTAGGCAGAAGAAATTTATTTCCACCCTGTCTCAAGGTTGGGAAGTCTTGAAAAAAAGTTCCAACAGTTTTGCTTCTGATGAGGGTTTCATTTCTGACTTACTAACTTAGATGTGAACTCACTCACACAACCTCCCTTGTTGTGTAAGGGGACTTTGCAGATGAGGGCAGCATTCTGGTACTATTTCTTTAAAGGGCACTATTTCCATTATTCTATCTCTCCCCTATGGCCACATAAACCTATTTACCTTTAAAATCCTCAGCCTACAAATATCATCATACAAAGAGTTAAGACTTGAAAGCATGAATTTTGGAAAGTCATAAGTCCAGTCTATAACTTCAACAAATTAAAACCCTAAGATGGAAAATATCTCAACTATTTTCTCCTCGCTCTTCTTTAATACTATTAGGGATTTCATATATAAACACAATAATATTACAAGTTGTTTTCCCCCCAGCCTGGTCCCACAGCCATGCCAGCCCCAAATAACACACAGAGATGCTGTATTAGATAATCAGTTGTTGGCCTGTTACTAGCATTCTTATTGGCTAGCTCTGTCTTAAATATTAACCCATTTCTATTAATCTAAGTATTTCCACGTGATCTTATCTTACTGGAGAGAGGGTCAGGACCTCTGTTCTCTTGGTTCTACGTGTTGAATCTCCTACTCCTCTCCCTGAAACCTCCTTGTCCTCTAGTCCCACCTGTCTTGCTTTCCTATTGGCCAACAGTGCTTTATTCATTAACCAATTAAAGAAACATATTTACAGAATGATATCTCCTATCACAAAAATATGAAATTAGTTTTGTATGAATTCATCATGAATTTTTGTTATCTTGAAATAAACAAAGAAACAGGATACTGCCTACAGAAAGGACTTTTGTGGACAACTCTTTAAAAACATCCTCATGAGGATGAGTAAGATTTCAAATCACTGCTATAAAATCTTCATGGTTTATCTTTTAAACGGTTTCATGAAGACTAACAAAGTGTCTGCTGTTTTCTGTCTACCATTTTATAGAAAGTTAAAAAGTCAGCAACAACAACAGGACAAAAATGTTTTATTAAACCTTGATATTCAGCAACATAACATTTGGACATATCTTGTCACAAAATGAAGTTTCTAGTGCTGGAAATGGGTTACATATAATTGAGTTGTTGGCCAAAGGGACCAAAAAACCTAGGCTATTTCCAAGTCTCTTGGTCATTCTCAAGGTAATTCCTGATTATTGAAGACAACACCTATACAACAATTGAACACAGAAAAGTACAGCTGGTGCCTACATAGAGTCCTCACCCCTATGGATTAGTGCTAATGTACTTGAAGGTACTCTGCACCTTACCAAAGAAGAAAGATAAACACCAGCCAGGCTACAAAGTCTTTAATCTAAAATTATGATCTCCCTGCCAAATATACTACTGAAATTGTGGCACAAAGGTTGTGGGAGTAACCAATCATTGTCTAATTGGATTTAAGGCCAACCTCCATGAGATGAAACCCATCTCTGCTCCTACTCAGGTATCCAAAAACTAGTGACTAAAGAGGCTATGGACCTAGCAAAAAACCAAATGATACAGTTCTGTTAAAGAAACATAGCCATAGAAGGACTTCTAAAGTCACTCTGCTACACATATAGATCATCAGAGAATTTCCTCCTGTAGTAGATAAAAACAATTACAGAGACCTACAACTGAACAATGTATAGAGAGCAAGAGGCCTTGAAACACTCAGACATAAAATGGGTTGTCCCCATCAAATGCTTCCACTCAGGAGTCAGAAGCTCCAATGGTATAGGAGGAAGAAAGAAAACATAGCAGGATGGAGACACATAGGAACTTACAGAGACTGTGGCAGCAAGCACAGGGCCTGCATGCGTCAGTCCTGCATGACCCCACCAGACAGGGTCCCAGCACTGTGGATACAAGCCTCTATCCTTAATCCAGAAGCATGTCTGGTTGATAATCACTCTACTAAAAAAAAATCATTTCTCTCCAACAGAGTCTTACTGGGGGTGCAAACCACTCTTAAGGCCAAATCCAGGCCTAACAGTAAATGGCCAATACAAAATGAACTCAGTAGCATCTTTGGAGGCTCTTTGTCTCAGAAGGTTTTGACAATGTATATTTTTCTTACTTTATAGTTCCTTGGCCTATACGTTATGGCTTCCAGTTTTGTGTTTTATGGGATTCCTGTGATTATGAGCATGTGTATCTCTGTGACTACATATGTAGCCCATTCTTTTTCTTCTGTTTGTTTTGTCCTATTCTAGTTTGTTTGTTTTTATCTTATTTATTAATATTATTGATGCCAGTTTGTTTTCTAATGAAGGAGACAAAGTGCAGATTCTGATGGAGGGGGAAGTTAGGGGAGATTTTGGAAGAGTTGGGAGATGGGAAATATGATCAGAATATATTGTATGAAAAATGTATTTTCAATAAAAGAATGTGTGTGTGTGTGTGAGAGAGAGAGAGAGAGAGAGAGAGAGAGAGAGAGAGAGAGAGAGAGAGAGAGAGAGAGAGAGAGAGAGAGAATCAGGGCCCCAGATAGCACTAGTAAGTTTAACTATATAAATTTGAAAACAAATTGAGTTTTTAGAAAATAACAAATGGGGCAATGGTACAGATAAACCCTAGCAGAGGCAACAGCAGAGGCCTTCCCAAACTCTAGGCCTGGAGTCAGAAGTAAAAGGCACCAGAATTCAGCCAGCATTAGAGATAGAGTCTGTGAACCCTAACCTTACTCTGGTTTGGTTTTTGTTTTATTTTGTTTTGGGGTTTTTGGGGGGCAGTTGTTTTGGTTTTGGTTTTGGTTTTTTTTTTTTTTTTTTTTAAGAGCTTTACACCACACACTTGGAAGTAAGTAAAACAATAAAAAATTTATTTATTTTTCCTGCAGGAAAGATCTTCTCTAACATCTCTCTTGTCCGCATTAGTCACTTTTGTGACTATGAACTCATTTGCCCAAAGTACTGGCATCTAAGTACTCACAAATTGCAGCCCAGCTGTTGTCAATGAGCAGCGTCACAGGAGATGGCTTTTTTCATTCAAGACATTTGAGGGAGAACTAGTGATAGAAACACAGTTCTAAGTGCCGAGTCCATTAAGTGTGAGGAAAGTAACATTTCAGTCTTTCTCAGGACTGACTGGAAACAAAGCTCTTGGTGATTATTCAATTCTCATTGTATCTGAATTACAGTATCAGAGCAGCAAGCGCCAGGTCAGGGAAACATCTTCTGGGAGTTTCCAGGTCATATACCTCACATTTTTTTAAAAAATATTTTCTTTTTTTTTATTTACTAATTCTTCTTATTTTACATATCAATCCCATCCTCCCATATCCCCTACAGATCCCCCCCATCCCATACCGCATCCACTCAACAGGGAGGGTGAGGCCTTCTATGAGGGATTATCAATGCCAAGTCATTTGTGGTAGGGCCTAGGCCCTCCCCTGTGTTTCTAGGCTAAGGGAGTATCCCTCCTTGGGGAATGGGCTCCAGAAATCTGTTTGTGAACAAAGGATACATCCTGGTTCCAAAGTCAGAGGTACCACAGATTGCCCCGGACTCCTAACTGAGACCCACATTCGGGTGGTCTGGGTCAGTCCTATGCTGGTTTTCCAGCTATCAATCTGGCTATACTCAAGTTAAAAATTCTAGGGAAAAACATTGATTCAGCTTAAATCAATTGGCTGTCTCTGGGCTGATTAAAAGTGGTATTGTGTGGAAAAATGACAATATTCACTCAAATTACATACATAAAATGGAGATTCTAAGAAAGAAAATGCTATCTTGGAGAGGTAGAAGAATTGATTTCTTACATGGCTTTGAATAAACATAAGAGTAAACTCACATAGAAGACATCAGCATTTGATCAGAAGGTAAAAATCAATAGAGATGAGATTTAAAAAAAAAATTGATATTGGCAATTTGATTCTTACAGAGTCACTGTAACAGATACGGAAACTGACACCAAGAGAGCAGGCACTGACTGTTGATGTCGGGGACAAATGGGATGGTGGCTTTAGTAACACTAGTCAATCTAGACTAATATTTAGATTTTAATTGTATAACAGATACTTAGTCATTTCTTTAGGTAGTACACAGATAAAGTGCTATCACAAACTCCTGATTTTTTTTCAAAGAAGAAAGAAGAAATTGATCACCTCAAAGTTATTCAGACATTACTAATGACCTCTTGAATTGCATAATTCAGAATCATGATCTTCCAAGGCTCACAATTTCCAGTTTCTTTTTTGTTTCCTGTACATCATCTTTATTGTATTTGTTAGGTTGCAGTAGACTCCCCCAAAGGAAATTGTAAATGTTTTTCCTTTTTTTCTGAGATTTGGTTTCTAATAATTTTTTTTTAACTCAAAAGATGATAAAAATTAGTTTAAAACAGAACTATTTTACTGTTTCAAACAAATTTTTTTAAATATTTTTTTTAATTTAAATTTGAAACAAGCTTGTTTTACATGTCAATCCCAGTTCCTCAAGCCCTGACCCCAATCCTCCCTGTTCCCCTACCAACCCTCATCCCATCCCCTTTTTGCTCCCCAGGCCTTCTATGGGGAGTCTTCAAAGTTTTTCATATCATTTGGAGCAGGGCCCAGGTCCTCCCCCATGTGTCTAGGCTGAGGGAGTGCCCCTCTATAAGGAATGGGCTCCCCAAGTCCATTCATACACTAGAGATAAAAATGGATCCACTACCAGAGGCCCCATAAATGGCCCAGTACTCTCAGCTAATACCACATTCAGGGAATCTGGGTTAGTCCTATGCTAGTTTCACAGTTATCAGACTGGAGACCATGAGCTCCCCCTTGCTCAGGTCAGTAGTTTCTGTGGGTTTCTCCACCCTGGTCTTGGCCCCTTTGCTCACCACTCTTCTCTGTCTGCAACTGGATTACAAGAGTTTGGCTCAATGTTTAGCTGTGGGTGTCTGCTTCTGCTTCCATCAGCTACTGGATGTAGACTCTAGGATGGCATATAAAGTAGTCATCAATCTCATTATCAAAACTATTTAAGGTAGCCTCTCCACTACTGCTTAGATTCTTTGGTGGGGTCATTCTGGTAGATCTCTGGACATTTCCCTAGTGCCAGATTTCTTTTTAAATCTATAATGGCTCCCTCTATTATGGTATCTCTATTCTTGCTCTCCTCTATTCTTTCCCCAACTTTCTGCTCCATCATGCCCACTTCTCCCCTCCTCTTCTCCTCTTCTTTTTCTCCTAACTCCCTCTCCCTCCCCCCCCCATGCTCACAATTTGCTTGGGAGATCTTTTCCCCCAGGGGACCATGCATGTCTCTCTTAGGGTCCTCCTTGTTTCCTAGCTTTTCTGGAGGTGTGGATTGTAGGCTGATAATCCTTTGCTCTATGTCTAAAAACCATACATGCGTGAGTACATACCATGTTTGTCTTTTTTTGTGACTGGGTTACCTCACTCAGAATGGTTTCTTCTAGTTCCATTCATTTGCCTGTGAATTCCAACATTCTATTGCTTTTTTTGTTTTGTTTTGTTTTTGTTTTTGTTTTTCAGCTGAGTAGTGCTCCATTGTGGAAATGTACCACATTTTCTCTATCAATTCTTCAGTTGAGGGACATTTAGGTTGTTTCCAGATTCTAGCTATTACAAATAATGCTACTATGAACATAGTTGAACAGATGTCCTTGTTGTATGAATGTGCATCTTTTGGGTATATGCCTAAGAGTGGAATTACTGGATCTTGAGGTAGACTGATTCCCACTTTCCTGAGGAACCACCATATTGATTTCCAAAGTGTCTGTACCAGTTTGCACTCTCACCAGCAGTTAAGGGTTGTATCTCTTTCTCCACATCCTCTCCAGCATAAACTGTCTTTGATGTTTTTTATTTTAGCCATTCTGGTACCTCAGAGTAGCCTTTATTTGCATTTCCCTGATGGCTAAGGATGTTGAGCACTTTCCTAAGTGATTTTCAGCCATTTTATATTCCTCTATTGAGAATACACTATTTTTGTACCCCATTTTTTAATTGATTTATTTGGTGCTTTGGTAACTAGCTTCTTGAGTTCTTTGTATATTTTGGAAATCAGCCCTTTGTCAGATGTGGGTTGGTGAATATTTTTCCCATTCTATGTGCTGCTGTTTTGCCTTGTTGACTGTGTCCTGGTAGATTTTTCAGGTCACTTATATAAACTATCATGTCATCTGCAAATAGTGACAGTTTGACTTCTTCCTTTCCAAATTGTATCCCCTTTATCTCCTTTTGTTTTCTTGTTGCTCTAGCAGAACTTCAAATACAATATTGAAGTGATATGGAGAGAGTGAACAGCCTTGTCTTGTTCCTGATTTTAGAGGAATTGTATTGAGTTTCTCTCCAATTAGTTTGATGTTGGCTGTTGGTTTCCTATATATTGCTTTTATTATGTTTAAGTATGTCCCTGTTATCCCTGATGTCTCCAATACCTTAACCATGAAGGGGTACTGGATTTTATAAAAGGATTTTTCAGCATCTATTGAAATAAATAAATGATCATGTGGTTTTTCTTTTTCAGTTTGTTTATATGGTGGATTACATTGATGGATTTTTGTATGTTGAACCATCCATGAATCCTCTGGATGAAGGCAACTTGGTCATGGTGAATGAGTTCTCTGATGTGTTCTTGAATTCAATTTGCCAGTATTTTATTCAGTATTTTTGCATCAATGTTCATGAGGGATGATAATGGGAGATGTCTTTCTGTAAATATGTTTCTTGTATTGGTTAATAAATAAAACACTGTTGGCCAATAGGAAAACAAGATAGGAGGGACTAGGAGACTAGGAGAAAAGAGGAAGTGGTAAGGAAGGGTCAACATGTAGAGACTGGAGAGAGCAGGACGCCAGTCCCTCTCTGGTAAGATGAGACCACGTGGAAATACTTAGATTAATAGAAATGGGTTAATCATTAAGACAGAGCTAGACGATAAGAAATGATAGTAACTGGCCAATAGCATTATATCAAATACAGAGTCTCTGCATGTTATTGGGGCTGGCATAGCTGTTGGCCCTGACCAGCAGGAAAAACCCTGCTCATAACAAATGGTGTCAGAAATGGGATTGAGAACATTCACTTAAAACTTAACAAAAGCTTAAAATAGTTTTTAAAAACAAAAGTACAGAAACAAGCAAGGCTTCTTGGTAACAACATTTTCTATGTTGAACTCTGTTTTGCTAGAGACAGAGATTTGCATGTCTCCTTTAAGGGAGGTTTCTTGACTCAACATAACCAACAAAAAAAAGAAAAAGAAAAAGAAAAACCTGCTCTTTACAGGACATTGGTCTGTAGTTATATTTCTTAGTTGTGTCTTTGTGTGGCTTGGGTACTAAGGTAATTGTAACCACATAAAAAGAGTTTGGCAATGACCCTTCTGCTTTGATTTTGTGGAACACTTTGAGGAGTATTGGTATTAGCTGTTCTTTGAATTTCTGAAAGAATTCTGCACTGAAAAAATCTGTCCCTGGGCTATGTTTTGGTTGGGAGACTTTTGATGACTGCTTCTACTTCATTAGGGGTAGGACTAGAGTGTTGGCAGACTCTGGATGGGCTGGTCTGCTGGGACAGGTTACCCTGTGCACAATTCCAAGAACTCAGGAGGCTCAGAGCAGAGAACTGAAAGGTGGGCTCTTCCATGAATGGAGGTGGTACCTGGATTCTGGCAGACTCTGGACAGGCCAGTCTGCCTGGGCAGGCTCCCCTATGCACACATAGGCCCCAGACCTCAGGAGGCTCTGAGTAGGGCCCCTGGAAGACAGGCTTGTCAGGAGATTGTGGGGCTGCAATCAGAACCAGCCAATCAATTGGCCTCAAGTCCAGACCTGGGTTGGGGAGTGTGGATGAGGGAAAGGCTAGCTATAGACAATAAAGAAAGACTGAGAGACAGAATAAAGGTCAGGAGGGCAGATCAGTCAATACTGAAATGCCACAAGTTTATTTTTCACCACTCTTATATACCATAACCAAAAAGGAGAACACAGTATCATGTATATGGAACAAGCAGACGTCTCTTCCTCACTTATTCTAAGGGTTCAGTAACCACAGCTGAGCTCCAACTTCTTGTTCCCTAACCTTGAGGTCAGAAGTAGCCACACCTCAGATTCAACTCCTCCTTCCTTAGCCTTGACAGTCAGGAGTAGCCAGACCTCAGATTTGTGTTTGTTATTATTTAGACTAAGACAGACAAAACATGCTTCTGTAGCCACACCTTTGATGCTTGAGGTTTTATGACTTGCTGACAGTTTTGAACTCTGCCTTTGTGCCATTTTTATTGGCACCCACACAGGCTGTAATCATGCCCGAGCTTATCTCCTTCAGTGGTTGGAGGTGGAAACAGAATGCTGGCAGACTCTGGGAAGGCCAGTCTAAGGGGATGGGCCTGCCTGCATGCAGTCCCCATTCCTCAGGAGACTCAGAGCAGGACATCAGAAGGCAGGCTCCCTCCATTCATGGAGGCAGGACCAGGATGCTCTCCAGTTTCTTATTATTTTAAGAATTGTGTGTGTTTCTGTGTATGTGTGAGGTGTATATGTAAATGTATGAGTTCATGTGTATGTTTCCATGCATGTTTTCCCATGTGTGTATATGTCCATGTGTGAGTCTATGTTTGTGTGCTTGTGTGTATTTGTGCATGTATGTGTGAAAAATATCTATTAGTTACTTTTCTATTAAAAACCAAGGGATTGCAAAAATCCAGGATGAGCACGGTGTTGGTGGTGCATGCCTTTAGTCCCCGCACTCAAGAGACAGAGGCAGGCATATCTCTGTAAGTTCAAGGCCAGCCTGGTCTAAAGAGCTAGTTCCAGGACAGGTTCCAAAGCCACAGAGAAACCATGTCTTGAAAAACCAAAAATAATAATAACAATAATAATAATTAATAATAATAATAATCCAGGCTACAATTATGAATAAAATACAGCCAGGCTCAACAAGATATATAAGAATGAAAGAATAAATTGGAGATATATACTAAAACAAATAATAAATCATATGAAATCATGATAGTAATCAGTATAATCAGTACTGGAAATTGGGCATCTCTGAGAGAACCTAGAAATATAAAATTATTTCAACTAACAGTAATGGAAGACTAGATCATTTTTGTGAATGCTAAAGATAAAGATATCATCTATTTTAACAAATTGAACAACAACTTATAAGGAACTGGCAGAATCTTGTAAAAAGTGAAAAGACTTAGCTCTGCAAATAGCATCCTGTCTCTGCTATCAGGGAGTAGCAGCTACTAGGCTGACTTAAGCAGTGCTATGGGACTGCAGTCAGAGTTCCCAACTAGTCAAAGGGGGTCCTGAAGAACTAATCCAAAAAAAATGCAAAGTATAAGGACTTTGCAACTGAACCAAGCGTGTGGACAGAAAAATTCATGTCTTGAATTCAATTAGTGGAATCCTTGTTTATGTTGTATAAAAATATCCTATCTAGAGGAAGACAGTATTATTTTGCCTTTTGAATTTCTTTTACATGTGTGCATTCATGTGTGGGCATTCATGTGCCTCAGTGCACATGTGAATATCAAAGAACTCTTGTAGGAATCTGTTCTCTCCTTTTACCATGTAGGTTCCATGGGTTAATCTTAGGTAGCCAAACTTGGGAGCCTTTACCACTAAGCAGTCTTGCCAGCCTCCAAAATCATTTAATGCCAGAAAAACTGAGATACAAGGAGGAACTTAAGAAATTCATATAAGGTACCTCACACAAGTGGAAAGAAACAAGATCTCATTAACATATTGGGAGTGTGGGGGTAGTAAGTAGAGAGGGAGTTAGGAGAAAGAGGAGGGGAGGAGAGGAGAACTTGTGGGACCAGGAAGATTGAGTTGGAAAGCGAATAAACAAAAGCAAAAAAAGAGATACCATAATAGAGGGAGCCATTATAGGTTTGAAGAGAAAACTGACTCTAGAGAAATGTCCAGAGACCTACAAGGATGACCCCAACTAACAATCTGAGCAATAGTGGAAGAACTACCTTAAATGCCCTTCCCTGATAATGATATTGATAACTAACTTATATGCCATCTTAGAGCCTTCATCCAGTAACTGATGGAAACAGAAGCAACACCCACAGCTAAACACTGAGCCGAACTCCTGTAATCCAGGTGCAGAGAAAGAGTGATAACAAAAGGGGTCAAGACCAGACTGATAGCTGGGAATCCAGCATGGGACTGACTCAGACCCCCTGAACATGGGTCTCAGTTAGAAGGCCTGGGCAGTCTAAGGGACCTTTGACAGTGGAACCAGGATGTCTCCCTGGTGCACAAAAGGACTTTGGGAGCACATTCCCCATGGAGGGATACTCCTTAGCTTAGAGACAGGAGAGAGGGCCTAGACTCTACTCCAAATGACTTGACAGATTTTTATCATCCCTCCTAGAAGGCATCACCCTCCCTGTGGAGTACATGGGGAATTGGATGGGAGGGGGGTTGGGGGCCATGGGAGAAAGGGAGAGGGATATGGGATCGATATGTAAAATAAGAAAAAACATATATATATATATATATATATATATATATATATATATCCATTTACCAATGATTTTTTTCACTTTTCAAATAGGGAACTTGTATGACAAAAATGTTGGAATAATTGCAATAATAGAGTGGTAGCAGGTAAGTCTAGAAAAGCATGAGCTATTTTTAAAATTTCCCTTCTAAAAGTAAGACACAACCCTGTCACTCATATGTCCATTGTCTCATGACTTCAGGTGACTTTCATGAAATGTGAAACACACAGCTTTGGCAGGACAGAAAACCAGAAGCTTACCACACAACTTTTCAGGGTCTGTCCTACTTAATATCAAATGTTTGTTTACTTCCGCCTTTAAAAATATTGTTTTTTTAAAAAAATTTATGCCACATTTTTAATATATTTTCTATCTTCCCAATTGCTACAGTATTATCTACCACCTACCCACCAAAGTCATGCTCAAGAATGCAGCCAGAATGATGGGCTGTGCCTGTCTTAGGTTGGCCTGCCTGGCAGGTCCTTACTGGCCATTGACTACTGGCCCTTTCAGGATGACATCTCTGGGAAGCTTGCCCAGGTGGGAGAAGTACCTGTTAAACTGATGCCTCAGGAATTTCTGTGAGCCAGCCCCAAGAGATCCCCCCCAAAGAGAGCCACGTTCTGGGTGTTGAAACTTCAGATGAATCTGGAGTGTGGAAATACACCATAGGAAACACTTAAAGAGAATGATTAGTAGTAACATAATAATCCCAATCAAAGCATAGGAAAAAGGGGGTCAGAACTGACCTCACATGCTTTCAGACAAGAAAGTACACATGCATCCAGAGGTCAGACTCCCACATGTTTTCTGGAGAAATCCAGGAGGTCCACACCATGGCCTCATCCAGAAAATACTCCAAATCAACAGTCTTAACCTTAAGGTACCTGGTAACTAATATTGATTTTAATGCCCTCACCTGAGGCTCCTTACAGTGAGAGGGTAAGGTTCCCATTCTCTTAATGGCAGGAGACATTCTACTCAACACAAAAGAATATACCTTCTTCTCAGCACCTTCTAATAAAATGGATCACATACCTGGTTATAAAGCAAATCTCAACAGATACAGAAAAATTGGAATAACCCCCCCCCGTATCCCATCAGATCACCATGGCTTAAAGTTAGAATTCAACAACACAACTTCTAGAAAGCCAGAAACTGAATAACGCCCAACTTAATCACCCCTAGGTCAAGGAAGAAATAAAGACTGATGCCGTGGTTTAATAAGGATCACGAGAAACAAATAGGCTGAATAGATGTTTATTCAGAGAGAAATAACTTACAACATAGACAGATGAATACCAGCAGGTTCCTGGTCCCAAGGATGCCTCTGGATGCTCTCTTGTCTGTATGCTGCAATCAAGAGAGTGCTCCCAGGCTCCTCCTCAGACCTAGGTCACCTAAGTCACTTCCACCTGTGTCTTTACCCCCCAATGGGCGTGATCAGTGCCACAGATGCGGACAAAGTGAATATCTAACTATAGAAAGAAATGAAAGATTTCCTCAAATTCGGTGAAAATGAATGTACAACATACCCGAACTTATGGGACACTATGAAAACAGAAATCCCTATATAACTAAATCCCTATATAAAGAAGTTAGAGAAATCCCACAATATTGAATTAACAAAATACCTGAATATTGTGGTTTAATAAAGTTCAGGATAAACAAATAGGCCGAATAGATGTTTATTAAGGGAGAAACAACTCACAACACAGACAGATGAACGTAGCAGTTGGAACTGGATGCTTCTCTCTCCACTTCCGCCAGAAAGAGAGCTTTCTCAGGCTCCTCCTCAGACAAAGTTCCATGGGTCACTTCCGCCCCTGGCTCCACCCCCAATGGGTGTGGTCAGTGTCACAGAAGCAGACAAAGTGAATATCCCACTACACCTGAAAGCTTCCCATCATGACGATAATGGACTAAAATTCTGAAGTTGCAAACAGGCTCTAAATGTGTTTTTTTTTATAGGAGTTGCCACCGTCATGGTGTCTCTTCACAATAGAAACTCTAAGACAATTATTAAATCAAATATTCAAACAACCTAAGTGAGGTTAATTAATAGAAATGGAGTATTTAATGCATGCCCATCTCATAGGATAAAGGTACTTTAATCAATATAAATAGAAAAGGGGTTTATTGTATGAGATGTATTGCCAAGATTGGTCTTTGCAGTGTGATGTTTTGCTTCTACTTTTTGGGAGGGCCCACCATCCATCCCCAAAATAACTCATACATAGAGACTTATTCTTAGTTAATGAATGCCTGGCCTTATCTTGGCTTGTTTCTTGCCAACTTAGTTATCCCACCTATCTTTGGGAACGGGGCTTTTATCTTTCTCATATTCCTGTATACCCTTTTCTTTCCTTATTACTCTATGGCTTGCTGTGTATCTGATTGACTGGCCCCTGATGTCATCCTACTTTACCTTGTTCTCTTTTTGTTCCTTGCTTCTCATTTTTCTTTCTATTTATACTCTCTGTCTTCCAGTCCTGCCTATCCTTGTTCCTGCCTCACTATTGGTCATGCAGCTCTTTATTAGATCATAGGGTGTTTTAGACAGCCTTCACAGAATTAAATAAATGCAGCATAAACAAAAGTCATGCACCTTAAAATAATATTCTACCACAGGCCCTTGTCTTCTTTTTACTGAAATAGATGTGCTCACCAAGAACTACTTCTGCCAAGAATATTTCATGTATAGCTGAAAAGATCTCAGAGTGAGAAATGAAGAAAATTACTTTATAGACTGCATTTCAATCATCCAAGGAAAGATAACAGCCTATACTTTACTCAAAATTCCTTGCTTATGCATTAAAATTGTGGATTATAGATTCCTTAGCAATCTATCAAAGGCAAGGTTCCCCATATTTATGTAGTAGAGGTACTATGAATCCACAATGATTTTAGTACTTAGAACAGAAGCAATAACACACCTTGATTCTAGTGCCCTGCTCAGAGGCTCCTGAGAACTGGGGAGTCCATACAGGGTAGGTAACCCATCCCAGGAGACCAGCCCATGTAGAGTCTGTCAGCATCCTAGTCCCACCTCCATCCACTGGAAGAGGATAGCCATCAGAGTATGGGACCTACTTGCACCCACTGAAAGAGAACCTTGGTCCTGTACCCACCAGGAGAGGGAGAGACCCCACCAGTATACACTGGAAAAGGGGGTGGGTAGATGAGAGTATAATAACACAGTCAACAACAGAAAGATCAATATTATACCCCCAGAGTCTAGAGACTCCACACCAGCAAGGCCTGAATATCCCAACACAGATGAAGCAGAACAAGATCCTAATAACAACTTCATGAAGATGATAGAGACCATAAAAGAGGTAATAAGAAAATCCTTTAAAGAAATGGAAGAAAAGACAAACCAAGAATTGCAAGAAACAATTCAAACAGTGCAAGGTTTGAAAGCTAAAATACAGACAATAAAAAAAAATGGAATCTTAAAATTCACAGGCAAATGGATAGAAGTAGAATAAATCATCCTGAGTGAGATAACCCAGTCACAAAAAGATAGACACAGTAGTATGTGCTCACTCATATAAGTTATTAGACATAGAGCAAAAGATTAGCGGCCTACAATCCAAACCTCTAGAAAAGAGGACCCTAAGAGAGACATACACAGTCCCCTGGAGAAGGAGAAAGGAACAAAATCTCCTGAGCAAATTGGGAGCATGGTAGTGGTGGTGGTGGGGAGTTAGGAGGAAGATGAGGGGAGAGGTGGGCATAAGGGAGAAGGAAGACTGAGTCAGGGAAAGAATAAAGGAGAGCAAGAAAAAAGATACCACAATAGAGGGAGCCATTATAGGTTTTAAGAGAAAGCTAGCACTAGGGAAATGTCCAGAGATCAACAAAGTTGACCCCAAATAACAAACTAAGCAATAGTGGAGAGGCTTCCTTAAATGTCCTTCTCCACTAATAAGACTGATGACTACCTTATATGCCATCTTAGAGCCTTCATCTAGTAGCTGATGGAAACTGAAGCAGTCACCTACAGCTAAACACTGAGCCAAACTCCTGGAATCCAGTTGCAGAGAGGGAGGAGTGATGAGCAAAAGGGTCAAGACCAGGCTGGAACAAAACTCACAGAAAGTGCTGACTTGAACAAGTGGGAGCTCATGGACTCTAGTCTGACAGCTGGGAAACCAGCATAGGACTGACCCAGGCCCCCTGAATGTGAGTGTTAGTTGGGAGGACTGGGAAGTCTATGGGGCCTCTATTAATGGATCAGTATTTATCCCTAGTATATGAATGGACTTTGGGAGCCCATTTCACATAGAGGAATATCATTTGGAGCAGGGCCTAGACACATGGGGTAGGGCCTAGGCCCTGCTTCAAGTGATACAACAGATTTTAAAGATCTCCCATGGAATGCCTCACCCTTCCTGGGTGGAATGTTACAGCAGAAAGGGGATGGGATGAGGATTGGTGAGGGGAACAGGGGACAATGGAAGGGAGAGGGATCTGGGATTGACATGTAAAACAAGCTTGTTTCATATATATATATATATATATATTTCAACTAATACATTGTGGTGACCATTTTGTGGCAGGAAAAGATACTGGTTTTAGTAAATGGCTAATTTAACATTTCTGAATGACAGTATCTGGAGATATATCATTTAAGCCCAAATAAGAAGAGTAGATACTTGACATAAATTTTAGAGACCTTATAGGGAATGATTCAATTTAAACAGATTTTATCATCTCATTGTACTCTCTAAATTAAAGAACAGGAAGAAGATTCTTCATGAAAATGTTATTAGATTTTGAAAATTGTCTATACTGAGGATAGAAAATTATGCTTATCATCTGATCAAAATCAAATTAAGTGGGAGTGGATGACTGGGCAGCCTTTAGAGAAAGCTTATTACAGTGCTGTGTCCTCTTCAACTAAAGAACTCTTAGAAAAATCAAGTTCCTCTCTCTATAGAAACAAAAGATATCAGTTTATATGCAAATAATTTTTAGATTTGTACATGAAACAATGAAGAAATTTCTAATTGGTCATTTTAATGTTTAAGTGAATAAACAATGTTAAAGAGATAAACATTTATGAAGGTCGATGAGAAATATATGGAGAAAGAAAACAGTACAAAACAGTGAGGAAATACAACTACCAAAACAAAGCCATTTAGAGGGTTAGTCAGAGGTGAATGGCTCTGTGTAATTCTCTATGGTTTATTTAAACAGAGTCCAGCCTTCCTGGCTATGAATCTTTCCTGCTGTAACATTCAGCTGTCTGCATGTAAGCACTGGGCATGCAGTTGGATGACTGAGTCATTAAAGAGTCCAGTTTTACAAGGGACAATAAAGAGAGAAAATAGGAACTTCAAGAGAATATTTTTTTTAAAAAAAACATGGTATCTGAGTTGAACAAGGAATAAAGTTTCTAAAAGGAGTTTTCTAGGCAAGAAGGATGTGTTGAGATATAATATCTAAAAATTTTAAGTGGTGTTAGGGAATTTTACAGTAGTATAATGTTAGCATTTGACTTATTTGAAATGGAAGTGGAAATGGAAGATTTTTAAAGCCAATGCAATTTCTGCCTAGGACAAGTTTCAGGAAGGATATGGGTATGCAAG
Source organism: Cricetiscus sungorus (assembly GCA_030556225.1). NCBI lineage: Eukaryota > Metazoa > Chordata > Mammalia > Rodentia > Cricetidae > Cricetiscus > Cricetiscus sungorus. Next base: position 141,711 of record JANBXA010000424.1, read on the forward strand.
CCTGTCATGGAGCAAAGGGAAGGGAGTACTAAAGAAACAATGACAAGAAAACCAAGATTCCAGTATATTTGATGGGGCAGGCACTAGGGTGTTGATGCCAGTAAGAATGAAGGTTTGAATTAAAAAGAAGACAAAATTTTTTTTATCCATTCTTCTGTAACATCTTTGTTGTTTCCAGTCTCTGGCGATTATGAATAAAGCTGCAAAGAACACGTATGAACAAATGTCCTTGTGGTATGCTGGAGCATGTTCTGAGTATATGTAGCACTAGTTTTAACAGGTCTTAAAAACTTAAGAGTCAGATACCTGGGTAACTGCTGAAAGGTCAGAGAAGCAAAGGAGCCAGCCACAGAGAAGCAAAGGGACCTCTTACCACTATTGAATCCTCAGACCAAACAGATAATCTGCCTCCTGAGTACTGGGATTAAAGGTGTATGACACCATTCCCTGGCATCTATGGCTAAGTAGTTTGTGTAGTGCCACACTCTGATCTTCAGATAATCTTAATCTGTTACATAACAAACAAAATATCACCATGCTTATATGCCCCAAAGTGAAATACCTTGAATTAGATTGATTCCCAATTTTCTGAGGAACTGCTATATTGATTTCCATAATGGCTTACAAGTTTACACTGCCACCAGCAATGGAGAAATGTTCTACTTGTTTTTCTTTCTTACCAGCATGACCTGTCTCATGTGTTACTGATTGTAGCCATCCTGACTGGTGCAAGATGGAATCTCAAACTAGTTTTGATTTACATTTCCCTGTTGAACTAAGGATGTTGAACATTCCTTTAGGCATCTCTCAGCCATTTGAGATTCTTTGGTTGAGAATTTTGTTAGGTTTATACCCTATTTTTTATTTACATTATCTGATTTGTTTATGTATACTTCCTTGAGTTCTTTAATTTTTTTTAATATTTTCCCTCTGTGAGATATGGGGTTCGTGAAAATCTTTTCTTGTTCTATAGGCTGCCATTTTGTCCTATTGATGGTGACCTTTGCCTTATAGAAGCCTTTTAGTTTCATAAAGTTCTATTTATTGGTTGTTGTTTTTAGTGTCTTTGCTATTGGTGTTTTGTTCAGGAAGTTGTCTCCTGTGCCAATGAGTTCAAGGCTATTCCTCACTTTCTCTTCTATTAGTTTCAGTGTATCTGGTTTTATCTTGAGGTCTTTTATCCACTTAGACTTAAGTTTTTTGCACAGTGATGGATACAGACCCTGTTGCATTCTTCTGCATGCTGATATCCAGTTACCGGCACCATTTGTTGAACATGCTTTTCTTTTTCCATTGTTTATTTTTTGCTTCTTTATCAAAAAATCAGGTCCATAGGTATGTGGATTTATGACTGGGTCTTTGATTCAATTCCATTGATCAATGTGTCTGTTTTCTGACAATACTGGTTTTTGTTACTATAGCCCTGTAGTACAACTTAAAATCAGGAATGGTGATCCCTCTGAATGTTGTTTTACTGTACCAGAATATTTTGTTTGTTTGTTTCCCCCTTTTTGTTCATTTTAATTTGAAACAAGCTTGTTTTACATGTCAATCCCAGTTCCCTCACCTCCTCCTCTGCCCCCCAACCCACTATCCCATCCATCCCCTTTCTGCTCCCCAGGGAGGGTAAGGCCTTCCATGGGGAGTCTTCAAAGTCTGTTATATCATTTGGAGGAGGGCCTAGGCCCTTCCCCATGTGTCTAGGCTGAGAGAGTATCCTGCTGTGTGGAACGGGCTCTCAAAGTCCATTTGTATACTAGGGATAAATACTGATCCACAACCAGAGGTCCAATAGATTGCCCAGGCCTCCTACCTGACATCCACGTTCAAGGAGTCTGGGTTGGTCCTATGCTGGTTTCTCAGCTATCAGTCTGGGGCCCATGAGCTCTCCCTTGTTCAGGTCAGCTTTTTCTGTGGGTTTCTTCAGCATGGTCTTAACACCCTTGTTCATGACTCTTCCCTCTCTGCAACTGGATTCCAGGAGTTCGGCTCAGTGTTTAGCTGTGGGTGACTGCTTCTGCTTCAATTCGCAACTAAATGAGGGCTCTAGACAGTCATCAATCTCATTATTGGGGAGGGGCATTTAAGGTAGCCTCTCCACTATTGCTTAGATTGTTGTTTGGGGTCAACCTTGTAGATCTCTGGACATTTCCCTAGTGCCAGCTTTCTCTTAAAACCTATAATGGCTCCCTCTATTGTGGTATCTCTTTTCTTGCTCTCCTCTATTCTGACTCTATCTTCTTGCTCTCTCATGTCCTCTTCTCCCCTTCTCTTTTTCCTAACTCCCTCTACCCCCCATGTTCCCTTTATTCTGCCCTCAACTCTGTGTTCTTGCTCCCTCATATCTGCCTCTCCCCTCCTCTTCTCCCCTTCTCTTTCTCCTAACTCCCTCTACCCCCACCCCATGTTCCCAATTTGCTCGGGAGATCTTGTCCCTTTATCTTTCTCTGGGGGGACCATGTATGTCCCTCTTAGGGTTCTCCTTGTTTCCTAGCTTTTCTGATGGTGTAGACTGTAGGCTGATAATCCTTTGTTCTATGTCTAAAATTCATATATGAGTGAGTACATACCATGTTTCTCTTTTTGTGACTGGGTTACCTGTACGGGAATGTTTTAGCTATCTTGAGCCTTTTTTTTTCTCTCCATAGGAAGTTGAGTATTGTCCTTTCAATATCTGTAAGGAATTGTGTTGGAATTTTGATGGTGATTATGTTGAATCTGTAGATTGCTTTTGGTTGGATGGAAATGTTACTACTTTAATCCTACCACTACATGAGCATGTGAGATCTACCCATCTTCTGATATCTTATTCAATTTCCTTCTTCAAAGACTTGAAGGTTTTGTGTTTCAAGTCTTTTACTTGTTTGGTTAGAATTACCCCCAAGATATTTTGTATTATTTGTGGCTATTATGAAAGGTATTGTTTTCCTAATTTCTTTCTTGGTCCATTTTTAATTTTTCTATAAGAGGGATATAGTTTTTTTTTTAATTTATCATTGTATCCAACTACTTCACTACAGGTTTTTATCAGCTGTAAGAATTCCCTGGTAGTATTTTTGGAGTTGCTTGTGTATACTATATTATGCAATTAATGATAATTATGGCACATTTATACAATGTAGTCTTACTCATCTGTTAAAGAGTAACATCATGAAATTTGCAGGCAAATGGATATAGTTAGAAGATATCCTAAGTGAAGTAACACAGAACTACAATGACAAACATGGTATGTGCTCCACTTATATGTGTGTTAACTGTTAAGTCAAAGACAATCATGCTGCAATCTACAGATCAAGAGAGGCTAAGTAACAAGGAGGAATCAGAGGAGGACACATGGATCTTTATGGGAAGTGCAAACAGAATAGGCTTTGCAGATGGACTGGGAAATGGTAAGCACAGGAACAGGAGAGATCAGGTGGGTGTGGGAGAGATGAAGAGAGTACCTTGAGAGACTATAATTGGGAAGTAATGTAGAATCCTAATGCACTGAAAACACCATTGGAATCTATGAAAGTGACCCTAATGATGTCTCCTAGTAATGGTGGATACAGAGTCCAAACTTGTCATCCTTTATAACCAGGCAATGCTCCTAGGAGTAGGATTAATTAGGCCTAGCATCAAAATGCCAGATGTACACAAAGCACATCCTGTTTTTTAATCTTTAATTGTAGTTGGTGTACGGAACAATGGGTTTAAATATGGCATGTCCATATATGTATGAGCTAATGCTTTGTTCATATTCACCATATTACCCTGTCCACTTTCTTTTCCTGCTTCCTTCTCATCTCCTTTCACTCCCCAAACATTACTTTCAGAATATATTGACACATACATACATACATACATACATACATACATACATACATACACAGAAAGAGAGAGAGAAGACAGATCCGCATAATAGAAAATACTACATATTTACTCTTCCTTCTATTATCCTCTCTTGTTGTCACAACCCATTTTATTACTCCTCTCCATCTCTTTTAGGTCCCTTCTTCCTCCATATGATCTCCCTTCTATTCATTTATGAGCATATATGCATCTGTAGTATGTACAGATGATAAAAGTAATATCTATCATATTTTAGTCTGGACAAAGCCTATTCTTAAGCAATTATAGTGTTTACCACATTTCCTTGGATATTTGAAGAATCTGGGACTCTTCCATATCCCAAATGTCACTTTCTACAAATGTCCATTCCCAAGAAAGGAGAAGCCTTGAGTCAGCCTTGATGGGTGCAATTGCTCCCTGTTACTCTGTTATTCCAAACTGCTCTCCCATTCTCAACAAAATAAAGCCACTGCCAACTGAATATTTGGGTCCACCATGTCCTCCAAACACTGATCTGGCCACCCCTTCTGCTGCAGATCAGCTCTGCCTGGTTCACCAATTATCTGTATGACACGAGTTCTCTGAGTTTGGTCCATGCCAGTATTGCACCAGACCCTGAAAGTCCTTTTTCAATTATAAAAACACTTTTGATAATATCTGTAAAGTGTGTTGCTTTACATGTTTACCCAAACAAAACAACACAATAATAACCACCCGCCCCCCCCCACCCAAAAAAAAATCATAGGCTTTTAGCCTTTTTTCAGGCTGGTCAATGAGTGGAAGAAAGGAGTAAATTTTATCCCCTATCCCTTTTGCATTAATAAACCTGCTCTATTGCACATCTAACAGTAAAATAAATTCTTTATGGCTAAAAGGGTTCAAAATAGTTGAAACTATCTTGCCAGGTTTTAGTGGCACACACCTTTAATTTTAGCACTCGGGAGGTAGAGGCAGGCAGATCTCTGTGAGTTTGAGGCCAGTCTGGTCTACAGAGCTAGTTCCAGGACAGGTTCCAAAGCAATGCAGAGAAACCCTTTATTACAATGTACCTCACCCTCACAACTTGCCTAAACCAAGAAAAGCTGAACTGATATCAAGCAGAGATGAACTCATATCAGCAGTGTGTTAACTCCTCAAGTCTGTGGGCCATTGGTATACTTGAGGCAGGTAGTTTGAGTACCTGTGTACCCTGTATATAAGTGTCATGAGTGCTAGACACTCTAATACAGATAGAAGTATCTGCTAGAGAAGCTGAGCCAGAAAGTAGCCATCAGACTTCCAAGCTAGTAGGAAGTGTGATGAGGGAATGGGGTAAAAGGCTAAGGTCCAGAGGCCCACACCTAGTTATTGGTGCAAGAGACAACCCCAGGCAACTGGTCGTCCTGTGCTTCAACAGTGACACCCTGTGGCAGCAACAGTGACAAGAATAATAGATAATGACACTCATTTTTCATTGCTTATTGCAAGGTTTTTCACACTTCAGCAGGGTTAGACATCCTCATCCTGTGTTGCTTGTGTGTGTGCTTGTACATGTATGTGATTTTCATGTATTTGTCTGTGTGTGTGCACACTAAAGGTCAAAATTGCCAAGAATAAGATGTGAGAGAGATACAAAGAAGGAAAGCCTTTGAAAATTGTAGAAGGGGCTCGAAGGTTGGTACAGAGTATAGAAACACCTTCTATAGAACTGCCAACCTGGGTTTAATACCAAGAATGTCATCTGTGTGCCACTGCATGCACACATACGCACACGCGTGTGCATGCACTTGTGCGAGTGCACGCGCATGCGCGCGCGCACACACACACACACTCACACACACTCAAAGTAAATAAAGAAATAAATTAAAAGCTGTTAAAGAAGAGTTTAAGTTGTTTACCTTGACTAGTGACAGACATACTGTTTCATACTTCTGGTAAGTACAACCATGCTAACTGCATTTTGGAGTCTTAATGACAGGCTTCCTTTCAACATCCAGCTGCACCACTAGAAGAACTATTCCTTAAAACAGAAGTTATAAGAAGGGATAATCCACACAGCAAACAGTGAAACTGCATCCTTAATAGTCTTAGCTTCCATTTCATGATTACAATAATGATGAGATACAGGACTGATGCAAATACAGTCATTATATATCACTATGCTGAGAAATTTCAGTCTTCTTTATCCTTTAAACATTATGAGTTGGTGCTTGTGCTATCAGAATAAGAATTTCTAGCTCAGGCTGGGCATTGGTGGTGCATGCCTTTAATACTGGCACTAGGGATTCAGAGGCAGGCAGATCTGTTTCCCAGACTCTTCAGGGAAGGAAATGCACTTAAGATGGTATTTGATGATGTGCCTTAAAACAGATGAACTATTATATGTATATATACACATTCATGTATAGATTAAGACAAAGAATATTTAGTCACTTTGATCTCTGTACTGTTCCAATGCAAGGAATCATATAAGTTTGAACTTATTGACAAATCAAAAGTGGAGCAATGTTATTTAGGAGGAGAGAACAAAATGCATTTCTGACTGGAATGAGCTGTCCTTTCCTCAAGACTTCTAAATGACATATGTGCATAGAAAACATTGCCAGAGACACTTGTTTTCCATTGAGACTCAATCCCAAATCTATATAGAACTCCCTCTGGGTTGTCCAAACAATGTGACAAGTTTTTAAGTTACTCACTGAAGCTCATTCTTCCTCTCATCTTCCTTCTATATATTTATCTTTTATTTGTGATAGATACCTGTTTGTTCTAAGGTGTTATGATTAACCCTGTAGATTCTGAATCTACCTTGTTTATATTTTAATTCTCTCACTTAAAAGAGGCAAGGTTTGCAGGTCAGTAGTCTTGAATGCTTGCCAACACCTCCCACCCACCCACACCCTCTCTCATTCATTCTTCCCCCTTTTGTGTGTATGTGATTAGATAGATGACAGATGGTAGACAGATAGATGAATTATCGATAGACAGATAGATAGAATGAGCAAGTGAATGATTAAATCATTTTCATTGAGTTTGGTAATTTTTGAAGTGCTAGGATTAAGATTCAGAGCCTGGTTCATGCTAAGCAAGTATTCAACTACTGAATTTTATTACCAATCTTCAAACTCTTTTTATAATATGAGAAGAAGAAATATGCAAAACTTTGTAATAACAGAAAACATCAGAGCCAGGACAACTAATGGAAGTTCTTGCACAACTTCATGTGTACATTCAATGTTAGACTCCAGTTCAAAAACACATGCCAATCAGCATTGGCATTCTTTCCCACACTGGGACATAACAAAAAGTGTAGTCCTCCATAGTGGAGGATCATCTACAATTTGTGTAGGTGAGCAATGAAAAAATACTTCTTAGTTTATGTTCAAGAGCTCAGTATTGATCTACAGCATGGCATGTAGAGAATGAAAGCTTTTTGTAGCACTGATCACATGTCCCAACAAAGAAAACCAATGTCAAAGGTTTTCTGTGTGTTCTCTTAGCATCACATTATAGCATATTCTTTCCCCAAAATAACTGCCTTTGATTAACTTTATCAAAACACGGTGAGTACTCAGTAATTAGTAGTGACAATGCTTTAAAGAAGCATTCAAATGTGATGATGTGCTTATGAAGTGTCTTTTTGTGGTGATACAGATATTCAATTTTTTACATTTCAATGCAAGATCTTGTGGATTCTACAGAACTACTTGAGAATTAAAAGTGGATGATGTGAAATTATGTGGAAAAGTTAGTGCAAGTTACATCAAATTCCTATCTGTGTATGCTGAAATCGCAATTAAAAAGACCAGGGAAAAAAAGGGTTCCAGCTGAGTCAGAAACAGTTTAGTCCCTGGTAGAGTTGGATGTCTAAATGTAAGTAATATGTAAATTTTCAAAAGCACTGAAATGCCAATATAATTATATTTCTAGAACACTGAGTTGAAGTGGTACTATATATAACTGGATGTTGTCTATGATGTACATGGATTAATTTCTTTTATTGTTTATTCATTTCTTATTTTTTTCTGTATTTAACCAGTAGTAATTGAATATAAAATGAGTACTACACAATATATGATGCTGTTAGTGGTGCATGATAATCATAGTCTCTGCCTCTGTGAAATGTGAAGAAATTAATCATGTACTTCCATAATTAATATAATGCAATCATGATCAACCCAGTGATGGAAAAGACAGGACATTATGGAAGAATGATCAATAAATATGGGATTTTATGGGAACTCTCTGTTAAATAAGACTGGTAGATAAACAAGGAAGGAAAGTGAAAGCAAGTAAAATTTTTTTATTGCACTAAATAAGGAAAAATAGTTAAAAATGGATGTTCAAACCACACATATCTGAGTACAATTCATCAGAGTATAAAATGTTATTTTAATCCACCTTAGATATTCTCTTGACTTGTGCTGATATTTCTTTTAATTGTTAAAAAATCTGTCCCTTAAATTCTATCTGTCCTAACTGGAAACTAATAATTGAAGTGAAACTTCCACTATTTGATTCAGTCAAAAAATTAAATGGAATAAAATTATAATGATACAGATACAAGAGTATTTTCAGCCAGATTGACTTCATGTTTCTTCAATTATTTATTGCTTCAGTAGCACTATGTACTTTTTAAGTATTTATGAATATTTTACCTACATGTTTGTCTGTTTACCACATGTGTACTTAGTTCCAGAAGAGGGCATCAATATCCCCTAGGATTAGATTTACAAATGGTTGTGAGCTGTCATGTGTATGTTAGGAATCAAAGCTAGGTCCTCTGGATGAGCAGCCAGTATTCTCAAGCACTAAACCATCTCACCATATTAATACACACTTTTATGTGAACTGTCAGAAAATATTCTCTGCAAGAGAAATTTACTAAATATTTTAAGTATTTTTTAAAATATTTTTTGTTTTATGTATTGAGTGTTTTGGCCTTGTATCGGTTACCCATCCATTCCTGTGGTAAGACAAGGTGTGTCTTATAAGAGAAAATGCTTTGGAGGGCTCATGGTTCTAGAGTCTATGGTTTTTTAAACCCAAAGCCCATGTTCAGTGACACAAGTCCTAAAAAAGGACACACCTCTTAATCCTTCCCAAACACTTCTGCCAGCAGAGCCTGTGGGGACCACTATCATTCAAACCACCACAACCTGCCTTTATGTATATGCACTATGGACAAGCTCAGAAGAGGGTGTCATATTCCTTAGAACTGAAATTCTGGATTGTTGTCAACCACCATGTATGTTCTGGGAACTAAGCATAGGTCCTCTAGGACAGCAAGTGCCATCTCTAAATCTCTTGAGTATTTTTAAAACTTATTTCATTTTTATTTTTGTGCATGTGTTAATGTCTATATAGGAGGGTGCACATTAGTGAAGGTACCAACAAAGGCCAGAAAAGTTGTGTTACAACCTATGGAGCTGCAATTTCAGATGATTGTGAACTGACTAATGTGGGTTTTGCCAATCAAAATTGGTTCCTTTGAAAGAGCAACAAAGACTCAACTGCTGAGCCACATCTCTCCAGCCCAAATATTTGAATTTTTAAAGGCAATGTGTAGTCTTTTTTCAAAATCAATAAAGAGTGAACAAAAAAAGTTTTATTTTGAAGACAAATCTATAGCATGAACTAGATTTAAACATACTGGTGAATTTTCTAGCCTGGCTTTGGCCTTGAAATGTTTAGGGTACAGTGTTTACTTGGTTACTTGTGGGTGTATTATCTTTACATATGCAAGATTCTGCAAATTTTTATCTCATGTGAAATGTATTGAAATGTCTTTATAAAAGACTGTGATATGTCCAAAAAGGTTTTCTGTGTGTTTTTCTTTGGAAGTTAACAAAGGTTATCCAAGGAAAACCCCAGAATTCCAAAAAAGCACTCTATAGCTTTTTAATTCTGACAGTATTTTTCTTGAAATCTTGAAAATCCACAATTATAATTGAAGCTAAATGTATTTGGAAATTTCAAGGTATTGACAAATACCCTCATTCTACTGAGTAATCTATTTATCTACCAGGGTAGGCTAAGAACCGGTAGTGATTGATCCACAGATGCGCCTGTGCTTCTTAATAACCAGAAGTCAGGGACTTTCCAGAAGTCAGCAGCCTGTAAAATAAATGGGAAATGCCAGAGGAGATCTGGTGTAATAATAAAACACAAAAGATTTAGACAACTTTCTAAATTCCAAGAAGACTGTTGTGTCTGCTGCTGCCCACAACAGGACAGCGTGCCATGATCCCCTCTCCAACAAACTGAAATCTGGACTTCAAAACTAACAGCCCAAAGCTTGAGGGCTGTGCCCAAAGTACGAATTGTTAGTTCTGTCAAGCAACAGGGTTTCTGTCACTGAGACCTTCTTTGTTTTTTAACTATTGTAATCGTTTAAAATAAATACTCTTGCACTTTTTTTTTTCAAGACAGGGTCTCTCTGTAGTTTTAGAATCTGCCCTGGAACTCACTTTGTAGACCAGGCTGGCCTCAAACTTACAGAGATCTGTATGTATCTTACTCCTGATTGCTGGAATTAAAGGTGTGCACAACCACTACCCTGCTTGAGTCCCCGTTACTCACTTCAAGACTTTTATCCTTACCTTGTTGCATAAATCAGTTTATTGATTCAGGGTATATGTTTGTGTCTGAAGTGATGGCTTTCATGTCTGACAGGTTCTAGAATGGTTCTTCAAGCAAGCATCCACCTCTCCAACAGGTACACTTGGCTGCTGAGAGTGGCAAAGAATGTATTAATAATTTCTACATTTGGTATACTTTCTTGTTGGATACAAATATACACAGCTTATTCTGGGAGCAATAACATCCCACTTTTGTGACACATTTATTCTTTTCCCTTCTCTGTTCTATAATTTAGACATTCATCCAACTTTTACTCAGGTTTTAAAACCCTTCACTTTAACATCCATCTCTCCAATTTCATGTCCTCTTTTTTTGTTATTAATAAACCACTGAGTCTAGATAGTGCTACCTATATGTCCATGGGCATGTGGTTATCCACTAAGTTTTAAGCAAGCAATGTAATAACACCCACATCTCTAAAATTGAGTGCTGCTCACACCCTTAGTAGCCATCCATCCCAATAACTCCTACAATAGGGTGTGGAACTGTTCTTTTCTTTTTGGTAAATATATAGCATGTATATGCATATATTAAACATATATATGTATGTATGTTTAATTTATGGAGGTCAACCAGTAGTTGTTCTCCTCCCTGGTGCTGTAACAGAGTTAGTCAGTGATGCTCTTCTCTCCTCCCTACTAACTTTACTTCATTCCTGGAAACATATTGACCAGTTGGACTTAGAATTTTATTATTATTATCATTATATTGAAAATAAATCTGAAAGAAAAATATGCTTATCTAGTAATAATACTACCACCACTACTACTAATTTACTTTTTTAAAAAGCAAGGAAGTCAATCAGTCTTCCTGCTTTCCAGCTTTCTTTCAATATTCAAACTGGGGTTTGATAATATGCATTTTTCTTGAATTTGGGCTATATTTCATATCTCTCAGTCTGTCTGTAGCCAATTTCTCCCCACCCTTTCATAAATGGAGTCATATACAGCCATAAGATCATGTGCATGCTCATGTGTGTATCATGGGTTGTGATAAAATGAATTATGGGACCTTATCAGAATGCATGCTTGCTGTCGCTCTATTCCTCTCTCTTTCCTTATGTATGTATGTATGTATTTATGTATTTATTTATGTATTTATTTATTTATTCATTGTATCGTTATTATGTAGTCCTGGCAGTTTTGGGAACATAACTTGCTACAAAGACTAGGCAGGTCTGCAAATCACTGAGTACTGGGGTTAAAGGTGTCACTATGTTCAGCTGCAAAGTAGCTTTTGATATTCTATTTGATGATATTTGTTTGTATATTCCAGTGCTGGTTGAACTGTAGATGGACAGATGGAGGGTCAATCAGATAGATACACACACACACACACACACACACACACACACACACACACACACACACACACAGAAGCAGATCAGGCCCAGAACTCAGTACTGATTGCCTCTGCCTCCTGAGTGCTGGTATTAAATGCCTGTGCCACCACTGCTGGCTCTATTACCATAAGGGAGGAATGTGCCTCTTTCACAAGGTACAAATTTTTCATACAAAAAAGAAACTTCATGCCAGGCAATGGTTGTGCATGCCTTAAACCCCGGCTTTGGAAGCAAAAGGAGGCTGTTCTTTGTGATTGCAAGTCCAGTGTCATCTACAGAGTGAGTTCTGTGACAGCCCAGGCTATACAGAGAAACCCTGTCTCGAAAAACCAACCAAACAAATCAAACAAAACACTAAGAAATTTTTACCCCAACATAGGAAGATTTCCCTTCCTCTTACTCTACCTATAGCACAACCCATTTTCCCTCTTTCACTGTGTACTCAATAAAATAAATAAAAAGAAATTTCCAGTTGTTTATTAACTTTTAATTTCATTTTAACTAGATTCTCCCTGGAATCCTCCCTTCTATTCTGTCTCCAAACAGTCATCACTGACTCCTGGTGTGTGTGTGTGTGTGTGTCCACTATGAGTGACATGTTTAACCACTTCGATGACTTGATCCATGCTTGGGCAGCCTGTGGTGCATTTTTCTCAGGGTGCAGGTAAAAAATCTCTCAGTGGATCAACACATCAGTCTGAATGGACACATGCATGAGTGTCAGTTCATGGCTACATGAGCAGGTGTCTCTTTATCCCAGGTCATTACACCATAAGTGGATCATACATCCAGTCTGTAATCTATGGACTGACAGACAGCTGAGCCCAATGACCCCTCATGGGTCCCTGCACAAACAACGCACTGCCACCATTAGTTTTGGTTTAATAATATGAGTGGATGACCTACTTGCAGAAAATGATCTTCCAGTCACCATGTGTGCATGTCCTGGGCTGTAAAGGGTGGTCTGCTGATGCAGTGACATGGAACCCTTATAAGTGCCCCATGGCTCTGCTTCCATTCTGGTTCAGGTCCTGAAATGTGGAAGGTTGTTGGGAGCCGTCTTTGTGGGGATGCAATTGGAGTGAGCAGAGCAGCCCCAAGTCCATACCTGAGTGGAGAATGTGGATGATGGAAAGAAGTTTGTACTTGAGTGGGGGAGTGTGGATGAGGGAAAGGCTAGCTATAGACGATAAAGAAAAGATAGAGAGACAGAATAAAGGTCAGGAGGGCAGATCAGTCAATACTGAAATGCCACAAGTTTATTTTTCACCACTCTTAGTATCATGTATATATAACAAACAAGACTTTTCTTCCTCACTTATTCTTAGGGTTCAGTAACCCCACCTTAGCTTCAACTTCTTGTTCCCTATCATTGAGGGTCATGACTAGTCACACCTCATATTTAACTTCTCATTCCCTAGCCTTGCGAGTAAGGAGTAGCCACATCTCAGATTCAGGTCTGTTGTTATTTAAAATAGGACAGCCAAACATCCTACTGTAGCTACACCTTTGACCTTTAGGTCTTATGACTTGCTGAGGACAGTTTTGAACTTTCTACCCTTGTGCCAAGACAGAGTACAGCCATCTTTAAGGGCACCCACAGAAGGTGGTTGTCACAAATAAAGAATCTGACCATCAGAGGACTGAAGAGGTGTGTCCGTAGTTAAGAACACTAGCTGGTCTTCCAGATGTCCTGCGTTCAATTCCCAGCAACCATATGATGGTTCACAACCATCTGAAATGAGGTCTGGTGCCCACTTCTGGCCTGCAGGATACATGCAGATGAAATATTATATATATAATAAATAAATAAAATATTAAAAAAGTAATCTGACCACCAGATGGATTGCACACAGGTGGCTCAAAATAGCTCAAGCCATCATTATACTTTAAAAGAGCTTGTTCTACCAGGCTTACTTAGACACTTTTATTATTGGTTTTTATTTTTAACTTCTACATTGTATTAATCATAAAAGCCCCCCTTCATTTTCATTTATGCTTCCCCAGACATTTTCCACCCTCTACATAACTTTATTTTAAACATAGAGCTCAGCATTTTTGCAGGCTTAACTAATTCTTTAGCCAGGCACATCCTGTTCTTCCAATAGCTGGCAGTAATTCCAAAGTTAAAAAGTAATTAGACGTGGGTACACTGCTTTAAGGACAGCAATTTTTGAACCCCAATAATTCTTTGGTGTTCGTAAGATATGCTTTTAAATACTTCCATGACCTACAAGAGGGTCCTACTCATCTCAATGTTTCTATAAAGAGAATACTTTGATGAGGACTCTTTTCCATCCCACCATACTATTCTTCTACCAATATAAGCTCCTGTGTATGGTAAAGGTTGATCTCTCCCTCCCACATTTTGCATTGCATGTTTTTCCTCAGGGCATACCAGAGCCTTCCATTTATTGTATTAGATGCTTGGTGCGCAGGGGACTTACTCTCAGCAGTTGGTACTATGTGTACCTCTGAGACCTTTTCCTTTTTCTGAGTATGCATCACCTTTATCTTTTGCCAAGAACTGTTCCTGCTGTGGTTTTCTCATATGTACCCATGACTTCCTACCACTACCCGTGTATGATTCCTTTCCTCCACAAGGTGGTGCTATCTACCTTTTCCATAGAACAATTATGAAAGCATAACCCATTTTTCTTAACTGCTTCTATTAAGTCAGAAAAGTCCCCAGTATTAGGTGTTGCAGTTAATAATTCCAGATAAGAAACTTGAGAAGCATTAACCCCCTGCTGAATCTTAGGATAAAGACAGGCATTTCCAGGCAAAATACAGCTATTGCATGCATGACTGACAAAGTGAAACCAAAAACCACCAATAGAATCCAGGAAAGAGAAAAGAGCTTGCAAGCCGCTCAAATCCATGGACTTTACCTAGGATACTCATTGGATAGACATTCATATGTTGACTCGAGACTATTCTGCACTACTTACAAAAGGACCTACTAAGTACAGACTGACCTGCCAGTCACTGTGAACCTCCTGATCTGTAATGGGCTACTCCGTTGATACTGTGACATAGGGTGAACAACCTACTGTACACAGACTTACCTGCCAGCCACTGTGTCTGCACCTCCTGGTCCACTGACCTCTTAATGAGCTGACCTACCCCTAAGGGCTAGCACATGAGTTGTGATTGGTTTAGTGTATTGGTATGTCAATCAAGTTCAAGGATCCACTGACTCATGATATGGTCCATCAGCTAAGCAAAGAGTGAACTCACTGACCCACTAATCAGTAAGTGACCTTGCTTTTGGGACCAGTCAAGCAGCCTGCCCGGACCCTCGGGGCCTAGTTATTCGTGGGTCGAGGTGGGCTAGAACCTGAAAATAATGGGAGAGAAAGAAGAAAGGAGACCAAGCAGTGCATTTGTCAAGGTCTCACTTTATTGGTAAAAGAAAGGGTTTTTAAAGCAAAGCAGGGGGGGAATAGGGAGGAGGGAAGGGAATAGGGGGGCGTAGCTCTGCCAACTCTGGGGCTCTGTTAACCATCCCAGGCCATAAATATCAGACCATAAATGTCTGCTTATCTCAGTTCTTGGTGCCAGGCTCATCTCAGTCCCAGGCACTGGTTTATTTCAGTACCGGGGCGAGTGGAAGAGTCCATCTATTAAGCAGTTTTCTGAATACCAAGATAATGGTCAATTAGTGTTTTAAGGTGTAAGCAACTCTGCAAGAGAATGTGACTCAAGGCCGGCTCCCAACACCAGCCCCATGGGATCTTGATGCTGACACCTACAGGACTCCCCACCAGTCCCCTGCACTCAGCTCTTCCCCAGCTGTCACAGGCAAGTCACTGTGGCATTGGGGTATCTGGGGTTGGAACATCAAAGCAGAATTGCTGGATACCAAAGCTGCCAGGTGTCCTGAAATTCAGGCAGCCAGCTGTGAGGAAATTAAGGCAGTGGGAGGACCCCTAGTTAGCCCAAGGTACCTAGGCATTGGCTGTGGGACTGTGTAGCAGATGGTGGGACATAAATTCACCAAGAAGGCAGAAACTGAGGCAACCTGGAGCACACCAAGGTAACCCAGACAGCCTTGGATCTACTGAGTTGTTGTGACAAGAGGCGGGAGTGGGGGTGGAAGGGGTGGGGGGCACTATGCAGCCTGGGGGGGGACTGTGGCAGCCAGGGAAGACACCAAGGCATCTGGGTGTTGGGGTGAGGCTGAGTGTGTGGGGGAAGTGTTAGGACAAAGCCTGAGGGAAGCCTTAGTGAATTCCATGCCAAGGGTGTGCAGGGGTGGGGTGGGGGGTTGGGGGTTGTGACTGTGGTGGAGTGACAAATATGGCAGGCAGACAGAGCTTAAGTGAGAAGTTTTATTAGAAAGGGAAGGGGGCCAGTCCTGTGGTGGTGCACTCCTTTAATCCCATTACCCGGGAGGAACTCTGTGAGTTCCAGGCCAGCCTGGTCTACAAGAGCTAGTTCCAGGACAGCCTCCAAAGACACGGAGAAACCCTGTCCCAAAAAACAAACAAAAAACAAGAAAGAAAGAAGGAAAGAAAGAAAGAGAAGGTAAGGGGAGAGAGAGAGAGAGAGAGAGAGAGAGAGAGAGAGAGAGAGAGAGAGAGAGAGAGAGAGAGAGAGAGAGAGAACAGATGAGAGACAGGAAAAGTTCCATCTGCCCCAGAGGAACCTTGGGGAAAGAGCAGGGAAGAGAGCAGGAAAGATCATAAATGCGCAGGGGTCTTTCTTTTAAAGGTGTCCTTTGTACTTGTTTGCTGATTATTATGAACCCTGGCTACATTCTGCCAGGTGACAGGGGCAGGCCAGAAAAAAGCCTTAATCCCTAAGGAATGGTGGGGTGGGATATGGCAGCCTTGGCGATACTGAGACAGCTGAATGGCACTGAAACATCTTGTATCCTCCCCCCCCCAGGCAGTGGGGAGGGCACTGAGAAAGACGGGGGTGTGACAGTGAGGCAGTTGTGATGACACCAAAGTGGCAATATGGGGGGGGGGGGGGGCTGAGGAACTCCAGGGAAACATTGGATGAAGAGGGAACTAATCAGTTTGGAGGAACACCGAGGCAGTGGGGTGGGGCACATGAAGGAGCCCTATACACCCAGGTAGATGCGGATGAGACTCAGTTTGTGGTCCCTCAGTCTGCCTCACTGTGGTCCTCCTTTTCTTTTGCCTGCGACACTCGGGCAGCCAGGAGAACACCCAGGCAGCTGGAGGATCCACCAAGACAGGCCGAGGAAGAGTGGGATAATGAGAAGGTAGAAGCCTTGTCTATACCAACGCAGCATGAGTCTGGGGTAAGC
The DNA here is from genome assembly GCA_030556225.1 of Cricetiscus sungorus. Lineage (NCBI taxonomy): Eukaryota > Metazoa > Chordata > Mammalia > Rodentia > Cricetidae > Cricetiscus > Cricetiscus sungorus. The sequence goes on from JANBXA010000424.1 coordinate 158,786, forward strand.
CAGAGGCAGCCAGGGGAACACCCAGGCAGCCTGGAAAATACTGAGGCAGCTGAGAGGGTGACAGAGCCAGCACCCTGTGGGACTCTAAGGTAGCTGGTGGGACTTTAAGCTACTCAGGAGGAATCCTGAAGTGGGGGAGACACTGAGGCATTCTTTATGAAACACTGTTAGTTGGGGGGACATGGAGCCATCCCCGAGGACACTGAGGAACTTGAGAGGAGTACCAAGGTAGCCTAGGGTCCACTAAGATGCGGTGGCCAGGCAGTGGGGAGCATTCAGGCAGCTTGGGGGAAAATGCAGCAATTAGGGAAGTCATCAAGGCAGCTGGGGGAGACACTGAAGTAGCCAACGGAACATCAGGGTAGCTGATGGACATTGACTCAGCTATTGGTAAACTGAGGCAGCTGGAGGAGACACGAGTGAGTTGGGGGGATGTGAAGCAGCTGGAGAGACACTGAGGAGAGACACTGAGGCAGCATGGGCTTCACTGAGATACTCAGGGGTGGGGCATTGATACAGCAGGGGGCACTATAGCAGTATGGTGGGGCAGTTAGGCAGGGGAGATGTCCATGCAGCCTGGGGTAGACTAAAGCAGCTGGGGTGTAGTGAGGCAAGGGTAGGGGTGGGGGGCACTGAGGCAGCCAGGAGAGGAAGACATTGAGGTAGCCTGAGGGCAGGGAGCATTGTCGAAGTCTGGCCGAATCATTGTATTAAAACTAAACATTAGAACATAATGGTTGTTTTGTAAACATACTTGATGGAAATCATTTTTGGAATCAGCGATTGTTTTCTGTGATTTATAGAGTTGTTTTTCTGGAGCATCTTCACAGTCTTTGCATTAGGTCACAGATGCTTCTGGCACACCTGAAACTGTTGGATTATTGGGTAATGCCAATGGTACACAATTAGGACTAAAGTCGCAGTGGTGTGATGCTTTAGAAAAACACACAGATTAGGTCTGGGGTTTTGGTATGACAAACCTGTTTTCCCAAAAAACGGCTTCATGCGACATTCAATAAATATGCTTTTTTACTGCTGCTCGAGGTTCAGTGCATCAGAGGCTGAACTTTGCTGCTGCCACACAGTCCTAATGATTTCATCAGGGAGTGACCTCTTTCTATAGCCAACTCATGCAACAGAGGGCACGGAGGCAGTTGGGGGTGCTCTGTGGCAGCCAGGGGTACATGGTGGCAGTGGAGGGGGACACGCCAAGGCAGCTAGGGGCACACTGAAGTAGTTGTGGCCAGATATTTTTGCAACTCAGAGGACATGAAAGAAGCATAGGGGACACTGAGACAGCCTGGGTAACACCCAGGCAGTCATGGGTAGGCAAAGTCAGCCAGTGGGAGTGGGGGTAACTGAGGCAGCCTGTGGGACCCCAAATACCTGGGAAGGTGGGGAGACAATGAGTAAGGCTGGGTAATATGGAGGTAGACTGAGATACAGCAAAGCAGCTTGCATGCCCTGACACAGGTGTGTGGATGCCCAGACACGCTGTGATTCTACAACACAGCAGGGACATCTGGAGATACACTAAGGTATTCATGGGAGACACTCATATCCTTGGGTGGATTGACACAGTCAGGGATGTGGGGACCATATATGGAATCCATTCTATCTTGCTCAGAGCATTTCTATTGTCTTTAAGACATTTAGTTTACCAGCTACCGGATGCCTGGGCCTAGGTGGTGAATGGCTCTTATCTAAATAACAATAGGCTTGGACCCAGACAGCTCATCCTGAAGGCGGAGAATTGTGAAGTGTGTGTCCTCTTTTTCTCTAGCTTTCCTTGGTGTGATTGTCAGTCAACTTCCTGTTGCCTGCAAGATGCCGAACTCTTGGCTATTTCTCCAGCTCCATGCCTGCCTGCATGCCTCCATGCTCTCTGCCATGATGGACTGAACCTCTGAACTGTAAGTGAGCCCCTCAATTAAATGTTTTCTTTATAAGAGTTGCTGTGGTTATGGTGTCGCCTCACAACAATAGTAAACCCTAAGGCAGACATTGCTAATAAGTATTATAGTGTGGTATTTTTGTTGCTGACCTGACCATGCTTTTGTTTGAAGTAATACAGACTTTAGTACTTTGGGTTCAGAAAGCAGTGGAGTGCTTTAAGCACTGCTTAATGGAGCGAATGAGAAGGAGCATGGGAGACAATGGTGTTGATAATGATTTGAAAATGTTGGGAACTGGCTCAAAAGGTTTTAGAGAATTTTAGTATGTCATCCAGAAATGTTTCTAGTGAGATTTTGGTTAAGAAAGTGGCTGCCTTTTGCCCTTGTCTGAAAAGTCCGTCTGAGGCTAAAGTGAAGAGTTTTTTAATTACTTCCCTTGGCAGAAGAAATCTCAAAACAGCTTAGCATGTGACTATTAGTGGTAATGCTAATGTCACTTTCTGTTTGGCTGTGTGTGGAATGAGAATGGAGATTCTGCTAAAAGAAGTTCCTTTTCTTGTATAGTTTCTTGTCAAGATTCACAGTCTTTCTGTTAGCTCTTTAACAGTAGAATGTGCATAACCCTTATTCTTATTTTCTAAAGGGGATATTCACTGGTTCAGACACACTAGATCCTTGTGAGTAGGAGCACTTCTCTGGCCTGAGGTCTGGTTCCATTTCATATACCATGGAATTGTCTTAGTTTGGCATCAATTTATTGTTTGCAGATGAAGTATTTTGGTTTTTGCTTGTTTTTGAGATAGTGTTTCTCTATGTAACAGCACTGACATTCCTGGAACTCACTCTGTAGACCAGACTGGTCTGGAACTCAGAGATCTACCTAGGGTTGGCATTAAAGGTGTGTGCCAATTGAGGATGTGTTCTGAAGCATGTGCTGGCTGCCTCTGGGGTTTGAGAGATTCTAGGTTCTTAGTATGGGTGACAAGGTACTGGAACCTTGGTTGTGAACTTGTCTGTGACACAGTAAAAGTATTTTAGATTTAGAATCTACCGAGAGAATTTATGTGTGGACAATAACCAAAAGAAAAATTGTCAGTCCACTCTAAATGTTTACTGTATTTTTTCAAAATGTATTTCATTGTGCAGAAAAGTGTATGAGAGAAGAGTATGGGAAGAACTAAAATGGTAAATTATTCCATTTTTAAATTCATTTCATTTTGAAATATCCCTACATTTAGTTTTAAATTATTATTGTGTGACTGCTTTAAGAGTAGTTTTTTGAGTTACAAAGATACTTATTTTTTTATTTGCTGGTCCTCATGATTGTTTCTTTTATTTCACATTCCCTTTCATCAGCTAATTTTAAAATACTTTTGTTTTTATTTATTTTAACTTTTATCTTTTGTTTGCAACTGGAGCTATGGGATGTGTGTTTCAAATATATCACAAATAATTATTTTTGGAGTTTTGTTTCTCAAGACATCTTGATAATTGTGTTCTGTGCCACCCAACCAGTGCTGCTGTTTTGCATGTTACTGTATTGTACTTAATTTAAAATGTCTCATTATGATGGCAATTTGTAAAAGATCTTTCAATACATGAAATTAATTACTTTCATTTGTTCCGTTAATTTTATGTGGGAATGTCTTGACTAAAGACTTGGGTTGGAGAGATGCCTCATCAGGTAAGAGGGCATGAGATTTGTACTTTATTGCCATCATATTTAATAAGTTAATACTGCAAAGAATAGCATACAAATAATGTAATTAAATATGCTGGAAAAAATAAAGATGGTTGTAAAATCAATGATAGTTGTTGTTCTTTTCTTACAGTTATAGCACTGAAACTGGAGAAGGGGGTGAGTAGTGTTTCTGGATGAGTGGGGTCCCAAGCTAAGGGACCATGTTGGAGAGCATAGCCTGTCCCATAGCAGGTGAGAGTGACCAAAGTGGAGAGAATAACAAGCCAGGCAGATAGAGCTTAAATGAGGAGTTTATTTAGAAAGAAGAGTGAGGGGGAAGGGAAAAGACAGAGCAGAAAAGGAGAGCTGGAAGGCAAAAGAGAAAGTAAAAGAGAAAGCCAAAGGGAGCTTAAGTGGGCAGTGGTCTGACTTTTAAAGGGTCCTTTACATCTGCCTGCAGACTAGTACTCATGAACCCTAGGCTGACCAGAGCACTGCCTGAGTGCATTCTGCCAGGTGACGGGCAGGCCAGCGTAAAGCCTGTATCCTTACACTCAACTCCACAGTGGCCTTTTGAACTGATATGTAGCAATACAATAGCAGTGTCAATACTGAAAGATACTGTTGTGTCAGGGGTTTTCTTCATTCTTTATGCAGATGTATTTACACGAGTATTTGGTAGTAGAAGAAAGGGAGACTTCACTGGTTTCTGCTTGTTCCAGAGTTCATCACAGTGCTGCAGTTGGTGTTGTTGGGACCCTGACTTATGATTTAAACCGGTGAGGCAATCCTGAGTGAGATGTCTTTACTGTGATCTTCTCCTCCTCATAAAATTATTAATAGAATAAGGAAAGTCTTTCATGAATGTCTTTACTTCTCCTGTATATGTATATATTTACTATATGGGTGTAGTAAAACTATTTTTGAGTATTTAGTTTTTTGTTTTTTTTTTTAAATATACCATGAATCATTTATTTAAAAATATTTCAGTACTAGTTTCTATCACTGAAAAATAGACATCAAAATAAAATGAATACACTGTTTGCACCTTTATTATGAGCTCACTTAGGGGAGGTCACTTTGTGTATCTTAGGTCTCTTTCCCATCTGTCTCACACAGCTGCATGTTTGTACGTGAGGTGAGGCAGGTGAGGAAGGCTGGGCTCTTTTGCTGCTTTGACCTAGCCAGGCCAGTTTCACTTTTAGTCTTGCTATAACTTATGACTACATTGACAGGTATCCAGAGTATCTAATTCCTTCTTCTGGCCCCCACACACTCATGCATGTATGTGATGCATATAAACTCACTTAAGCTAGCACACATGAACATATATTTTTTAAAAAACAAAATCTTACATGAAAATACAATTGTTTTTTCCTTAGCAATTGAGAATCTGAACTACAAGATCAAAATGTCCTGGATCCTGGCTTCAGTAGTCCTAGTATGGGTGCTCAATTTGCACTTATGAATTTTGCCAGGCAAGGAAGTTAAAGGTTTAATTATATATACCTACTGTCCCCTTTTGTGGTATGAAAAGAACAGGACTCTTTAGCAAATTTACTTTCCCAGGCTCTCACTGATGACAATGATAGGATTCACTCATCTGAATATATTGAGAAATGCAGTGCTTAAGTTGGTACTGCAGTTTACCCAACTTCCTATACCCCATTTCAATTAGAAACATAATAACAAGAAAAGAGAGATGATGGACAGATGAATGGGTTGGCATAGAGAAATTATAGAAATGAAGGCAGAGAATATGTAAAGGAAGAAACAGCAGGGTAAGGAAAGAATAGTGATGTTAGGCATCTTATTTATGAACTGACCCTCATTTCATTCATTGTTTCTGTTTGATGGTAGTTTGCCTAAACCGTAAATGTATCTTAAAGTCAAAATCATATAAAGAGAATCAAACAAAAGGAAAGTGAAGCATATTATTTAAAAAGGCAGAGAAACGTCTACACTAATTTGGCAACTATGTAACTTTAAAGTTTACACTGAAGAAGAAGCAGGGGACTATATAATATGCTTCCTCTGTTTTCTTTTCTTTTATGTTTTATTCTTTTAACTGATTGACACAGTTAAGTCAGCTCAGAGGTTTGAGACACAGGCCATTGGCTGTAACTCCATGTGTCAGCTTACAGCACTCAGTAGCTAACATTTCACATGGGACAAAGTCATACAATGTGTTATTAATGGCATTCTCCTACCAGGAAGTGCCTACCTGTTTCAAAGTCAGTATAGATAAGTGTTCTTTCAATTTTTTTTAATCTCTTGAAAAAAAATCAATTATTAATTATATTTTTAAAATTTCATTTTCTTTAAATGCATCACTGCCATAATCCCTTTGTTTCTGTTTTCTGTTGTTTCCTGGTTTAAGAATTTCATTCCCTTTTTTTCTTAAGTGCTTTTATGTATGTATGTATGTATGTATGAGTTTAGATTAGTGGTTCTCAACCTGTGGGGTCACAGCTACCTTTGAGGGAATAGAATGACCCTATCACAGGACTTGCCTAAGACCACCAGAAAACACATGTTTATATTGCAATTCATAACAGCAAAATTCTAGTTATGAAGTAGCACTGAAAGTAATTTTATATTGTGAGGTGGTTACCACATCATGAAGCATTGTATTAAAGGGTCACATATTAGGAATGTTGAGATCCACTGATTTTGATCAAAATCTCTGTAGCTCAGGCTTGCCTCACACTATGTAATTGAGAGGTGCTTGGAACACCTAATCCTGCTTCTGCTGTCCAGTGCTGGAAAGACAGTCACAGTCATGAATCTCCTTCTGTGCTGGGCCTGTCCAGTCCCTGGGAAGGAAAAATAACCAATAAAGGAACACCCTCCCAAGTTCTCTATATTTTATTCTGAATTTACAAATGCAGTGGGAACCTGTGTAAGAATTTCATTCACCAAATGTAAAGCAGGTGTAGTCACAGCACAGAAAGGGAGGGGCAAGAAGAAGAAGAAGAAAGATTTCCTGCTGTGAGAGTACTTGGCATTAGCCATGTTGAGTCAGGTAATCAATTTAGATGTCCCATAAATATCCTGACTGATCATTTCTCAGTTGCATGAATCAGGCAGTCAAGAATTTAGATTTAAAAAAAAAGAACTTATCATGAACCCAAAATACTGTAGACACACCATGACAACCTAAATTGAAGAAAAGGATAAAATGGTGTTGCTCTGCCTAACATAACTGTCTTATCCAGGTTTAAGATGCTAGCCCTGAGAGAAATAGTGTGAGTAGTACTTGGTGTGCTCTAATACAAATCTCTAGTCTGTGGAGCACATGGCCATAAAACCATTCAACTTTTTAACATATTTTTTTGGGGATTATAATTACATTATTTCACCTTCTTTTTTCTAACTCCAAGGCCTCCCATATCCACTTCCTTGTGTTCTGATCCATGGCCTCTTTTTGTTTAAGAACAGATACTGTTTCAATGTGACCTATGTTTGGTTGTAGGACCTCCCAGCTTTAAAGCAAAGGGTTGGCTGTTCTGGACATTGAGTGTGCAATTGAATGTGCAAAGTGTCTTGGAAGAGGAACAGCAAGTGCTCTGGGAGATTGGAGAATTTTACTAAACTACGAATTTCCCAGGTTAGGACCCTGTCTTGACTACTGTGGAAGGACAAAGCTGGGAGGACCTGTGTTGTCAGAGTCATTTGACAGAGTAGTAGGGTAATGTGCTGAAGCTCAGCAGGGTTGTTTTAACTAATGATAAACTTTGGAAAGGCTTAGTCATCAGGAGCACCAATGAGAGCTAGCTTACAGATTCTTTCTAGGATTCTCCTCTTGTTCTGTTGTGGGGGGCTGTAAGAAAACCACAAGCCATGCCATGGTGAGTGTGGGGCCACTGTGCCCAGACCAGAAAGAGCAGGTTGGCTGAGCCATCAGATTCTCAACTGCTTGGAATGGGATAGACCATGAACCAGATTGAGGTTCTGTTGTTCTCTGTGTTGACCTGGGCAGTGGCTCTTGGCCTCTGAGCTTTGTTAATTGGATTCTTAGGGGAGGGGGAGGCTCTGCCATCCTGTCATTTGAGACTAGGAGCTTGTAATATCACTGTCCAGTGTGCACACAGAGTTACTGAAGCCAGCACCTTCACTGTCTGCTCACACTCACCTGCTTCTGAAATTTTATAATGAGTTGCTATAGTAGCATACCCACATATCTTACCTTTTACACTGTCCTGGAAGTTATCCTTAGTGATGGTATTGCACATTTGCAATATGCTCCCTGAGAGACCTGCACACCCCATTCATGAGCCTGAAGTTTTCATGAAGTTCTGGGTAGAATCAGGTGCTGCTGAACATGTCCGCCAAATGTTACTGACTGGTGACATACTTTGATGAATATCTGTTGATGACATTGACTGAAAGGCGAAGGAGGGCTCACTGTAATTGTTTACTGTGATCACATGAAGAGAGGAGAGAGGGGTTTTACTAACTTTATTAGTGAGTTCCAGAAAGATTGGAGATACAGAAAGACCTTGTGTCAACAAACAAACAAACAAACAAACAACAACAACACAACAAAAAATGCTTCAAGGTGGTCCCTAGTGATGCAGGTTTAATACCAATACTAAGGAGCAGACCATTCTTGGAATAAAAGTGCTAGAATCTTAATTGTGTTCATAGAACCCATGTTAGAAGAGAAAAGACTCCTGCATTTGTCCTCTTACCTTCACATACATACCCAGGACCATCCCCTCACTCATTTATAGGTAATTAAGTAAGTAATCAAGGGTCCCAGAACAGAAATGTGCTGTCCATAGCATAGAATCATGTGTGAACATGGTTCCAATCCACTTGTATCCTAGCACTGAGGAGGCAAAGACAGGAGGAACTCTGGGTTCAAGGTCGGCCTGGTCTACAATGCCAGTTCCTGGATAGCTAGAGCCACACAAACTGAACCTCAATGAACAAATGAAAATAAACAAAGTGGCTCAATTAAAAGGTAGAATCTAAAGATGGTGTTTTGGCGACCTCTACTGGCAAATACATCTTCATGCATTTCTCATGGTGAAACAGTGGTTCACAGAAGACTGGACATGCTATCTACCTTCTGTCCTTTTTGTCAAATGTCAATGGTCAATAACAATAAAAAAGACAACCTTACAAACTCCATAAGGTGGCACCCTACACATGGTATGCATGTCCTCATTTCTGCAGGAAAAGGGCATGATGAACTTTGGCCAGAAGATGGCACAGCACCACTACATTCCTCTTTCCTTGCATATATTTTGATCATAATGTCCCACTCACCCAACCAATAGCATAGGAAAACTAAATAATATTGGTCTAAAAGAAAAAAAAATAGAAAAACATTGAATTACTTCTAATGATATTTTGATATACTAATAGATCAATTCCTTAGTCAGCAAATGAGAAAAAATACAGAGACACATAGCCAGACCCTTGGAACACTCAGTCCTAAAAATGGGATATCGCCATGAAATGCATACCTTCAGAACTCAGGGAACCCCACAAGAAAGGAATTGGAAAATAGTTTATGAGGCTGAGGGAACAGTACACACACAAGTACACACACACACACGCACGCACGCACGCACGCACGCACGCACGCACCGGCCATCTGAAGAAACAAGAGCTCTGCAACATTTCCACTGTATCTCTGTTGAGAGCAATCCATTCCATGATGCCACATGAGGAATATTCCATCTATGACACCATGTGAGTGCCTCAGGAAGTTCCAGGATTGGGAGAATTTATAAATGATCCTCTGCTGAGTCAGAGCCCTTGCCCAGCATGTGGGGACCCAAGGTTGTTCCCAACAATGAAAACAATAACAATAACAAATTCCTTTCAAGTATCCTCCAAAGTCCACAGTGACCTGGTTCTATCTTCAAGACCCAACGTGGCCTCTTTGACCTGTGAGAAGGGATCTAACTTGATGACCCAGTACCACAGGTCCTGGCTGACAGTCATCACCCAATCCAGTGTAACCTACATGGGGGATTGGTTACACTCCTGTCACCAAGCAAAGCCCAGGCCTTAGGGCCAGCATGGACAGGTAGTGTGGAAAGCATGTCTCCCATGTACAACAGAGGCTGCTTCTGGGCTGATTGTCCTCACAGTCCAAGACTCACAGTGGGTATGGATCCCAGGGAGAAGCCCAACAAACTGTCAGCCATTTGTCAAGTTGTGAACGTTTGGTGTGCCGGGGTTATACTGAGATGAAGTAGTGTGTAGAGTAGGTGTCCCTTATGCTTGCTCTGGCTTGAGTGTGTACTTTTCCACTAGAGATATGACTGTGCATCTCTCACAGTCCCATCTGAGTTCTCTTGGAAACAATGCAATATCTTTGGTGCTTGAACAACTCCTGCCCACCCTTTGTGGACTCTCATGGCCTTCCACTTGTCATGCAAAGAATTCTGTTTTTCTTTACCCAGTGTTTTGCATTATGTGAGACAGAATTTCATCCAAAGGCAGACCCCACACTGAACAAGACCCCTCTTCTTTCTTTCACATAGAAGGGAGTAGAGAGTATTCAGGGTTTGTTTGTGTTGCCATTTCCTAATAATCATAGGGCAGGCTCCAGGGAGGGGAGGGGTTTGGATGCATCCTCCAGAATTCTGTGACATTTTTATAAATTCCTACATGTCTTACAAAAGCAAGTTCATATTATCGTTGAGTTTGTCTGTATACCAAAGAAGAAAGGATTGGCATGGGGCTTTCCCTTTCACTATCATCCCGACAGTACTTCACCCAAGCCTGAGCTTTTGCTCTTCAGATTGTTTTTGGATTCACTTCCTTCCTGAAAGTGTGCAGAGGCTCTGCCATTCCTGCGCTGGAGGCACTGCAGGTGCCCAGCAGCACCATGATCACTGAATCTACACAAAAGTGTGTCTGTGAGCGACATGACGTCCTCCTGGCCATAGCTATTTCTTCTGCATTCTGCACAGGCTGTGCAGTGGACTGAACACAATCAAAGAAGGCAAGTACGAAATTTCCTTCTTTTCTAACCTGCATGACAGAAAACCAAATCTAAACTGATGTTAATGAGCAGAAATTCCTTGAATCTTCATGCAAATGAGGGATTGCTTCCCTATAGCTCTGAGAGGGTGAATTGCAGCTGGAACCTCCCTTGTAGTCCATCTGAAAAACAGAAGGATCAACTAGGTTAACTAATAGTGCTGAAATTCTTGACTATGCATATAGTTTCTCCTCTTTCTATTAAAGTTACTTAGACAGTTATTGTAGATGTGTTCCTACAAGCCTTTACTTCCAACACATGAGATGCTCAGGCACTTGGATCTTTATGAGTTTGATGACAGCTTAGGCTAGATATTGAGTTGTCTAGTCAATTCAGTCTACCTAGCAAGACTGTCTCAAAAAAAAGAAACAAAAATGCTACCCCCAAAGGGGACATTGTGATGGGAACTTTTAATGACAGTGCCTAGAGGCAAAGCCACTTGGATAATTGTGAGTCTGAGGCCAGCATGGTTTACATACTTTATGAGTACCAGGACTGCATGGAGGGATCTTGTTTCAAACAACAACTAGAAAGTTACCAAAAAAAAAAAGGCACAACACATGAATCCACACATGAGAATAGTTTGTGATGGTGTCAGTAAAAATATAATACTCAGCAAATTTGAAAGCTTCGTTTTTATTTTATGTGCATTGGCATTTTGCCTGAATGTCTGTCTATACAGTACATGTTTGTAGTACCCATAGACACCAGAAGATGGCAAAATTTCCCCTAAAATTGGAGTTAGAGCAGGCTGTGAACTGGGTACTCTGCAAGAGCAATCATACAGTAAACATTTTACCAATGCATGTAGTAATGTGCCCAAATGTTACATCTTTTGTACTTTAGATGACAAATGTTAAGATTCCAAGCTAAGTGTTCCTTGCTGTGTCCGTTCAGCACATGCTATCATTTCCAAGGGGAGCAGAGCATTCATTAACCATTTGAACAATTGGCACATATACATCATACACATTGAGCACATGTACCCTTTCAGATATTAATGGTTCCTATCCATGTGGAACCATTAATATTTATATAACTGTAAATACCACACTAACCTTTTTATTTTAAATATTGTGTTAATCCAGTTTTATATGACTATTTTTATTTAAATTGTTACATGAGATAATTGTATTCCTGGAAAGGTGTCCCAAGTTCAGTCTGAGGTGAGGGCTGCAAGCCTCAAGCAGCAAAACTTTGCGTGACTTAATGGTAAATATTCACAGAACCATTAGACTTCTCTTTTAAAGCCAGAGAAGGACTGTGGGTAGATAATTCTATTGGGACATCTGTAAATGATGTCAAGATTTCTGTAAATCAGATCTGCTTTGTTTTAGATTTTATAGAAAGTAAAAGCACAGGTAACATAAATGGTTGTAGTTGCTAGGGATCATCACTCAATAAAATTAAAGCAATGCTGGCTCCATTTTCCAATGCTTTAACAAAACCTCTGATGGAGCACACTATAGAAAGGAAAGTTTAAGCTGAGACACAAGTTGCTTTTTACTAAAGAGTAGACACTCAGCCCAGTGGTGGTGGTGCATGCCTTTAATCTCAGCATTTGGGAGGCAGAGGCAGGTGTCTCTCTGAGTTTCGAGACCAGCCTAGTCTACAAGAGCTAGTTCCAGGACATTCTCCAAAGCCACAGAGAAACCCTGTCTCAAAAATCAAAATAAAAATCAAAAACAAAACAAAACAAACAAAAAATCCCACTTATAAAAGAAATCTGATGGAGCCAAAGTGTGTGTATGTGTGTGTGTGTGTGTGTGTGTGTGTGTTTGGTTTTTGGTTGTTTAGAGGCAGGTTTTATCTGGAGCTTTGTGTTCTGTCCTGAAAAATGACTCTGTAAAGCATGCTGGCCATTGCTTGACTCTCCCTCCCAAGTACTGGAATTAGAGGCACACAGCACTGCCACCCAGCCTGAAGTTATATTTTGGGTGCATGGGATTTCTTGGCTAGGCAAATGTTCCAGCAGATAACACGTTTACTCAGCTCTCATTCGGAATGTTTTTTAAGGGTCAGGGGACAGGGATGGAGCATGATTTTTTTTTCCAGCTTTGGATGTCCTGACATGACACCATTTCATGTCATATCATCACTTCATTTCATTTTATCACATTCAATTACATTTTATTGTACTTGACTGCATGCATCCCATGTAATTCCATGAAACTTTATTTCAATTCATTATTAATTCTTCTCAACCTCTTATTCCAGTTCATCATCATGCCAATAATTCATTCATTATTTTGCATGCTTTAAATTAATTTCATCCCCTATCGCCAGACCTTGGCTAGAGGTTCTTTGGAGATTTGAAGGCAAGAAGCCAGACACCTTGGGCTCCAACACTCGCATGTACAGATGGATCCCCCAGAATGACCTTCTCGGTCATCCTAAAACCAGAGCGTTTATACCTCATGGTGGCACCAATGGCATCTACGAGGCCATCTGCCACGGGGTCCCTGTGCTTGGCATCCCTTTGTTTGGAGACCAATTTGAGAACATTGTTCCCATGAAGACCAAAGGCGCGGGTGTTAGACTGGTCTTTCTCACAATGTCCAGTGCAGATTTGCTCAGTGCAGTGAAGACGGTCACCACTGACCCTTCGTGAGTGCAGGGATTTTTAATTTGTAGTGTTCAAGATAAATTTCCTCAACAATGACTGTTGATTTTACCCAATATATTCTAATTTTGAAGGATAATATATAACCACTGAGAAATGAACAGAGTCAACTCAAAGACTGGTCAAACTACCCCAAGGTTACTATACAAGAACTTAGTTTAGAATAATGTGACACTGGAAACCTTTTTTTCTTGCTAAATGAAAGGATACAATTTCCACAAAGATAATCAAATCAACAAATAAGATAGTGAATCTGAAAGACAAAAGCTGTATCAATTCAATGCCCGAGGTTTCTGAAACTCCTGTTGTTAAATAATTCACTTTTATTGAAGAATATATTATCACGCATGAATACATACATAAAATATGTAAAGCAAAATCAGGATACTCACATTTCCAACTCTTTAAATTTTTATTATTTCATTTGTAACAGTGTTCCTCTTCCACTTCTTATTAGGCATGTAAGTTGTGACTCATAGTCACTGCATCTCTTGTAGTGCAGTCCTGCTATCCATGGCACGAGGTTTCTGTCAGCTGACCTCTCTCTATCCCCTTCCCTCCTTTCCTTCCCAGACTCCAGTTACCACTGTTCTACTTTCTACTTCTATTAAATCAGCTCTGGTAGTTTCCACACAGCGATGAGAATGTGCAGTATTTTCCTTCAGGGTCTGGTTTGTATGACTTAACAAAATATCCTCCAACTGCTTCTTGTTACTGCACATTTCTTTGAAATGGCTGAATATTATGTATTATTACATTTTATTATTTTTATATTATAATAATAAAGAATGTATTCAGTGTTTTAATACCTCTTTTTCAAAATAAATGTTACTTGCACCCTTCCATTACATTTGCTATATATTACCTAATTTTAACATGAAATTATGCAATTAATTTCCTTTATGGATTCATTTGGTTTCATTATATCATAAAGCCATCATTTCCTTTGGTTTTTGTTGCATTTCATTTCATCACCACATCACTCTGTTTTGCCTCTTTTCATCATCTCATTGGTTATCGTATTTTAAAAAATCAGTGTATTTCACTTATTTCATTTTGTTTAGCTTCTTTTTGTTGTTTCATTTCATTATTTATGTATTATATTGGAATAATCTGATGAAATTACATTTCACTATTATATCATGTTTTATGTATTATTTGTCATCTATATTGCATTGGATTCTATTTTAATTTTATACTACCAATTTTATTTTGTTTATCCAAAAATTCCATTATCACAATTTCCTTATTTATTTCAATAGCTATATAATATACCTTTCATCACTTATTTTCACCATTTCATGTTATATCTGTTCATTTCCGAATATGGTTTCACTTCTTAAAACCACTTAATCATAATTTCTTTTCATCTCCAGGCCTCTGGGGGTGTATGATCCTTTTGAGACAGAGCCCCCTGTGTTTTCACGGAAATGTGGTTGTCATGTTAGGAATAAGTTGTTTTCTATGTTGTAAAATTGTGTGTGTGTGTGTGGGGGGTTAAACCTTAACACTATGGGTTACACATTTTGGTAATGAAGGCTGAACAGTACCTGATGAAAATCCATACTGTTTAGTCAAAAAATTAATTATAAGGACACAATAAAAAGTTTTAGGATGTCATCTTAAGTTTTTAAAGTTAGTACTAACAGCTGGAAGTATGTAACCAACGCTCACCAAAGCCCAAAATAGATGTTTGATCACGAAAATTACTTACACTATCTATGATTAGTCAGGCTCCTAAATCGGAATCTAGGTCTTCACAGAGAGTTGCCGACTATTTTCCAGAACTTCCCATTTGTAAGCTCGTTCCCAGACCTGTGCTTCAGCCCTGCGGGGTGTCCAGCCTCCCAGCTTGGTGGATGGTGAAGGCTTGGGTGAACCTGGCCCGCAGGGCTCCAGGTCTTGTTGCAGCCAGGAGTGTGGCTGTGCCCCAAGAAGTCTTGACTTAAATGGACTTAGTCCCAGGTTTTTGCTGCCTGAATGCTGTCCATGTCACTGACTCCTTTTCTTTATTCCCCACTAAAGATAGCTGCAAAATGAAGGTCAAAATGAAGGTCAAATTCGAAGGGCCAGACACCTCCAAGCGACCTTGCCAGAGCCAGGCCTGCGATTTCCCAGTGGCGCTGGTTTGTCTCTGCTATTGTGGCTTTTAGATTTTTTTAAGATTAGGCGGTGTGGCACTTCCCCTTTGTTGAAGGCACTTTTTTTTTTTTTTTGGGTGGGGGAGGGTATTGCCAGGCTCTCCCCTGCCCCAGCACAGCTAGGGGGGCTGCCAGCGCCACTGTTTCTGGACTAACCCTAACCCTCGCGGTAGGAAGTCCAGACCTCTGACGCTAAGCACTTTGGCCAGTGCGGTGGGCCTGACGCTCCCAATTGGTGAAGTCGGTTTTGTTGGCCTCCTGGAGGGATTCATTGCCTGTGGCTATCTGTCAGTCCTGGCTGCTGCCCTTCAGTCTTTGTCACCAGGGATCCTTAGAAACTACTGGGACCTTTTGCGCTACTGCTCCCTGCAAACATGTTTCCTTCCGAAGGCCATCGTTTTCAAAATAAAAACGCACTGGCAACTGCCTAACTTTCCTGGCAAATGTTTCATATTTTATGCTAAAGAACATTATATACAAGACGGAGCTGAGTGTGATGGAGCAGACTGAATGAAAAAAAAAAAAAAAAAAAGGAGGACGTGACTGTTCCTAAGGGGTTGTTGCTTTTGTTATAGATATGAGGAAGCGTACAGAGAGGGGAAGAGGTTGAGGGGAGGCAGAGACAGAAAAATCTGGGAAAGTCAAGAGTGCACATGGCTAGAACTAGCTGGGCTGCGCCAGGAGAGAGGGGGACCGAGAAAAAGAACAGAGTCTGACCAAAAAGGGCGACCCGGACCAAGAGACCAGCCACGAGTTATGCAGGGGCCAGAGGAGCAGAGAGGAAAGGGAATCCAGCACAGCACCAGGGATGGAGAGTTGGGGTAAAGGAGCCGGGTGTGCCAGGAACCCGGGAGCTGAGAGAGGCGCGGGTCAACATCCGCTTTGATATGTTAATAAGCACCCCAGGCGGCCTTTTGTCTGGGCTCTGAGGCAGCACACCAACCTGTTTGTAATCCAGGCACTCCACCCTCAGCCTTGCCAGTCACTCCAGGCCAGACTGGAAATTTCCTTAAAAAGTCATAATTCCCTTGGCCCCCAAATCCCCACGACATTCAGAAGTTTCCTGTCTTTCAAACACAATGCAGGATCAGCAAATGGACTTCTGGACACTTCATAGATCTCAGTGGAGTCAGTTTCTCTCTGCATACGGCCACTCTTGGGCTGTGAAGGCGAGTTTTATAGTTTTCCAGTCCTTGTCTGTGTACTTCGCCTTTTCTAAAGGCAATTTTTGTTTTTTTGTTTGTTTGTTTGTTTGTTTTGGGTGGGGTTGGTGGTCCAGGGTCTTTCTGGGCCCCAGCACAGATTAAGGGCAGCCATTGCTATTGCATCTATAATAAAGAAAATGATGGATTACTCTTTCTGAGGTGTAAATAATCCCAAGTCAATGGCCAAAGTGCATCCAGAGTAGGCGACAGCAGTCACTGCTGTGGCAGAAGAGGGTACATACACCATGTCACTCAAGAGGCCATCAGCTGGGTCTCCTACTGCTAACAGTGAGCAGTATGAGAGCTGAAACCCATCACTGGATTCAGCGGTTCACTCCAAGATCAAGGAGGACTTTGATAAAGTGCGTCACAGCAGTGGCTGGGATTGTGTCCCAGAAAGAACTGGTGGAAAGGAATTGGAGAGAGGAGGCATCTCCAGAGTGGTTTGCTTTGTAGGGCAGGAGAGGTCGGGTGGCTCGTAGAGGGAAGTGGTAAAATCATTCAGAAACCACAACACAAGGGAAATACCTTTCCCAGAGCTGGAGGGCTGGACTCTTGAATGAAATGGAGATGTCAGGAGTCCAGGGAGCAACAGGAATTATGTGCTGTGTGTGTGTGTGTGTGTGTGTGTGTGTGTGTGTGTGGGGACACTCATTTCATCATCTCATTTCCACCCAGCAGGAGAGGCGGCTCTGGGTAGGGGTGAGGGGAAATAAAACATTGTTTGGGGGCAGGTGCACCTGGAGGCGTTTGGGATCTATTGCTCGTGTCTACTCATCTTCAGCTGTGCATGGAAACTTTAGGTGAACCCGTGTTCTCACAGCTGAATTCTCAGCACCACCTTGCAGTGCCACCAGGCTTTACAGGGGTGAATGCTGGGACCTGTAGTTCAGAGCCTCCCTCCCTGTGTCCAGGGCTGGGGCTTGCAGAGCCTTCTGCGCCTGTGCAGCAGAGGCCAGTGGGGTGGGGGTGTTCCTGAGAGCCCTGAGGCGCCACAAGCCCTTTCCCTTTCCCGCCTGCCCAGCTCCTTGTTTGTCCTGGCCCTGCCTTCATGTCCTCCCCGTACCACAGCTGCGGAGATGATGAGCAGGTACCAAAAGTGACTGTAGAAATTTAATTTAATTAGACTGAATTAAGAAATCCATGTTTAATTTGAGCAAAGCATTCCTGGGTGACCCAATGAACAGGAAACCAAGAATCAGAAGGTGTATCCAGAAGTGGTGGCTTTTAGCGCCCCTGGAGGTGGAGCCTCAAATGGCGGGCTTTTTAAGGGTGGAGTCTGAGTAGAGGTGAACCAGGGGCCCGCCCCTTCTGCTCACCGGTCCTGTCTCTCAGGCTTCACTAGCCAATCAGAGCCCCTGCCTGACCCGCCAGTCAGATGAAGTTGTGCTTTGGCTTCTGTGGAGAGTGCTCAGAGTGTGGGTCTGCTCAGCAGCGGCTCCTTGCCGAGCGAGGGGCTTCTCTTCACAGGGGAGGAGGAGCGCTGGGCCGGGGTGAGCGTTGAGCCCAGGTGAGCGGGAGCCCAGGTGAGCGGTGAGCGGTGGCCGGGGTGAGCGGGGGCCCAGGTGAGCGGGGAGCGGTGGCCGGGGTGAGCGAGGGTTAGGGGTGAGCGGGAAGCCTGTCTTCACAGGGGAGGAGGTGGGAAAGGACCGAGACGAGCTGTCTTCACAGGGGAGGAGCTCTGGGCCGGGGTGAGCGAGGAGCCCAGGTGAACGAGGAGCCCACGTGAGCAGGGAGCCTGTCTTCACAGAGGAGGAGGTGGGAAAGGACCGAGAGGAGCTGTCTTCACAGGGGAGGAGCTCTGGGCCGGGGTGAGCGAGGAGCCCACGTGAGCAGGGAGCCTGTCTTCACAGAGGAGGAGGTGGGAAAGGACCGAGAGGAGCTGTCTTCACAGGGGAGGAGCCCTGGGCCGGGGTGAGCGGGGAGCCCAGGTGAGCGAGGAGCCCAGGTGAGCGAGGAGCCCACGTGAGCAGGGAGCCTGTCTTCACAGGGGAGGAGGTGGGAAAGGACCTAGAGGAGCTGTCTTCACAGGGGAGGAGCCCTGGGCCGGGGTGAGCGGGGCCACCGTCCCCGTGTGCGGAGAGGCTGGCTATGAGTGAGGACCGCCGTCTCCACGCTTGGCGGCGGCGTGTGCAGTCACAGTGACCGCGGGCTGCTCTCCCCATGTGTGCGTGAGTGGCTGGTCTTGGTGAGCGGGGCCGCTGTCCCCAGACTAGGTGGAGTGTCCCGCTGAGGCTCGGAAGCCCGTGTGTTTGGTTCTCCCTTGGCTGAGTGGGAGCCGGGCACCATATTCCTGCCTGGTCCTGCTTGTCCAGCATGGTTCTGTGTAGCCCAGCGTGGCCAGGCTGGCAGCCTCTGAATAACTTCACTCCCCGGGGCTGTGTCTGCACAGAGGGTTGGCAGCGGAACTGTGTTTAGAAATATCCAAGTGTGGTGTCATTTTGTTTGTGTTTTGAAGGTGACACACGCCTTTAATCACAGCACTTGAGAGGCAGAGGCAGGTGGATCTCTGTGACTTCGATCCAGTTCTCGGTCAGGCTCCAAAGCTTCACAGAGAAACCTTGACTCGAAAAATCAAGCCAAATAATTAAATAAATAAATAAAAACCAAAAAGTTGCCTGAAGATCACAGAGTGTGGAGCTAGGAAGTAGTTACCTGAAGATAAAGGTGTGGTGGACCACACCTTTAAACCCAACCCTTGGGAGGCAGAAGTAGGTGGATATCTGTGAGTTCAAGGCCACCCTGGGCTACACCAGATTGATCCAGTCCAAAAGAAAAACGGAGACAGGTGGTGGGGGCTCAAACCTTTATCCCAGTACGTTGGAGGTGGAGACAGGAGTAATATTGCTGGGCAGAGAGAGATATAAGGCAGGAGGAGAGGGAAGCTCATTGTGTTCATTCTGAAGATTCACAGGGAAAGGATCGCCCCTTTGATTTGAGGGTTCAGTAGAGGTAAGAACTAGGGGCTGGCTGCTCATCTTCTCTGATCTTTCACCATTAACCCCTATATCTGACTCCAGGTTTTAGTGCTACAATCTCCAGTGTAGAGTAGTGTGCTATTGCTAAACCTTGAAGTAGAGTAGTGACTTCTTAGGAGACGTGAAGTCACACACAGTAGAATTTAGGTAAGAGAGGGTCGTATCTCAAATACCCCAATGATATGCATGGTTACCACACCTGTTAGAGATTAGTGTGATAAGATGTAAATGTTCACCAGGATTAATCAGCCTTTACATTCCCATAACAAAAGACAACCCTGACTTAAAAACACCCACCACTCCCCATCAAAGGCCTCTAACATGCTGCTCAAGGGGACATTGCAGGTCACAACCAACATTAAGTCCTGGTGTGCCATAAAGTTATATTAATTCTAGAACAGTCTTTTTGAAACGTGGTTTTGAGGAAAAGCCTCCTATGTTAATTGAGGTGGCCTTGAACCCTGTCTTTATTCTTTGTTATCCTCCTGACTAATTTCCCTAAATTCTCGAATTACAGGTCTGGAGCACCACAGAGTTCTAAATCTTCCAGTTTTGAGTCACACAGTGGCTGTCTATTGCAGTAACGGGAAAAGGATTTGTGTGTGGAGCCTGGTTTCCTTCAGACTAGAAGAGGAGGAACAGCGTACTGTGTACACTGCAGGAGAAACAGTAGAGAATACAGTGTACTGTGTACACTGCGGGGGAAACAGTAGACAATAAGAGTGTACTGTGTCCACTGCAGGGGAAACAGACAATACAGTGTACAGTGTTCACTGCAGGAAGATACAGAGTAGACAATACAGTGTACTGTGTCCACTGCAGGGGAAACAGAGTAGACAATACAGTGTACTGTGTACACTGCAGGAGAAACAGTAGACAATACAGTGTACTGTGTACACTGCAGGGGAAACAGAGTAGACAATACAGTGTACTGTGTACACTGCAGGAGAAACAGTAGAGAATACAGTGTACTGTGTACACTGCGGGGGAAACAGTAGACAATAAAGAGTGTACTGTGTCCACTGCAGGGGAAACAGACAATACAGTGTACAGTGTTCACTGCAGGAAGATACAGAGTAGACAATACAGTGTACTGTGTCCACTGCAGGGGGAAACAGAGTAGACAATACAGTGTACTGTGTACACTGCAGGAGAAACAGTAGACAATACAGTGTACTGTGTACACTGCAGGGGAAACAGAGTAGACAATACAGTGTACTGTGTACACTGCAGGAGAAACAGTAGAGAATACAGTGTACTGTGTACACTGCGGGGGAAACAGTAGACAATAAGAGTGTACTGTGTCCACTGCAGGGGAAACAGACAATACAGTGTACAGTGTTCACTGCAGGAAGATACAGAGTAGACAATACAGTGTACTGTGTCCACTGCAGGGGAAACAGAGTAGACAATACAGTGTACTGTGTACACTGCAGGAGAAACAGTAGACAATACAGTGTACTGTGTACACTGCAGGGGAAACAGAGTAGACAATACAGTGTACTGTGTACACTGCAGGAGAAACAGTGGACAATACAGTGTACTGTGTACACTGCAGGAGAAACAGACAATACAGTGTACTGTGTACACTGCAGGAGAAACAGTAGACAATACAGTGTACTGTGTACACTGCAGGGGAAACAGAGTAGACAGTACAGTGTACTGTGTACACTGCAGGTGAAACAGAGTAGACAATACAGTGTACTATGTACACTGCAGGGGGACACAGAATAGACAGTACAGTGTACTGTGTACACTGCAGGGGAAACAGTAGACAATACAGTGTACTGTGTACACTGCAGGTAAAACAGTAAATACAGCGTACTGTGTGTACTGCAGGGGGAAACAGAGTAGACAATACAGTGTACTGTGTACACTGCGGGAGAAACAGTAGACAGTACAGTGTACTGTGTACACTGCAGGGGGAAACAGAGTATACAATGGGCAGATCACAGACTGGCATGGCTTCTTCAGAACAGAAGAGGAGGAATAGTGTACTGTGTACACTGCAGAGGGATACAGAGTAAATAATACAGTGTACTGTGTACACTGCAGGGGAAACAGAGTAGACAATGGGTAGACCACAGACTGAAGTCTAAGGCATTGAGCCACAGGAGGGGTCTCCACCATAAAGAAGGGCCTGATGGGGGCAGGGTGAGTGACTGTAATTTCCCTGCATGTATTAATTCCTTTCATGAACATGAAGAAAGACAGAATTGGTGTGTGTACAATTTAGGTAGGATAGCTTGAACTAGTAAATATTCATTTTCCAATTAGCCAACTCTCCTATGCTGATATGTGCAATCCTGGTTGACACAGTTAAGTCAGCTCAGAGGTTTGAGACACAGGCCATTGGCTGTAACTCCATGTGTCTGCTTACAGCACTCAGAAGCTAATATTTCACATGGGACAAAGTCATACAATGTGTTATTAATGGCATTCTCCTTACCAGAAGTGCCTATCTCTTTCAAAGTCAGTATAGCTAAGTGTTCTTTCAGTTATATTTTATCTCATTAAAAAAAAAAATCAATTATTGATAACATTTTCAAAATTTCATTTTCTTTAAATGCATCACTGCCATAATCCCTTTGTTTCTGTTTTCTATTGTTTCCTGGTTTAAGAATCTCATTCCCATTTTTCTTAAATGCTTTTATTTGTTTATATGTATCAGTTTAGAGCAGTGGTTCTCAACCTGTGGGATCACAGCTTCCTTTGGGGGAATCAAATGACTATCACAGGAATGGCCGAAGACCACTGGAAAACACAGATGTTTATATTATAATTCATAACAGCACAATTATAGTTATGAAGTAGCACTTAAAATAATTTTATGATTGTGGATCACCACATCATGAGGAGCTGTATTAAAGAGTCACAGCATTAGGAAGGTTGAAAAACACTGGTTTTGATCAGTGTCTCCTGTAGCTCAGGCTTGCCTCACACTATGTAATTGATAATTGCTTTTAACACCTAATTCTCCTTCTGTCCATGCTGGGCTTTGACTAGTCTCTGTGAAGGAAAAATAACTAGTAAATGAATATCTTCCAAATTCTCATGATTTTATTGTGAATTTACAAATGAAGTGGGTACCTGTAAGAATTTCATTTACCTACTGTAAAGCAGGTGTAATCACAGCACAGAAAGGTAGGGGCAGGAAGAAAGATATCCTGTTGTGAGAGTACTTGGCATTAGCCATGTGTAGTTAAGTAATCAATTTTAGATGTCCCATAAATGTCCTGACTGGCCATTTATTAGTTGAGTGGAAAAGGCAATCAATAATCTGATAAAAAACAGAACTTATCATGAAACAAAATTACTGTAGTCACACCATTTCTACATAAATAGTAAAACTGGATAAAATGGTGTTGCTATCCCTAACATGACTGTTTTTTTCCAGGTATAAGATGGTAGCCCTGAGAGAAATGGTGTGAGTGGTACTTGGTGTGCTATAATACAAATCCCTAGTCTCTGGAGCACATGACCATAAAGCCTGTTTCAACTGTTTAAATAATATTTGGGATTATAATTACATTATTTCCACTGTCTCTTTCCTGCCCTAAGGGCTCCCATAGCCCCTTCCTTGTGCTCTCATCCATGGCCTCTTTTTGTTTAACAACAAAGACTGTTTGAATGTGACCTGTGTTTTGGTTGCAGGACCTCCCAGCTATTAAAGAAAGTGTTGGCTGTGTTGGACATTGAGTGTATAATTGAATGTGCACACATAGGACCCTGTGCCTTGGAAGGGAAACAGGAAATGCTCTTGGAGATTGGAAGATTTTTACTAAACTATGAAGTTCTGAGTCATAGCATTTATTATTTCCCTTATTTCTCTGTTAAGTTTCTGTCTAGCAGACCTGTCCACTGAGAGTTGGATGTTGAAGTTTCCCACTATTAATGTGTGAGGTTTCATTTGTAATTCAATCTTTATTAATTTTTCTTTTAAAATGGGGGTGCCCTTGTATTTGGGGCATAAATGTTAATAATTGAGCCTTCGTATTGATGTATTTTTCATTTGAATAGGAAATGTCCTCCATCTCTTTTGCTTAGTTTTAGTTTGAAGCTTATTTTGTTAAATATTAGGGGAGCTACACTGGCTTGCTTCTCAGGTCCATTTGATTGGAAAATCTTTTTCTGACTCTATTTTGAGGTAATGTCTGTCTTTCAAGTTAATGTGAGTTTCTTGTATGCTGCAGAAGGATGGATATTGTTTTCATATCCATTCAGTTCCCCTGTGTCTTTTTATTGGTGAATTGATATTAAGATATTGATCACAAGCTACTGTTAATTCTTGTGGTTTTTGGTTTTGGTGGTGATGGTGACATAGTGTGTGTGGTGGTAGTGTGTGTGTTTGCATGTTTCCTTTGAGTTTTGCTGGTGTGAGACTATATATTGCCTATGTTTTTGTTAGTGCAGCTAACTTCCTTGGTTTGGAAGTTCTTCTAGTACTTTCTGTAGGGCTGGATTTGTGGATAGGTATTGTTTAAATTTTGTTGGGTGTAGTAGAAGAGATCTCCTCAGTAAATTGGGGGAAGTGGGGGTGGTTGGGGAAGATTAGAACAATGGAGATCTGGTTGGCTAGATTGGAGATGGAAGGGCAGAATAACTAAAATATCTTAATGGGGGGCATTTTGGGATTAGGGAGGAACCTAGTGCCAGTGAAATTCCCAGGAATCCACAAGGGTTACCACAGCTAAGACTGGCCATCTCCTATAATCAGATTGGTGACTACCCTAGTTGTCATCAGAGAGCCTTTATTCAATAACTAATGATAGCAGATGCTGAGATCCACAGTCCAGCACTGGCTTGAGCTCTGTGATTCTCTGTCAGGAGAATCAAGGTCCCAACAGGGGAACCCACAGAGACAGCTGACCTGGGCTCATGGGGGCTCATTGACTCTGGACCGAGATCTAGGGAGCCTTCATGGGACAGACTTAGGCCCGTTGCATGTGTATAACAATTGTGCAGCTTGGTCTGTTTGTGGGGGGCTCCCTGCAATGGGATCAGGAACCATGCTGGTTTGCCTTCTCCAGCCTTGATGCAGGGGGGGAGGAGTTTGTCCCTGCCTCAATTTTATGCCATGCTTTGTTGACTCCCATGGGAGTCTTTAAGGAGATAATGGGGGAAGAGTATATGGGGTCTACATGGGAGGTGAAGGGAGGGAATAGGAGAAGAGGTAGTTGAAACTGTCCAGTATGTAAAATAAATGAAACAATTTAATAAATTAAAGAACAAAACGAAAAGGAACCAAAGTTATAATACAGTGAGAGAGGGTACCTTGGCAGGTGGGTCCAAACCTTGGCAGGTGAGGCACAAATACTATACAGACTGAGTTATGGGAAGTTTTATTGGTGTAAGGTCCCCTAGTCCTTGAGTCATACATAGTGCCAATGAGCACCACATATAAGAATTATTAACAATTTAACAGCAATTTTCAACAAAAAGTAAAGGAGAAAGCGCATATATATATATATGCTTTATATATATATACTAATTTGAATATATATTCAAATTAATAATAAATAAATGCAGGAAAATAAATCTCAGGCACTAAAATGTAAAAGTATTACTCAAAATGGTTGTAACAATATAGATGACAGGATATTAATATTTTCTCCAGGTTTGATATGCACCAAGTTGAAAATACATTTAGAAATAAAAGTAAACACTATCACTTTCAAGCAAAAATGTTGTAAAGGGGGTATTAGTAGGTTTGTAGCTGTAGGACTCTGAGCTAAGACAATCATTGTATAGCATTATCCTAACCTGGTCAGTATCAAGTAGGAAAATATGGTTCTTTGCTGGGGGAGAGGGTTTTCTTTTATTAATGAAAAGAACTGAGAGTCCAGAAATCTTCATAATTAGCATCCAATGTTGTTTCTTAGTTTTTTTTTTTTTTTTTTGTATGTTAACATTATGAATATACAAATGCTAAATATAAAGCATCAGGGACTCTGTTGAATCTCTGGTTTATGACCAGCGTATATAGACCCTGTTTTATGGCTGAAATGGTAATCAAATGGGGCCAAACCAAGAATTAGGAATACAATATTCCCGACCTGAGGTGTCATCATGGAGATGAAACAATTCCTCAAGAGGTTTCTTCTTTCACAGTTTGCACAGATATGTCTTTAAGAATCATGCATAGTTGGTTTATACCATATGGTGTCATCATAGTAGTCTTTTGTAGATGTTGAGGCTGGGGTGTGAGTTCACTCAGGTCTGTGGAAAGTAGACTCGGATATACTTTTAATAATGAATTTAGCCTTTCACAGCAGCTGGGGTCTCCAGCCTCAATGGACTGAAGTTCTTCTCTATGCCCAGGGCATTTTGTTTTTCTCAATATTTACACTTTAGTGATTTGATTACCATATGCTCAGAACAACTTGAATGAGGCTTCCAAAAATATGATGCCAACTGCAAATTCTTGATTTATTAGCTACTAGAGTATTCCCTGTTTCCTGAACCAGTTAAAGGCATGGGCTTGTATACCCAGTTTGCCCATCTTTCGTGTGGTTGGTAATTGTTCATGCAATGTCTATGATGTGCACCTAGTACTATTGATCTGTTTGCCTCTCTGTGTTTGTTAATAGGCATTTTAGAAATGACAGAGGTGATCCTCCTATTCAGTTTTCTTTTTCAGTGACTTGGTGATTACATTATAATTTCTGTGTCATGGAATAAGTGTGGCAAGCATGATAATTACATTTTCAAAGAAGTATAGATTTATAGTGTTGTCAGTATCACTTCTATTTTGATACATTTATATTTAAGAATGCAGTCACCTAAGATAATATGCATATTGACTTTACTTGGAAAGAGTAGGCTCTGCAGGATCCTTCCCAGAAGAATCTCTATAAAGATGTGATGCTGGAGACAACAGGAACCTCACTGCTATAGGTAAGACTATGAATTTTTCTTCACAATTTAAAATAATGGGGCAACTGTTTCTTGGTTATTGATGCTCCTCTGTAATTACAACTCAAACTGAGGAAGGATGATGTGAATAAATCAGGCATGATGTAAGGTTTGCTGAAGGTAATAAGTTAAATTTTGCACAATTTCCAATAATATAGCAGACATTTTCTGGTACTATATTTTATGCTTCACAGAAGGTAATTTTGATGTGCAAGGTAATACAAATATGCCTCAAGAAATGTTAAGGTGTCTGTAAGTTTTAAAGACAGCAACAGTGTAATTAAAGTGCTTAAAGTGCATTGATGATTATTAAGTTCTCACAAACCATATATCTCAGTGTCAATTAGGTGAATTGTGTTTGCAAGACATTATTTTAAGAGAGTAGACAAGGAAACAATGCCTTAACAGATATCATCATTTTAATCACAGCCCCATGATAGCTCTGCTGTTGAACCAGCAATCGATTTAGTTTATACCACTTAGTACAAAAGTTATGCAATATGGACACCATTTTATCATATGTCACTCTTGATACGAGCCATATTAACATAGGGATATCAAAAGAAGCAACTTACCCTCTATCTCTGTCAGAACAATTAGAAGGTACTTTGAATAGATTTGTTGAATGTGATACAAGTGTATAAGTAATTGCTTTTCCAGCTTCACTGGATATATATCAACCAACTCACACTTCAGAAAAGCCCTATGTATATTTGAAATGTGTATGTATATTTGTCCTGGTTCATATTACCAATGTATTATGACTCAGACTATAAGAAAATTTATGAGTTTTTCTAGTTCTCTTCAAATATGTGAAAAGTCCAATATAGAAAAAAGATGCTATAAATGTGAACCATCACAGCTGTATTCAAAGATCCAAAACCACCCTTAGTGAAGGGAAACAACATGAGTGTAAACAGTGATAGAACCTTAAAATCTGATTCTTCTTTACAATTGGACCAAATTGTAAAATTAATGCATACAGATATATTCAAGTGTTTATGGGTGTGTTAAAATTTTTAACTGCCAATTATCCATAAAGAATCCATACTGGATAGAAACCCTATGAATGTAATCAGTGTGGTAAATGTTTTCACAACAGTCATCTCCAAATTCATAAAAGAACAAACATTATAAATGTAACCAATTATAAACCTTATAATTGTAATCAATGTGGTAAAACCTTGTCACAGGACAGTAGTCTCCTAACACATAAAAGAACATATACCGGAGAGAAGCCCTATGAATGTAATCAATGTGGTAAAGCCTTTGCACATCATAGTAATCTTCTAAGGTACAAAATAACCCACACTGGAGAGAAACCCTGTGAATGTTATGAATGTGAGAAGGCCATTTCTCAACATACTGATCTCCAAATTCATAAAATAGTCCACACTGGAGAGAAATCCTGTGAATGTAATGAATGTGAGAAAGCCTTTTCACAAGAATCCTCCAATTTCATAAAAGAACCCATACTAGAGAGAATCCTTATGAATATCATCAATGTGGTAAAGTAAGTCTTCTAGTGCATAAAATAACCCATACTGGAGAGAAACCCTATGAATGAAATCTGTGTGAGAAAACCTTTACACAAGAGTCCTCCAAATTCATAAAAGAACCCATACTAGAGAGAAACCCTATGAATGTAATCAATGGGGTAAAGCCTTTGTATATCATAATAATCTTCTAAGGTATAAAATAACCTACACTGGAGAGAAAGCCTATGAATATAATCAATGTGAGAAAGCCATTTCACAACACACTGATCTCCAAATTCATATAATTGTCCACACTGGAGAGAAACCCTATGAGTGTAATCAATGTGGGAAAGCCTTTTCACAAGAATCCTCCAATTTCATAAAAGAACCCATACTAGAGACAAGCCCTATGAATGTAATCAATGTGGTAAAGCTGTTCCACAGGACAGTCTCCAAACATAAAAGACTACATGCATGAGAGAAAGAAACCCTATGAATATAGTTAATGTGATAAAGCCTTTCACATCACGTAAGATTTTAATGCATAAAAGAACACATTGGAGAGAAACTATGAAAGTAATGTGCTAAAGCCTTTGTGCATTATTGTAGTCCCAAATTATGT
This sequence comes from Cricetiscus sungorus, assembly GCA_030556225.1. NCBI lineage: Eukaryota > Metazoa > Chordata > Mammalia > Rodentia > Cricetidae > Cricetiscus > Cricetiscus sungorus. The sequence goes on from JANBXA010000424.1 coordinate 187,333, forward strand.
TGAGAAAACTCCAGAGAAACTATAGTCTGGTAATGTTTTACACGTTGGGGTAGTTTTTATACAAGAGTAAAACTGTTAGTGTTTGATCATTCTGTTAAAGCAGACTCATATCACAATAGTCTTTGAGGACCTGAAAAAACCTCATACAGAAGAAAGTGTGGCTATAAAATATTTCATAAGATCTTTAGCCAACACATTTTAGTTACCCAAGAGTATTCCAGAGAAAATAATCTGACAGTGTCAACAAATGCCAGTCTTTATTTTGTTTGCATTTGCAAACTCATGGACAAAGCACTACAAATTTAATGACCCTTTCAGTTTTCCTCTTTGATAACATGAAATAAATACATGTTATAAAACCTTATGGACATTTCTTTGTGTCTTTTCTGTTATTATAAAACAATGTCAACATCAACTCATGAAGGAGTTTAATTTGACTCTGGGTTCCAGAGGGATATAGCATCATCATGAAAGGTGCATGGTGACAGGTGTCAGACATGGCTGCTATAGCAGGATGCTAAGATCTCACATCCTCAACCTGCAGCATGAACCAGAGTGCGGGAAGTGGAAATGGTGTGCCTCTGTAAATAATGAAAGCATCTGCCCAGTGACACATTTGCTCCAGCATGGCATCATTTCCTAAATTGTCCTAGATGATACCACCAACTGTGAAGTATTGATTTCTCTGACTTCAAGCCTATATGCTTGCTTTCTGTTACATGAATTAGTTCTTTATCCCAAAAAACTAGGTAAGCCTTTATATGCCTCAACAACTGGGTTACAGGAATGAATGCTTACAAAAGAAAAATAGTCGTGATTGAAAATGTTTAATGTTTTTTGTTTATTTTTATTTTGTCATGTCAGTGTGTCTTTAGATATCTGCATGTGCTTAAAACGGTAAACCCTTTAGTCTTACTGTATTTATTTCTAACAGGAATTACAGAATGTTGTCAGAAACCTCACCTGGATTCTGGTCAGGGACTTGTCTTAACTAATCAGCCCCGTCTTTATCCCTGTCAATATTTTAGAGCATTGGATCCTATGTAGTAGGAAGTTGTCAAAAACTGACCTTCGTCCTGGAATGAAGTTTCAACTGCTTGGCTATATCTCTAGCCCTATATTATTGTACACCTTTATATGCTATGTTGACATTAGGAAATAGGGAGAATCAGAAAAATCCTATTCATGTAAACAATATGTTAAAGATTTTGCATGTTACGGTTTACTTCAGTTTCAATGAAAAATATCTGCTTCATCTCTTTCATTATTGCCTTGAAGCAAGTATATTGTTTACTATATTCATTCAAGTATGATGGTTGAGATCACAGTGTTGTTGTTTGATTTTGAAAGTTTTGTAGTAGGTATTGAAGTGTCCTGTATATGTGGCAAATCCACTTACTGAGGTTTATCTGCTGGCTCATATATTCCATCAGTTTTTGGGCTCATACATTCCTTCTTTGAATTCTGTTCATCTTCTGTTGTGCTTTCACTTGGTGATAGGCAGTTTTGTTTTTTCTGCTGAAATGTATAGAATGGGTTGCCCATTATGTCAGTCGTTCATTGTTTACTTAAATATTAGTGTTATATTTTTCACATAAAGGTATCTGGGAAAGGGTGGTGTGTTTTGGTTAGGGTTTTGTTTTCCTTATTGTCACAAATTCCCTTCAGACGATGTTGTTTGTTATCCATCCTGTGCTGGATGTCAGTAATTATTCAGTGATACATTATGAACTCATAAGTCTCATGTTTTAGCCTTCTGAGTTCAAGACCAAGGATAGTTGATCTATCCCCTGTGTGTGCTCCTTTGTTACCCAGTTTTAACAATTATTAAAATGATTAATAGAAGAAAATATAAGACACATTTAATACTTCATGTGTGTATCCAAAACAGCATTTACATCTGTCTGGTAGAGATATAATAAAATAATCATTAATCAACTGTGTATCTCATAACATAGTTTGTTTTATGGATATGTATATATTTTTAACATTCCTGCTTTTTTTTCCATGTTCCAGTTTTATTCATTTGTTACTCACCTTGAAGTATTGCCTCCCAAAGGAATTATCTAGAGATGCCAGGTAATGTAAAGACAAATTTAGTTTTTTAAAAAACATGTCTGGTGTGAGTGTGTGTTGTGTGTGTGTGTGTGTGTGTGTGTGTGTTTGTGTGTAATGTGATTATGGGTTTGAATGGGTAACAGATATGTTGGTTCTGGATAAAAACTTTGTGGGTTTTCTTTTAGCCCTATTCATATGTTGATCAAGGTCAGGTCACTAGTCTTGCATACCATAGACATTTTTCCTTGTGAGGCAGCTCACTAGTGTTTAAATAAGCTTAGAAACTTTACATTAGTAAAATACTTTCTATTCAAATTATAATTGTCATTGAAGAAAAGATCAACACAGTATATATTTATACTGCCATCTTTTTGGTATTTTTTTAGTTTATTCGTGGGGATTTTTAAGGATCAAGCTCTTCACCTCTGAAGTCTTTTGTGACATGAACTTGGTGTCACATTTCCACCTTTCCCCACTGGCAAGCTGATGGAGTGACAAAGAAGGTCTTCATTGAAACCAAGGTCTCAGCAGCTATAGTGAGGAGATGGGCTGGTTCCTCCCACCTCTCTTGGGGTGTTGTGAAGGTCTTGCCTTCATTTATTTCCCCAGAGGCTGACCAGCCAAGGTCCCCATGGTCAGAAGGGACAGGAGTCGGCTTTTTGTCCCTTGCTCTTGGGATGGCGAGTGCTCTGGGCTGACCCAAGGCCATGTGTACCCAGGGTTAAAGGGGGCCGAGAGGTCCTCCTGCCACCCACAGGCTGCTCTTGTTCCTTGGGTGTTCAGCATCACTTTTAGGTGTATGTTTGTAGCATGTTTGAAAGATGAAGTTGGCTGTGCCAGGTAATTTTTAATTGGCTGGCTGACTGGCATTTGTTGTTTGTATGTATGACTAATATGTACTGATACCCTTTGGTGGATAATTTGCCTTATCCTATTCTCAAGTTTCTGCTGTCCCACACCTGGCACTATTTCTTTACTCTTCCTGTCTTCTCTCCTCCAACTCCCTTCTCCAGTCTCTCTGCTTTCCTCCTAGGCTTTCCCTGGCTCCTCTCCTCCCTCTGGTTCCTTGTCTATGGCCTCCTTGTCCTCCCCCTCCTCATGCCCTTCCCTTCCCAGTCCTCTGCTCAGGTGCATTTGATCAGGGAGCATGGAGCTCAGTTTTTCACCTATGCTGTCTTCCCAAACATGTGCATGCTAGTGCAACATCAGCCAGTGCACAACTTGTTCTCCCCGACTCATCAAATAAATCAGGATCAGGATGTCAAAGAGGGGCTTGGGCTGATGCCTGTGCATATCATTTCTGTTCAGTTTTGTAATTTCATTTTATTTTTCTTTGTGGAACCCAAGACAAGGCACTGAAGGAGGGAAATACCTGACTTTTGAGTGTTTAACCAGAAGACAAACAAGGAGCAATGGATGGAAGACAAGGACAGTGCCTTGAACCTTTCTTCTGCAGCAATCTCTTTGAAGATCTCAGCCTTGAAGAGGAGAAATGATGACAAAATGGCAAGGTAAGTCGAATGGAATTTCCACTTTGAGAAACTAGTGTTAGGGTTAGACTCAGGGCTAGAATCAGGGTTATATTCATGGTTAGCTTCAGGGTTAGGGTTAGGGTTAGCATCAGGGTCAGGGTTAGGGTTAGCCTCAGGGTTAACCTCATGGTTAGACTCAGGGTTAGACTCAGGGTTAGCCTCAGGGTTAGACTCAGGGTTAGGGTTAGGGTTCAGGGTTCAGGGTTCAGGGTTAGACTCAGGGTTAGGGTTAGGGTTCAGGGTTCAGGGTTCGACTCAGGGTTAGGGTTAGGGTTAGACTTAGGGTTAGGGTTAGGGTTAGGGTTAGGGTTAGGGTTAGGGTTAGGGTTAGACTCAGGGTTAGGGTTAGGGTTAGGGTTAGGGTTAGGGGGTTAGGGTTAGGGTTTAGGGGTTAGGGTTAGGGTTGGTTAGGGTTAGGGTTAGTTTAGGATTACGGTTATGGTTGGGGTTGTTTTTTGGTTAGGATATGGGATAGGGTGTGGGTTAGGGTTAGGGTTAGTGTTATTGTTAGGGGTAGTGATAGGGTTAGGGTTCGGGTTAGGGTTAGGGTTAGATTTCAGTTGAGGTTTAAGTTTAGGGTTAGTATTGGTTTACGGTTAGTGTTAAGGTTATTGTTAGGTTTAGGCTAAGGGTTAGGGTTAGGGTTATTGTTAAGGTTAGGGTTAATGTTTGGTTTAGGGTTAGGGTTTCAGTTAGAGATAGGGTTAGGTTTAGGGTTAGGGTTAGTGTTAGGGTTAGCATTAGGTTTAGTGTTATTGTTAATGTTAGGGTTAGGTTTAAGGTTAGCATTAGGGTTAGGGATATGGTTAGGGTTATTTTTAAGGTTAGGGTTAATGTTAGGGTTAGGGTTATTGTTAAGGTTAGGGTTAATGTTAGGTTTAGGGTTAGGTTTGGGTTAGATTTAGGTTTAGAGATAGGGTTATGGTTGTGGTAGTGTTAGGGGTATTGTTAGGCTTAGGGTTAGAGTTGGGGTGAGGATTAAGGATAGGTTAGGGTAGTGTTAGTGTTATTGTTATGGTTAGGGTTAGGGGTGGGGTTGCTTTAGGGTTATGGTTATTGTTAGGATTAGGTTTAGTATTTGGGTTAGGGTTAAGGTTATCAGTGGAGTTGGGTTTAGAGTAAGGGTTAGTGTTCAGATAATGGTTAGGATTAGTTTAGAGTAGGGGTATGGTTAGGGTTAGTGTTATTTTTGTGGTTAGGATTAGGGTTAGGGTTATTGTTAGGGGTAGTGCTAGTGTTAGTGTTAGGGTTCGGGTAAATTTTAGGGTTAGGGTTATTGATAGGGTTAGGGTTAGGGTTAGGGTTAGGTTTATGGTTACTTTTAAGTTTCGGTATAGGGTTAGGGTTAAGTTTACTGTTAGGGTAAGTATAGGGTTAGGGTTAGGGTTATGGTTAGTGTTAGGGTAGGGTTAGGGTTAAAGTTAGGGTTAGGATTTGGGTTAGGGTTATTGTTATTGTTAATGTTAGGGTTAGGGTTAGTATTGGGTTAGCTTTAGAGTTAGGGTTATTTTTAAGGTTAGGGTTAGGTTTAGGTTTAAGGTTAGCTTAGTGTTAGGGTTAGAATTAGGGTTAGGGTTATTGTTAGGGTTAGGGTTAATGTTAGGGATAGGGCCATTGTTAGGGTTAGGTTTAGGGTTAGGGTTATTGTTAGGGTTAGTGTTATGATGAGAGTTAAGGTTAGGGTTATTTTTTGGGTTAGTGCTATAGTTAGGGTTAGGGTTCGGGTTAGGTTTAGGGTTAAGGTTATTAGGCTTTTTGTATTGTCATTGTTAGGGTTATGGTTAGGTTTAGGGTTAGAGTTAGGGTTAGGTTTAGGGTTAGGTTTAGGGTTATTGTTAGGCTTAGGGTTAGAGTTAGGGTTTGGATTAGGGTTAGGTTTAGGGTTAGGGTTAGTGTTATTGTTAAGGTTAGTGTTATGGTTAGGTTTAGCGTTAGATTTAGGGTTATTATTAGTGTTAGCTTTAAGGTTAGGGTTTAGGTTAGCGATAGGGTTAGGGTTAGGGTTAGCATTATGGTTATGGTTATTGTTTGTGATAGTGTTAGTGTTAGGGTTAGGGTTAGGGTTAATGTTAATGTTAGGTTTAGGGTTAGGGTTAGGGTTCGAGTTGGGTTTAAGATTAGATTTAGGTTTAGGGTTAGAATTACGAGTAGTGTTATTGTTAGTGTTATGGTTAGGGTTAGATTTGGGGTTAGTGTTAAGATTAGCTTTAGGTTTAGGGTTATTGTTATTGTTAGGATTAGGGTTAGGTTTAAGGATAGAGTTAGGGTTAGGGTTAGGGTTAAGTTTAGTGTTAACGTTATTGTTAGGGTTAGGTTGAGGGTTAGATTTTGGCTTAGGGTTAGTGTTATTGTAAGGGTTAGGTTTATTGTTAGGGTTAGGTTTAGGGTTAGGATTAGTGTTATTGTTTAAGATTAGCGTTAGGGTTAGTGTATGGGTTAGGGTTATTTTTAGGGTTAGTGTTAGGTTACGGATCAAGGTTAGGGTAGGTTAGTCTTAGTGTTAGGATTTGGGTTATGGTTAGGAATAGGGTTAGGGTTAGGGTTATTGTTAGGGATAGGTTTAGGGTTAGGGTTAGTGTTATGGTTAGGGTTAGGATTAGTGTTAGCATTAGGGTTATGGTTAATTTTTGGGTTAGAGTTAGGCTCAGGGTGGACCTTAGGGTTAGGGTTAGGATGTGGGTTAGTGTTAGGGTTAGGATTTGGGTTCGGGTTATGTTTAGGGTTACGGTTAGGGTAAGTGGTAGGGTTAGGGTTAGGTTTAGGGTTAGTGTTATTGTTAGGGTTAGTGTTAGGGTTAGTGTTTTTGTTAGGGTTACGGTTAGGGTTAGGTTTATTGTCTGGTTTTGGGTTAGGGTCAGGGTTGAGGTTAAGGTTAGTGTTAGGGTGAGGGTTAGTGTTAGGGTTAGTGTTAGGTGTTAGGTTTACTTTTGGGGTAAGTGTTATGGTTAGGGTTAGGTTTAGGGTTAGTGTTATTGTTAGGTTTAGGGTTAGGGTTAGGATTACGGTTAACGTCAGGGTTATTGTTATTGTTAGGGTGAGTATTAGTGTTATGGTTAAGGTTAGCATTAGGGTTAGGGTAAGGGTTAGGTTTAGCCTTAGGTTTAGGTTTATTTTTAGGGTAGGGTTAGGGTTAGCGTTACGGTTAGGGTTGGTTTAGGATTTGGGTTTAGGGTTAGGGTTACAGTTAGGGTAAGTGTTAGGGTTAGTGTTAGGTTTAGGGTTAGTGTTATTGTTAGTGTCAGGGTTAGGGTGAGGGTAAGGTTTTTCTTAGGTTTACTGTTATTTTTAGGGTTAGGGTTACGGTTACATTTACGTTTAGCGTTAGGGTTAGGGTTGTCATTAGGGTTAGGGTTAGTGTTAGGGTTAGGGTTTGGGTTAGATTTACGGTTAGGGTTAAGTTTATGGGTAGTGGTAGGGTTAGAGTCAGGGTTAGGGTTAGGATTAGTTTTAGTGTTATTGTTAGGGTTAGGGTTAGAGGGTTAGAGTTAGAGGGTTATGGTTAGAGGGTTAGTGTTATGATATGTGTTAGGGTTAGGTTTGGGTTAGGGTTAGTGTTATTGCTATTGTTAGGGTTAGGGTTGGGGTTAGTGTTTGGGGATTGCGTTAAATATAGGGTTATTGTTAGGGTTATGGTAAGGGTTAGAGTTAGGTTTAGGTTTAGTGTTATGTTTAGGGTTATTGTTAGTGTTATGGTTAGGTTTAGGGATAGGGTGAGGGTTATGGTTATATTTAGGATTAGTGTTAGTGTAGGTTTAGGGTTAGGGTTAGGCTTAGTTTTATTGTTATTGTTAGAGTTATGTTGAGGGTTAGGGTTAGGCTCAGGGTTAGTGTTAGTTTTAGAGTTAGGGTTAGGGTATGTGTTAAGGTTAGCATTAGGGTTAGGTTTAGGGTTAGGTTTAGCGTTAGGGTTTAGGTTATTGTTATTGTTAGGTTTATGTTTAGGATTATGGTTATGGTTAGGTTTAGGTTCATTTTTAGTGGTTAGGGTTAGGCTTAGAGATACCGTGAGGTTTAGGTTTAGGGTTATTGTTATGGTTATCGTTATTTTTAGGTTTAGTGTTAGTATTATTGTTAGGGTTAGGGTTTTTGTAGGGATAGCGTTAGGGTTAGGATTATGGTTAGTGTTATGATTAGGGTTAGGTTTAGGATCATGTTCAGGGTTAGGGTTAGAGTTAGGTTTAGGGTTTTTGTTAGGGTAGTTGTTAGTGTTAGGGTTAGTGTTATTGTTTGAGTTAGGATGGGGTTAGTGTTAGGGTTAGGGTTATTTTAGGGTTAGGTTTAGGGTTAGGTTTATTGTTAGGGTAATTGTTAGGGTCAGGGTGAGGTTAGGGTTAGGGATAGGATTAGAATTTGCTTTAGGGTTATTTTTAGTTTTAGGTTTATTGTTATGGTTATGGTTAAGGATAGGGTTAGGGTTATTGTTACTGGTTATGGTTAGGTTTATGATTAGGGTTAGGGATAGGGTGAGGGTTAGGGTTAAGCTTATTTTTAAAGTTATTGTTAGGTTTAGGTTTATGATTAGGTTTAGGGTTAGATATAGGGTGAGGATAAGGTTTAGGTTTATTTTTAGGGTTAGTGATAGGTTTAGGATTATGGTTAGGATTAGGGTTAGCATTAGGGTTAGGGTTATTTTTAGGGTTAAGTTTAGTAGTAGGGTTAGGGTTAAGGTTAGTGTAATGGTTAGTGTTTGGTTTAGGGTTAGAGTTAGTATTATTGTTAGGGTTAGGGTTAGGGTTGGGTGATGGTTAGGGTTATGGTTAGGTTTAGTGTTATTGTTAGGGTTAGGGTTATGGTTATTTTTAGGGTTAAGGTTATTGTTAGGGTAGCTTTAAGGTTTGGGTTAGATTTAGGTTTAGGTTTTGGGTTAGTGTCAGGGTTAGGTTTTGGGTTAGATTTAGGATTACGGTTAGGATAATGGTTGTGTTAGGATTAGGGTTATAGTTAGGCTTAGGGTTAGATTTGGGGTTAGGTTAAGGTTAGGTTTACGGTAAGTGTTAATGTTAAGATTACGGTTAAGGTTATGGATAATGTTATTGTTAGCATTAGGGTTAGGGTTACTGTTAGAGATAGGGTTAGGGTTAGCGTTAGGGTTAGGGTTATTGTAAGGGTTAGGGTTAGGTAAAGACTAAGGATTAGGGTAAGGGTTAGGGTTATTGTTAGGGTTAGGATTAGTGTTAGGTTTAGGGTCATTGTTAGGTCAGCTTTAGGGTTATGGTTAGGGTTAGGGTTAAGTTTAGTATTAGGGTTTGTTTAGGGTTAGTGTTGCCATTAGTGTTAGGGTTAAGGTTAATGTTAGGGTTACGGTTAGGTATAGGGTTAGGGTTAGGTTTAGGGTTAGGGTTAGTGTTATTTTTAGGGGTTAGGATTATCATTAGGGTTAGGGTTAATGTTAGGTTAGGGTTAGGGAAAGGCTAAGGATTAAGGTTAGGTTTATAGTTATTTTTAGGGTTAGGATTAGTGTTATGTTTAGGGTTATTGTTAGGGTTAGCGTTAGGGGTTAGGGTTCTGGTTAGGGTTAGGGTTAGGGTTAGGGTTATGGTTAGTGTTAGGGTTATGGTTGTTAGGGTAGGGTTAGGTTTAATCTTATTGTTAGGGTTAGGGTTAGCGTTAGCGTTAGGGTTTGGGTAAAGTTTAGCGTTAGTATTAGGGTTAGGATTAGGTTTAGATTAGGGTTAGTGTTGGGGTTAGTGTTTGGGTTAAGATTAGGGTTAGGGTTAGAGTTTTTTGTTATGGTTAGGGTTAGGGTTAGTGTTTAGATTAGGGTTATTGTTAGGCTTAGGATTAGAGTTGGGTTTAGGCTTAAGATTAGGGTTAGAGTTAGGGTTATTGTTAGGTTATGGTTGGAGTTAGGGTTAGCTTTAGGCTTAGGGTTAGGGTTGGGGTTAAGGTTAGTGTTAGGTTTAGGGTTAGGGTTAATTTTAGGGCTAGGGTTAGGGTTCTTTTTAGGGTTAAGGTTAGTGTGAGGGTTATGGTGATGGTTAGGGTTAGGGATAGTGTTAGTGTTATTGTTAGGGTTAGGTTTAATGTTAGGGTTAATGTTAGGTTCAGCGTTAGAATTATGGTTATTGTTATGGTTAGTGTTAGGAATAGGGTGAGGGTTAGGATCAGGGTTATAGTTATTGTTAATGTTAGGGTTAGGGTTAGTATTGGGTTAGCGTTAGGGTTAGGGTTATTTTTAAGGTTAGGGTTAGGTTTAGGGTTAAGGTTACTGTTAGGGTTAGGCTTAGTGTTAGGGTTAACCTTAGGGTTATGGTTATTGTTAGGGTTAGGATTAATGTTAGGGATTGGGTTATTGTTACGGTTAGGTGTTTGGTTAGGGTTATTGTTAGGGTTAGTGTTAGGGTGAGGTTTTGGGTTAGGGTTATTGTTATGGTTAGTGCTATTGTTAGGTTTGGGGTTTGTTGTTAGAATTAGGTTTAGGGTTATTGTTACGGTTTGCGTATTGTCAGTGTTAGGGTTATAGTTATGTTTAGGGTTAGGTTTAGGGTTAAGTTTAGGGTTAGGTTTAGGGTTATTGTTATGCTTAGGGTTAGAGTTAGGGTTTTGATTAGGGTTAGGTTTAGGGTTATGTTTAGGGTTATTGCTAGTGTTAGTGTAGTGTTAGGTTAGGGTTATTTTTAGTCTTAGGATTAGGTTAGGGTTAGGGTTATTGTTATGGTTAGTGTTATGTTTAGATTTAGCCTTAGAATTAGGGTTATTATTAGGGTTAGCTTTAAGGTTAGGGTTTAGGTTAGCATTAGCATTAGCGATAGGGTTAGGGTTAGCATAATGGTTACGGTTATTGTTTGGGATAGTGTTAGGGTTAGGATTAAGTTTAGGGTTAGGGTCAATGTTAAGGTAGGTTTAGGGTTAGGGTTAGTGTTAGGGTTAGGGTTAGGGCTATGGTTAGGGTTAGTGTTAGAGTTGGGTTTAAGTTTAGATTTAGGTTTAGGGTTCGACTTAAGGTTATTGTTAAGGTTAGGGTTAGGGATAGGGTTATGATTTCGGTTTACGTTAGGGTTAGGGTTAGGGTTTGGTTAGGGTTAGCGTTTGGTATAGAGTTATTGTTAGGGTTATGGTTAGGATTAGGGTTAGATTTAGGGTTATATTTGGCTTAGGGTTAAGGTTAGAGTTTGGGTTAGGTTTATGTTTATGATTATTGTTAGGGTAAATGTTATGGTTATGTTTAGGGTTAGGGTTAGTGTTAGACATAGGGTTATTGTGAGGGTTAGGGTGAGGGCTAGGGCTAGGGTTAGGGTTAGTGTTTTTGTAAGGGTTAGTGTTATTGTTAGGGTCAGGGTTAGGAATAGGGTTAGGGTTAGTGTCAGTGTTAGGGTTAGCATTAGGGTTAGGGTTATTGTTATGGTTAGGGTTAAGGTTAAGGTTAGCTTTAGGGTTAGGGTTAGCGTTAGTGTTAGGGTTATTTTTAATGTTAGAAATAGAGTTAGGGTTAGGAATAGGGTTATTGTTAGGGTTAAGTTTAGGGTTAGTGGTAGTTTTATTGTTAGGGTTAGGGTTAGCATTTGGGTTAGGGTTATTTTTAGGGTAAGTGTTAGGGTAAGGGTCGAGGTTAGGTTTAGTTTTAGGGTTAGGTTTAGTGTTAGGGTTAGGCTTATGTTGATTGTTAGGGTTACGGTTAGAGTTTCGGTTCGAGTTAGGGTTAGATTTACGGTTAGGTTTAGGTTATTTTTTTGGATAGGATTAGGGTTATGTTTAGGATTAAGGTTAGGGTTAGGGTCAGGGTAGATTTTCGGTTTAGGGTTAGGGTTAGGTTTAGTGATAGGGTTAGGATTTGGGTTAGGGTTAGTGTTAGGGTTAGGATTTGGGTTAGGGTTAGTGTTAGCGTTACTGTTAGGGTAAGTGTTAGAGTTATGGTTAGGTTTAGGTTTAGTGTTATTGTTAGGTTTAGGGTTAGGGTTTGGGTTAGGTTAAGTGTTAGGGTTATTGTTAGGGTTAGGGTTTGTGTCAGGGTATGGGTTAGGGTTAGGTTTAGGGTTAAGTTTAGGGTTAGGTTTAGTGTTAGGGTTAGCTTTAGGGTGAGGGTTAGGTTTAGTTTTATTGTTAGGGTTAGGTTTAGGGTTTGGGTTCGTGTTATTGTTATTGTTATTGTTAGGGTTACGGTTAGGATTAGCAATATGGTTAGGTTTACTATTAGGGTTAGTGTTAGGGTCAGGGTCGAGGTTAGGGTTAGGGTTATGGTTAGTGTTAGGATTTGTGTTAGATTTAGGGTTAGTGTTATTGTTAGGGCTAGGGTTAGTGTGATGGATAGGGTGAGGGTTAGGGTTAGGATAAGTTTATTGTTATTGTTAAGGTTAGGGTTAGGGTTAGTATTGGGTTACCATTAGGGTTAGGGTTATTTTTAAGTTTAGGGTTAGGTTTAGGGTTAAGGTTACTGTTAGGGTTAGGCTTAGTGTTAGGGTTAGCCTTAGGGTTAGGTTTATTGTTAGGGTTAGGGTTAATGTTAGGGATTGGGTTATTGTTAGGGTTAGGTGTAGGGTTAGGTTTATTGTTAGGGTTAGCGTTAGGGTGAGGGTTAGGGTTAGGGTTATTCTTATTGTTAGTGCTATTGTTAGGGTTAGGGATTGTTGTTAGGATTAGGTTTAGGGTTATTGTTAAGTTCTGCGTATTGTCAGTGTTAGGGTTATGGTTAGGTTTAGGGTTAAGATTAGGGTTAGGTTTAGGGTTATTGTTATGCTTAGGGTTAGAGTTAGGGTTTGGATTAGGGTTAGGTTTAGGGTTATGTTTAGCTTATTGCTAGTGTTAGTGTAGTGTTAGGTTAGGGTTATTTTTAGTGTTAGGATTAAGTTAGGGTTAGAGTTAGGGTTAGGGTTATTGCTATGGTTAGTGTTATGTTTAGGTTTAGCGTTAGAATTAGGGTTATTATTAGGGTTAGCTTTAAGGTTAGGGTTTAGGTTAGCATTAGGGTTAGGGTTAGCATTATGGTTGGGGTTAGCATTTTGGTTAGGGTTATTGTTTGGGATAGTGTTAGGGTTAGGATTAAGTTTAGGGTTAGGGTTAATGTTAAGGTTAGGGTTAGGGTTAGGGATAGGGCTAGAGTTAGGGTTAGGGTTAGTGTTAGAGTTGTGCTTAAGATTAGATTTAGGTTTAGGGTTCGACGTAAGGTTATTGTTAAGGTTAGGGTTAGGGATAGGGTTATGATTAAGGTTTGCGTTAGGGTTAGGTTTAGGGTTTGGTTAGGGTTAGCGTTTGGTATAGAGTTATTGTTAGGGTTATGGTTAGGATTAGGGTTAGAGTTAGGGTTATATTTGGATAAGGGTTAAGGTTAGAGTTTGGGTTAGGATTATGTTTAAGATTATTGTTAGTGTAAGGGTTATGTTTAGGGTTAGCATTAGGGTTAGGGTTAGGGTTAGGGTTAGTGTTAGACATAGGGTTATTGTGAGGGTTAGGGTGAGGTCTAGGGTTAGGTTAGTGTTTTTGTAAGGGTTAGGGTTAGGGTTATTGTTAGGGTCAGGGTTAGGAATAGGGTTAGGTTTAGGGTTATTGTTATTGTTAGGGTTAGGGTTAGTGTTAGGGTTAGCATTAGGGTTAGGGTTATTGTTAGGGTTAGGGTTAAGTTTAGGTTTAGGGTTAGTTTTAGGGTTAGCGTTAGTTTAGGGTTATTTTTAGGTTTAGGGTTAGAAATAGAGATAGTGTTAGGAATAGGTTTATTGTTTGGGTTAAGTTTAGGGTTAGTGTTAGTGTTATTGTTACGGGTAGGGTAAGGGTTAAGGTTAGCTTTTGGGTTAGGGTTAGCGTTAGTGTTAGGGTTATTGTTAGGGTTAGGTTTAGAAATAGAGTTAGGGTTAGGAATAGGGTTATTGTTAGGGTTAAGTTGTGGTTAGTGTTAGTTTTATTGTTTGGGTTAGGGTTAGCATTTGGCTTCGGGTTATTTTTAGGGTAAGTGTTTGGGTAACAGTCAAGATTAGGTTTAGTGTTAGGGTTAGGACTTGGGTTAGGGTATGGGTTATGGTGATTGTTAGGGTTATGGTTAGAGTTTGGGTCAGAGTTAAGGATAGGTTTACGGTTACGGTTAGGTTATTTTTTGGATAGGATTAGGGTTATGTTTAGGGTTAGGGTTAGGGTCAGGGTAGAGTTACGGTTTAGGGTTAGGGTTAGTGATAGGCTTAGGATTTGGGTTAGGGTTAGTGTTAGGGTTACTGTTACGGTAAGTGTTAGGGTTATGGTTAGGTTTAGGTTTAGTGTTATTGTTAGGTTTGGGTTAGGGTGAGAGTTAGGTTTAGGGTTGGTATTAGTGTAGGGTTAGGGGGAGGGTTAGGTTTAGGATTGATATTACGGTAGGGTTAGGGTTACGGTTAGCGTTAGGGTTAGGATTAAGCTTAGCATTTGGGTAGGGTTATTGTTAGGATTAGTGTTATGGTTAGGGTTAGGTTTAGGATTAGGGTTAAGGTTAGGGTTATTATTAGGTTTAGGGTTACAGATAGGGTTAGGATTAGGGTTAGGGTTAGAGTTATTGTTACTCTTAGGATTACGGTTAGGGTTGGGGTTGTTTTTTGGTTAGGATATGGGATAGGGTGTGGGTTAGGGTTAGTGTTATTGTTAGGGTTAATGTTAGGGTTAGGGTTAGGGTTTGGGTTAGGTTTCGGGGAAGTTTTAGGGTTAGGGTTAGTGTTGGGTTAGGGTTAGTCTTAAGGTTATTGTTAAGTTTAGGCTAAGGGTTAGGGTTAGGGTTATTGTTAACTTTAGGGTTAATGTTTGCTTTAGGGTTAGCATTTCTTTAAGAGTTAGGTTTAGGTTTAGGGTTAGGATTAATGGTAGGTTAGGGTTTGGTTTAGGGTTAGGGTAGGATTAGGGTTACTTTTATTGTTTGGGTTAGTTTTATGTTTAGGATTAGGGTTATGGTTATGTTTAGGGTTATTGTTAGGGTAGGGTTAGCCTTAGGTTTAGTGTTATTGTTAATGTTAGGGTTAGGGTTAAGGTTAGCTTTAGGGTTAGGGATATGGTTAGGGTTATTTTTAAGGTTAGGGTTAATGTTAGGGTTAGGGTTATTGTTAATTTTGGGTTATTGTTAGGTTTAGGTTTAGGTTTGGGTTATATTTTCGTTTAGAGATAGTGTTATGGTTGTGGTAGTGTTAGGGTTATTGTTAGGCTTAGGGTTAGAGTTGGTGTAAGGATTAAGGTTAAGTCAGGGTAGTGTTAGTGTTATTGTTAGGGTTAGGGTTAGGGTTGGGGTTTCTTTAGGGTTATGGTTATTGTTAGGGTTAGTTTTAAGGTTAACAGTGTAGTTGGGGTTAGGGTAAGGGTTAGCGTTCAGATAAGGGTTAGGATTAGTTTAGCTTAGGGTTAGGGTTAGGGTTAGGGTTGACCTTATTTTTATAGTTAGGATTAGGGTTAGGGTTATAGTTAGGGGTAGTGCTAGGGTTAGTGTTAGGGTTCCGGTTAGTTTTAGGGTTAGTGTTATTGATAGGGTTAGGGTCAGAGTTAGGGGTAGGTTTAGGTTTAAGGTTAGGGTTAGGGTTAATTTTAGGGTTAGGGTTAATGATAGGGTTAGCGTTAGGGTTAAGGTTATTGTTAAAGTTCGCGTTTGGGTTAGGGTTAAGTTTACTGTTAGGGTAAGTGTTAGGGTTAGGTTATGGTTAGGGTTAGGGTAGGGATAGGGTTAGGGTTAAGGTTAGGGTTAGGATTTGGGTTAGGGTCAAAATTAGAAGTGGGAATAGGGTTAGGGTAAGGGTTAGCATTCATATTAGGGTTAGGATTAGGTTTAGGGTAGGGGTAGGTTTAGGGTTAGGGTTAGGATTATGGTTAGGTTTATGGTTATTGTTATGGTTAGTATTAGGGTTAGGTTTATCTTTGGGGTTAGTGCTAGGGTTAGGTTTAGGGTTCGGGTTAGTTTTAGTTTTAGGGTTATTGTTAGGGTTAGGTTTTGTGTCAGGGTATGGGTTAGGGTTAGGTTTAGGGTTAAGTTTAGGGTTAGGTTTAGTGTTAGGGTTAGCTTTAGGGTGAGGGTTAGGGTTAGTTTTATTGTTAGGGGTTATTGTTATTGTTAGGTTTATAGTTAGGATTAGCAATATGGTTAGGGTTACTGTTAGGGTTAGGTTTAGGGTCAGGGTCGAGGTTAGGGTTAGGATTAGGGTTAGGGTTATGGTTAGTGCTAGGATTTGTGTTAGATTTAGTTTTAGGGTTATTGTTAGGGTTAGGGTTAGGGATAAGGTTACGGTTTGGGTGAGGGTTAGGTTTAGGGTTTGTGTTAGGGTTAGGGTTATTGTATGGTTTAGGTTTAGGGTTATTGTTAGGGGTAGGGTTAGGGTTAGGGTTAGGGTTTCGTTTAGGGTTAGCGTTAGGTTTGGCTTATTGTTAGGGTAAGGGTTATAGTTAGGGTTAGAGTTAGGATTAGGGTAAGGGTTAGTGTTATTATTAGGGCTAGGGTTAGTGTGATGGATAGGGTGAGGTTTAGGTTTAGGGTTAGCGTTAGTGTTATTGTTATAGTTAAGGTTAGGGCTAGGGTTAGGTTTAGGGTTAGGTTTAGGTTTAGGGTTAGTATTGGGTTAGCATTAGGGTTAGGGTTATTTTTAAGGGTAGGGTTAGGTTTAGGGTTAAGGTTAGCGTTAGGGTTAGGCTTAGTGTTAGGGTTAGCGTTAGGGTTAGGGTTAGGGTTAATTTTAGGGTTAGTATTAATGTTTGGGATAGGGTTATTGTTAGGGTTAGGTTTAGGTTAGGGTTATTGTTAGGGTTAGTGTTAGGGTGAGGGTTAAATTTATTGTTAGGGTTAGGTCTAATGTTTGGGTTAGTGTTCGAGTTAGATTTACGGTTAGGGTTATTGTTAGGGTTTGGTTATTGTCTGTGTTAGGGTTATGGTTAGGTTTAAATTTGGGTTAGGGTTAAGTTTAGGGTTAGGTTTAGGGTTAGTTTTAGGGTTATTGTTAGGCTTAGGGTTAGAGTTAGGGTTTGGATTAGGGTTAGGTTTAGGGTTAGGATTAGGGTTATTGTTAGTGTTAGTGTATTGTTAGGGTTAGGGTTATTTTTAGGGTTAGGATTATGTAAGGGTTAGGGTTAGTGTTACTTGTATGGTTAGTGTTATGGTTAGGTTTAGTATTAGAATTAGGGTTATTATTAGGGTTAGCTTTAAGGTTAGGGTGTAGGTTAGCGTTAGGGATAGGGTTAGGGTTAGGGTTCTCATTATGGTTAGCGCATTGTTTGGGACAGTGTTAGGGATAGGATTAAGGTTAGGGTTAGGGTTAATATTAAGGTTAGGTTTAGGTTTACGGTTAGGGTTACGGTTAGGGTTAGGGTTAGAGTTGGGTTTAAGATTAGATTTAGGTTTAGAGTTAGAATTACGGTTATTGTTATGGTTAGGGTTAGAGATAGGGTTATGATTACTGTTTGCATTATTGTTAGGGTTAGGGTTTGCCATAGAATTATTGTTAGGGTTATGGTTAGGATTAGGGTTAGAGTTAAGGTTATATTTGGTTTACGGTTAGGGTTAGAGTTTGGGTTAGTTTTATGTTTAGGATTATTGTTAGGGTAAGGGTTATGTTTAGGGTTAGCGTTAGGGTTAGGTTTAGGGTTAGTGTTAGACTTAGGTTTCTTGTGAGGGTTAGCGTGAGGGCTAGGGTTAGGGTTAGTGTTAGTGTTTTTATTAGGGTTAGGGTTAGGGTTAGTGTTATGGTTAGCATTAGGGTTATAGTTAGCATTAGTGTTAGGGTTAGGTTTAGGGTTATTGTTAGGGTCAGGGTTAGGAATAGGGTTAGGTTTAGGGTTAGTGCTATTGTTAGGGTTAGGGTTAGTGTTAGGGTTAGCATTAGGGTTAGGGTTATTGTTAGGGTTAGTGTTAGGGTTAAGGTTAGCTTTAGGGTTAGGGTTAAGGTTAGCTTTAGGGTTAGGGTTATTGTTAGGGTTAGGGTTAGTGATAGAGTTAGGTTTAGAAATAGGGTTTTTGTTAGGGTTAAATTTAGGGTTAGTGTTAGTGTTATTGCTAGGGTAAGGGTTAGGTTTAGGGTTAGCATTAGTGTTAGGGTTATTGTTAGGGTTAGGGTTAGAAATAGAGTTAGGGTTAGGAATAGGGTTATTGTTAGGGTTAAATTTAGGTTTAGTGTTAGTTTTATTGTTAGGGTTAGGGTTAGCATTTGGGTTAGGTTTATTTTTAGGGGTAGGTGTTACAGCAGGTTTCCCCGCCGGCTGCCGCTGGTTCTGCTGCCATTGTCCTGCAACCACGTGTGCCCCAAATAACACTCAGAGACTCTGTATTTGATACAATCCTGTTGGCCAGTTACCATTATTGTTAATGGGCTAGCTCTGTCTTAATTATTAACCCATTTCTACTTATCTAACTATTTCCACGTGGTCGTCTTATCGGGGAGCCGCGCGGCAGGCGTCCTCCTCCTGGTCTCCTAGCCCCACCTATCTAGTTTTCTATTGGCCACAGTGCTTTATTAACCAGTATGAGAAACATATATATAGAATAACATCTCCCATCATCTCCTCTTTTCTGTCTAAAGTAAAAGAAGGGGTTTAACCTTAACATAGTAAAATATAACGTACAACAGTTATCAAATAAGAATCACAGTTAACAACATTTAGTCCATTAACATTTTGTAAGACTTAAAGAAAATATCATCTATCCTATCTTTGTGAGTCTAAACTCCTATATGTAACTTATCTTTAATCCTAACTAAGGGAAAATATAATCATAACTACCTGTCTTCAACTCCTTCAAAGACCACAGAAGGATAATATATAAACTATGAAATGACAGAGACAATTCATTGCCTGGTCAGTCACCCAAATTTCTTCTTCTGTAATGTTCCATCTTCAGCCCATAGGCCATAATGTGTGTCCAGACTCCTCAACAAAGTAGAAAACTTTTCTCTGTGTCGTGTAAACTGTCTGGCTGTCTGGCAGCCTCTTCCATGAAGCAGGAATCCTGTAGCAATGTCCATCTTGCATCAGCAGTCACCCTTTTGTGGGTCCTGCATGTCCAGTTTCTACAACATAAAGTCAAACAGTCCAGAAGAGCAGTACCTTGCCTAAATGGCTAGTCTTGCCATATTAGAAGCAAACTTCGTAACGAGTTTCTTCAATGTCCATCTTCCTTTTTGATGCAGGTGGTGTTACCAGGAGCAGTTGTGCCTCACTGTTAAGAAAATCCCTAAACCATTTTAAATGCCATATTCTGTAGGTCTTTGAAAGGTTTGAAGAATGCCTAGTCATCTCAAATATATCCATGTATATATAGAAATCCTAACTAACTTAACTCTAAGTTTTGACTATTATAGGTAACTCTCTAATCTGTACTAAATTATACATTACATTTTTCAATGAGCTATAATACCTAAACAAGAGGAGAAATATACATATCATAAATTGACTTTAAATTGTATCAATAAAAGAAAATCTATTCCAAAGCAAAGTATTCATATCTATGCCATAATTCCCTTTTTACCTTTAAAAAGATTGCTTGTGGTTATTAACCAGTTATTACCAAGCCCATTGAAATGAAAACAAACATTATAAACAATATTTGGGAATCTGGGCGTCGTTCTTTCCAAACTACTTCCTGCTGATAGGGGGCGCTGTCATGGGGTTCCAAAGAAGATGCAGAAATCTTGGCTGTAGTCTGCAAGGCTTTATCTCAACTGCTTTGAATGTTGAATCACCTGGGGAGCTGTTTCTGGGTGTCTGGCTTGATTAAACCATATTAGTCTGGAAGAAATCAATAGCTTTTCATTTTCTGTGGAAACAAAAATAGAAATCCTTTTCCCCAGTAGCTTGTCCTTAGGCTTAAATTTTGGAGTCAAAGCATTCTTAAAATATATAAATTGAATTAATCTAGCAGCATTTCTTTTATTAGTAGTTGTTTTCTCAGCAATCAAATAATTTAAAGACAACAGAAGCATGTATAGTATCCAAAATTTCTCTGTGTTTTCCATCTTTACGTGGCTTTTTTATTATTCTATTTCTTCTACTTCTATTTTTACATATTTTGAGACAGGGTTTCTCTGTGTAACTTTTATCTGTCCTGGAATTCACTGCATACCAGGTTTACTTTGAAATCATAGAGATCTGCTTGCCTCTGTCTGCTGAGTACTAGGATTAATTCTACTTCCTTTTTTCTTTTTTAAACCATTGTATCCTGTTTCTTTTTCTCTCCCAAGCCAGCGTATTTTTTAAAACACAGTGTAAACCTTCATTGCAGCTCTCATATACACCAATGAATTGTTAGCAGAGCTCTTTAAAAGCAAGGTGGTTTTTTGCCGCTTATGCTAATTTTGGAAACCTCTCTTAAAGGAGCCGTGCAAATCTCTGTCTACAGCAAAACAAATCCAACCGAGAAAATGTTGCTACCAATAAGTCTTGCTAGTCTCTGTTCCCTTGTTTCTAAAAACTATTTTATAAGCTTTTGTTAAATTTTAAGTGAAAGTTCTCAATCCCAGTTCTGACACCATTATGTTACAGCAGGTTTCCCCGCCGGCTGCCGCTGGTTCTGCTGCCATTGTCCTGCAACCACGTGTGCCCCAAATAATACTCAGAGATTCTGTATTTGATACAATCCTGTTGGCCAGTTACCATTATTGTTAATGGGCTAGCTCTGTCTTAATTATTAACCCATTTCTACTTATCTAACTATTTCCACGTGGTCGTCTTATCGGGGAGCCGCGCGGCAGGCGTCCTCCTCCTGGTCTCCTAGCCCCACCTACTAGTTTTCTATTGGCCACAGTGCTTTATTAACCAGTATGAGAAACATAATATACAGGGGTAGCGTTAGGGTCAGGGTTATTGTTAGGTTTAGGGTTAGGAATAGGGTTAGGGTATGAGTTATTGTTATTGTTAAGGTTAGTGTTAAAGTCAGGTTCGGGGTTAGGATTAGGGTTAGGTATAGGGTTAAGGTTAGGTTTAGAATTTGTGTTAGGGTTAGTGTTAGGGTTAAGGCGATTGTTAGGGTTAGGGTTTGTGTTAGAGTTAGGATTAGGTTTAGGTTAGTGGTAGGGTTAGGGTTAGGATTAGGGTTAGGTTTAGTCTTATTGTTAGGGTAAGAGTTAGGTTTAGGGTTAAGTTTAGCGTTAGGTTTAGGGTTAGGCTTATTTTTAGCATTAGGTTTAGGGTTAATGTTAGTGTTAGGTTTATGGTTAGGATTAGGGTTAGGGGAAGGTTTATTGTTAGGGTTAGGGTAAGGATTATGTTTAGTGGTTTTGTTAGGGTTACGGTTAGGGTTAAATTTATGGTTAGGGTTACTGAAAGAGTTAGGGTTATTGTGAAGGTTAGGGTAAATGTTAGGGTTATGGTTAGGGTTTGGGTTAGATTTAAGATTAGGATTAGGGTTATGGTTTAGTTGTAGGGTTAGGCTTAAGGTTAGAGTTTGGATTTGGATTAAGTTATGTTTTCGGGTTAGTGTTAATGTTATTGTTATGGTTAGGTTTATGGTTAGCGTTAGGGTTAGGTTATTTTTAAGTTTAGGGTTAGGGTTATGTTTAAGTTTAGCGGTGGGGTTAGTGTTAGGGTAAGGGTTATCATTCAGATTAGGGTTAGGATTAGGTTTAGGGTAGGGGTAGGGTTAGGGTTCTGGTTAGGGTTAGGGTTATTGTTATGGTTAGGATTAGGGTTCAGGTTAGGTTTATGGTTAGGGTTATTTTTCGGGTTAGGGTTAGTGTTAGGGTTAGGTTTAGGGTTAGGGTTAGTGTTAGGGTTAAATTAGGGATAGGGTTAGTGTTAGAAATAGGGTTATTGTTAGGGTTACGTTTAGGGTTAGGGTTAATGTTAGCATTAGCGTTAAGTTTAGGTTTATGGTTAGCAATAGGGTTAGGGTTATTGTTTGGGTTAGGGATAGCATGAGGATTAGGTCTAGTGTTAGGGTTAAGGTTAGGGTTAGGATTAGGGTTAGTGTTAAGGTTAGGGTTATTGTTAGGCTATGGATAGAGTTGGGGTAAGATTAGGGTTAGGTTTAGGGTTAGAATTAGGTTTATTTTTAGGGTTAGCGTTAAGGTGAGCGTTAGGGTTAGGGTTAGGGTTGGGTTAGTTTTAGGGTTAGGGTTATTGTTAGGGTAAGATTTAGGGTGAATTTTAGGGTTAGGATTATGGTTTGGGTTAGGCTTAGGTTTTTTGTTAGGGTTAGGGTTAGGGTTAGGGTAAGTGTTAATGTTATGGTTAGGGGTTAGCGTTAGGGTTAGGGTAAGGGTTAGTGTTATTGTTAGGGTTAAGGTTAGTGTGAAAGCAGGCTGAGGGTTAGGTTTAGGGTTAGTGTTTGGGTTAGTGTTATTGTTAGTTTTAAGTTTAGGGTTAGTGTTAGGGTTAGCGTTAGTGTTAGAGGTATTGTTAGGGTTAGGGTTAAGGTTAGAGTTAGTGTTAGGGTTAGTGTTAAGTTTGGGATTATTGTTAGGGTTAGGAATAGTGTTAGGTTTAGTGTTAGGGTTAGGGTTATTATTAGGGTTAGGGTTACAGTGATGGTTAGGGTTAGGATTAGGATTAGGATTATAGTAGGGGTAGGGAAAAGGCTAATATTAGGGTTAGGATTTGGGGTTTGGGGTGTGGTAACAGTTTTAGGGTTAGGCTTAGGTTAGGGTTAGGGATACGGTGAGTGTTTGGATTAGAGTCATTGTTAGTATTAGTTTTATGGTTATTGTTAGGGTTGGGGTTAATGTTAAGGTTAGGGTTAGGCTTAGTTATATTGTTAGGGTTAGGGTTATGTTTAAGGTTAACTTTTGGATTAGGGTTATGTTGAGGGTTAAAGTTTGTGTTATTCTTAGGGTCAGGTTTAGGCTTAGGGTTAGTTTTATTTTAGGGTTAGGGTTAGCGTTAAAGTTAGCATTAGGGTTAGGGTTAGGGTTAGCATTAGGTTTAGGGTTATTTTTAGCGTTACGTTTATGGTTTGGATTAGGGTTATGTTAGGGTTAGGGTTATTGTTAGGGTTTTTTTAGGGTTAGGGTTAAGGTTAGCGTTAGGGTTAGGGTTAGTTAGGGTTAGTTTTAGAAATAGGGTTAGGGTTAGGGTTATTGTTAGGGTTAGGCTTATGGTTAGGTTACTGTTATTGTTAGGGTTAGCATTAGGTTTAGGGTTATTGTTAGGTTTAGGGTCAGGGTCGAGTTTAGGATAAGTGTTAGTGTTAAAGTTAGGGTAAGGCTTAGGTTTAGGATTTGATTTACGGTTAGGGTTAGGATTATTTTTAGGGTAAGTGTTACAGTTAGGTTTAGGGTTAGGTTTATGGTTAGTGTTATTGTTAGGTTTATGGTCAGGGTGAGGGTAATATTTACGATTAGGGTTAGTGTTATTGTTAGGGTTAGGGTTAGATTTAGGATTACAGTTACCATTAGGTTTATGGTTAGGGTTAAGGTTACCGTTTGGGTTAGGGTTATGGTTAGAGTTAGCTTTAGGTTTAGGGTTAGGATTAGGGTTATGGTAGGGTTAGGGTTATTGTTAGGGTTAGGTTAGGGTTAGCGTTAGTGTTAGGTTTATTGTTCGGGATAGGGTTAGAGTTACGGTTAAGGTTCGCCGTGGGATTAGGGTTAGGATTAGGTTTGGGACAGCGGTAGGTTTAGGGTTAGGGTTCCGAATATGGTTAGTGTTTAGTTTACTGTTATGGTTAGGATTAGGGTTGGGTTACGGTTATGGTTAGGGTTATTATTAGGGTTAGTGTTAGGGTGAACATTAGGGTTAGGGTTAGTGCTATTGTTAGCGCTAGTGTTAGGGTTCGGGTTAGGTTTAGGGTTATGTTTATTGTTAGGGTAAGTGTTAGGGTTAGGGTTCGGGATAGGTTCAAGGTTAGGGTTAGGGTTGAATTTAGGATTAGTTTTATGGTTAGGTTTATGTTTAGGGTTATGTTTAGGGTTATTGTTAGGCTTAGGGTTAAAGTTAGGGTTAGGATTAGGCTTAAGTTTAGGGATAAGGTTATTGTTAGTATAGGGTAGTGCTAGGGTTAGAGTTATTTTTTGGGTTACGGTTAGGTTAGGGTTAGGGTTAGTGTTAGGGTAAGTGTTAGGGTTATGGTTAGGGTTAATTTTAGGGTTAGTGTTATAGTTAGGGTTAGAGTGAGGGTGAGGTTTAGGGGTAGAGTTAGGGTTAGTGTTATTTTTAGGGTTAGCGTTATAGTTAGGTTTACGCTTAAGGTTAGGGTTAGGTTTATGTTAGGGTTAGGGTTAATGTTAGCATTAGGGTTAGGATTAAGGTTAGGCTTAGCATAAGGGTTAGGGTTAGGGTTATTGTTAGGGTTAGTGTTATTGTTCGGCTTAGGGTTTGAGTTAGGATTAGGATTAGGGTTAGGTTTAATGTTAGGGTTAGGGTAGTGTTAGGGTTAGGGTTATAGTTTGGGTTAGGGTGAGGTTAGGGTTAGGGTTAGTGATAGGATTAGGGTTATTTTTAGGGTTAGAGTTGAATTTAGGTTTAGTGTTAGGCTTTTGGTTAGAATTAGAGTAATTGTTAAGGTTAAGTTTAGGGTGAATGTTAGGGTTAGGCTTAGGGTTAGTGTTATTGTTTGTGTTAGGGTTAGGTTTAGGGTTAGGGTTATGATTAGCATTAGGGTTAGCGTGAGGGTTAGGGTTATTGTTAGGGATAGGTTTAGGGTTACGGTTAGGATTAAGGTTAGCATTTGGGTTAGGATTAGGGTTAGATTAGGGTTAGGGTTAAGGTTATCATTAGGTTTAGGGTTATGGTTAGGGTTAGGGTTAGCTTAAGGTTTAGGGTTATTTTTAGGGTTAGAGTTAGCGCTAGGGTTAAGGTTATTGTTAGGGTTAGGGTTAGGGTTAGGGTTAAGGTTAGCAATACGTTTAGGATTAGGGTTAGTGTTAGGGTTTGGGTTAGGAATAGGGTTAGGGTTAGGGTTATTGTTAGGGTTTGGTTTAGGGTTAGATTTGTATTATTGTTAGGGTTAGTGTTAGGGTTGTTTTTAGCGTTAGGGTTAGGATTATTGTTAGGGTTAGTGTTAGTGTCAGGGTTGAGGTTAGGATTATGGTTAGGTTGTGTAAGGGTTACTGTTAGTGTTATTGTTAGGGTAAGTGTTATGGTTAGGGTTAGGTTTAGAGTTAGTGTTATTGTTAGGGTTAGGTTTAGGGTGATTTTTGAGTTTAGGGTTTGGGTTAGTGTTATTGTTAGTGTAGGATTAGGGTTAGCGTTAGGGTTAGGGTTTTTGTTAGGGTTAGGCTTAGGTTTGGGTTAGATTTCAGTATAGGTTAGGGTTAGTGTTTGTGTTAATTTTAGGGTTAGGGTTAGGGTTATCGTTAAGGTTAGGGATATTTTTAGTGTTCGGATTACGGTTAGGGTTAAGGTTAGCAGTGGGTTTAGGTTTAAAGTATGGGTTAGTGTTCGGATTAGGGTTAGGATTAGGTACAGTGTAGGTGTTGGGTTAGGTTTAGGGTTAGTGTTAGGATAAAGGTTAGAATTAGAGTTATTTTTATTGTTTGAATTAGGGTTAGGGTTAGGGTTATTGTTAGAATTAGGGTTAGGGTTAGGATTATTGTTAGTGTTAGGGATAGGGTTAGGGTTAGCGTGTGGTTAGGTTTAGGGTTAGGGTTTTTGTTACGGTTAGGGTTAGGGTCAATGTTAGAGTTAGGGTTAGGTTTAGGGTTGGGGTTAGGATTAGGGCTAGGTTTAGTGTTATTGTTAGGATCAGGGTTAGATTTAGGGTTAGGATTAGGGTTAGGTTTATGGCTATGGTTATGGTTATTTTTAGTGTTAGTGTAGTGTTAGGGTTAGCTGTATTTTTAGAGTTAGGTTTAGGTTAGGGTTAGTGTTAGGGTTAGTGTTATTGTTATGTTTAGGGTTAGCATTATGGTTAGCGCTAGAATTAGGGTTATTGTTAGTGTTAGGGTTAAGTTTAGCGTTAGGGTTAGGGTTAGCATTAGGGTTACAGTTAGGGGTATTGTTTGGGTTAGGGTTAGTGTTAGGGCTAAAGTTAGGGTTAGGTTTAGAGTTAGGGTTAGGGTTAGTGTTAGGGTTAGAATTATGGTTATTGTTAGGGTAGTGTTATGGTGAGTGTTAGTGTGAGGCTTAGGTTTAGTGTTATCGATTGGGTTAGGGTTTGGTTTAGGGTTAGGTTTATGGTTAAGGTTAGGGTTAGGGTTAGCGTTAGGTTTAGGGTTATTGTTAGGGTGAGGTTAATGTTTAGTATTAAGGTTATTGTTAGGGTTAGGGTTAGGTTTGGGTTTAGCGTTACGGTTAGTGGTGGGGTTAGGGTTAGAGTAAGGGGTAGCATTCGGATTAGGGTTTGGATTAGTTTTAGGGGAGGGGTAGGTTTAGGGTTAGGGTTAGGTTTATGATTAGGGTTAGGGTGAGGGTTAGGGTTAGGATTAGGGTTATTTTTAGGGTTAGGGTTAGGGTTCGGGTTAGGGTTAGGGTTATTGTTAGGGTTAGGGTTGGGTTTAGTGTTTGTGTTAGGTTTATGGTTAGTGTTAGGGTTAGGGATAGTTTAGGATTAACAGGGTTAGGGTTATTAAGGTTAGGGTTATGGTTAGTGTTACTGGTAAGGATAAGATTATGGTTACAGTTATGTTTAGGGTTTTGGTTAGGGTTTGGGTTATTATTAAGGTTAGAGTTATTGTTAGGGTTAGGTTTAGGGTTTGGGTTAGGTTTAGAGTTATAGGTAGGGTAATGGTAGGGCTAGTGTTAGTGTTATTGTTCGGGTTATGGTTAGGGTTAGGGTGAGGGTTAGGGTAATTGTTAAGGTCAGGGTTAGGGTGAGGTTTAGGATTAGGGTTATGTTTAGAGTTATTTTAGGGATAGGGTTAGTGTTATGCTTATTGTTAGGGCTAGGTTTAGGTTTATGGTTAGGGTTAGTTTTAGGGTTATTCATAGGATTAGGTTTAGACTTGTTATGATTGGGGTTTTGTTTAGTGTTAGGTTTATTGTTAGTGTTAGGGTTAAAGTTATTGTTAGGGTTAAGATTAGGGGTATGGTTAGGGTTAGGTTTAGAGTATGGGTAAGGTTAGGGTTAGGGTTATGGTTATGTTTAGGATTACTTTAGGGTTAGAGTTAGGTTTCGCATAAGGTTTAGGGTATGGGTAGGGTTAGTGTTAGTGTTAGGATTAGGGGTTGTTGTTTGGGTTGGGGTTAGAGATAGGTTTAGGGTTGGGCTTAGTTAGGTTCAGGGTTAGAGGGTTAGGGTTATTGTTAGGTTTTTTGTTAGGATTAGTATTAGGGTTAGAGTTAGGGTTAAGATTAGGGTTAGCATTAGGGTTAGTGTTATTATTAGGGTTAGGGATAGGGTTAGGAATAGGGTTAGGTTTTGGGTTATTTTTAGGTTTAGTATTAGGGTTAGGGTTAGGGATATTGTTAGGGTAAGTGTTATGTTTGGGTTTAGCATTAGGGTTAGGGTTAGGATTATGGTTAGGAGTAGGGTTATCGTTAGGGTTAGAGATATTATTAGGGTAAGGTTTATGGTTAGGTTTAGTGTTATTGTTAGGGTTAGGGTTAAGGTTAGCGTTAGGGTTTGGGTTAGGGTTAGGGTTAGTTGTAGGGTTAGGGATAGGGTTAGGTTTAGGCTTAGAGTTAGGGTTGTTGTTAGGGTTAGGGTCAGGGTTATGGTTAGGTTTAGTGTTAAGGTTAGCATTAGATTTAGGGTTATTTTTAAGGTTAGGTTTAGTGTTAAGATTAGGGTTATGATTAGGGTTATGGGTATATTTAGGGTTAGGGTTAGTGTAAGGTTTAGTGGTTGGGTGAGGTATAGGGATAGGTTTAGGGTTAGGGTTAGAGTTAGGTTTATTGTTATGGTTAGGGTTAGCTTTATTGATAGGGTTAGGTTATGGTTAGGGTTATGGTTAGGGTTATTGTTAGTTCTAGGGTTAGGGTGAGGTTGAGGTCTATGGCTAGATTTATGGTTAGTGTTTTTTTTAGGGTTAGAGTTAGGGTTAGGGTTATTGTTAGGGTTAGGATTATGGTTAGGATAAGGGTTATCTTTATGTTAGGGCTATTGTTAGGGTTTGGTTTAGGGTTAGGTTTAGTGTTATTGTTAGGGTTATATTTAATGTTAGCGCTAGGGTTTGGGTTAGGGTTAGGTTTAGTTGTAGGGTTAGGGTTAGGTTTAGGTTAGTTTTAGAGTTAGGATTATACTTAGGGTTAGGTTTAGGTTTTGGGTAAGGGTTAGATTTAGGGTTATTATTAGGGTAAGGTTACGGTTAGGGTTCGTATTAGTGTTAGGGTTTGGGTTAGGGTAAGGGTTAGTGTTATTGTTAGGGTTAGTGTTTGTGTGAGTGTTAGGGTTAGGTTGAGGGTTATTGATAGGGTTAGGTTTAGGGTAGGGTTTGGGTTATGGTTAGGGTTATGGTTAGGGTTATTGTTAGGGTAAGGGTAATGATTAGCGTTTGCATTAGGTTTAGGGTTTTTGTTAGGATTAGGCTTAGGTTTAAGGTTAGCGTTAGATTTAAGATTAGGGTTAGGGTGAGCTTTAGGGTTAGGGTTAGGTTTAGTGTTAATGTTTGATTTAGGGTTATGGTTAGGGTTAGTGTTAGGGTTAGCATTAGGTTTAAGGTTATTGTTACGGTTAGTTATAGGGTTAGGATTACGGTTATTGTTAGGGTTATTTTTAGGGTTAGGGTAAGGTTTAGTGTTATTGATAGGGTTAGGGTTAGAGTTAAGGTTAGCTATAGTGTTACGGTTAGGGTTAGTGGTAGAGTGAGGGTTAGGTTTAGGTTTAATGTTAGGGTTAGAGTTAGGGTTATTGTTAGGGTTTGGGTTAGGGTTAGGGTTATTGATAGTGTTAGGTTTAGGTTAGGATTAGGGTTAGGTTTATTGTTAGTGTTAGGGTAAGGTTTAGCGTTAGGGTTTGGGTTGGGTTAGGGTTATTAATAGGGTTAGTGTTAGGTTTAGTGTTATTGTTAGGGTTAAAGTTAGGGTTAAGATTAGCATTAGGTTTAGGGATAGGGTTAGGATTACTGTTAGGGTGAGGGCTATTGTTACGGTTATTGTTAGTGTTTGGGTTAAGGTTATTGTTAGGCTTAGGGTTAGAGTTGGGGTTAGGAGTAGGGTTAGGTTTAGGGTTAGTATTAGGGTTAGGCTTAGGTTAATGTTAGGGTTGAGGGTAGGGTTATGGTTATGGTTAGCATTAGGGTTAGGCTTAGGTTTAGCGTTAGGGTTAGGGTTATTATTAGGGTTAGGATTATGATTAGTATTAGGGTTATGTTTAGGGTTAGGATTATTCTTAGGGTTAGGGATGAAGTTAAGGTTAACGGTGGTGTTAGGTTTCAGGTAAGGGTTAGCGTTCAGATTAGGGTTAGGATTAGGTTTAGGGTAGGGGCAGTGTAGCGTTAAGGTTAGGATTAGGGCTTGTGTTATTGTTATGGTTAGGACTAGGGTTGGGTTAAGGTTATGGTTAGTGTTATTGTTAGGGTTAGGGTTAGGGTTAGGGTGAGCATTAGGGTTAGGTTTAGGGTTATTGATAGCTTTAGTGTTAGGGTTAGTGTTATCATTCTGGTTAGGTTTTGGGTTAGGGTTATTGTTAGGGTTAGTGTCAGGGTTAGGGTTAGGTTTATGGTTAGGCTTAAAGTTAATGTTAGGGTTATTGTTAGGATTATTGTTAGAGTTAGTGTTAAGATTAGGGTTAGGTTTAGTGTTAGGGTTAGGGTTTTTGTTAGTGTTAGGGTAGTGTTAGGGTTAGGGTTACTTTTAGGGATAGGTTAGGGTTAGGGTTAGGGTTAGGGTTATTGTTAGGCTTAGTGTTTGAGGTGGGGTTAGGATTAGGGTTAGAATTAGGGTTATTGTTAGGGTTAGTTTTAGGGTGAGTGTTAGGGTTAGACTTAGGATTAGTGTTATTGTTAGGATTAGGTTAAGTGTTAAGGATAGGGTTATGGTTAGCATTAGGGTAGGTTTAGGGTTAGCGTTAGGGTCAATGGTTATTGTTAGGGTTAGGATTATGGTAAGGATTAGGGTTATCATTAGGGTTAGGTTTATTTTTTGAGTTAGGTTTAGGTTTTTGTTTAGTGTTACTGTTAGCCTTAAGGTTAGTTTTAAGGTTAGCTTTAGGGTTTGGGCTTGGTTTAGCGTTAGTGGTAGGGTTAGGGTTAGGGTTAGGTTTAGGGTTAGGGTTTGGTTAAGGGTTACATTTATGGTTATTTTTAGGGTATGGGTTATAGTTATAGTTAGCGTTATGGTTAGTGTTATTGTTAGGGTTAGTGTTATTGTTAGGTTTAGGGTTACTGTGAGGGTTAGGGTGAGGTTTATAGTTAGGGATAGGGTTAGTGTTATTGTTTGGTTTATGGTTATGGTTAGGGTTAGTGTCAGGTTTATCATCATGGTAGAGTTATGGTTAGGGTTAGGTTTAAAGTTAGGATTAGGGATATGGTTAGGGTTAGGGTTAGGGTTAGGTTAAGGTTTAGTGTTATTGTCAGGTTTAGGGTTAGGTTTATGGTTAGTGTTAGGGTTAATGTTAGGGTTATTGTTAGGCTTAGTGTTAGAGTTAGTGTTAGGATTAGGATTAGGTTTAGTGTTATGGTTAGGGTTTTTGTTAGTGTTAGGGTAGTGTTAGGGTTATGGTTATTTTTAGGGTTAGGTTAGGGTTAAGTTAGGGTTAGAGTTGGGGTTTGATTAGGGTTAGGATTAGGGTTAGAATTAGAGTTACTGTTTTGGTTAGGGTTAGGGTGAGTGTTAGGGTTAGTCTTATGGTTAGTGTTATTGTTAGGGATATTGTTAGGGTTAGGGTTAGTGGTAGGATTAGGGTTAGGTATAGGTTTATGTTTAGGGTTAGTGTTTGTGTAAGGGTTAGAGTTAGGGTTACTGTTAGGGATAGTGTTAGGGTTAGGGTTAGTGTTATTTTTAGGGTTAGGGTTAGTGTGAGGGTTAATGTGAGGGTTATGGTTAGGGATAGGTTCAGTGGTATTGTTTGCTTTATGGTTATGGTTAGGATTAGTGTTAGGGTTACCATTAGGGCACGATTAGGTTTAAGTTTAGGATTATGGTTATGATTAGGGTTAGGGTTAATTTTAGGGTTAAGATTAGGGTAAGGTTTAGTGTTATTGTCAGGTTTAGGGTTGGTGTTAAGCTTAGCGTTACTTTTAGGATTAGGGTTAGGTTTAGGGTTAGTGTTAGGGTTAGGGTTATTGTCAGAGTTATGGTTAGGAATAGGGCTAGGGTTAGGTTTATTAGGATTTGGTTTAGTGTTAGTATTATTGTTAGGGTTACGGTCAGGGTTAGGATTAGCATTATGGTTAGGGTTTTTATTAGGGTTAATGCTATTGTTAGGGTTAGGGTTAGGATTATTGTTAGGATTATTGTTAGGGCTAGTATTATTGTTAGGGTTAGGGTTAGGCTTATGGTTAGCAATGTGTTTAGGGTTAGGGTAAGTGTTAGCGTTAGGATTAGGTTTACGATTAGTCTTAGGGTTGTGTTAGGGTTAAGGTTAGCAATAGGTTTAAGATTAGGGTTAGGGTTAGCGTTAGGCTTAGAGTTATTGTTAGGGTTAGGGTTAGCATTAGGGTTAGGGTTTTTTTTTAGGCTCTGGTTTAGAGTTGGGGTTAGGTTAGAGATATGTTGAGGATTAGAATTAGGGTTATTGTTAGGGTTAGGGTTAGGGTTATTGTTAGGTTTAGGAATAGGGTTGGGGTTTGGTTATTGTTATGGTTTGGTTTATGGTTAGGGTTAGTATTATTGCTAGGGTTAGGGTTAGTTTTAGGATTAGCGTTAGGGTTAGGATTATTGTTAGGGTTAAGGATAGAGTCAGGGTCGAGGTTAGGATGAGGGTTAAAATTTGGTTAGGGTTAGCGTTAGGGTTATTGTTTCGGTAAGTGTTAGTATTAGGGTTAGGTTTAGGTTTAGTGTTAGTGTTATTATTAGGGTTAAGTTTAGGGTGAGGGTGATGTTTAGGGTTAGGTTTAGGGTTAGGGTTATTGTTAGGGTTAGGGTTAGTGTTATACTTAGCCTTAGGGTTAGGGTTATTGTTAGGGTTAGGGTTTGGGTTATATTTAGGTTTAGGGTGAGGGTTATGGTTAGTTGTAGGGTTAGGGTTATTGTTAGGCTTAGGGTTAGATTTGGGGTTAGAATTAAGTTTAGGATTAAGGTTAGTGTTAGTGTTATGGTTAGGATTAGGGTTAGGGTTAGGTTTAGGGTTATGGTTAGCGGTGGGTTTATGGTTAGGGTTAGGATAAGGGTTAGTGTTCGGATTAGGGATAGGATTAGGTTTATGGTAGGGGTTGTGTTAGGGTTAGGCTT
The DNA here is from genome assembly GCA_030556225.1 of Cricetiscus sungorus. NCBI lineage: Eukaryota > Metazoa > Chordata > Mammalia > Rodentia > Cricetidae > Cricetiscus > Cricetiscus sungorus. The sequence continues at coordinate 218,976 of JANBXA010000424.1, forward strand.
AGGTTTAGGATTAGGGTTAGTGTTAGAGTTATTGTTATGGTTAGAATTAGGGTTAGGGTTAGGTTTATTGTTAGGGTTAGGGTTAGGGTCAGGGTTAGGGTTAGGTTTAGGTATAGGGTTAGGGTTAAGGTTAGAGTTAGGTTTAGGGTTAGGGTTAGGTTTAGTGTTATGGTTTGTGTTAAATTTAGGGTTATTGTTATTAGGATTAGAGTTAGGGTTAGAATTAGGGTTAGGTTAAGGTTAGGGTTAGGTTAAGGTTAGGGTTAGGGTTATTATTAGTGTTAGTGTAGTGTTAGGGTTAGTGTTAGCTTTAGGGTTATGCTCATTTTTAGGGTTAGATTTATGGTTAGGATTAAGGTTTGGGTTAAAGTTATTGTTAGGGATAGGGTTAGGGTTAGGTTTAGTGTTGTTATTAGGGTTAGCTTTAGGTTTCAGGTTACCATTAGGGTTAGGGATAGGGTTAGGTTTAGTGTTATTATTAGGGTTAGCTTTAGGTTTCAGGTTACCATTAGGGTTAGGGATAGGGTTAGGTTATTGTTAAGGTTAGGGTTAATGTTAGGGTTAGTGTTAGGGATTGCATTAGATTTAAGTTTAGGGTTAGTGTTATGGTTAATGATAGGGTTAGGGTTATTGTTACGCTAAGGTTTTGTTGAGGTTGGGATTATGATTAGGGTTAGATTTAGGGTTAGTGTGAGGGTTAGGATTAGGGTTAGGGTTATTGTTAGGCTTAGGGTTAGAGTTGGGTTTAGGATTAGGGTTAGGTTTAGGTTTAGAATTATGGTTATTGTTAGGGTTAGGTTGACTGTTAGGGTTAGGCTTAGGATTAGTGTTATTGTTAGCGTTAGGGTTAGGTTTTGCGTTAGGGTTAGTTTTAGGTTAGGGTTATGGTTAGCGTTAGGGTTACGGTTACGGTTAGGGTTAGGGTTAGCCTTAGGGTTAGTGTTATTGTTAGGCTTAGGGTTAGATTTGGGTTTAGGATTAGGGTTAGGTTTAGGTTTACGGTTATTGTTAGGGTTAGGTTGACTGTTAGGGTTAGGTTTAGGATTAGTGTTATTGTTAGCGTTAGGTTTAGGGTTAGGTTTAGCGTTAGGGTTAGAGTTAGGTTAGGGTTATGGTTAGCATTAGGGTTACGGTTAGGGTTAGCATTAGGGTTACGGTTAAGGTTAGCGTTAGGGTTAGCCTTAGGGTTAGGGTTATTGTTAGGGTTAGGGTTAAGGTTAGCATTGGGGTTAGGTTTAGGGTAAGTGTTAGTGTTGGGATTAGGTTTAGGATTAGTTTTAGGGTAGGGGTACGGTTAGGTTTAGGGTTAGAGTTAGGATTAGGGTTAGGGTTATTGTTTTGGTTAGGAATAGGGTTAGGGTTAAGGTTAGGGTTATTGTTAGGATTAGGGTTAGGGTGAGGGTTAGAGTGAGGAATATGGTTATTGTTAGTGATAGTGTTACGTTTAGGGTTCAGGTTAGGTTTAGGTTTAGGTTATTGTTAGTGTTAGGGTTAGGGTCAGGTTTAGGGTTAGGGTTAGGTTTAGGGTTAGGACTAGTGTTAAGTTTAGGGTTAGTTTTAGGGTTAGGGTTAGGATTAGGTTTACGTTCAGGGTTTGGGTTAGTGTTATTTTTAGTGTTAGCGTAGTGTTAGGGTTAGGGTTAGGTTAGGTTAGGTTACTGTTGTGCTTAGGTATATGGTTAGTGTTAGGATTAGGGTTAGGGTTAGCATTTGGGTTAGGGTTAGGGTTAGGGTTAGCACCAGAAATAGGGTTATTGTTTGGGTTAGAGTTAGGGTTAGGATTAGTTTTATTGTTAGGGTTAAGGTTAGGTTTAGGTTTAGGGTTAGGGTTAATTTAGTGTTAGGTTTAGGGTTATTGTTAGGCTTGGGGTTAGAGTTGGGGATAGGTTAGAGTTATGTTGAGGACTAGAATTATGGTTATTGTTAGGGTTAGGGTTAGGGTTATTGTTAGGTTTAGGTTTAGGAATAGAGTTGGGGTTTGGTTATTGTTATGGTTTGGTTTATGGTTAGGGTTAGTATTATTGTTAGGGTTAGGGTTAGTGTTAGGATTAGCGTTAGGGTTAGGATTATTGTTAGGGTTAAGGATAGAGTCAGGGTTGATGTTAGGATGAGGTTTAAAATTTTGTTAGGGTTAGCGTTAGGGTTATTGTTTCGGTAAGTATTAGGATTAGGGTTAGGGCTAGGTTTAGTGTTAATGTTATTATTAGGGTTAAGTTTAGGGTGAGCGTGATGTTTAGGGTTAGGTTTAGGGGTAGTGTTATTGTTAGGGTTAGGGTCAGTGTTATACTTAGCGTTAGGGTTAGGGTTATTGTTAGAGTTAGGGTTTGGGTTATATTTAGGTTTAGGGTGAGTGTTATGGTTAGTGGTAGGGTTAGGGTTATTGTTAGGCTTAGGGTTAGATTTGGGGTTAGAATTAAATTTAGGATTAGGGTTAGTGTTAGTGCTATGGTTAGGATTAGGGTTAGGGATATTGTTAGAGTTAGGGTTAGGTTTAGGGTTATGGTTAGTGGTGGGGTTAGGGTTAGGAAAAGGGTTAGCATTCGGATTAGTGTTAGGATTAGGTTTATGGTAGGGGTTGTGTTAGAGTTAGGCTTAGGTTTAGGATGAGGTTTAGTGTTAGAGTTATTGTTATGGTTAGAATTATGGTTAGGGTTAGGGTTAGGTTTATTGTTAGGGTTAGGGTCAAGATTAGGGTTAGGTTTAGGTATAGGGTTAGGGTTAAGGTTAGACTTAGGTTTAGGGTTAGGGTTAGGTTTAGTGTTATGGTTTGTGTTAAATTTAGGGTTATTGTTATTATTAGGATTAGAGTTAGGGTTAGAATTAGGGTTAGGTTAGGGTTAGGGTTATTATTAGTGTTAGTGTAGTGTTAGGGTTAGCGCTAGCTTTAGGGTTATGCTCATTTGTAGGGTTAGATTTATGGTTAGGATTAAGGTTTGGGTTAAAGTTATTGTTAGGGATAGGGTTAGGGTTAGGTTTAGTGTTGTTATTAGGGTTAGCTTTAGGTTTCAGGTTACCATTAGGGTTAGGGATAGGGTTAGGTTTATTGTTAAGGTTAGGATTAATGTTAGAGTTAGTGTTAGGGATTGCGTTAGATTTAAGTTTAGGGTTAGTGCTATGGTTAATGGTAACGTTAGGTTTATTGTCATGCTAAGGTTTAGTTGAGGTTAGGATTATGATTAGGGTTAGATTTAGGGTTAGTGTGAGGATTAGGATTAGGGTTAGGGTAATTGTTAGGCTTAGGATTAGAGTTGGGTTTAGGATTAGGGTTAGGTTTAGGTTTAGAATTATGGTTATTGTTGGGTTAGGGTTAGGGTGACTGTTAGGGTTAGGCTTAGGATTTGTGTTATTTTTAGGGTTAGGGCTAGAGTTTGGGTTACAGTTAGGTTAGGATTATGGTTAGCGTTAGAGTTACAGTTAGGGTTAGAGTTAGGGTTAGGGTTATTTTTAGGGTTAGGTTTATGGTTGGAATTAGGGTTATCGTTAGGTTTAGGGCTATTGTTAGGTTAGGGTTATGATTGGCCTTAGGGATAGGTTTATTGTTAGGGTTACGGTTAGGGTTAGGGTTAACATTATAGATGGGGTTAGTGTTAGGGTAAGTGTTAGCGTTTGGATTAGGTTTAGGATTAGGTGTAGGGTAGGGGTAGGTTTAGGTTTAGGGAGTTAGGATTAGGGTTAGGGTTATTGTTATGGTTAGGATTAGGGTTAGGGTTAGGGTCATTGATAGGTTTAGGGTTAGGGTAAAATTTAGATTAGGGTTAGTGTTATTGTTAGGGATAGTTTTAGGGTTAGGGTTCAGGTTAGGTTTAGGGTTAGGGTTATTGTTAGGGTTGGGTTTATGGTTAGGAATATGGTTATGATTAGGGTTAGGGTTATTGTTAGTGTTAGGTTTAGGGTTAGATTTAGTGTTATTGTTAGGGTTAGGGTTAAGGTTAAGGTTTGGGTTAGGATTAGGAGTAGGGTTAGTGATAGGCTTACGGTTAGAGTTTGGGTTAGGTTTAGGGATATGATTAGTGTTTGGGTTGGGGTTAGGTTTATTGTTAGGGTAAATGTTATGGTTATGGTTAGCGTTTGGATTATGGTTATGGTTAGTGTTACAGTTAGGGTTATTGTTTGGGTTAGGGTTAGTGAGATGGTTAGGGTGAGTGTTAGGGTTAGGGTTAGGTTTAGTTTTATTGTTATGGTTAGGGTTAGGGTTAGTGTTTGGGTCATCGTGAGGTTTAGGGTTATTGTTAGTGTTAGTGTTAGGGTTAGGGTTAGGTTTAGGGTTAGCGAAAGGGTTAGGGTTATTGTTAGTGTTGTGGTTATAAATAGGGTTAGTGTTAGGGTTAGGGTTACTGTTTTGGTTAGGGTTAGGTTTAGGTTTACGGTTAAGGTCAGCGTTAGTGTTAGGGTTAGGGTTAGGATAAGGATTAGAATTCAGATTAGGGTTAGGATTCTGTTCAGGGTTGGGGTTGGGTTAAGGTTAGGATTAGGTTTAGGGTTAGAGTTATTGTTATGGTTAGAATTAGGGTTAGGGTTAGGGTTAGGTTTATTTTTAGGGTTAGGGTTAGGATTATTGTAAGGGTTAGTGTTACGGTTAGGGTTCGGGTTAGGTTTAGGATTGGAGTTATTGTTACAGTTAGGTTTAGGGTCAGGGTAAGCTTTTGGGTTAGGTTTAGGTATAGGTTTAGGGTTAAGTTTAGGGTAAGGTTTAGGTTTAGATTTAGGGTTCCGTTTAGGTTTAGGGTTATGTTTAGGGTAATTGTTAGGCTTAGGGTTAGATTTAGAGTTAGGATTAGGGTTAGTTTTAGGGTTAGGGTTAGGGTTATTGTTAGTGTTAGTTTAGCGTTAGAGTTTGGGTTAGGGTTACCATTAGGGTTAGATTTAGGTTTATCGTTTGTGTTACAGTTAGGGTTAGGGTTAAGGTTAGCATTAGAGTTAGGGTTAGGATTACCATTAGTGTTAGAATTAGGGTTATTGTTAGGGTTACAGTTAGGTTGAGTGTTAGGGTTTGGCTTAGGTTAGTGTTATTGTTAGGGTTAGGGTTAGGGTTCCTGTTGGCGTTAGTGTTAGGGTTAGGGTTATGGTTTTTGGTAGGGTTAGGTTTATGCTTAGTATTGGGTTCTGATTAGGGTTATGGTTATTATTAGGGTTAGGGCTAGGGTTAGGGTTAGGGTTAGGGTTAGGGTTTGCGTAGGGATAGGGTTATTGTTATGGTTAGGTTTATGGTTAGGAATAAAATTCGTGTTAGACTTAGGTTTATTTTAGGGTTAGGGTTATATTTAGGGTTATTGTTTCGTTTAGGTTAAGGTTTAGCATTAGTGTTTTTGTTAGTTTTAGGGTTAGCGTTATGTTTAACTTTAGGTTTATGGTTATTGTTAGGTTTAGGGTTAGAGTTAGTGTCAGGGTTAAGTTTATGGGTATGGTTAGTGTTAGTATACTGTTACGGTTAGGATTTGGGTTAGGGTTAGGGTTAGGGTTATTGTTAGGGTTAGGATTAGGGTTAGTGTTAGGTTTAGGAATAGAGTTAGGGTTATTGTTATGGTTAGTGTTAGGGTTACGGTAGGTTTAGGTTTAGGGTTAGGGTTAGTGTTATTGTTAGGATTTGTGTTAGGGTTAGGGTTAGGAATAGGGTTAGGGTTAGGGTTACGGTTAGGTTCAGGGTTAATAGTATTTTAAGGATTAGTGTTATAGTGAGGGTTAGGCATAGGTTTATAGTTAGGTTTATTGTTATGGTTAGGTTAATGTTTAGGATTAAAATTAGGGTTAGGGTTCATGTTATTGTTATGTTTAGCGTTATATTTAGTGTTTTTGTTATGGTTAGGATTAGGTTAAGTTTAACGTTAGGGTTAGGGATAGGGTTAGGATTAGAGTTATAGTTATGGTTAGTGTTAGGATATTGTTAGTGTTAGGATTTAGGTTTGGGTTAGTGTTAGGTTTACTGTTAGGGTAAGTGTTAGGGTTAGGGTTAGGTTTCAGGTTAGTGCTATTGTTAGTGTTTGGGTTAGGTTTAGCGTTAGGGTTAGTGTTATTGTTAGGGTTAGGTTTAGGGTGAGATTTAGGGTTAGGGTTTGGGTTAGGGTTAGGGTTATTGTTATGGTTAGGGTTAGGTTCAGGGTGGAGCTTAGGGTTAGGCTTAGGGTGAGGGTTAGTGTTAAGGTAAGTGTTATGGTTAGTGTAACCGTTAGGGTTAGGTTAGGTTTAGGGTTAGGATCAAGGTTTAGTGTTATTGTTAGTGTTTGGTTTAGTGTGATGGATAGAGTGAGGGTTATAGTTAGGGTTAGGGTTAGTGTTATTGTTAGGGTTAGGGTTAAGGTTAGCTTTAGGATTAGGGTTAGAGTCAGGGTTAGCATTAGATTTAGAATTATTGTTAGGTTTATATAGGAATAGAGTTAGGGTTAGGGATAGCGTTATTGTTAGGGTTAGGTTTAGGGTTAAGGTTAGTGTTAGTGTTACTGTTATATAATTGGCGTTACGTTTAGGATTTGCAATAGGGTTAGGGTTACAGTTAGGGTTAGGATTAGGGTCAGGGTCGCGGATAGGGTTGGATTAGGGTTAGGGTTAGGGTTAGTGTTAGGATTTCGGTTAGCTGTAGTGTTAGGGTTAGGTTTATTGTTAGGTTTAGGTTTAAGGATAGGGTAACAGTTTGGGTTAGGGTTATGTTTATGGTTAGTGTTAGGGTTAGGGTTATTGTTCAGGTTAGTTTTAGGAAGAGGGTTAGGGTTATTGTTATGTTTAGGTTTAGGGTTAGTGTTAGGGTTATTGTTTGGGGATATAATTAGGGTTAGGGATAGGTTTAGGGGTTTGTTTCGGGTTAGGATTATGGTTAGGGTTAGCATTATGGTTAGGTTTATTATTTGGGTTAATGTTAGGGTTAGGTATCAGGTTAGGGTTAGGGTTAATGTTAGGATTAGGTTTAGGGTTAGGTTAGGGTTAGTGTTAGGGTTAGGGTTAGAGTTCGGGTTAAGATTTGGTTTAGGTTTAGGGTTAGAATCATGGTTATTATTAGGGATAGGGTTAGGGTGAGTGTTAGGGTTAGGCTCAGGGTTTGTGTTATTGATAGGGTTAGGGTTAGTGTTAACGTGAGGGTTAGGGTTATTTTTAGGGTTATGGTTTGGTTTGGGGTTAGAGTTAGGGTTATTGTTAGGGTTAGGGTTAGGGTTTGGGTTAGAGTTAGGTTTAGGATCATATATAGGGTAAGTGTTATGTTTAGGGTTAGTGTTAGGGTTAGGGTTAGTGTTAGTGTTAGGTTTAGGGTTATTGTGAGGGTTAGGGTAAGGGCTAGGGTTAGGGTTAGTGTTATTGTTAGGATTAGGGTTAAGGTTAGTTTTAGGGTTAGTATTAGGGTTAGGGTTAGTGTTAGGGATAGTGTTAGTGTAAGGTTAGGGTTATTGTTAGGTTTAGGGTTAGGAATAGGGTTAGTGTTAGGGTTAGTGTTATTATTATGGTTAGGGTTAGTTTTATAGTTAGCATTATGGTTAGGGTTATTGTTAGGGTAAGGGTTAGGGTTAAGGTTAGCTTTAGTGTTAGGGTTATGGTAAGGGTTAAGGTTAGGGTTATTGTTAGGGTTAGGTATAGAGTTAGGGATAGGGTTATTGTTAGGGTTAGGGATAGCGTTAGGATTAGGTTTAGGGTTATTGTTAGTGTTAGGGCTAGCGTCAGGGTCGAGGTTAGAGTTAGGATTAGGGTTAGGTTTAGGGTTAAGGTTAGGGTTAGCTTTATGATTTGGGTTATGCTTAGTGTTAGGGTTACTGTTAGGGTAACTGTTAGGGTTAGGGTTAGGTTTAGGTTTAGTGTTATTGTTAGGGTTAGGGTTATTGTTATTGTAGGGTTAGGGTTAGGGTTACGGTTAGGTTTAGGGTTATTGTTAGGGTTAAGTTTAGGTTTACGGTTAGAGTTAGGGTTAGTGTTAGGGTTAAGGTTAGCGTTAGGTTAGGTTTAGGGTTAGCATTAGGGTTAGGGTTATTGTTAGGATTAGTGTTGGGGTTAGGTTTAGTGTTAGGAATAGGATTAGGGTTAGGGTTAATGTTTAGGTTAGGTATAGGGTTAGATTTATTTTAGGGTTAGGGTTATTGTTAGGGTTAGTATTACGGTTAGGGTTGGGGTTGTTTTTTTGTTAGGATTTGGGATAGGGCAAGGGTTAGTGTTAAGGTTAGGGTTATTGTTAGTGTTAAAGTTAGGGTTAGGTTTAGGGTTAGGTTTCAGGTTAGGTTTAGGGTTAGGGTTAGTATATGGTTAGAGGTAGGGTTAAGGTTATTTTTAGTTTTAGGATAAGGGTTAGGGTTAGGTTTATTGTTAAGTTTAGGGTTAATGTTTGGTTTAGGGTTAGGGTTTCTGTTAGTGTAGGTTTAGGGTTAGGGTTAGTGTTAGTGGTAGGGTTAATGTTAGGCTTAGGGTTAGGTTTATGTTTAGGGTTAGTGGTTGGGTTATTCTTAGGGTTAATGTTAAGGTTAGGGTTTGGATTACGGATAGGTTTAAGATTATTGTAAGGGTAAGGGTTATGGTTATGGTTAGTGTTATTGGTAGGTTTAAGGTTAGTGTGAGGGTTAGGGTTAGGGTAGTGTTATTGTTGGCATTAGGTTTAGGATTAGGGTTAAGGTTAGTGTTGGGTTAGCATTAGGGTTAGTGTTATTGTTAGGGTTAGGGTTAAAGTTAAGGTTAGCTTTAGGATTAGGGTTATGATGGGAGATGTGATTCTGTATATATGTTTCTCATACTGTTAATAAAGCCCTGTGGCCAATAGAAAACTAGATAGGTGGGGCTAGGAGACTAGGAGGAGGAAGAGGAAGTGGTAGGTGGAGTCGAGATGTAGCCCAGGGAAGAAGAGGACGCTGCCGCGCGGCTCCCCGATAAGACGACCACGTGGAAATACTTAGATAAGTAGAAATGGGTTAATGATTAAGGCAGAGCTAGCCCATTAACAATAATGGTAACTGGCCAACAGGATTGTATCAAATACAGAGTCTCTGAGTGTTATTTGGGGCACACGTGGTTGCAGGACAATGGCGGCGGCAGAAGAGGGATTGAGAACTTTCGCTTAAAACTTAACAAAAGCTTAAAAAATAGTTTTAGAAACAAGGGAACAGAGACTAGCAAGACTTCTTAGTAGCAGCATTTTCTCGGTTGCATTTGTTTTGTTGTAGACAGAGATTTGCGCGGCTCCTTTAAGAGAGGTTTCCAAAATTAGCATAAGCGGCAAGAAAACCGCCTTGCTTTTAAAGAGCTCTGCTAACAATTCATTGGTGTGTACGAGAGCTGCAATTAAGGTTTACACTGTGTTTTAAAAAATACGCTGGCTTGGGAGAGAAAAAGAAATGGGATACAATGGTTTAAAAAGAAAAAAGGAATTAAATGGATGGATGTAATGGCACACGCCATTAATCCCAGCACTCGGCAGACAGAGGCAAGCAGATCTCTGTGATTTCAAAGTAAACCTGGTATGCAGTGAATTCCAGGACAGATAAAAGTTACACAGAGAAACCCTGTCTCAAAATATGTAAAAATACAAGTAGAATAAATAGAGTAATAAAAAAGCCACATAAAGATGGAAAGCACAGAGAAAAATTGGATACTATACGCGATTCTGTTGTCTTTAAATTATTTGATTGCTGAGAAAATAACAACTGATAAAAGAAAAGCTGCTGGATTAATTCAATTTATATATTTTAAAAATGCTTTGACTCAACAATTTGAGCCTAAGGACAAGTTATTGGGGAAAAGGATTTCTATTTTTGTTTCCACAGAAAATGGAAGGCTATGGATTCTTTCCAGACTTATGTGGTTTGATCAAGCCAGACCCCCTGAAACAACTCCCCAGGTGATCCAACATTCAAAGCAGTTGAGACAAAGCCTTGCAGACTACAGCCAAGATTTCTGCGTCTTCTTTGGACCCCTATGACAGCGCCCTCTACCAGCAGGAAGTAGTTTGGAAAGAACAACGCCCAAATTCCCAAATATTGTTTATAAATGTTTGTTTTCATTTAAATGGACTTGGTTATAAATGGCTATAGCCACAAGCAATCTTTTTAAAGGTAAAAAGGGAATTATGGTATAGATATGAATACTTTGCTTTGGAATGGATTTTCTTTTATTGATACAATTTAAGGTCAATTTCGTGATATGTATATTTCTCTTCTTATTTAGGTATTGTGTTTATATAGCTCATTGGAAAATGTAATGTATAATTTAGTACAGATTATAGAATTACCTATGATAATTAAAACTTGGAGTTAAGTTAGTTAGGATTTCTAGATATACAGAGATGTATTTGAGATGAATAGGCATTCTTCAAACCTTTCAAAGACCTACAGAATATGGCATTTAAAATGGTTTAGGGTTTTTCTTGACAATGAGGCACAATTGCTCCTGGTAACACTACCTGCGTCAAAAAGGAAGATGGACATTGAAGAAACTCGTTATGAAGTTTGCTTCTAATATGGCAAGACTAGCCATTTGGGCAAGGTACTGCTCTTTTGGACTGTTTGACTTTATGTTGTAGAAACTGGACATGCAGGACCCACAAAAGGGTAACTGCTGATGCAAGATGGACATTGCTACAGGATTCCTGCTTCATGGAAGAGGCTGCCAAACAGCCAGACAGTCTATAAGACACAGAGAAAAGTTTCCTGCCTTGTTGAGGAGTCTGGAGACACACTATGGCCTATGGGCTGAAGATGGAACATTACAGAAGAACTTCGGGTGACTGACCAGGCAATGAGTTGTCTCTGTCATTTCTAGAGTTTATATATTATCCTTCTGTGGTCTTTGAAGGAGTTGAAGACAGATAGTTATGATTATAGTTTTTCTTAGTTAGGATTAAAAATAAGTTACATATAGGTCTTTAGACTGACAAAGATAGGATAGATGATATTTTCTTTAAGTCTTACAAAATGTTAATGGACTAAATATTGTTAACTGTGATTCTTATTTGATAACTGTTATATGGTATATTTTGCTATGTTAAGGTTAAACCCCTTCTTTTACTTTAGACAGAAAAGAGGAGATGATGGGAGATGTGATTCTGTATATATGTTTCTCATACTGTTAATAAAGCCCTGTGGCCAATAGAAAACTAGATAGGTGGGGCTAGGAGACTAGGAGGAGGGAAGAGGAAGTGGTAGGTGGAGTCGAGATGTAGCCCAGGGAAGAAGAGGAAGGCTGCACGCGGCTCCCCGATAAGACGACCACGTGGAAATACTTAGATAAGTAGAAATGGGTTAATGATTAAGGCAGAGCTAGCCCATTAACAATAATGGTAACTGGCCAACAGGATTGTATCAAATACAGAGTCTCTGAGTGTTATTTGGGGCACACGTGGTTGCAGGACAATGGCGGCAGAACCAGCGGCAGCCGGCAGGGAAACCTGCTGTAACAGGGTTAGAGTTAGGGTTAGCATTAGGGTTAGGACTATTGTTAGGTTTATGTTTAGGAATAGAGTTAGGGTTAGTGATAGTGTTATTGTTAGGGTTAGGTTTAGGGTTATGTTTAGTGTTAGTGTTAGTGTTATTGGGGTTACATTTAGGATTAGCTATATGGTTAGGGTTACTGTTAGGGTTATGAGTAGGGTTTGTGTTAGGATTTGGTTTAGATTTAGGGTTAGGATTGTTGTTATGGTTAGGTTTAGGGATAGGGTTACGGTTTGGGTTAGGGTTAGGGTTAGGATTTGTGTTAGGGTTAGGGTTAGGGTTAGGGTGAGGTTTAGGGTTAGGGTTAAGTTTAGGGTTAGGTTTAGGGTTAGTTTTAGGGTTATTGTTAGGTTTAGCGTTAGAGTTAGGGTTTGGATTAGGGTTAGGTTTAGGGTTAGGATTAGGGTTAATGTTACTGTTAGGGTTAGGGTTATTTTTAGGGTTAGGATTATGTTAGGGTTAGGGTTAGTGTTACTTGTATGGTTAGTGTTATGGTTAGGTTTAGCATTAGAATTAGGGTTATTATTAGGGTTAGCTTTAAGGTTAAGGTTTAGGTTAGCGTAAGGGTTAGCGTTAGGTTTAGGGTTAGCATTATGGTTAGGGTATTGTTTGGGATAGTGTTAGGGATAGGATTAAGGTTAGGGTTAGGGTTAGAGTTGGGTTTAAAATTATATTTAGGTTTAGGGTTAGAATTACGGTCATTGTTAGGGTTAGGGTTAGGGATAGGGTTATGATTTCGGTTTGGGTTAGTGTTAGGGTTAGGGTTTTGTTAGGGATTGCGTTTGCCATAGAGTTATTGTTAGGGTTATGGTTAGTATTAGGGTTATAGTTAGGGTTATATTTGAGTTAGGGTTAGCGTTAGAGTTTGGGTTAGGGTTGTGTTTAGGATTTTTGTTAGGGTAAGGGTTATGTTTAGGGTTAGCGTTAGGGTTAGGCTTAGGGTTAGTGTTTTTATTAGGGTTAGGGTTAGTGTTAGGGTTAGCATTAAGGTTAGGGTTAGCGTTAGTGTTAGGGTTAGGTTTAGGTTTATTTTTAGGGTCAGGGTTAGGAATAGGGTTAGGTTTAGTGTTAGTGTTATTGTTAGGGTTAGGGTTAGTGTTAGGGTTAGGGTTAAGGTTAGCTTTAGGGTTACGGTTATTGTTAGTGTTAGGGTTAGGTTTATTGTTAGGGTTAGGATTAGAAATAGAGTTAGGGTTAGAAATAGGGTTATTGTCAGGGTTAAGTTTATGTTTAGTGTTAGTGTTATTGCTAGGGTAAGGGTTAGCTTTAGGATTAGCTTTAGTGTTAAGGTTATTGTTAGTGTTAGGGTTAGAAATAGATTTAGGTTTAGGAATAGGGTTATTGTTAGGGTTAAGTTTAGGGTTAGTGTTTTATTGTTAGGTTTAGGGTTAGCATTTGGGTTAGGGTTATTTTTAGGGTAAGTGTTAGGGTAAGGGTCTAGGTTAGGTTTAGGATTAGGGTTAGGGTTAGGGTTCGGTTAAGGTGTTTGTTAGGGTCACGGTTAGAGTTTGGGTTAGAGTTAGGGTTAGGGTTAGGGGTTTTTTTTGGTTAGGATTAGGGTTAGGTTCAGGTTTAGGGTTAGGTTCAGGGGAGAGTTTCGGTTTAGGGTTAGGGTTAGGGTTAGTGATAGGGTTAGGGTTAGTGTTAGGGTTGCTGTTATGGTAAGTGTTAGGGTTAGGTTTAGGTTAAGTGTTATTGTTAGAGTTAGGGTTAGGGGGAGGGTTAGGGTTAGGGTTGATGTTAGTGTAGGGTTAGTTTTACGGTTAGCATTAGGGTAGGGTTATTGTTTTGGTTAAAGTTATGGTTAGGGTTAGGGTTAGAGTGAGAGTTAGGTTTAAGGTTAGTGTTAAGGTTAAGGTTAGCATTAGGGTTATTTTTAAGTTTAGGGTTAATGTTAGGGTTAGGGTTATTGTTAAGGTTAGGGTTAATGCTAGGTTTAGGGTTAGGTTTGGGTTAGATATACGTTTAGAAATAGGGTTATGGTTGTGGTAGTGTTAGGGTTATTGTTAGGCTTAGGGTTAGAGTTGGGGTTAGGATTATGGATAGGTTAGGGTAGTGTTAGTTTTATTGTTAGGGTTAGGGTTGGGGTTGCTTTAGGGTTATGGTTATGGTTAGGATTAGGTTTAGGATTTGGGTTAGGGTTAAGGTTATTAGTGGAGTTGGGGTTAGAGTAAGGGTTAGCATTCAGATAATGGTTTGGATTAGTTTAGAATAGTGGTAGGGTTAGGGTTAGCATTGTTTTTATGTTTAGGATTAGGGTTAGGGTTATTGTTAGGGGTAGTGCTAGTGTTAGTGTTAGGGTTCGGGTAAATTTTAGGGTTAGGGTTATTGATAGTGTTAGGATTAGGGTTAGCATTAGGGTTATGATTATTTTTAAGGTTCGGGTTAGGGTTAGGGTTAAGTTTATTGTTAGGGTAAGTGTTAAGGTTAGGGTTAGGTTTATGATTAGTGTTAGGTTAGGGATAGTGTTAGGGTTAAGTTTAGGTTAAGATTTGGGTTAGGGTTATTGTTATTGTTAAGGTTAGGGTTAGGGTTAGTATTGGGTTAGCTTTAGGGTTAGGGTTATTTTTAAGGTTAGGGTTAGGTTTAGGTTAAGGTTAGCTTAGTGTAAGGGTTAGAGTTAGGTTAGGGTTATTGTTAGGGTTAGGGTTAATGTTAGGTATAGGGTTATTTTTAGGGTTGGGTTTAGGGTTAGGGTTATTGTTTGCGTTAGTGCTATTGTTAGGGTTAGGGTTCAGGTTAGGTTTAGGGTTAGGGTTCAGGTTAGGTTTAGGGTTAGGGTTATTTTTAGGGTTTGTGTATTGTCAGTGTTAGGGTTATGGTTAGGTTTAGGGTTAGGGTTAAGTTTAGGGTTAGGTTTAGGGTTATTGTTAGGCTTAGGGTTAGAGTTAGGGTTTGGATTAGGGTTAGGTTTAAAGTTAGGGTTATTGTTAGTGTTATTGTTATGGTTAGTGTTATGGTTAGGTTTAGCGTTAGATTTAGGGTTACTATTAGGGTTAGCTTTAAAGATAGGGTTTAGGTTAGCGTTAGGGTTACGGTTAGGGTTAGCATTATGGTTAGGGTTATTGTTTGGGATAGTGTTAGGGTTAGGATTAAGGTTATGGTTAGGGTTAATGTTAATGTTAGGTTTAGGGTTAGGGTTAGAGTTGGGTTTAAGATTCGATTTAGTTTTAGGGTTAGAATTACGGTTATTGTAAGGATTAGGTATAGCGTTATGATTACCGTTTGCTTTAGGGTTAGGGTTAGGGTTTGGGTTAGGGTTAGCATTTGTTATAGAGTTATTGTAGGGTTATGTTTAGGATTATGTAGTAGGATATTCACCGTGTCTGCTTCTGTGGCACTGTCCACACCCATTGAGGGGTGGAGCCAGGGGCAGAAGTGACCTGTGGAGCTTAGTCTCAGGAGGAGGCGGAGAAAGGCCCTTTTCTGGCAGGACATGGAGAAAGGAGCATCCAGTTTTAACTGCTGTGTTCATCTGTCTGTGTTGTGAGTTGTTTCTCCCTTAATAAACATCTATTCGACCTATTTATTTATCCTGACCCTTATTGAACCGTAATATCTGGTGTCAGAAGCGGGATCAGTATTTTCACCGCACCTGGGTTTTACCCAGGTGCTGCAGCAACCCTTCCCCCACCTTCCTTGAACGGCCAGGTCTCTTGTTTAATCAGGCTGATACACCCTGCCCTAGAACTTCTTTTACCTCCATTTTGGCTCTGAGACTACTGCTCATCTTCCGCCCATTCCCTCAGATTGCATTCGCACAGAGCCCTGCAGCATTAGCCCTGCCTTTTGTGTTGCGGCACTAGGTTTGTACTCTGCCTGCTCTGTTTGTGTGCTTGCAGGCTCCGGCGGCTGCAGCAGCTGCGGCCTATGGACTGGCAGAAAATATACACACTGCAGTTGCTTGCGGCTCCTGTTTTCCTTGTGGTCTCAACAATTGTACAAGGCTCGTTTCACTCCTTCGTTTAACAAAATTTTGCTTGCCTTAGTTTGTTAAACGCTATTCTACATGGACTGGAATCAGAAGGCTCGTTTCCTGCCAGAGGCTATTTGGCGGATACTCTTTGGTGGTACAATTCCGGATAGAACCGGAATTGGAAGGCTCTTATGCTGCTGGACGCTTTTTACTGCTACACCTCCGAGTGTAACTACAGCAAGTTGAGATTTACAGCTAAAAGCATCAAAGCTCCAGGACAGCGGAATTACATCTAAGGTAATTGTAACATCTTTTGCAACTTAAGCTGATATAATATCTGAGATCAATTGTTCCATAGCTATGGCAGATAATTTTACAATGCAGTACTTTAGGAATTTTTTTACTTCATATATAGAAGGAATCTTAGCATAAGAAAATTATGACTGGATAAATATATACACCTTTTTCGTAATAGTAATGGGTTTTATCATTAATATGATATTCTTAAAGAAATGGATTGAGATTAGCACAAACAATAAGGAACTTGTACAAACCATAGGAGACTTGGTAACAAAGATTCAAAACATTGAAAATGACAGAATGCAAAACATGGAATGTTTAGGAAAAAAGTTTCAGGATATTGAAGATGGCAACAGAGAGCTGACAGGTAGAATACAGAACATGGAACATAAAAATGATCAAATAGAAAACAAAATTTGTTCCATGTCTGATGTTGCCTCAACAATCAAAAGAGAAACAATGCAATGCATTAACACGCTAGCAGAAACAGCTCATTCCTGGTTGGATGAAGCTACTAATAAGGTTAAAAAACTGGAACATCAGATGGCAAGAATAGCATATAGAATCTCTTCCATGTCTGAAGATAATGGCAAACTAGCAGATAGAACATTGTTTTTAGAAGGCAGTTTACATGCCATTCAGATAATATCTAAGGATGAGAATATCAAAAACATGGAATCATTTGTAGTTGGAGAAAGTAAGAAACTGACAGATGCAATGAAGGCTCTAGAAAGGGATATGCTTCAAGAAGTTCAGACACTCAAAGAAGCAATGATTAATAGACTTCAGGCTTTAGAAGACCTTCAATCTGATACATCAGAAGAAGAGCTCCAGGTAATAGGGCATGAAAAAAACTTAAAATTTTCCACACCATTTAGGGTCAGAGGAGCTTTCCCTGTATCTGTTAATGGAAAATCAGCAATGAAAAAACACCCAAAAGGTGTTGTTGCTTATCAATGGGAACCAATACGTATGAAAGATTTAAAAAGTATAAAGGAAGCAGTAGTCTCTTATGGCAAGCACTCACCATATGTGAAGCAATTAATAGAATCATGTGCAAGGAATAACAAGGTAACCCCTAAGGATTGGGAACAATTAATATCAGCTGTCGTTGAAAACTCCTCTCAATTAGAATGGAGGGCTTTATGGAGAGAAGAAGCAAAGGCTCTTGAACTTCAGGGCTTAAAGAAAGGTTATGAAGCTCCCAAAGATAAAATTCTTGGTGAGGATATTTATGCTGACCCAGAAACCCAAGCTGCCTATGATGAACATATCTTGTCTCTATGCAGTACGGCAGCTCTGAATGCTTGGTGATAAGGTTCATGAGCTAGGGGAGAGGATAGAATCTTATACCAAAATAAGGCAAGGACCAAGAGAATGCTTTAGTGTGTTTCTAGAAAGGCTGTCTAGAGCAGTACAATTAGAGGTAGCTGACATAGATTCTAGGCGAATACTCATAGAATCGTTAGCCTATGAGAATGCAAATCCTCAATGCAAACAAGAGCTTTGGCCATGAAAAATTCAATCAGCACCTTTGGATGAATGGGTCCGATATACAGCCAACATTGACTATAATAGCAATAACACTGAAGCATGGGTAGGAGAAGCTACGTCTAAAGGTTTGAGCAGTCATCAAGAGAACAGAAGATGTAACTATGGTGACATAAAAGCTTGGATAGGAGAAGCCGTCTCCAAAAGTTTAAAGAGATATCAACATGTCAGATGTTATAACTGTGGTAAGATAGGACATCTAAAAAGAAATTGTAGGCAAAGCATCTCTAGAAATAATACTCCCAAGAATGAATCGAACAGAAGGCCTAAGCCTTCTGGGTTATGTAGAAGGTGTGGCAAAGGCAAACAGTGGACAAATGAGTGTAGATCAACTAGAGACAAGCAATGAAACCCTTTACCACCGCGAAACTCCTCTCGAAGGCCCCCATGTCAAAGGTGGTCCGAACATTCCCAGTCACAATGGAGGACAACCTCCCACAGGACAATTAGAAAATCCTTGGCCTATTGTAAAAACTCATACCGCTCTGGCTGACAAACTACTGACAGAAGTTGAATCAGACATGACAGAAGGAAATAAAAAACGTATATTTTGGCAAACCTCTATAAACAGTCAAAGGCCTAGATTGATAGTTAAAATGAATAACAGACTGTTTGAAGGCCTCCTGGACACAGGGGCGGACGTAACTATTATAACTAATAAATCCTGGCCTCGAAATTGGCCCCTGAAAGAGGTTAATGTTCAATTCTTAGGGATTGGAACCCTGTCTCAGATAAAACAAAGCATGAGAGGGATTGAATGTGTAGGATCAGAAGGACAGCGAGGAAGGTTAAGACCATATGTGGCTGATGTATTGATAAATTTATGGGGTCGTGATCTATTACAGCAATGGAATACACAGATTAACATTCCTCCAGTATTAGATAGGAACCATAAACGACCTCATGATTGTGGAAAAAATGCTATAAAGTACTATACAATACAGACACCAAATATACAGGCTGTACAAAGACAGAATGCAAATGCTGAACAAACAGATGAACCAAAAGCCTTACCCTTAAAATGGTTAACAGAGGAACCTGTCTGGGTAGGGAAATGGCCTATGACTTCTGAGAAGTTAGAAGCTTTAGAAAACCTGGTTCAGGAACAGCTAAATGCTGGGCATATTGAGGAATCAACCAGCCTTTTGAATTCTCCTGTATTGTTATCAAAAAGAAATCTGGTAAATGGAGAATGCTTACAGACCTGAGAGCCATTAATAAAGTTATCCAGCCAATGGGCTCTTTACAGCCTGGAATGCCGTTGCCTTCTTTGATACCTAAAGAATGGCCTATTATAGTTATTGATTTAAAGGATTGCTTCTTCACTATACCTTTACAAGAACAAGATAAAGAGAAATTTGCCTTCACGGTACCTAATTACAATAATTCTCAACCAGTGAAGAGATATCAATGGAAGGTTTTGCCACAGGGAATGCTAAATATCCCAACCCTGTGCCAATATTTTGTACAAAAACCACTGGAAATAATTCGTAACCAGTTTCCACAATCCATAATCTATCATTACATGGATGATATATTGTTAGCTGACTCGAAAGCAGACATATTAGAAAAAATGTTTGAGAAACTGAAGGAAGTTTTACCTCGCTGGGGATTACAAATTGCACCTGAAAAAATACAAAAAGGAGAGTCAATCAACTACTTAGGATATAAAATATGTCTACAGAAAATTAGACCACAAAAAGTACAGATCAGGAGAGATCGCTACCAGACTCTTAATGATCTTCAAAAATTACTAGGAGAGATTTCTCAACTACAAACTATTATTGGAGTTGAAGGGCATGATTTGAAAAACTTGAAAATGGCCCTAAAAGGGGACAAGGATTTGAATAGTCCCCGAATACTATCAGCTGAAGCGGAAAAGGAATTAGAATGGGTAGAAAAGAGGATATTAGAAGCACATGTGGACCGTGTGGATCCAAATCTAGACTGTATTCTGGTTATATTACCATCTAGAGAATATCTTTCAGGGATTTTGATGCAGAGAGAAGACATCATATTAGAATGGATATTCTTACCACATAAACAGAATAAAAAACTAAAAACATATATAGAAAAGATCTCTGACTTGATTTTAAAAGGTAAATTAAGGCTTCGTCAATTAACAGGAAGAGATCCAGCAGAAATTATTGTACCTTTAACTAATGAGGAAATTTCCTCCTTATGGAAAGATAATGAATATTGGCAGAGAGCATGCAGTAATTTTTTGGGAATAATTAGCAACAATTATCCCAAAACTGAAAGAATCAAATTCATAAAGAAGACGATTTGGGTCCTTCCAAGCATTGTAAGGCAAACACCTATCTCTGGAGTTCCTACATTCTACACTGATGCAAACAAATCTGGTAAAGCAGGATATAAATCAGGAAAAATAAGCAAAGTAGTTCATAGCCCTTACAATTCTGTACAAAAGGCAGAATTGTATGCCATTCTCATGGTACTTATGGATTTTACAGGACACCTCAATATAGTTACTGACTCTCAATATGCAGAGAGAGTAGTCTTACACATCGAGACTGCAGAATTTATTCCTGATGATACAGAATTAACTTCATTGTTTATACAGTTACAAGATACTATCAGAAAGAGGATTCATCCTATATATATAACACACATCAGATCCCATACGGGTCTGCCAGGTCCTCTAGCACAAGGCAATGATGAAATTGATCGGTTATTGATAGGAAGTGTGCTAGAAGCCTCAGAGTTTCATAAGAAACACCATGTGAACAGCAAAGGATTGAAAAAGGATTTTTCTATCACTTGGCAACAAGCCAAGAAAATAGTAAGGAAATGTCCTACTTGCTCATTCTATAATCAAACTCCTTTACCACCAGGCAGTAACCCTAAAGGTACAAATAGAAATGAAATATGGCAAATGGATGTGTTTCATTTTGCAGATATTGGAAAATTAAAATACATACATCACACTATAGATACATTTTCAGTGTTTCAATGGGCTACTTCTCTGAGCTCTGAAAAGGCTGATTCTGTTATCACACACCTTTTAGAGGTAATGGCCATTATGGGCATACCTGCACAAATAAAAACTGACAATGCTCTGGCATATATATCCAGCAAATTGAAACAGTTTTTTGAGTATTATAACATAAAACACATAACTGGTATACCACACAATCCTACAGGACAAGCAGTAGTTGAGAGATCTAATTGTACTCTAAAGGAAATGCTCATAAACAGGCAGGAGGAACCAAGACACCCAAACACAGATTACATAATGCTTTATTAACATTAAACTTTCTTAATGCTGATGAAAAAGGAAAAACAGCTGCAGAAAGATACTGGACAATAGAAAAAAACTTCTGAACTACATCAGCCGGTGTCCTTCAAGGATGTATTGACCTCAGAATGGAAACCAGGATATGTGTTATGTTGGGGTAGGGGTTTTGCATTTGTATCTACAGGAGAAGAAAAGCTATGGATACCATCTAAGTTAATCAAGATCCAGGTTGAACAAGAGTAACATCTTAATGAAGAGAAATGACAAGTCATCCAATAAATAAGGTCCCATGAGATATGTGGAGACTTCTCAAAGGTAGGGGATGTGTTCTGTTCTTGTCCTTACAGGAAAACAGAGAACACCTATCTTCAAACAACCAAAGGACACTCTAAACATGTAGGTACCTACAGAAGAGAAGACAGCTCTCCAGAAAGAATCACTTAATGAAGAGGAATCTGATTTATGGTAAAAATATTTTAGTCTAGTAAACTGTTTCTATACTGAAATCTAGTTTTCTTTACTATCTAATATTTCTGTAGTCCTGATTCATGTAAACCAATGCTGGCTTTGGAGTTGGATTTGGCTTTCCTTCTCTGAATTCAAGCATGTTATTAAGATTAAATTCAGTTTCTGCCTTATATCAAGAAGCCAATTGGTGTAAGGCAGAAGAAAACAAAATCTAAGGACTCATTCACTTATTCGCAATTTTCTGTCTGAAATCCTAATTTTCTCATTTACATTTTAATGCTTACTGTTGCCTTTCCCTAATGCATACCATAAAATTAAAAATTTTACATTGATATTGATATTTAAGTTTTCCACAAGGACTATAACAGTTCTCAACAGCAATCTTTGAACACTCTGGAAAGGAGATGGGGCCCCAATTGGACATTTCCACTTGACTCAAACTGATGCATCTGGACTACAAACTGCACCCTAAACCGGTTTGAGACTGCTTTTCTCGAGACAACTCATGACTAGCTAGCTGTATTGGTGCATCTTCTTATTACAACCTGGCCAGAGTTTCAAGTAGAATTCCAGTCAAGCATTTTCTGCCACACAATGACTACCTACATATGTTACAGCCAGTTCTGTTTAGAAATCTGGTTGCTAAAAATTTTTTTTCCAACAGGATCCCATGGAGAAATCATCGTCCCATTTCAGCAGGAAGTAATCTTAAAATAACAACACCCCCTTTCCCCACTCTTGGAATTTAGGAATAATATTCATCTTCATAGGGTTGGTTTTAGTTACTTGGGGTTGGGTTTGGAAGGTGATACTTTAGACTTGGTTATCTCTTTTAGACAGGAATAGGGTATGGTTGGGAAAGATTCAGAATGGATATAGGTATATTAGCCTATTTTCTTGTGAATTATTCAGTAAGAATGAGACATTAGTATTACAGCTTACATTGTTATATATTATTATTTGTGGTAACCTATGTAAAATTAAGTTTATTCCCTTCCTGGAAGAATTGTATCTTATTTGTTGTATTGTGTGAAATCTTTCCATTTATAATGTTTTATGTACATTATACTTGCCATATTCTATGTATGTATACTATTGCTTGTGTTCAAGACGTTTTGTATTTGATACAATTTGGGATATTTGTCTTGCTGCCCTTTAGAGCTCTACCTCTTATTTAGACATTTTTACTCTACCTCTACTTTAGGAATTTACATGTGATATATATATATATCCATGTACATAGTTATATTGTTTAGGTATTTATCCTTGCTTTACTCAAGGAAGTTTTATTCAGGCTTGTTAGCCAAGTTCCTGAGTATTACAGATTATCCTCACCCATGTTTCCTTTGCCTATGAGATTAGTCAGACATAGATGCTTAATCTTCTATCACTTCATAGACCTGCAGAACATGGCATTTAAATGTTTTATATATTATTACTCTGTTGGCATGAGACACTGTTGCTCCTGACAGCACCGTGCACTTTCCAGAAAGTATGTTGGACACTGTTGTTGCTCCTTCTGGAGTTCATCCTCGCTTCGGCTAATGGCCTCTTGGGCAAGGAACTGCCTCAGCCTTGACCACTGATTTGGACATGCGGTCCTATATGCTTGCAGGAGACAAACTTAGAAGACTGCTGAACCTTGCCAAGTCAGGGTAAGACAGCCTTTCTACCTCCCTGCTTTTGTTGTGGTCTGTCAAATACTCCTGGCCTTAGTCATATCTGGCTGTACCAACATTGCTGTGAGACCTTGGGTGACTGTCCAGGTAGCTTGCTGTTTCTGTCCTCACTGCACCTTTTGGAAGTTGCCCATCTCCACTTCCCGTCTACCCTAGTATTGTAATTTTCCTTCTCGGGTCTTGGTGAGGTTGTAGATTAAACTAGTTAGATATTAAGTACTAGACTTAAGCTTTTCATCTTAGGACAACTCTATTGTAAACTCCCTTATGCCTTCACCCTAGGACTAGGTATGTTTGTGGTTTTGGTCTCAATTTTCCTTTTCTTAGAGCACACTTGTTTTTCACTGTTTTGTATATAGTTTTGTATCAAGCTTAAATCTTTTCTTTAGACTAAAAGGGGAATTGTAGTGGGATATTCACCTTGTCTGCTTCTGTGGCACTGACCACACCCATTGAGGGGTGGAGCCAGGGGCGGAAGTGACCTGTGGAGCTTAGTCTCGGGACAAGGAGGAGAAGGCCCTTTTCTGGCGGGACACGGAGAGAGGAGCATCCAGTTTTAACTGCTGTGCTCATCTGTCTGTGTTGTGAGTTGTTTCTCCCTTAATAAACATCTATTCGACCTATTTGTTTATCCTGACCCTTATTGAACCGCAATAGGATTATTGTTAGGGTAAGGGTTATGGTTACGGTTAGCGTTAGGGTTAGGGTTAGGGTTAGGGTTAGAGGGTTAGGGTTAGAGTTAGTATTATTGTAATTGTTAGGGTTAGGGTGGGGTTAGTGTTTGGGGTAGCGTTAAATTTAGGGTTATTTTTATGGTTATGTTTACAGTTAGGTTTAGGGTTAGGTTTAGTGTTATGTTTAGGGTTATTGTTAGGGTTATGGTTAGGTTTAGGGATAGGGTGAGGGTAAGGGTTAGGGTTGTAGTTAGGATTAGTGTTAGTGTAGGTTTAGGGTTAGGCTAGGCTTAGTTATATTGTTATGGTTAGAGTTAGCTTGAGGGTTAGGGTTAGGCACAGGGTTAGTGTTAGTTTTAGGGTTAGGCTTAGGGTGTGGGTTAAAGTTAACATTAGGGTTAGGGTTAGTGTTATGGTCAGCGTTAGGGTTAAGGATAGGTTTATTGTTAGGGTTAGTGTTAGGGTTAGGGTTATTGTTAGGGTTAGGGTTGGGGTTAGGGTTACCGTCAGGGTTAGGGTTATTTTTAGGGTTAGGGTAAGGGTCAGGGTAGAGATTAGGAATAGTGTTAGGGTTAGGTTTAGGGTTAGGGTTAGTGTTAGGCTTAGCTTATTGTAGGGTGAGGATTAGGGTCAGGGTCGCGGTTAGGGTTAGATTTAGGGTTAGTGTTATGATTAGGATTTGGGTTAGGTTTAGGGTTACTGTTAGGGTAAGTGTTAGGGTTAGGGATAGGTTTAGGGTTTGTGTTAATTTTAGGGTTAGGGTTACTTTTGGGGTTAGTGTTACGGTTCGCATTAGGGTTAGGGTTATTGTTATGGTTAGGGTTACGAATAGGGTTAGGGTTTGCATTAGGATTATTGTTAGGGTTAGGTTTAGAGTTAGCGTTCCTGTTATGGTTAGGGTTAAGGTTAGGGTTAGCGTTATGTTTATTGTTAGGGTTAGTGTTAGGGTCAAGGTTGATGTTAGGGTTAGTGTTAGGGTTATGGTTAGTGTTAGGGTTAGAATTTGGATTAGGGTTAGTGGTTAGGGTTAGGATTAGTTTTATGGTTAGTTTTATTGTTAGGTTTTGTGTTAGGGTGAAGGTTAGGGTTAGGGATAGTGTTATTGTTAGGTTTAGGGTTAGGATTAGGATTACGGTTAACATTAGGGTTAGGGTTATTTTAGGGAGAGTGTTAGGGTTAGGGTTCACGTTAGGGTTAGGGTTATTGTTAGGGTTTTGGTTAGGGTTAGGGTTAGGGTTAGGGTCAGGTTCTATTTTAGGGTTAGGGTTAGCTTTAGTGTTAGGGTTGGTTTAGGATTTGGGTTAGGGTTAGGGTTACAGTTAGGGTAAGTGTTAGGGTTAGGTTTAGGGTTAGTGTTATTGTTAGGGTTAGGGTTAGGGTTATTGTTAGGGTTAGCGTTAGGTTAGGGTTATTGTTAGGGTTAGGATTAGGGTTACAGTTGGCGTTAGGGTTGGGGTTAGGGTTAGCGTCAGGGTTAGATTTATTGTTAGGGTTAGGGTTATGGTTAATGTTATTGTTAGGGGTAGGGCTATCATTAGGGTTAGTGTTATTGTTAGGGTTAGGGTAGGGTCAGGGTCGAGGTTAGGTTTAGTATTAGGGTTAGGCTTAGGATTTAGGTTAGTGTTAGGTTTTGGGATAAGGTGATTGTTAGGGTTAGGGTTTGGGTTAGAGTTAAGATTTGGGTTAGGGTTAGCATTAATATTATGGTTAGGGTTAGACTAGGGTTTGGGTTAGGGTTAGGTTTAGCTTTAGGGGTATTTTTAAGGTAAGGGTTTTGGTTAGGGTTATTGTAATGGTTAGGGTTAGGTTTAGGGTTAAGGTTAGCATTAGGGTTAGTGTTATTTTTAGGGGTAGGGTTAGGTTAGGGTTAGTATTGGGTTAGCGTTAAAGTTAGGGTTATTGTAATGGTTAGGGTTAGGTTTAGGGTTAAGGTTAGCATTAGAGTTAGGGTTCGCGTTAGAGTTAGGGTTGGGGTTATTTTTAGAGTTAGGTTTAGCTTAAGGGTTAGGGTTATTTTTAGGGTTGGTTAGTGTCAGGGTCGAGATTAGGAATAGGGTTAGGGTTAGGTTTACGCTTAGGGTTAGGGTTAGTGTTTCGGTTAGGGTTATTCTTAGAGTTAGGATTAGGGTCAGGGTCGCGGTTAGGGTTAGGTTTATTGGTAGTGTTAGGATTAGGATTTGGGTTAGGGTTACTGTTCGGGCTATGAGTTACGGTTATTGTTATACTTAGGGTTAGTGTTATTTTTAGGTTTAGGGTTAGTGTTAGGGTTAGCATTAGGGGTAGGGTTATTGTTAGGTTTACAGTTAGGTTTAGGGTTAGTGTTAGGGTTATTGTTAGGGTTAAAGTCTGGTTCTAGGTTAGGATTAGGGTTAGGGATAGTGTTAAGGTTAGGCTTATAATTTGTTAGGGTTAGGGTTAAGGCGGTTGTTAGGGTTAGGGTCTGGGTTAGGGTTAGCGTTATTTTTATTGTTAGGGTTAAGGTTAGGTTTGGTTTAGGGTTACTGTTAGGGTTAGGTTTAGTCTTATTGTTAGGGCAAGGGTTATGATTATGGTTAGTGTTAGGGTTAGGGTAAGGGTTAGTGTTATTGTTAGGGTTAGGGTTAGTTTGATGGATAGGGTGTGGGTTAGGGTTAGTGTTATTGTTAGGGTTAGAGTTGGGGTTAGTGTTAGGATTAGGGTTAGGGTAATGGTTAGTGTTATTGTTAGGGTTAGGGTTAGTTTGATGGATAGGGTGTGGGTTAGTGTTATTGTTAGTGTTATTGTTAGGGTTAGAGTTGGGGTTAGTGTTAGGATTAGCGTTAGGTTTAGGGTTATTGTTATTGTTAGGATTAGGGTTAGGTTTAAGGATAGCGTTAGGGTTAGGGTTAAGTTTAGTGTTAGCGTTATTGTTAGGGTTAGGTTTAGGCTTAGGGTTTGTGTTATTGCTAGGGTAATGTTTATTGTTAGGGTTAGGTTTAGGGTTAGGATTAGTGTTATTGTTTAAGGTTAAAGTTAGGGTTAGTGTAAGGGTTAGGTTTATTGTTAGGATTAGTGTTAGGGTCGGATCGAGGTTACGGTTAGGTTAGTGTTAGTGTTAGGATTTGGGTTAGGGTTAGGAATAGGGTTTGGTTTAGGGTAGGGTTATTGTTAGGGATAGGTTTACGGTTAGGGTTAGTGTTATGGTTAGGGTTAGGATTAGTGTTAGCATTAGGGTTATGGTTAATGTTAGGGTTAGAGTTAGGCTCAGGGTGGAGCTTAGGGTTAGGGTGAGGGTTAGTGTTAGGGTTAGGATTTAGGTTAGGGTTAGTTTTAGGGTAAGTGTTAGGGTTAGGTTTAGAGCTAGTGTTATTGTTAGGGTAGTGTTAGGGTGAGGTTTAGGGTTAGGATTAGGATTAGTGTTTTTGTTAGGGTTAGATTTATTGTTAGGTTTTGGGTTAGGGTCAGGGTTGAAGTTAAGATTAGGGTTAGGGTGAGGGTTAGTGTTAGGGTTAGTGTTAGGGTTAATTTTGGGGTAAGTGTTATGGTTAGGATTAGGTTAGGGTTAGTGTTATTAGGGTTACTGTTATGGTGAAGGTTAGAGATAGGGTATTGGTTAGTGTTATTGTTAGGGTTAGGATTACGGTTAACGTTAGGGTTATTGTTATTGTTATGGTGAGTATTAGGGTTAGGGTTAAGGTTAGCATTAGGGTTAGGGTAAGGTTTAGGTTTATTAGGGTTAGCGTTAGGGTTAGGAATTTTGTTAGGGTTAGATTTAGCGTTAGGGTGAGGGGTATAGTTAGGGATAGGGTTAGGGTCACCGTCGAGGTTAGGGTTAGGGTTCGGGTTAGTGTTATTGTTAGGGTTAGGGTTAGGGTGAGGGTAAGATTTTGCTTAGGTTTACTGTTATTTTTAGGGTTATGGTTAAGGTTACGGGTAGCTTTAGGGTTAGGGTTGTCGTTAGGGTTAGCGTTTGGGTTTGATTTAGGTTTAGGGTTATGGTTAGTGGTAGGGTTAGGGTCAGGGTTAGGTTTAGGTTTAGTGTTATTGTTAGGGTTAGAGGGTTAGGGTTAGAGGGTTAGTGTTATGATTAGTGTTAGGGTTTGGGTTAGGTTTAGGGTTATACTTAGGGTAAGGATATGGTTAGGGTTAGGATTTGGGTTAGGTTTAGGGTTTGCGTTACTGGTAGGGTAAGTGTTAGAGTTAAGGTTAGGTTTAGCATTAATGTTATTGTTAGGGTGAGTGTAAGGGTTTGTGTTAGGTTTACTGTTATTTTTAGGGTTACGGTTACGGTTAGGGTTAGGGTTATCTTTAAAGTTAGGGTTAGGGTTAGTGTTATTGTTCTTGTTAGGGTTAGGGTTGGGGTTAGTGTTTGGGGTAGCGTTAAATTTAGGGTTATTGTTATGGTTAGGGTTAGGTTTAGTGTTATATTTAGGGTTATGGTTAGGTTTAGGGATAGGGTTAGGGTTATAGTTAGGATTAGTGTTAGTGTAGTTTTAGGGTTAGGCTTAGGCTTAGTTTTATTGTTATGGTTAGAGATAGGTTGAGGGTTAGGCTCAGGGTTAGTGTTAGTTTTAGGGTTAGGGTTAGTGTATGGGTTAAGGTTAGCATTAGGGTTAGGTTATTGTTATTGTTAGGTTTATGGTTAGGATTATGTTTATGGTTAGGTTTAGGTTTATTTTTAGTGGTTAGGGTTAGGGTTAGGGTTAGTCTTAGAGATACCGTGAGGGTTAGGCTTAGGGTTATTTTTATGGTTATCGTTATTTTTAGGTTTAGTGTTAGTGTTATTGTTAGGGTTAGGGTTTGTGTAGGGATAGCATTAGGGTTAGGATTATGGTTAGTGTTATGGTTAGGGTTAGGTTCAGTGTCATGTTCAGGGATAGGGTTAGAGTTAGGTTTAGGGTTATTGTTAGGGAAGGTGTTCGTGTTAGGGTTAGTGTTATTGTTAGAGTTAGGATGGTGTTAGCGTTAGGGTTAGGGTTAGTGGTAGGTTTAGGGTTATTGTTAGGGTTAGGTTAGTGTTATTGTTAGGGTTAAGGTTAGGGTGAGGGTGAGGTTTACGGTTAGCGTTAGGGTTAGGGTTTTGTCATGGTTAGGGTTAGGGATCAGCTTAGCGTTTGATTTAGGGTTCGCGTTTTGGTTAGCGTTAGGTTTAGGGTTATTGTTAGTGTTAGGTATATGTTTAGGGTTAGGGTAATTGTTAGGGTTAGGGTTATTGTTAGGGTTAGGGTTATGTTTTGTGTTATTGTTAAGGTTTGGGTTATTGTTTCGGTTACGTTAGGGTTTGTGTTAGGGTTCCGGAAACTGTTAAGGGTAGAGTTAATGTTAGGTTTGGGTTTAGGGTTTGGCTTAGATTTAGGGTTAGGGTTAGGGTTTTGGTCAGTGGTAGGGTTAGGGTTAGGTTTAGTTTTACGTTTAGGGTTAGTGTTAGGGTTAGGTTTACAGTTAGTCTTGCGGTTATTGTTAGGGTTAGAGATATGTTTAGTGTTATTGTTAGGGTTAGTGTTATTGTTAAGTTTAGCGTTAGGTTTAGGGATAAGATTTGGTTTTGGATACGAGTTAGGGATAGGTTTAAAGTTAGGATTAGGGTTATGGTTAGGGTTAGGTTAGGGTTAGTTTCAGGGTCAGGTTTAGGATCAGGTTTAGGGTAGGTTTATGGTTAGGGTTAGGATTTGGGGTTGGGGTTTGGGTTGGGGTGAGAATTAACTTTAGGGTTAGGCATAGTTTTAGGGTTAGGGATAGGGTGAGGGTCAGTGTTAATGTTATTGTTAGGATTAGGGTTAAGATTAATCATTGGGTTAGGGTTATTGTTAGGGTTAGGGTTATTGTTAGTGTTAGTATTAGGAGTAGGATGTGTATTATTTTTAGGTTTAGGTTTAGAGTTAGGGTTAGGGTTATTTTTGTTTAGGTTTAGTGTTGTTGTTAACGTTAGGGTTATTGTTACGGTTAGGGTAAGGGATTGAGTTTGGGTTTGGTTTAGTGTTAAGGATAGAGTTAATGTGAGGGTTGGGTTTAGGGATTGGGTTAGATTTAAGGTTAGTGTTAGGTTTATGGATAGTGGTAGGGTTAGTGAAAGGGTTAGTTTTAGGTTTAGGGTTAGTTTTATTGTTAGGGTTAGGGTTTTATTTAAGTTTAGGGTTATAGTTAGGGTCAGGGTAGGGTTTGGGTTAAGGTTAGTGTTATTGCTATGGTTAGGTTTACGGTGAGGGTTAGGGTTAGAATTATTGACATTGTTAGGGTTAGGGTTTATGTTATGGTTAGGTTAGGGTTAGGGTTAGTGTTATTGTTAGGTTTAAGGTTATGGTTAGTGTTATCATTAGTGTTAGGGTTATTGTTAGGGTTAGGGTCTGGGTCGAGGTTAGGGTTATGTTTAGAGGTAAGGTTTGAGTTAGTGTTACAGTTATGATTTGAATTAGTGTCAGGATAAGGAATTGTGTCAGGGTTAGGGTTATGTTTAGGTTTAGTGTTATTGTTAGGGTTAGAGTTATGGTGAGGGTTAGGAATAGGGTTAGGTTAGTGTTATTGTTAGGGTTAAGGTTAGGGTTAGTGTCACAGTTAGTTTTAGGGTTAGGGTAATTGGTAGGGTGAGGATTAGGGTTAGGGTTAAGGTTAGCATTAGGGTTAGGGTTAATGGTAGGGTTAGGATTAGGGTTAGGGTTAATGATAGGGTTAGGATTAGGGTTAGGGTTAAGATTATTGTTAGGGTGAGGGTTAGATTTAGGGTTTGTGTTAGGGTTAGGGTTATTGTTAGGGGAAGAGTTATGGTTAGGTTTAGCGTTAGGGTCAGAGTTAGGGTTAGGGTAAGGTTTAGTGTTATTGTTATGGTTAGAGTTGGTGTGAGGGATAGGGTGAGGGTTAGGGTTAGGGTTATTTTTAGGGTGGGTTAATATTAGAGTTAGTGTTAGGGTTTGGGTTATTGTTAGGGTTAGGGTCAGGGTTAAGTTTAGGACTATGATTAGGTTTAGGTTTACTGTTAGGGATAGGATTTGGGTTAGGGTTAGTGTTATGGTTACTGTTAGGGTAAGTGTTATGGTTAGGGTTAAGTTTAGGGTTAGTGATATTTTTAGAGTTAGGGTGAGGTTTAGTGTTAGGTTTAGTGTTATTGTTAGGGTTAGGGTTTGGTTTAGTATTGCGGTTAGCGTTAGGGTTAGGTTTATTGTTAGCGTTAGGTTTAGGGTTAGGGTTAGTGGTACGGTTATTGTTATTGTTAAGGTTATGGTTTGGGTTAGAGTTGCGGTTAGCATTAGGGTTAGGGTTAGGGGTACGGTTAGCATAAGGGTTAGGGTTATTGTTAGGGTTAGGGTTAGTGGTACGGTTATTGTTAGGGTTAGGGTTAGGGTTATTGTTAGTTTTAGGATTAGGGATAGGGTTTGGGTTAGGGTTATTGTTAGGGTTAGGGTTAGGTTCAGGGTTGATTTTAGGGTTAAGGTTAGCTTTAGGGTTAGGGTTCGGGTTAGGATTTGGGTTAGGGTTAGGGTTAAGGTGATTGTTAGGGTTAGCAATATGGTTTGGTTTAGAGTTACGCTTATGTTTAGGGTTAGGGTTTGTGGTAGGTTTAGGGTTATTGTTAGGTTTAGGATTAGGGATAGGGTTTGGTTTATGGTTATTGTTAGGGTTAGGTTCAGGGTCGATTTTAGGGTTAGGGTTAGCTTTAGAATTAGGGTTAGGGTTAGGATTTGGCTTAGGGTTAGGGTTAGGGTTAAGGTGATTGTTAGGGTTAGGAGTAGGGTTTGGTTTAGAGTTACGCTTATGATTAGGGTTAGTGGTAAGGGTAGGGTTATTGTTAGGGTTAGGTTAATATTATTATTGTTAAGGTTAGGGTTACGGTTACGGTTAGCGTTAGATTTAGGGTTATTTTCAGGGTTAGGGTTATGGTTAGGGTTCAGGTTAGCGTTTGAGTTAGGGTTAGGTTTATGGTTAGCGTTAGGTTTAGTGTTATTGCTAGGTTTATGGTTAGGATTATGGTTAGGGTTAGTTTTATTATTAGGGTTAGGGTTAAGGTTAGGGTTATGTTTAGTGTTATTGATAAGGTTACGGTTATTGTTACAGTTAGGGTTAGCATTTGGGTTAGGATTCGGGTTATTGTCTAGGGTACAGTTAATGTTAGGTTGGTTTAGGGTTTGGGTTAGATTTTGGGTTAGGGTTAGAGTTATGGTTAGTGGTAGGGTTAGGGTTAGAGTTCGGTTTAGAGTTAGGGTTAGTGTTATTGTTAGGGTTATTGTTAGGGTTTGGTTTAGGGTTAGGGTTATAGATAGGGTCAGGGTCGGGTTAGTGTTAGGGTTAGTGTTGTTGTTATCGTTAGGTTTAGGGTGAGGTTTAGGTTTAATGTTATTGTTAGTGTAAGAGTTAGTGATAGGTTTGGGGTTAGTGTTAGGTTAGCTTTAGGGTTAGGGTTATTGTTATTGTTAGCATTAGGTTTAAGTTTATGTTTAAGGATGGCATCAGCGTTAGGGTTAGGGTTATTGTTAGGGTTAAGGTTATGGTTATTGTTAGGTTTAGGGTTAGGGTTAGTATTACGGTTAATGTTATGGTTAGGGTTAAGATTAACTTAAGGTTTAGGGTTATTAGGGTGAGGGTTAGGGTTATGGTTTGTGTTAGGGCTATTGTTAGTGTTAGGGTTAGGGTTAAGGTTTGGATTAGGGTTAGGGTTATAGTTGTGGTCAGGGTAGAGATAGGGTTATTGTTAGTGTTATTCCAATGGTTAGGTTTAGGTGAGGGTTAGGGATAGGGTTAGAGTTACTGTTATTTTTATTGTTATTGTTAGGGTTAGGGTTGGGCTTAATGTAAGGGTTAGCATTAGGCATAGGGTTATAGTTATTGTTAGGTTTAGGGTTAAGTTTAAGAATAGCATTAGGGTTAAGGTTAGGGTTAGTGTTATAGTTAGTGTTAGGGTTATTGTTAGGCTTAGTTTAGGGTTAACGTTAGTGTTATTGTTAGGGTTAAGGTTAGGTTTAGGGTTAGCGTTATGGTTATTGTTAGGGTTAGGATTTGGGTTAGGGTTAGAGTTAGGAATAGGGTTAGGTTTAGGGTTATGTTTAGTGTTATGGTGAGGGTTAGGGATAGGGTTAAGTTTAGTGTTAACGTTAGGCTTAGTGTTAGGGTTAGCATTAGGGTTAGGTTATTATTATGGTTAGGGTTAGGGTTAGGGTTAGTGCTAAGGTTAGGGTCAGGGTTTGGGTTAGGTTAAGGGTTAGGGTTATTGCTAGGGTTAGATATAGGGTCATGGTTAGGGTTAGGGTTTGGCTTAAGTTTAGGGTTAGGTTTTAGGTTAGGTTTAGGTTTATTGTTAGGCTTAGGGTTAGAGTTAGGTTTAGGATTAGGGTTAGGTTTACGGTTAGGGTTAGGGTTAGTGTTTGGTTTAGGGTTAGAGTTGGGGTTAGGTTTAGGTTTAGGGTTAGAATGACTGTTATTATTAGGGTTAGGTTTAGGGTGAGTGTTAGGGTTAGGCTTAGGTTTAGTGTTATTGTTAGGGTCAGGGTTAGGGTTTGGGTTAGGGTTAGGTTTAGGGTTTGGGTTAAGTTTAGGGTTAGGTTTTAGGTTAGGTTTAGGTTTATTGTTAGGCTTAGGGTTAGAGTTATGTTCAGGATTAGGGTTAGGTTTACGGTTAGGGTTAGGTTTAGTGTTTGGGTTAGGGTTAGATTTGGGGTTACGTTTAGGTTTAGGTTTAGGGTTAGAATGACGGTTATATTGTTAGGGTTAGGTTTAGGGTGAGTATTAGGGTTAGGCTTAGGTTTAGTGTTATTGTTAGGGTTAGTGTTAGTGTTAGGTTTAGGGTTACGGTTAGCTTTAGGTTTAGTGTTAAAGTTAGCGTTAGGGTTCAGGTATTGTTAGGTTAAGGGTTAGGGTTAGTATTATGGTTAATGTTATGGTTATGGTTAAGTTTAGCTTTAAGTTTAGAGTTATTGTTAGGGTTAGGGTTAAGGTGAGGTTAAGGGTTAGGTTTATTGTTATTGTTATGATTAGTGTTTCGTTAGGGTTACGGTTAGCGTTAGGGTTAGGGTGAGGATTAGGGTTAGGGTTATTGTTAGGATTAGTGTTAGGGTTAGGGTTAATGTTAGGTTTAACTGTAGGGTTAGCGTTGTTGTTAGGGTTAGGGTTAGGGATAGGGTTAGGAATTGACTTAGATTGTTGTTATGTTTAGGATTAGGGTTAGGGTAAGGGTTTGGGTTATGGAAGTTTTAGAGTTAGGTTTAGGGTTATGGTGAGGGTAGGGTTATGGTTAATTTTAGTGTTAGGTTAAGGCATAGGGTTATGTTTAGGGTTAGGGTTAGGTTTAGCATTAAGGTTAGGGGTATTGTTAGGGTTACCGTCAGGTTCAATTTTAGGGATAGGGTTAACTTTATGGTTAGGGTTAGGATTTGGGTTAGTGTTAGGTTTAGCGTTAAGGTGATTGTTAGAGTTAGGGGTAGGTTTTGGATTATTGTTAGAGTTAGGTTAGTGTTATTGTTAGGGTTAAGGTTAGGGTGAGGGTTAGGATTACGATTAGCATTAGGGTTAGGGTTATTGTCAGGGTTAGGGTTCAGGGTAGCGTTTGAGTTAGGGTTAGGGTTATGGTTAGCGTTAGGTTTAGGGTTATTGCTAGGTTTAGGTTTATGGTTAAGGTTAGGGTTAGGGTTAGGGTAATTGTTAGCGTTAGGGTTAAGGTCAGAGTTATTGTTAGAGTGAGGGTTAGGGTTATTTTTAGTGTTATTGTTAAGGTTAGGTTTACTGTTACGGTTAGGGTTAGGGTTTTGGTTAGGGTTCAGGTTATTTTTAAGGGTAGAGTTAATGTTAGGTTTGGGTTTAGGGTTTGGGTTAGATAAAGGGTTAGTGTTAGGGTTATGGTCAGTGGTAGGGACAGGGTTAGGGTTATTGTTAGGGTTAGGATTAGGTTTAGGATTAGTCTTATGGTTATTGTTAGGATTAGAGATAGGTTTAGTGTTATTGTTAGGGTTAAGTTTATTGTTAAGGTTAGCGTTAGGTTTAGAAATAAGGTTTGATTTTGGGTATGGATTAGGGTTAGGGTTAAAGTTAGGATTTCAGTTATGGTTAGGGTTAGGTTAGGGTTAGGTTTAGGGGTAGATTAGGTTTAGGGTAGGTTTATCCTTAGGCTTCTGGTTAGGTTTTTGGTTTGGGGTTAGAATTAGGTTTAGTGTTAGGCGTAATTTAAGGGTTAGGGATAGGGTGAGGGTTAGTGTTAGGGTTATTGTTAGTGTTAGGGTTAGGATTAATAGTAGGGTTAGGGTTATTGTTAGGGTTAGGGTTATAGATAGGGTTAGTATTAGGTTTAGGTTTATTGTTATGGTAAGGATTAGGGTTAGGGTTTGGATTATTGTTAGGGTTAGGATTAGGGTTAGGGTGAGGCTTATGGATAGGGTTAGGGTCATTGTTAGGGTTAGTGTGAGGATTAGGGTTAGGGGTTGGTTTAGGGATAGGGTTAGGGAAGGTTTCTGGTAAGGTTAGGGTAGGGTTAGTGTTAGGTTAAGTTTAACGTTTGTGTTAGGCATAGGTTTAGGGTTAGTGTTAGGTTTAGAGTTATTGTTAGGATTAGGGTCAGGGTCGATTTTAGTGTTAGGGTTAGCTTTAGGGTTAGGGTTAGCGTTTTGGTTAGAGATAGGGTTAGGGTTAGCAGTAGAAGTAGGGTTAGGTTTAGGGGTATGTTTAGTGTTATTATTATAGTTAGGGTTAGCTTTAGGGTTAATGTTAGGTTTAGGGTTAGTGTCAGGGTCGAGGTTAGTGTTAGGGTTAGGATTAGGGTTAGGATTTGGGTTAGGTTTAGGTTCAGGGTTACTGTTAGGGTAAGTTATAGGGTTAGGTTTAAGTAGGGTTAGTTTTATTGTTAGGGTTATGGTTTAGGGGTATGTTTACTGTTATTGTTAGGGTTAGGGTTAGCTTTAGGGTTAATGTTATGGTTAGGTTTAGGGTTGGGGTTCGGGTTAGGGTTATGGTTAGGGTTATTGACAGTGTTAGTGTTAGGGTTAGGGTTCAGGTTAGCGTTTGAGTAAGGTTTAGGGTTAGGTTTAGTGTTAGGTTTAGGATTGTTGTTAGGGTTAGGGGTAGAGTTAGTGTTAAGGTTAGGGTTATTGTTAGGGTAATGTTAGTGTTAGGTTTAATGTTGTTGTTATTGTTAGGTTTATTGTTACGGTTAGGATTTGGGTTAGGGTCCGGGTTATTGTTAAGGGTAGAGTTAATGTGAGGGTTGGGTTTAGGGTTTGAGTTATATTTAGGGTTGGTGTTGGGGTTATGGTTAGTGGTAGGGTTAGGGTTAGAATTGTGTTTATGTTTAGGGTTATGGTGAGTGTTATTGTTAGGGTTAGGGTAGGGTTAGGGTTAGGTTAGGGTTAGTGTTATTGTTAAAGTAATGTTTACGGTGAGGGTTAGGGTTAGGGATTGGGTTATTGATATTGTTTGTGTTAGGGTTGTTGTTAGGGTTAGGTTAGGGTTAGGGTTAGTGTTTTGTTAGGGTTAAGGTTATGGTTAGTGCTAGCGTTAGTGTTAGGGTTAATGTTAAGTTTAGGATTAGGGTCTGGGTCAAGGTTAGGGTTATGGTTAGGGTTATGATTTGGGTTAGGGTTAGGATTAAGAATAGGGTTAGGATTAGGGTTAGGTTTAGGGTTAGTGCTGTTGTTAGGGTTAGTGTTATGGTGAGGGTTAGGGATAGGGTTAGGTTAGTGTTATTGTTAGGGTTTGGGTTAGTGTTACAGTTAGAGTTAGGATTATGGTTATTGTTAGGGTGAGGATTAGGGTAGGGTTAATGTTTGTGTTAGGTTTAGGGTTAGCGTTAGGGATAGGGTTATGTTTAGGGTTAGGTTTCTGGTTAGGATTAAAACTAGGGTTAGAGTTAGTTTTATTTTAGGGTTATGGTTATATTTAGTGTTATTGTTAGAGTTATGATTAGGTTTAAGTTTAGCGATAGGGTTAGGGATAGGGTTATAGTAATGGTTGGGGATTGGTTACGATTATGGTTAGGGTTAGGGTTAGGGTTACCATTAGGGTAAGGGTTAGGGTTTTTGTTAGGATTAGGGTTAGGGTCAGTGTCGATTTTAGAGTTAGGGTAAGGATTTGGGTTAGTGTTAGGGTTAAGGTGATGGTTAGGTTTAGGGTTAGGGTTTGTGTTTGAGTTAGGGTTGGGGTTAGGTTAGGCTTAATGGTAGGGTTAGGATTAGGGTAGGGTTAGGTTTATTGTTAGGGTAAGTGTTAGGGTGAGGCTTAGGTTTAGGGTTTGTGTTAGGGTTAGAGTTATTGTTAGGGGAAGAGTTATGGATAGGTTTAGCGTTAGGGTTAGCGTTAGGGTTAGGATTAGAGTAAAGTTAGTGTTATTGCTAGAGTTAGAAGTGGTGTGAGGGATAGGGTGAGGTTTAGGGTTAGGGTTAGGGATAGTGTTATTGTTAGGGTTAGGTTTAAGGTTACGGTTAGTCTTAGGGTTAGCGTTAGGGCTAGGGTTATTGTTAGGGTTAGTGTTATGGTTAGAGTTAGGTTTATTGTTAGGTTTAGGTTTAGGATAAGGGTTAGGGTTAGTTTTATTGTTAGGGTTAGCTTTAGCATTAGAATTAGCGTTAGGGTTAGGTTTATTGTTAGGGTTAATGATAGGGTCAGGGTTAAGTTTAGGGTAATGTTTAGGGTTAGGTTTACTGTTAGGGATAGGATTTTGGTTAGGGTTTGTGTTATGGTTACTGTTAGGGTAAGTGTTAGGGTTAGGTTTAGGGTTAACGTTTGGGTTAAGGTTGCGGTTAGCGTTAGGTTTAGGGTTAGGATTAGGGTTGGGGTTAGTGGTATTGTTAGGGTTAAGGTATGGTTAGTGTTAGCGTTATTGTTAGGGTTACGGTTAGGTCTGGGTTGAGGTTAGGGTTATGGTTAGAGGTAAGTTTTGAGTTAGTGTTACAGTAATAATTTGAGCTAGTGTCAGGATTAGGAATTGGGTTAGGGTTAGGTTTAGGGTTAGTTTTATTGTTAGGGTTAGTGTTATGGTGAGGGTTAGGAATAGGGTTAGGTTAGTGTTATTGTTAGGGTTAAGGTTAGGGTTAGTGTTACAGTTAGCATTAGGCTTAGGGTTATGTTAGGGTGAGGATTAGGGTTAGGGTTAATGTTAGCGTTAGGGTTAAGGTTAGGGTTATCGCTAGGGATAGGGTTATTGTTAGGGTTAGGTTTATGGTTAGGATTAAAAATAGGCTTAGGGTTAGGTTTATTTTAGGGATAGGGGTATATTTAGTGTTATTATTAGGGTTATGATTAGGTTTATGTGTAGCGTTAGGGTTAGGGATAGGGTTAGGTTTAGTGTTAGGCTTAGGGTTAGGGTTATAGTTATGGTCAGGCTTAGGTTAGGGTTATGGTTAGGTTTAGGGTTAGGGTTACCGTTAGGGTAAAGTTTAGGGTTATTTTTAGAATTAAGGTTAGGGGCAGGGACGATTTTAGGGTTAGGGTTAGGATTTGGGTTAGGATTAGGGTTAGGGTTAAGGTGATTGTTATGTTTGCGGTTAGGGTTTGTATTAGAGTTAAGGTTTGGGTTAGGGTTAATGGTAGGGATAGGGTTAGTGTTACGGTTATGGTTAGGGTTAAGATTATTGTTAGGGTAAGAGTTAGGGTGAGGGTTAGGTTTAGGGTTTGTGTTAGGGTTAGGGTTATTGTAAGGGGAAGAATTATGGTTTGGTTTAGCGTTTGGGTCAGAGTTAGGGTTAGGTTAGAGTTAGTGTTATTGTTAGGGTTAGAGTTGGTGTGAGGGATAGGGTGAGGGATAGGCTTAGTGTTAGTTTTAGGGTTATTGTTAGGGTTAGTTTAGGGTTAGTGTTAGGGTTAGCATTAGGGTTAGGGTTATTGTTAGGTGGGTTAGAATTAGAGTTAGCGTTAGGGTTTGGGTTATTGTTAGGGTTAGGTTCGGGTCATGGTTAAGTTTAGGGTTATGATTAGGTTTAGGTTTACTGTTAGGGATAGGATTTGGGTTAGGGTTAGAGTTATGGTTACTGTTAGGGTAAGTGTTAGGGTTAGGGTTAGTTTTAGGTTAGTGTTTTTTTTGAGTTAGGGTGAATTTAGTGTTAGGTTTAGTGTTATTGTTAGGGTTAGGGTTTGGGTTAGGTTTAGGGTTAGGGTTCTTTTTATAGTAAGGGTTATGATTAAGGTTAGAGTTAGGGTTAGAGTTAGGGTAAGGGTTAGTGTTGTTGTTAGGGCTAGTGATTGTGTGATACATAGAGTCTGGGTGCGGGTTAGGATTAGAGTTAGGGTTAGTATTGAGTTAGCATTAATGTTAGGGTTATTGTTAAGTTCAGGATTAGGTTTAGTGTTAAGGTTAGCATTAGGGTTAGGTTTAGTGTTGGGTTTGAATTAGGGTTAGGGTTATTGTTAGGGTTAGGGTTAGTGTTAGGGATAGGGTTATTGTTAGTGTTAAGTTTAGGGTTAGTGTTAGTGTTATTGTTACGGTTAGAGTTAGGGTTAGTATGTGGGTTAGGGTTATTGTTAGGTTTAGTGTTATGGTCAAGGTCGAGGTTAGGTTTACGATTATGGTTAGGGTTAGGTTTAGGGTTAGGATTTGTGTTAGGGTTTCAGTTCAAGTGATCGTTATTGTTATGGTTAGAGTTTGGGTTATAGTTAGGGTTAGGGTTAGCGTTAGGGTTAGGGTTATTGTTAGGGTTAGGATTACAGTTAGGTTTGGGGTTGTTTGGTTAGGATATGTGATAGGGTGAGTGTTAGCGTTAGGGTTATGGTTATTGTAAGTGTCAGTGTTATGGTTAGGGTTCAGGTTAGTGTTAGTGTTAGGTTTTGTGTTAGGTTTAGGGTTAGGTTTAAGTTTATTGTTATTGTTAGGGTTAGGTTAGGGTTAAGGTTAGGGTTTTTGTTAAGGTTAGGGGTAGGGTTAGGTTTAGTGTTATTGTTAGTGTTAGAGTTAGAGTTAAGGTTACAGTTGTTGTTAAGGTTAGGGTTAATTTTAAGGTTAGGTTTATGGTTTGGGTTAGAGTTAGGGTTAGGTTTGGGATTAGGGCTAGTGGTATGTTAAGGGTTAGGGTTAGGGTTATGTTTAGGGTTAGGGTTATGGATAGGGATATTGTTAGTGTTAGGGTTATCGTTGGGGTTACAGATTGGGTTAGGGTTAGGTTTAGTTTTATTGTTAAGAAGAGTGTGATTGTAAGGTTAGGGTTAGCGTTTGGGTTAGGGTTAATGGTAGGGTTAGGGTTAGGGTTAAGGTTAGGTTTAGGGTTAGTGTTAGCGTTAGTGTTATTGTTATTGTTAGGGTTAGGGTTTGGTTTAGGGTTATGTTTATAATTAGGGTCAGGTTAGGGTTATCTTTATGGTTACTGTTATTGTTATGGTTAGGTTTAGGGTGAGGGTTAGGTTTAGGGTTAATGTTAGTGTTATTGTTAGGGTTAAGGTTAGGGTTAGGGTTAGCGTTAGGGTTAGGGTTATTGTTAGGGTAAGGGTAAGGGTCCGGGTCGAGGTTAATGTTTTGGTTAGGGTTAGGCTTCAGGTTAGTGTTAGCGTTAGGATTTGGTTTAGGGTTAGGGTTAGGAATAGGGTTAGGGTGAGGGTTAGGGTTAGTGTTAGTGTTAAGTTTAGTGTTATTGTTAGTGTTAGGTTTAGGTTTATGGTTAGTCTTAGTGTTAGGGTTAGGTTTATTGTTAGGGTAAGGGTTAGGTTCCGGGTCGAGGTTAATGTTTTGGTTAGGGTTAGGCTTCGGGTTAGTGTTGGGGTTAGGATTTGCTCCAGGGTTAGGGTTAGGAATAGGGTTAGGGTGAGGGTTAGGGATAGGGTTAGGTTTTGTGTTATTGCTAGTGTTAGGTTTAGGTTTAGGGTTAGTCTTAGCGTTACTGTTAGGGTTATTGTTAGGGTTAAGTTTAGGATTAGGGTTACGGTTTGTATTAGTGTTATCGTTAGGGTTAGGGTTATGGTTACGTTTAGGTTAAGGGTTAGGTTTATTGTTATTTTTAGGGTTAGGGTTATTGTTAGGTTTAATGTTAGGTTTAAGGTTATTGTTAGGGTTAGGGTTAGGGCCAGGGTTAAGTTTAGGGATATGTTGATTGTAAGGATACTGTTAGGGTTAGGATTTGGGTCAGGGTTAGTATTAGGGTTACTTTTAGGGTAAGTGTTAGGGTTAGGGTGAGGTTTTGGGTTAGTCTAATTGTTAGGGTTATGGTTAGGGTGAGGGTTAGTGTTAGGTTTAGTTTGTTGTTAGCGTTAGTGTTTGGGTTAGAGTTACGGTTAGCATTAGGGTTAGCATTAGGAGTAGAGTTAGCATTAGGTTTAGGGTTATGTTACGGTTAGGTTTATGGTTAGGATTAGGGTTAGGGTTACTTTTATGGTTATTGTTAGGGTTAGGGTTAGGTTTAGTGTTATTGTTAGGGTTTAGGGTTAGGGTTTAGGGTTAAGATTAGTGTTAGGGTTAGGGATAAGGTTAGGTTTATGGTAAGGTTTAGGGTTGGGTTAGGGTTAAAATTAGGGTTAGGGTTATGGATAGGGTTAGGTTAGGGTTAGGGTTAGAGTTAGAATTAGGTTAGGGTAAGGTTTGTGATGGGAGATGTCATTCTGTATATATGTTTCTCATACTGGTTAATAAAGCTCTGTTGCCAATGAGATAGCAAGTTAGGAGGGGCTAGGAGACAAGGAGGAAAGAGGATGCAGTAGGGAGGGGTCGAGATGTAGCCCGGGAAGAAGCAGGACGCCAGCCCCGGCTCCCCGATAAGACAACCACTTGGAAATACTTAGATAAGTAGAAATGGGTTAATAATTAAGACAGAGCTAGCCCATGAACAGTAATGGTAATTGGCCAACAGGATTGTATCAAATACAGAGTCTCTGAGTGTTATTTGGGGCACACATGGTTGTGGGACCATGGCGGCAGAACCAGCGGCAGCTGGCAGGGAAACCTGCCGTAACAGGTTAGGGTTAGGGTTAGGGTTAGGATTTGGGGTTGGGGTTTAGGTTGGGGTTAGAATTAGGTTTAGGGTTAGTGGTAGTTTTAGATTTAGGGATAGGGTGAGGGTTAGCGTTAGGGTTATTGTTAGGATTTGTGTTAGGGTTAGCATTAGGGTTAGGATTACGGGTAGGTTTAGGGTTATTGTTAGTGTTACGGATAGGGTTAAGATTAGGGTTATGGTTAGGGTTATTGTTAGGTTTAGTATTAGTGTTAGGCTTAGGCTTAGTGTTATTGTTAGGGTTAGGATTATGGTTAGGGTGAGGGTTAGGGATAGGGAAGGTTTAAGGTTAGGGTAGAGTTATGGTTAGGGTTATGGTTAAGGTTAGGGTTAGGGTTAGCATTAGTGTTAGGGTTAGGGTCAGGGTCGATTTTAGATTTAGGGTTAGCTTTAGGGTTAGGGTAAGAGTTAGGATTTGGGTTAGGGTTAGGTTTAGGGTTAGGGTTAAGGAGATTTTTAGGGTTAGGGTAGGGTTTGGGTTATAGTTACAGTTAGTTTTAGGGTTAAAGGTAGTGGTAGGGTTAGGTTTATTGTTAGGGTTAGGTTAGTGTAATTGTTAATGTTAGGGTTAGGATTAGCATTAGGGTTAGGGTTAGTGTTTGGGTTTGGGTTAGGGTTATTGTTAGTATTAGGTTTAGGTTTAGGGTGGAGCTTAGGGTTAGGCTTACGGTGAGGGATAGTGTTAGGGTTAGGATCTGGATTAGGGTTAGGTTTAGGGTTACTGTTAAGGTAAGTGTTAGTGTTATGGTTAGGTTTAGGGTCAGTGTTATTGTTAGGGTTAGTGTTAGGATGAGGCTTACGGTTAGGATTTGGGTTACTGTTATTGTTAGGGTTAGGGTTAGGGTTACAGTTATCATTAGGGTTTGGGTTATTGTTAGGCTTAGGGTTAGATTTAGTGTTATTGTTAGGTTTAGGGTTATTGTTAAGTTTATCGTTAGGATTAGGGATAGGGTTAAGTTTAGGGTTAGGGTTAGGTTTATATTTATGGTTAGGGTTAGGTAAGGGTTAGGGATAGGATTTGGTTTAAGGTTATTGTTAGGGTTAGTGTTATTGTTAGGGTTAATTTTAGGGTTAGCGTTAGGGATAGGGTTATTGTTATGGTTAGGGTTAGGCTTAGGGTTAAGGTTAGCGTTAGGGTTAATTTTAGGGTTAGCGTTAGGGATAGGGTTATTGTTATGGTTAGGGTTAGGCTTAGGGTTAAGGTTAGCGTTAGGGTTAGGGTTAGTGTTAGGGTTAGGGTTATTTTTAGTGTTAGGGTTAGGAATAGGGTTAGGGTTAGGATTATTGTTATGGATAGGTTTACGGTTAGGGTTAGTGTTATTGTTAGGTTTAGGTTTAGGGTTAGCATTAGGGTAAGGGTTATTGTTTGGGTTAGGGCTAGAGTGAGGCTGGAGCTTAGGGTTAGGGTGAGGGTTAGTGTTAGGTTTAGGATTTGGGTTAGGGTTAGGTTTAGGGTTACATTTATGGTAAGTGTTAGGGTTAGAGTTAGGTTTAGGGTTAGTGTTATTGTTAGGGTTAGTGTGAGGGTGAGGGTTAGCGTTAGGACTAGGGTTAGTGTTATTGTTAGGGTTAGGGTTAGGGTTACAGTTAGCGTAACGTTTTGGGTTATTGTTAGGGTGAGGGTTAGAGTTAGGGTTAAGGTTAGCATTAGGGTTAGGGTTTGGGTTAGTTAAGGGTTATTGATAGGCTTAGGTTTA
Source organism: Cricetiscus sungorus (assembly GCA_030556225.1). Classification (NCBI taxonomy): domain Eukaryota; kingdom Metazoa; phylum Chordata; class Mammalia; order Rodentia; family Cricetidae; genus Cricetiscus; species Cricetiscus sungorus. The sequence continues at coordinate 261,735 of JANBXA010000424.1, forward strand.
TGGTTGGGTTGGTTAGGGTTAGGGTTACGGTTAGGGTTAGGGTCAGGGCCGATTTTAAGGTTAGGGTTATGTTTAGGGTTAGGGTTAGGATTTGGGTTATGTTTAGGGTTATGGATAGGGTTGAGGTAATTGTTAGGGTTTGGGTTAGGTTTTGTGTTAGAGTTATGGTTCGGGTTAGGTTTAGGTTTAGGGTTAGTGTTAGGATCATTGTTATCGTTAGGGTTAGGGTGAGTGTTAGGGTTAGGGTTTGGTTTAGGGTTAGGTTTAAGGCTATTGTTAGGAGAATGGTTATGGTTAGGTTTAGTGTTAGGGTTCGGGTTATTGTTAAGTTTAAGGTTAGAATTAGGGTTAGGGTTATTGTTGGAGTTAGGGTTAGGGTTAATGTTAGGTTTAGGTTTATGGTTATTGTTAGGGTTAGGGTTAGGGTTAGTGTTAGGGTTGTTGTTATTGTGAGGGTTAGGGTTTGGGTTAGGGTTACGGTCAGCGTTAGGGTTAGGGTGAGGGTTAGGTTAGGGTTATTGTTATTGTTAGGATTATGTTTAGGGTTAGTGTTACGGTTATTGTTGCGGTTAGGGTTAGGTTTAGTGTTATTGTTAGGGTTAGGGTTAGGGTTAAGGGTAGCGTTAGGATTAGGGAGGGATAGGGTTAGGTTTAGGGTTAGGGTTAATGTTACGGTTAGTGTTATGGTTAGGGTTAGGATAAGCGTTAGGGTTATTGTTAAGATTAGGTTTAAGTTAGGGGTAGGGTTAGGGTTAGGATTTGGGGTTGTGGTTTGTGTTGGGGTTAGAATTAGGTTTAGGGTTAGGCGTAGTTTTAGTGTTAGGGATAAGGTGAGGGATAGTGTTAGAGTTATTGTTATGATTAGTTTAGGGTTAGGGTTATTGTTAGGTTTAGGGTTAAGGATAGGGTTAGGGTTAGGGTTAGGGTTATGGTTACTGTTAGGTTTCAGATTAGGTTTAGGATTAGGGTTATTGTTAGGGTTAGGATTAGTGTTAGTGTGAGGGTTAGGGATAGGGTTAGGGTTATTGTTAGGGTAAGTGTTAGGGTTAGGTTTATGGTTAGGATTAAAATTAGGGTTAGGTTTAGGGTTACTGTTAGGGTTAGGGTTATATTTAGTGTTATTGTTAGGGTTAGGATTAGGTTAAGTTTAGTGTTAGGATTAGGGGTAGGGTTATAGTTATGGTTAGGGTTATGGTTATGGTTATCGTTATGTTTATGGTTAGGGTTAGCGTTAGGTAAGGGTTTGGGTTATTGTTAAAATTAGCGTTAAGGTCAGGGTTGATTTTAGGGTTAGTGTTAGGTTTAGGTTTATGGTTAGGTTTAGGTTTAGGATTTGGGTTAGAGTTAGGGTTAAAGTGAATGTTAGGGTTAGGGTAAGGGTTAGTGTTATTGTTAGTGTTAGGTTTAGTGGGAGGGATAGGGTGAGTGTTAGGCTTAGGGTTAGTGTCATTGTTGGAGTTAGGTTTAGGTTTAGGGTTAGTCTTAGGGTATGGTTAGGGATAGGGTTATTTTTAGGGTTAAGGTTGGGGTTAGGGTTAAATTTAGTGTTTGGACTAGGGTTACTGTTAGTGTTAGGTTTATCATTAGGTTTAGGGTTATTGTTAGGTTTAGGGTTAGAATTAGGGTCAGGGTTAAGTTTATGGTTATGGTTAGTGTTAGGATACTGTTATGGTTAGGATTTGGGTCAGGGTTAGTGTTAGGGTTACAGTTAGGGTAAGTGTTACTGTTAATGTAAGTGTTATGTTTCGGGTTAGTGCTATTGTTAGGGTTAGGGTTAGGGTCCGGGTGAGAGTTAGTTTTAGGGTTAGGTTTATTGTTAGGGTTAGGGTTTGGGTTAGGGTTAAGTTTAGCGTTAGAGTTAGGGTTAGGAAGAGGGTTAGCATTAGGGTTAGGGTTATTTGTAGGGTTAGGTTTTTGGTTAGGCTTGGGGTTAGGGTTAGTGTTACGGTTATTGTTAGTGATAGGGTTTGGTTTAGTGTTATTTTTAGGGTTAGGGTTAGGGTTACAGTTGGTATTATTTTTAGGATTTGTGTTAAGGTTAGGGTTAGGAATAGAGTTAGGGTTAGGTTTACGGTTAGGTTTAGGGTTAATATTATTTTAAGGATTAGTGTTATGGTGAGGGTTAGGGATAGGTTTATGGTTAGGTTTATTGTTAGGGTTAGGTTAATGTTTAGGATTAAAATTAGGGTTAGGGTTAGGGTTATTGTTATGGTTAGTGTTATATTTAGTGTTTTTGTTAGGGTTAGGATTAGGTCAAATTTAGCGTTAGGGTTAGGGTTAGGGTTAGGATTATAGTTATGGTTAATGTTAGGATATTTTTAGTGTTAGGATTTAGGTTTGGGTTATTGTTAGGTTTACTGTTAGGGTAAGTGTTAGGGTTAGGGTTAGGTTTCAGGTTAGTGCTATTGTTAGTGTTTGGGTTAGGTTTAGCGTTAGGGTTAGTGTTATTGTTAGGGTTAGGTTTAGGGTGAGATTTAGGGTTAGGGTTTGGGTTAGGGTTAGGGTTATTTTTAGGGTTAGGGTTAGGTTCAGGGTGGAGCATAGAGTTAGGCTTAGGGTGAGGGTTAATGTTAGGGTTAGGGTTTGGATTACGGTTAGGTTTAGGGTTACTGTTAATGTAAGTGTTAGTGTTATGGTTAGGTTTAGGGTTAGTGTTATTGTTAGGGTTAGGGTGAGGGTTAAGGTTAGGGTTAGGTTTAGTGTTATTGTTAGGTTTAGGGTTAGGGTTACAGTTAGCGTTAGGGTTAGGGTTATTGTTAGTGTTATTGTTAGGGTTAGGGTTAAGGTTACATTTAGGGTTAGGTTCAGAGTTAGGGCTAGCGTTAGTGTTAGGGTTATTGTTAAGGTTTGGATTAGGGTTATTGTTGTGGTTAGGATTAGGGTTAGGTTTAGCGTTATTGTTATGTTTAGGATTAGGGTTAATGTTAGGTTTATTGTTAGGGTTAGAGTTAGGGTGAGGGTTAAGGTTAGGTTTAGGTTTATTTTTAGGGTTAGCGCTATTGTTAGGGATAGAGTTCAAATTAGTTTTAGTGTTAGGGTTATTGTTAGGGTTAGGGTTAGGATTAGGGTTAGTGTTATTGTTAGGGTTATGGTTAGGTATAGGGTTAAGATTAGTTTTAGGATTACGGTTATTGTTAGGGTTAAGATTACAGTTAGGGTTTGTGTTGTTTTTTTTTGTTAGGATTTGGGATAGGGCAAGGGTTAGGGTTAGGGTTATGTTTAGTGTTAGTGTTAGGGTTAAGGTTAGGGTTCTGTTTAGGGATAGGTTTAGGGTTAGGTGTCATGTTAGGTTTAGGGTTAAGGTTAGTATATGGTTAGGGGTAGGGTTACGGTTTTTTTTAGTTTTAGGATAAGGATTAGGGTTAGGTTTATTGTTAAGTTTAGGGTTAATGTTTGGTTTAGGGTTAGGGTTTCTGTTAGGGTTAGGTTTATGGTTAGGGTTTGGGTTTGGGTTATTGTTAGGGTTAATGTTAGGGTTAGGGTTTGGATTAGGGATAGGTTTAGGATTATTGTTAGGGTTAGAGTTATCGTTATGGTTATCGATACGGTTAGGATTATTGTTAGGTTTAGGTTAAGGGTTACAATTAGTGTTATTCTTAGTGTTAGTGTTAGCGTTAGGTGTAGCTTTAGTTTTAGCGTCATTGTTAGGGTTAGGGTCAGGGTTAAATTTAGGGTTATGCTTAGTGTTAGGATACTGTTAGGGTTAGGATTTGGGTTACGGTTAGTGTTCACGTTACTGTTAGAGTAAGTGTTAGGGTTAGGGTTAGGTTTCAGGTTAGTGTTATTGTTAGGGTTAGGGTGAGCATTAGTGTTAGGGTTAGTTTTATTATTAGTGTTAGGGTTTGGGTTAGGGTTACATTTAGTGTAAGAGTTAGGGTTAGGAGTAGGGTTAGCGTTGGGTTTAGGGTTATTGTTAGGCTTAGGTTTATGGTTAGGATTAGGGTTGGGGTTAGTGATAGGGTTAGCGTTAGTTAAGGTTTATTGTTAGGCTTAGGTTTATGTTTAGGATTAGGATTAGAGTTAGAATTAGGGTTATTGTTAGGGTTAGAGTTAGATTTATTGTTATTATTAGGGTTAGGGTTAGGGTTAATTTTAGTGTTAGGGTTAATGATAGGGTTAGGGTTAAGGTTAGGGTTAGAGTTAGGGTTAGGGTTATGGTTAAGGTTAGGGTTAGGGTTAGGCATTGGTTTAGGGTTAGGGTTAGGATTAGGGTTAGCATTAGGTTTAGGGTTATTGATATGTTTAGGGTTAGGGTGAGGTTTAGGGTTAGAGTTTTGGTTTGGGTTGGGGTTAGTGGTAAGGTTAGGTTTAGGGTTATGTTTAGCATTAGTGTTAGGGTTATTGTCAGCGTTAGGGTTATGGTTAGCGTTAGGTTTAGGGTTATTGATAGGTTTAGGGTTAGGGTTATTTTTAGGGTTAGGTGTAGGGTTAGGTTTAGGGTTATTGTTAGGGTTAGGGTCAGGGTTATATTTAGTTTTATTGTTAAGGATAGGGTTACTGTTACGGTTAGGGTTAGGGTTTGGGTTAGAGTTCGGGTTATTGTTAAGGTAGAGTTAATGTTAGTTTTGTGTTTAGGGTTTGGACTCGGATGACCAGGTCAGGAGTGGCTTCGGCTTGACAGACAGACACAAACACACCTGAGGAGGTTTGCGAACTGCTGCAAAGTTTACTTCAAAGTATCGGGTTTTTATGCAGAAAGAACTGATCTTGGCTACAGTTTGAAGATAAACAAACATACTATAAAAATGTCAGCAATTCCTTTTATAGTATGAGATAGTAAATACATCCAAGCAAGTGCATAATTGAGAGCCTCTGTCTATTTTGGCCTGCTTATGGTCAGCATATCAGAGATTTGATTTACTGAGTAAAGATAATTGTCTTTGAACACTAAACTTTTAATAGCAATGATTCAAGGGCCCTAAGATACCAAGTTAGAATTTTGTAGTAACTCCCACAGTAGCCTAACTGCGGGTAGGCTGATTACAGGCAAGGTCACATTGTGGGCTGCTTCCTTACAGCTTTAGCCCTAATTGTTTATTAGGCCTTGGGCTGACATCTGGCACTGTGGGTTTTATGATCGGGGGCACAGAGGTCAACATCCATCTGCTGAATGTTGGTCTCTTTCAGTTCCTGAAACTATATCTAAGTGTTTTCTAGGCTTCTCTGAATTAACAGTGGAGCTACAGGCTAAAATGTCCATAATTAAAAGGCATTAATGTATAGCACAAAACACATCTAGCACCCATTCCAAGCAGCCAGCCAAGTAAGCACCTGCAGGGACCTGAACCACTTTTCCCCAGGAGGCGTAAACACGTGTGGTGCGAACCTCTGGACAGGTAGCCATTGAGATTTCTCTCAGCATTGCTACACTGCCTCCACTGGGGCTGGTGTGGCAGGTGAAGGTTAGGGTTAGGTTAGGGTTAGTGTTATTGTTAGGTTTATGGTTAGGGTTAGGATTACGGTTAACATTAGAGTTAGGGTTATTTTAGGGAGAGTGTTAGGGTTAGGGTTTAGGTTTGCGTTAGGGTTATGGATAGGGTTCCCATTAGGTTTAGGGTTATTGTTAGGGTTAGGGTTAGGGTCAGGTTAGATTTTAGGATTAGGGGTAGCTTTACGGTTTGGGTTGGTTTAGGATTTGGTTTAGGGTTAGTGTTAGGGTTAGGGTTACAGTTAGGGTAAGTGTTAGGGTTAGGGTTAGGTTTAGGGTTAGTGTTATTGTTAGGGTTAGGGTTATTGTTAGGGTTAGCGTTAGGGTTAGGGTTATTGTTAGGGTTTGGATTAGGGTGAAGGTTAGCATTAGGGTTAGGGTTGGGGTTAGTGTTAGGGTTAATCCTAACCATAACCCTAATCCTACCCTTACACTAAACCTAATCCTAACCCTAATCTAAAAGCTAACACTTACCCTAACCCTATCCCAGTGCTAACCTTACCCTAACCTTAAACCTAACCCTAACAATAACCCTAACCCTAATGCTTACCCTAACACTAACCCTACCCCTAACCCTAATAATAACCCTTACCCTAACCAGAACCCTAATCCTAAACATAAACTTAACCCTAAAAAAAACGCTAACCCTAACCCTAACCCTAACACTAACCCTAACACTAATGCTAACAGTAACCCTAACCCAAACCCTAACAATAAAACTAACCTAAGCCAAACCCTAACACTCAACCTAACCCTAACCCTAACAATAACCCTAATTCTAACACTAATGGTAACCCTAAACCTAAACCTAACCCTAACTTTAACCTTAAACCTAACCCTAACCCAATCAATAACAATAAATCTAACCCTAATGGTAACCCTAACCCTAATTCTAACGCTAACCTTAACCCTAACCCTAACCGTAACACAAACAATAAACCTAAATCAAACCCTAATGGTAACCCTAACCCTAACCCTAACGCTGAACTAACACTAACAATAACCCTAACCCTAAACCTAACCCTAATCCTAACCCTAACCCTAAGCCTAACAATTACCCTAAACCTAACCCTAACCCTAACCTATACCTTACCCTAACCTTAACCCTAAAACTACACCTAAACCTAACCCAAATCCTTTACCCTGACCTGAAACCTAACTGTAACAATAACCCTAATCCTAAACCTAATCCCGAACCCTAACCCTAACCCTAACAATAAACCTAACCCTAACCCTAAGCCTAATTCTAACCATAACAATAACTCTAACCCTAACGCTAATCCTAACCCTTACCCTAACCGAACCCCTACCCTAAACCGAATCCTAACCCTAATTTGAATGCTAACCCTTATCCTAACCCTAACCCTAAAACTAATGCTAATCTTAATCCCAACCCTAAACCTAACCCTAACCCAAACAGTAACCCTAACCCTAACCCTATTCCTAACAATAACCCTAACAATAACTCTAAACCTTTCGCTAACCCTAAACCTACTCTAACCCTAACCCTAACACTAACATTAACCCTAACCCTTATGATGACCATAACACTAACCCTAACCCTACACATAACAATAAAACTAAACCTAATCCTAATGGTAACACTCATCCTAACCCTCACACTAACCCTAACCCAAACAATAACCCTAACCGTAACCCTAACCCTAACCATAATCCAAACGCTAACCCTAACCATAACATTTACCCTAACAATAAACATAACACCAACCCAAACCCTAATCCTAACCCTAAACCTAACCCAAACTCTAACACTAACCCTACCACTAACCCTACTTCTAACCCTAACCAAAACCCTAAACTTAACCCTAACTGTAACCCTAACAATAACACTAAACCTAACCCTAACACTAACACTAACAATAACCCTAACCCTAAATCTAACCTGAACCCTACCCCTAACACTATCCATAACAATAACACTAACCCTAATTCTAACCCTCACCCTAATCCTAACCCTATCAATAACCCTAACCCTAAACCTAATCCTAACCATAACTATAACCCTAACCCTAATCCTAACTCTAACCCTAAACATTAACCTACCCCTACCCTACACCTAATCCTAAACCTAATCCCAACGCTAACTCTTACCATAAACCTAACCCCATCGCTAACATTAACCCTAACCCTAACCTTAACCCTAACAATAAACCTAACCCTAAGGCAAATCCTAACCCTAACCCTAACAAAAACTCTAATTCCAACCATAAACCTAACCCTAAAAATAACCCTAACCCTAACTCTAACCCTAACCCTAACTCTAATGCTAACCATAACCCTAACCTAACTGTAACCCTAACTCTAACCCTAACCCTAACAATAACACTAATCCTAAGACTAACCCTAACAGTCACCCTAAACCTAACCCTAACAATAACCATAATTCTAAACCTAAAATTAACCCTAATCCTAAACCCAACTCTAACCCTAAGCCTATAAATTACCCTAACCATATAACTAATTCTATCCCTAACCCTAACCATAACAATAACCCTAACACTAACCCTAATCCTAACCCTAACCATAACACAACCCCTAAGGATAAACCAAATCCTAACACTAATCCGAATGCTAACCCTTACCCTAACCCTAAACCCACCGCTAAACTTAACCCTAACCCTAACCCTAATGATAAAATTAACATAAATCCTAACGTCAACTCTAACCCTAAACCTAACAATGACCCTAAACCTACCACTAACCATAACCCTAAACCTAAACTTAAATCTAAACCAAACCCTAACACTAACCCTAACATTAACCCTAAACTTAACAATAACCCTAACCCTATCCCTAACCCTAATGGTAACCATAAACCTAAGCCTAACCCTAACTATAACACTAAACCTAATCCTAACCCTAACCTTAACATTAACCCTAACACTAACCCTAATCCTAATCATAAACCTAACCCTACCAATAAGTCTAACCCTAATGCTAACGCTAACACTAATCCTAACCCTAACAATAACCTTAACCCTAACCCTAACCATAACACTAACACTAACCCTAACACTAACAATAACACTAACCCTTAAACTAACCCTAACCATCACCTTCACCCTAACCCTAACCCTTATAATAACACTAACTCTAAACCTAACCCTAACACTAAACCAAATGCTAACATTAACCCTAAAACTAACCCTAAACCTAATCATAACCCTAACCCTAACAATAACACTAACCCTAACCCTAAACCTAACCCTAACATTAACCCTAACCCTAAACCTAATCCCAACGCTAACACTTACCCTAACCCTAACCCCACTGCTAACCGGAACCCTAACCCTAACCCTAACAATAACCCTACTTTAACGCTAACCCTAAACCTAACCCTAACCCTAACAATAACACTAACCCTAACCCTAAACCTAACCCTAACAAACCCTAACCCTAACCCTAATACTAACCATAACAATAACCGTAACCCTAACACTAATCCTAACTCTAACCCTAAAACTAACCGTACCCCTACCCTAAAACTAATCCTAAACCTAATCCCAACGCTAACCCTTACCCTAACCCTAACCCCACTGCTAACCGTAACCCTAACCTAACCTTAACAATAACACTACTTTCCGCTAAACCTAATCCTAACCCTCACCCTAACCCTCACTCTACCCATAACCCTAACAATAACACTAACACTAACCCTAAACATAACCCTAACTCTAACTTTAAAAATAACCCTACCCTAACGCTAACCCTAACATTAAACCTAACACGAACCCTAATCCAAACAGTAACACTAACCCTAACCCTAACTTTAACCATCATTCTAACCCTCACACTAACCCTAACCTTAACAATAACAACACTAACCCTAACCCCAACCCTAACGCTAACCCAAACCATTACCATTACCCTAACAATAACCCTAACCCTAAACATAAAAAAAAACCCTAACTCTAAACCTAACCCTAAAACTATCAATAACACTAACCCTAAGCCTAAACCTAACACTCACCCTAACCCTAACCCTAACAATAACCCTAATTCTAATCCTCAACATAACTCTAACACAACCCCAACTCTAACCCCAAGCCTTACAATAACCCTAAACCTAACACTAAACCTAACTCTAACGCTAAACCTAACCCTAACCTTAACCCTAACACTAAAACTAATCCTAACCCTAACCCTAACCCAAACAATAACCCTATTTCTAATGCAAACCCTAACCCTAACCCAAATGCTAACTCTAACCCTAACCCTAATCATAACACTAACCATAACCCTAAGCCTAACCCTAACCTAAAATAACCCTAACACTACACAAACACTAAAAATAACACTAACCCAAACCCTGAACCTAAACCTAATCCTAACCCTAACTCTAACCCTAAGCCTAACAATAACCCTAAACCTAACTCTAACCCAAACCCTGAACCTAAACCTAATCCTAACCCTAACTCTAACCCTAAGCCTAACAATAACCCTAAACCTAACCCTAACCCTAAAACTAACCCTAACCTTAACCCTAGTCCTAACCCTAAACCTAACCATAACCATAACCCTGACCCTAACACTAACACTAACAATAACCCCCAACCTAAACCTAACCTGAACCCTAAACCTAACACTATCCCTAACAATAACCCTAACCCTCACTCTAACCCTCATCCTAACCCTAATCCTAACAATAACCCTAACCTTAACCCTAACCCTAATCCTAACCATAACATTAATCCTAACCCTAACCCTAATCCTAACTCTAACCCTATACCTAACCGTACCCCTACCCTAAAACTAATCCTAAACCTAATCCCAACACTAACACTTACCCTAAACCTAACCGCACTGCTAACCTTAAGCCTAACCCTAACCCTAACAATAAACCTAACCCTAAGGCTAACACTAACCCTAACCATAACCCTAATGCTAACCATAACCCTAACCTAACTCTAACCCTAACGCTAAACCTCACCCTAACCCTAATGCTAACAATAACACTAATCCTAAGCCTAACACTTACAGTCACCCTAAGCCTAACAATAACCATAATTCTAAACCTAAACCTAACCCTAATCCTAAACCCAACTCTAACCCTAAGCCTAACAATAACCATAATTCTAAACCTAAACCTAACCCTAATCCTAAACCCAACTCTAACCCTAAGCCTAACAATAACCCTAACCCTAATCCTAACCCTCACACTAACCATAAACCAAACCCTAATCATAATCCTAACCTCAACTCTAACCTTTAGGGTAACAATAACCCTAACCCTACCATTAACCATAACCCTAACCCTAAACTTAAATCTAACGCAATCCCTAACACTAAATCTAATATTAACCCTAACATTAACAATAAACCTGACCCTATCCCTAACCCTAACTCTAACCTTAAACCTAAAGCTAACCCTAATAATAACACTAAACATAACCCTAACCCTATCCCTAACAATAAACTTAACCCTAACCTTAATCCTAACCATAAACCTAACCCTACCAATATGCCTAACCCTAAAGCTAACGCTAACCCTAACACTATACTAACACTAATAATAACCCTAACCCTAAACCTAACCCTGATTCTAACCCTAACTCTAACCCTAAGAATAACAATAACCCTAAACTTAACACAAACCATAACCCTAAACCTAACACTAACCCTAAACCTAACTCTAACCTTAACCCTTACCCTATACCTAAACCTAACCCTAACCCTTATCCTGACCCTAACCCTAACCGGAACAATAAACCGAACACTAAACCTTATCTGAACCCTAAGATTAAACCTAACAATAATCCTAACCCTAAACCTAACCCTAACAATAAACCTAACCCTAACCCTAACCCTACTTCTAACCATAACAATAACTCTAACACTAACCCTAATCCGAAACCTAAGCCTAACCCTAACACAACCCCTACCATAAACCTAATCCTAACCTTAATCCGAACGCTAAGCCTTTTCCTAACCCTAGCCCTAACACCACCGCTAACCATAACCCTAAACCTAACACTAACTCTAACAATATCCCTAACCCCAACACTAACCCTAACCCTAATCCTAACCATAACACTAACACTAACACTAACTCTAATCCTAAACTTAATTCTAACCCCTAATCTAACCCTAAGCCTAACAATAACCCTAACCCTACCACTAACCATAACCCTCACCCTAAACCTAAATATAACTCAAACCGTAACCCTAACAATGACCCTAACCCTAACGCTAAGTATAACACTAACACTAACCCTAACAATAACACTATCCCTAAACCTACCCCTAACCATCACCCTCACCCTAAACTTAATCCTAATAATAACACAAACACTAAACCTAACCCTAACACTTACCAAAACAATAACCCTAACGCCAACCCTAACAAAATCCTAACCCTAATCCTAACCTCGACCCTGACCCTATCCTTAACCCTAACAATAATCCTAACCCTAACGCTAATCCTAACCCTAACCCTAACAATAATACTAACCCTAACCATAAACCAAATGCTAACAATAACCAAATCACAAATCTATTCCTAAACCTAATCCTAACAATATCCCTAACACTAACCCTAATCCTTATCCTAACACTAACCTTAACCCTAACCCTAAACCTAACCCTAACCCTAACGCTAACCCTAATCCTAACCCTAACAATAACCCTAAGCCTAACGCTAACCCTAAACCTAATCTTAAACCTATCCCTAACCTTAAACCTAACACAACCCTAAAACTAATCCTAAACCTAATCGCAATGCTAACACTTACCCTAACCCTAACCCCATTGCTAACTGTAAACATAACCATAACCCTAACCATAACACTAACCCTAACAATAATCCTAACCATAAGGCTAATCCTAACCCTAACCCTAACCCTAACAATAATACTAACCCTATCCCTAAACCAAACCCTAACAATAAACCTAACCCTAGCCCTATTCCTAACCATAACGCTGACAATAACCCTAACCCTAACTCTAACCCTAAACCTAACCCTAATCCTAAAACTAACGCTAAGCTTAACACCAACCCTAAACCTAACAATAACACTAAACCTTATCCTAACATTAACCCTAACCCTAATCATAGCCCTAATCCTAAACTTAACCCTAACCCTAACCCAAACCCTACCCTAATGGTAACCCTAACACTAACACTAACCCTAACGATAAACCAAACAGTAACACTAACCCTGTTCCTAACCATAACCCTCACATTAACCCTCACACTAACCCTAACCCTAAAAATAACACTAACACTAACCCTAACATTATCCCTAACGGTAACCCTAACTCTAACCCAAACCCTAACAATAACAATAAATCTAACCCTTACCCAAACCCTAAACCTAAACCTAAATCTAACCCTAACACTAATCCTACCATTAACCCTAACCCTAACACTAACCCTAACAATAACACTAACCCTAAGACTAAACCTAACACTCACCCTAACACTAACCCTAACAGTAATCCTAATTCTAACTCTAATCCTAACCCTAATCCTAACCCCAAATCTGACCATAAGCCTAACAATAACACTAACCCTAACACTAACCATAACCCCAACCTTAACATAACCCTAACCCTAAAAATACCAATAACCCTAACACTACCCTAACACTAACAAAAACCCTAAACCTAACACTAAACTTAATCCTAATCATAACACCAACTCTAACACTAAGACTAAAAATACCCTAACATTAGCACTAACACTAACCATAAACCTAACCTTAACCCTGACACTAACCCTAACCCTAACAATAACCCTAACCCTAAACCTAAGCCGAAAGCTAACACTAACCCTAACATTAAAGCTATCAATAACTCTAACCTTAACCTTAATGCTCACCCTAAGCCTAAACCAAACAATAACACTAACCATAACCTTAACCCAACCCTAGTCCTAACCATAAAAATAACACACACTCTAACCCTAATCCTAACTCTAACCCTAACCCTACCCCTACCCTAAACCTAATTCTAACCCTAATCTGAAAGCTAAACCTTACCTGAAACCTAACCCCACCGCTAATCTTAACCCTTTCCCTAACCCTAAACCTAACAATAATCCTAACCATAACCATAACCCTAATCCTAACGATAAATCAAACCCTAAAAATAACCCTAACCCTAATGCAAACACTAACCCTAACACTAATGCTAACCAAAACCGTAAACCTAACCCTAACCCTAACACTAACCCTAATAATAATCCTAACCCTAACCCTAATCTTAATCCTAACCTTAACTCTAACCCTAAGCCTAACAATAACCCTAACCCTACCATTAACCATTACCCTAACAGTAAACTTAAATTTAACCCAATCCCTAACACTAACCCTAACATTAACCCTAACCTTAACAATAAACATAACCCTATCCCTAACCCTAACAGTAACCTTAAACCTAACCCTAACCATAACAATAACACTAAACCTAACCCTAACCCTAACAATAACCCTAACCCTAACCTTAAACCTAACCATAAACCTAACCCTACCAATAAGCCTAACCCTAAAGCTAACGCTAACACTAAGACTACACTAACACAAACAACCCTACCCCTACCCCTAAATCTAAACATAATCCTAACCCAAACTCTAACCGTAAGACTAACAAACCCTAAATATAACACTAACCATAACCCTAAACCTAACCGTAATATCCTTACCAGTAACGCTAACCATAACCCTAACCATAACAATAACACTAACACTAAAGTTAACCCTAACCCTATCCCTAAACCTAACACTAACCATAAACCTAACAAAAACACTAAACCCAACCCTAACCCTAACAATAACCCTAACCCTAACCCTAAAAATAATCCTAACCATAAACCTAACCCTAACAATAACCACAACCCTAAAGCTTACCATAACCCTAACAATAACACTAACCCTAAACCTAACCCTAACCCTCACCCTAAACTTAACCAAAACCCTAAACCTAACCCTAAACTTAACCCTAACCCTAAACCTAACCCTAAAAACTTAACCCTAACCCTAAACCTAAACCTAACCCTAACAATAACCCTGACCCTAACCCTACCCCTAACAATAAACCTAAACCAAAACCTAACCCGAACCCTAACCCTTACCCTAACACTAACCCTAAAAATAACCCTAACCCTAACCCTAACCCTCACCCTAATCCTAACCCTAATCCTAAACTTAACCCTAACCCTAAACCTACCCCTCCCCTAAACCTAATCCAAACCCTAATCCGAACGCTAACCCTTAGCCTAACCCTAAACCCACCTCTAACCTTAACGCTAACCCCAAACCTAACCCTAACAATAACCCTAAACCTAACGCTAACCCTAATCATAACCCTAATCCTAACCATTAACCTAACCCTAACAATAACCCTAAACCTAACGCTAACACTAACCCTAACCTTAACCCTAACCATAAACCTAACCCTAAACCTAACGCTAACCCAATCGCTAACACTAAACCTAAGCCTAACACTAACAATAACCCTAATTCTAGCGCTAACCATAACGTTAACCATAACCATAACCATAACAATAACACTAACCCTAACCCTAACACTAACCGTAACCTAATCCTAACCCTAAAAATATACCTAACCCTAACACTACACTAACACTAACAATAACCCTAACCATAATCATAAACCTAACCCTAATCCTAACCCTAATTCTAACCCTAAGCCTAACAATAAACCTAAACCAAGCCCTAATCCTAACCCCAACCCTAAACCTAACCCTAACACTAATTCTGACCCTAACCTTAACCGTAACAAAAACCCTAACCCTAAACCTAACCGGACCCTAACCCTAACCCTAACCCTAACAATAATCCTAACCCTAACCCTAATTCTAACATTAACCCTAACCCTAACCCAACCCCTACACTAAACCTAATCCTAACCCTAATCCGAACGATAACCCGTATTTTAAACCTAAGCCCACCGCTAACCTTAACACTAACCCTAACCCGAACACTAACAATATCCCTAACCCTAACGCTAACCCTAACCCCAACCCTAAAATTAACACTATCACTAACCCTAAACCTAAATTTAAATCTAACACAAACCTAACTGTAACCCTAACAATAACCCTATCCCTAACGCTAACCCAAACCATAAAACTACCCTAACAATAACACTAACCCAAACCGTAAACCCAAAAATCATCCTAACCCTAAACCTAACCCTAACAATAACACTAACCCTAAACCTAACCCTAACCCTAACACTTACGCTAACAATAACACTAACGCTATCCCTAACCCAACCTAAACATAATCGTAATCTCAACCATGACAATAACCCTAACCCTAACAATAATTCTAACCCTAACGCTAAGCTAAAAATAACCCTAACACTAACCCTAAAAATAATATAAGTTTAAGCATAAACCAAACCCTAACAATAACCCTAACCCTAACCCTATTCCTAACCCAAACCCTAACACTAACCCTAACCCTAAACCTATCCCTAATCCTAAACGTAATGCTAAACTTAACCCTAATCCTAACCCTAACAATAACCCTAACCCTAACCTAACCATAACTCTAAACCTAATGATAACCTTAACCCTAACCCTAACCATAATCTAACCCTAACCCTAACCCAAACGCTAAACTTAATCCTAACCCTAACCCTAGCAATAACACTAAACCTAATCCTAAACCTATCCCTAACAATAACCCTAACCCTCATGCTAACCCTAACCCTAACCCTAATGCTAACCATAACCCTAACCCTAACCCTAACCCTAAACCTAACCCAAAAAACAAGATTAACCCTAAGCCTAACCCTAACACTCACCCTAAACTTAACCTTAAAATATACTCTAATTCTAACCCTAAACCTAACTCTAAACCTAACTTCAACTCTAACTCTAAGCCTAACAATAACCCTAATCCTATCACTAAACCTAACCCTAACCTCACCCTAACCCAAACTATAATCCTAACCCTAAGACTACCCTAACACTAACAAAAACCCTAACCCTAAACTTAAACCTAACCCTAATCCTAATCCTAACTCAAACCCTAAGCCTAACAATAACACTAACCCTAACACTAACCCTAACCCTAATGCTAAACCTAACCCTAACCCTATCCCTAACCCTAATGCTAACCTTAACCCTAACAATAACCCTAACCCTAACCCTAACGCTAAGCCTAACCTTAATCCTAACCCTAATGCTAACATTAACCCTAACCTTAACCCTAAAATAACCCTAACCCTAACCTTAACCGTAAACCTAACTCTAACTCTAACCCTAAAAATAACACTAACCCTAACTCTACCCCTAAACCTCACCCTCACAATAACCCTAACACTAACTATAACACTAACCCTAAAACTAACCCTAACCATAACCCTAAAATTACCCTAACAATAACCCTAACCCTAACGCTAACCTTAACCTAACCTTAACCCGAAAAATAACCCCAACACTAGCACTACCCTATACTAACAACAACCCTAACCCTAAAAATCACCCTAACCCTAACCCTAACAATAACACTAAACCTAACCATCACCCAACCCTAACCATAACCCTAACAATAATACTAACCATAACCCTAAAACAAACACTAACAATTACCCTAACCTTAACCCTAACACTACTCCTAAACTTAACCCTAAAAATAACCCTAACCCTAACACTAACCCTAATCATATCCATAATCCTAAACCTATCACTAAAACTAAAAATAAACCTAAACCTGATTCTCACCCTATATCTCTCCCTAAACCTAACCCTAACCATAAACCTAACAATAATTTTAAAAATAACCTTAACCCTAACCCTCACCCTATACCTAACCCTAACCCTAAACCTAACCATAATCAGTAACAATAACCCTAACGCTATCCTTAACCATAACCGTAACAATAAACCTAACCCTAAAAATAACCCTAATGCAAATCCTAATCCTAACCCTAACCTCACATTGACCCTAAAAATTAACCTAACAATAGAACTAACCCTAACCCTAAACCTAACCCTAACATAACACTAACCCTAACGCTAACCCCATCCTTAACTCTAACAATAACACTAACCCTAACACTAAAACCTACCCTAACAATAACCCTAAACCTTACTCTAACACTAACCCTGAACATGACACTAAACCTAACCCTAACCATAACACTAACCATAATCCTAACCCTAATGCTATCCCTACCCAAATACTAACCCTAACAATAACAGTAACACTAAACCTAAAAACAAAGATAACCATAACAATATCCCTAAACCTAACCCTCACGGTATCTCTAAGCCTAACCCTAACCCTAACCCTCACCACTAAAAATAAAGCTCAACCTACCCATAACCCTAATCCTAACCATAAGCCTAACAATAACAATAACCTAAACCCTAACGCTAAACCTAACCCTAACCCTAATGCTAAAGATAACCTACACCCTAACCCTAACCCTAAAACTAACACTAACCCTAAGCCTAACCCTAACCCTCAACCTAATTCTAACCATAAACATTAAACTAAGCCCAAGGCTTACCCTAAACCTACACTAACACTAATCCTAACTATAATCTAACCCTAACCTTCACCCTATCCCTAAACCTAAACATAACCCTAACAATAACCCTAAACATAACAATAAACTTAACCCTAACCCTAACCCTAAAAATAACCCTAACAATAACCCTAAATTTAACGCTACCCCAAACACTAAACCCAACCCTATCCCTAACAATAACAATAACACTAACCCTAACCCTAACCCTCTAACCCTAACCCTAAACCTAACCCTAACTCTAACGATAACCCTAACCCTAACCCTAAAGCTAACCGTAACCGTAACCCTAACCCTAACCCTAAAAATAACAGTAAACCTAACACAAACACTTACACTCACCCTAACCCTAACCCTAACAATAACATTAACCCTAAACCTAACCCTAACTCTAACACTTACCCTATCAGTAACCCAAACCCTAACCTTAACCCAAATCCTAACCCTAAACCTAACCCTAACCCTACCCTTACCCTAAGTATAACCCTAACCCTAACCCTAACCATAACCATAACCATAACCATAACACTAATCATAACACTAACCCTCTAACCCTAACCCTCTAACCCTAACCCTAACAATAACACTTAACCTAACCCTAACCCTAACCCTAACCCTAATCCTAACCCTAACCCTAACCTTAACCCTACCACTAACCATAACCCTAACCCTAACCCTAACCCTAAAACTAACCCAAATCCTAATCCTAACACTAACCCTAACCCTAACGACAACCCTAACCCTAACCCTAACGCTAACTGTAACCGTAACCATAACCCTAACCCTAAAAATAACAGTAAACCTAACCAAAACATTACCCTCAACCTAACCCTAACCCTAACAATAACACTAATCCTAACCCTAACCCTAACCTCGACCGTGACCCTAACCTTATCCCTAACTATACCCCTAACACTGACGTTAACCTTAACCAAACAATAACCCTAAAACTAACGCTAACACTAACCCTTACCCTAACCCTAATGCTAACCTTAACCCTAACCAAATACTCACCCTAACAATAACAATAACCCTAACATTAACCGTAATCCTAACACTAACCCAAAACCAAACAATAACACTAACCAATACCCTAACCCTAACATTCACCAAAACACTAAACGTAACAATAAAACTAACCCTAAACCTAACCCTAACCATAACACTTACCCCAAAAGTAAACCTAACCCTAATCCAAATCCTAACCCTAACCCTAACATAACCCTAACACTAACCCTCACATCGAACCTGACCCTAACACTAACCCTAACAATAAACATAACCCTAATGCTAACTCTAACCTTAACCCTAACTATAACAATAACACTAACGCTAACCCTAAACCTAACCCAAACAATAACCCTAACTCAAACACTAACCCTGTTCTTTAACCTAACCCTAACAATAAACCTAACCCTAATGCGAACCCTAACATTAACCCCAAAATTAACACTAACCCTAAAAATAACACTAACCCTAAACCTAACCCTAACCTTAACACTTACCCTAACAGTAACCATAACCCTAACCCAAATCCTAATGGTAACACTAACCCTAAAGCTAACCCTAACCGCGACCCTGACCCTAATCCTAACCCTACAATAAGCTAACCCTAACACGAACCCTAACCCTAACGCTAACCCTAACACTATTCCTAATCTCGACCCTGACCCTGACCCTAACCCTAAAAATAACCCTAACCCTAACGCTAACCCTAACCTTAACCCTAACCCTAACAATAACACTAACGCTAACACTAACACTAACCCTAACAATAAACCTAACCCTAACCCTAACGCTGACTCTAACACTAACCCTAACCTTAACCCTAAAGTTAAACTTAACCCTTACCCTAACCCTAACCATAATCCTAAAACTAACAATAACCCTAACCCAAACACTAATCCTTACCCTATCCGTAACCCTAACCCTAATAATAACCCTAAACTTAACCCTAATCCTACACCTAACCCTAAGAGTAAATCTAACCCTAACCCAAATCCTAATGGTAACACTAACCTTAAACCTAACCCTAACCTCGACCCTTACCCTAATACTTACCCTAAAAATAATCCTAACCCAAATGCTAACCCTAACACTAACCCTAACAATAAAACTAACACTAACCCTAAACTTAACCCTAACAATAACCCTTTTCCTAACCCTAACTATATATCTAACCCTAACCCTAACAATAACCCTAACACTAACGCTAACCATAACCCTAACCCTAAAGCTAACCTTAACCCTAACCCTAACCCTAACAATAACCCTAACACTAACGCTAACCCTAACCCTAACCCTAAAGCTAACCTTAACCCTAACCCTAACCCTAATAATAACCCTAACCCTAATGCTAACCCTAACACTAACCCTTACCCAAACCCTAACAATAACACTAACCCTAAACCTAACCCTATTCCTAACCCTGACCCTAACAATAACCCTAACCCTAACCCTAACATTAACCCTAACCCTAACACTAACAAAAACACTAACCCTAACCCTAACCCTAGCCCTCACCCTAACTCTCACAATAACCCTAAGTCTAACACTAACCCTAACCCTAACCCTAACCCTAACCCTAACACTAACAAAAACACTAACCCTAACCCTAACCCTAGCCCTCACCCTAACTCTCACAATAACCCTAAGTCTAACACTAACCCTAACCCTAAACCTAACCCTAATCCTAACCAAAAAAAAAAACCCTAACCCTAACTCTAAACCTAACCCTAACACTAACCCAAATTCTAACCGTAACCCTAACAAACACATTAACCCAAAACCTAAACCAAATTTTAACCCTAACCCTAACCCTACTCCTAAACTTAACCTCGACCCTTACCCTAACACTAACCCTAAAAATAATCCTAACCCAAATGCTAACCCTAACCCTAACCGTAAAAATAAAACTAACATTAAACCTAAACTTAACTTTAACAATAACCCTATTCCTAACCCTAACTCTATTTCTAACCCTAACCCTAACAATTACCCTAACATTAACGCTAACCCTAACCCTAACCATAAAGCTAACCTTAACCTTAATTCTAACCCTAACAATAACCCTAACCCTAATGCTAACCCTAACACTAACCCTAACCCTAACCCTAACAATAACACTTACCCTAAACCTAACCCTATTCCTAACCCTGACCCTAACAATAACCCTAACCATAATACTAACACTAACGCTAACCATAACCCTACCGCTAACCCTAAACATAACCCTTACCCTAACAATAATCCTAAACATAAACCTAACCCAAACTCTAACCCTAACCCTAACCCAAATATAACCATAACTCTAAAACTAATCCTAACCATAACCCTAACAATAACTCTATGGCAAACGCCAACCCTAACCAAACCTTAACCCTAACACTAACACAAACCGTAATCATAACCCTATCCCTAACCCTAACCCTAACAATAACCGTAATTCTAACCCTAAACCTAAATCTAATCTTAAACCCAACGCTAACCTTAACCCTAACCCTAACCCTAAACCTAACTCTAACCCTAACCTTAAACCTAACCTTAACAATAACCTTAACCCTAACCTTAATCCTAACCCTAACACTATCCCAAACAATACCCTAACCATAATGCTAACCCTAACCCTAACCCTAACGCTAACCTCAAACCTAACCTTAAAGCTAACCCTAATAATAACCCTAATTCTAATGCTAAACCTAATCATAACACTAACCATACAAGTAACACTAACCCTATCCCTAACCCTAACCCTAACAATAACCGTAATTCTAACCCTAAACCTAAATCTAATCTTAAACCCAACTCTAACCTTAACAATAACCCTAACACTAACCCTATCCTAACCCTAAAAATAACATTAACCCTAACCCTACACTAACACTAACAATAACCCTAATCCTCACCCTAAACCTAACCATAATCCAAACCCTAACTCTAACACTAAGCCTAACAATAACCCTAAAACTAACACTAAACCTAACCCTAAACTTAACCCTAACCATAATGCTAACCCTAACAATAACCCTAACCCTAACAATAACAATAACCATAAACCTAACCCTAACCCTAACACTAATCCTAACAATAACCCTAACCTTAGCCCTCACCGTAAACCTAACCCTAATAATAACCCTAAACGTAAACCTAACCCTAACAATAACCCTATCCCTAACATTAATCCTAACCCTAAAAATAAACCTAACCCTAACCGTAACGCTAACCCTAACACTAAGCCTAACCCTAATGCTAACCTTAACCATAAACCTAACCCTAACCTTAAAAATAACCCTAACCCAAACGCTAACCCAATACTAACCCTAACCCTAACCCTAACCCTAACCTTAACAATAAATATAACCATAACGGTAACCCTAAACGTCACCCTATCCATCACACTAACCCTAGCCCTAACAATAACACTAACCCTTACCCTAATCCTAATCTAACCCTAACTATAACCCTTACCCTAACAATAACACTAAACCTAACCCCAACCCTAACCGAAACCCTAAACCTAACCCTAACCCTAACCCTACCCCTAACAATAACCCTAACCCTAAACCATACCCTAACCCTAACCCTATCACAAACCCTAAACCTAACCCTAACCCAAACCGTAACCCTATCCCTAAACCTAAACCTAACCCTAACCCAAACCGTAACCCTATCCCTAAACCTAAACCTAACAATAACCCTAACCCTAAATCTAACCCAAATCCTAACACTAACCATAACACTATCCCTAATCCTAACCCTAACATCGACCCTGACCATAACCCTAACCCTAACAGTAACCCTAACCATATTGGTAATCCTAACCGTAACCCTAACAATAAGAATAACACTAACCCTAACCCTAAACATAACCATAACAATAAAACTAACCCTAACCCTCACCCTAACGCTAAACCTAACACTAATCCTAACCCTAAACTTAACCTAAAACCTAACCCTAAACCTAACCCTAAGCCATACCCTGACACAAACCCTAACCCTAACTAACACTAAACCTATTCTGAAACCTAACCCTAGCGCTAACCGTAAATATAAACCTAACCCTAAACTAACCATAACAATAACCATAACCCTAACCATAATCCTAACCCTAACCCTAACCCTACCCTAAACTTAATCCTAACCCTAATATGAATGCTAACCCTTACCCTAACCATATTCCCACCTCTAATTTTAACCCTAACCCAAATCCTAACCCTAACCTTAACCCTAACCCTATCCCTACCCTAACCCTAACCATAAACCTAACCCTAACCCTAACTCTTACTCTAACAGTAAACTTAACCCTAACCCTAAACTGAACCTTAACAATAACCATAAACCTAGCGCTAACCCAAACAATAACCTTAACCCTAAAATTAACCCTAAACCTAAACTTAAACCTAAACCTAACCCTAACCCTGACCCTAACCCCATCAATAACCCTAACCCTAAAACTAACCGGAAGCCTAACACTAACCCTAGCACTACCCCTAACTATAACCCTAACCCTAATCCTAAACATAAAAATAACGCTAACCCTAAACCTAACTCTACCCCTACGCTAAACTAATCCTAACCCTTATCTGAACGCTAACCCTTAGCCTAACCCCAACTCCACTGTTAACCTTAACCCTAACCCAAATCCTAAAACTAACCCTAACAATAACCATAACCCTAAAGCAACACCAACCCTAACCCTAACCCTAACAATAACACTAACACTACCCTAACCTATCCTTAATCCTAACCCAAACTCTAACCCTAAGCCTAACAATAACCATAACCCTAACACAACCATAACCCTATCTCTAAACCTAAATCTAACCCAAACCTAACCCTAAACCTAACATTAACCCTAACCTTAACAATAACCCTACTCCTAACATAAACCGTAACCTTAAAAATAACCCTAACCATATCCCTAACCCTAATGCTAACCTTAAACCTAACCCTAACATTAACAATAACACTAAACATAACCCTAACCCTAATCCTAACCATAAACCTAACCCAAACAATAAAACTAACCCTAACATTACCCTAACCCCAACTCTAAAACTATCCCTAACCTACCACTAACCCTAACCCTAAACCTAACCCTAACTCTAACTGAAACCTTAACCCTAAAGCAAACATTAACCCTAACCTTAACAATAACCCTAACCCTAACCCTTATCCTAAACCTAACAATAACCTTAACAATAACCCTAACCCAACACTAACCCTAACCCTAAACCTAACCAGAAACCTAACCCTAACCCTAACCCGAATCCTAACCCTAACCCTAACCCTAACAATAACACTAACCCTAACCCTAATCCACACCCTATCCCATATCCTAACCAAAAAACAACACCAACCCTAACAGTAATCCTCACACTAACAATAAACCTAACCCTAACCCTAATCCTAACCCTATCCCTAACTCTAAACCTCACAATAACTCTAAGTCTAACACTAACCATAAACTTAACCCTAACCCTAACCCTAATGCTAACCCTAACCAGAACCCATACCCTAAAAATAATCCTTACCATAACCCTAACCCAAACCCTAACCCTAACAAAAACACTAACCCAAACCCTATCCCTAACCCTCACCATAACCCTAAGTCTAACACTAACCCTAACCCTAACCCTAAACCTTACCCTAATGCTAACCCTAACACTAACCCTAACCCTAACAAAAACACTAACCCTAACACCAACCCTAGCCCTCACCCTAACCATCACAATAACCCTAAGCCTAACACTAACACTAAATATAATCCTTACCCTAACAATAACCCTAACCCTAACACTAACCCTAACCCTAACAACAACCCTAAACCTAATCCTAAACCTAACCCTACCCCTAACCCTAACACAAACCATAACCATAACCTTAACCCAAACTGTTACCCTATCCCAAAACCTAACCCTAACACTAACCCTAAATCTAACCCTAACAATAACACTATCCCTAACCCTAAATCTATTCCTAAACATAAACCTAACAATAACCCTAACCCTAATGCTAACCCAACTCTAACCCTAATCCTAAAGCTAACCTTAACCCTAACCCTCACAATAACACTAACCCTAATGCTAACCTTAACACTAACCCTAACCCTAATCCTAAACCTAATGCCAACAATAACACTACCCTAACCCTAACCCTCACACTAACACTCACACTAACCTTAAACCTAACAATAACACTAAACCTAAACCTAACGCTAACCATATCTATAACCCTTACCCTAACAATAATCCTAAACCTATCCCTAATCCAAACCCTAACACTAACATTAACCCTAACAATAACCAAACCCTAACCTTAACAATAACCTAACCCTAAGCCTAACATTAACCCTACCACTAACACTAACCCTAACCCTAAACCTACACTAACAGAAACCCTAACCCTAAACCAAACATTAACCCTAAACTTAACAATAAATATAACCCTAACCCTTATCCTAAAACTAAAAATAACCTTAAACCTACCCCTAACCATATACTAACCCTAACCCTAAACTTAACCTTAAACCTAACCCTAAACCTAACCCTAACCCTAACACTAACCTGTGCCCTATCCCAAATCCTAACAAAAAAATAACCCCAACCCTAACGGTAATCCTAACCCTAACAATAACACTAACCCTAAAACTAATCTTAACCCTATACCTAATCCTAACAATAACCCGAACCCTAACCCTATTCCTAACCCTAAACCCAACACTAATCCTAACAATAACCCTAACCCTAATGCTAACCCTAACCCTAACCTAACCAAAACCTTAACCCTAACACTAACCCTAACGTTAACTGTAACCCTAATCTTAACCCTAACAATAGCCCTAAGCCTAACCGTAACCCTAACCCTAACCCTACTATAAAAATAACCCTAACCCTAACCCTAACAATAACACTAAAGATAAACCTAACCATAACCCTAACAGTTACCCTAACAGTAACCCTAACACTAACCCTAACCAAATCCTAACCCTAACCCTAACCCTAACCTTAAACCTAACCCTAATCCTAATCCTAACCCTAACCTCGACCCTGAAGCTAACCCTAACACTAACAATAACCCTAAACCTGATCCTAACCCTAACCCTAACCTTAACAATAACCCTATCCCTATCCCTTACACTATACCTAAACCTAACACTAACACTAACCCTAAACCTAACACTAACACTTACCCTAAACATAACAGTTACCCTAAATATGATCCTAAACCTAACCCTAACACAAACACTAACGCTAACCCTAACAATAACCCTAACTCTAACCCCAAACCAAACCATAACCCTAACATTAACCCTAACCCTCACGATAACCCTAACCCTAACCCTAACAATAAAACGAACCCTAAGCCTTACCCTATCACTCACCCTAACTCTAACCCTAATAATAACCGTAATTCTAACCCTAAACCTAAACCTAATCTTAACCCCAACTGTAAACCTAACCCTAACACTAACCCTAAACCTAACAATAACCCTAACCCTAACAATAACCCAAACCCTCATGCTAACCCTAACCCTAACCCTAAGCTAACCCTAACCCTAACAATAATACTAACCCTAATCCTAACCCTAACCCTCACCCTAACCCTCACACTAACCCTAACCCTAACAATAACACTATCCCCTCCCTAACCCTAACGCTAACCCTAACCCTAACCCTTAAAATAACCCTAACCCTAAACCTAAACCTAAACCTAACCCTAAGCCTGACCCTAACCCTACAATTAACCCTAACCCTAAAATTAACCCTAACGCTAACAGAAACCCTAACACTAAACCAAACATTAACCTAACCTTAACAATAACCCTAACCCTAATCCTACCCCTAAAAATATTCTTAACCTTAACCCTAACACTACACAAATGCTAACCCTAATCCTAATCTGAAACCTAACCCTAACCATAACCCTAACCCGTACCCTAATCCTAATGCTAACGCTAACCCTAACAAATAC
Source organism: Cricetiscus sungorus (assembly GCA_030556225.1). Taxonomy (NCBI): domain Eukaryota; kingdom Metazoa; phylum Chordata; class Mammalia; order Rodentia; family Cricetidae; genus Cricetiscus; species Cricetiscus sungorus. The sequence goes on from JANBXA010000424.1 coordinate 288,661, forward strand.
CTTAACCCTAACACTTATCCTAAACATAACCCTAGCCCTAACCTTATCCCTATTCCTAACCCTAACAATAACCCTAACCTTAAAATAACACTAACCTTAAAACTACACCTAACCCTAACAATAATCCTAACCCTAACCCTATCCTTAACACTAATGCTAAGTTTAACCCTAACCCTAACCCTAACAATAACACTAAACATAACGCTAACCCTATCCATAAAAATAACCCTAACCATAACCCTAACCCTAATACAAACCATAAACCTAACCCTAACAATAACCCTAACCCTATCGTAACCCTAACCCTAAACCAAACCCACACCGAACCCTAACCCTAACTCTAACACAAACCCTAACCCTAACCCTAACACTAACCATAACAATAACACTAATCCTAAACATAATCCTAAACCTAACAATAACCTTAACCCTAACCCTAATCCTAACCCTATACCTAACTCTAACACTAACCCAAACAATAACCAAAACCCTATCCCTAACCCTAACCATAACACTAACACTAATCCTAACAATAACCCTTACCCTAACGCTAGCCCTAACTCTAAACCTAACCCTCAATATAACCTTAACCCTAACCCTAACAATAACCCTAACCCTAATGCTAACTGTACCCTAACCCTAATCCTAACAGTAACACTAAACCTAACCCTAACCCTAACCCTAAGCCTAACCCTAACCCTAATCCTCACCCTAACCCTAACCCTAACACTAACCCTAAACCTAACCATAACATTAACACTTACATTAACAGTAATGCTAAACCTAACCGTAATCCAAACCCTAACCCTAACACTAACCCTCACCCGAAGCAAAACCCTAAGCTCTACCCTGAACCTAACCCTAACCCTACCAATAACCCTAAACCTAACGCTAACCCAACACTAACCCTAACCCTATGCCTAACCCTAACCCTAAACTTAACCATAAACCTAACCCTAACCCTACAATAACCCTAAACTTAATCCTAACCCGAAACTTTCCCTAACCCTAACCCGAACCCTAACACTAATCCTCACATGAACCCTAGCAATAACCCTAAACCTATCCCTAACCCTCACCCTGACCCTAACCATCACCCTAACAATAACCCTAACCCTATCCCTAAACCTCACCCTAACCCTAACCATAACCCTAACAATAACCCTAATCCTACCATTAATTCTTACCCTAATCCTAACACTAACACTAATCCAACATTAACCCTAACACTAACCCTCACCCTATCCCTAACCCTAAAACTTCGCCTAACCCTAAACCTAATTCGAACTCCAACCCAAACCCCAACTCCAAATCCTAACCCTAACCCTAACCCTACCCTAATCCTAAACCAAACCCAAACCTAACCCTATCCATAACCCTATCCATAATTTTAACCCAAACCCTAATCCTAACCCTAAACCTAACCCAAACTCTAACCCTAAACCTACCACCAACCCTACTCCTAACCTTAAGCCAAACCCTAAACTTAACCCTAACCCTAACCCTAACAATAACACTAAACCTAACCCTATACCTAACAATAACCGTAACACTAACCCTAACCCTAAGCCTAACCATAAACCTAACCCTAACAATAACCCTTAAGCCTAACGCTAACTCTACTCCTAACCCTAACCCTAACGCTAACCTTAACCCAAACCCAAACCCTAACCCTAACACTTACCCTAACTGTAACCCTAACACTAACCCTAGCCCAAATCCTAACCATAACAGTATCCTAACACTAACCATAACCCTAAACTTAACACTGACCCTAACCCTAACCCTAACAATAACCCTAAACCTAAAGCTAAACTTAACGCTAACCCTAAACCTAACAAAAACACTAATGCTAAACCTTAACCTAAACATAAAAATAACCCTAAACCTAACGATAAACCTGACACAAACAGTAACCCTAGTCCTCATGCTAACCTTAACCCTAACCCTAACCTTAACCCTTAAAATAACCCTATACCTAACCATACCCTAAGACTAACCCTAACCCTAAACCTAACCCCAACAATAACACTAACCCTAACCCTAACACTCACCCTATCCCACACACTAACCCTAACACTAACAATAACACTAATCCTTACCCTAATCCTAACAATCACTTTAACCCTAACCCTAACCCGAAACTAATCATAACAAAAACCCTAACACTAACCCTCACCCTATCCCTAACACTAAAACTATGCCTAACCCTAAAACTAATTCTAACCGCAACCCAAACCACAAACCCAAATCCTAACCCTAACCCTAAACTTCACCCTACCCCTAACCTAAACCTAATCTTAACAATAACCCTAACCCTAACCATAACCCTAACCTAACCCTAACCATAACACTAACCCTAACATTAAACCTAACCCTAACCCTAACCCTAACCCTAAACCTAAACCTAACCCTATCCCTCCCTAACCCTAAAGCTACCCTTAACCCTAACCCTAACCCTAACAATAACACTAAACCTAACCCTAACCTCAACAATAACCGTAACACTAACCCTAACCATAATCCTAACAATAACAATAACCCTAAACCTAACCCTCACCCTAACCCTAACCCTAACGCTAACCGTAACCCTAACCCAAACACTAACCCTCACAATAACAACAACCCTAACCCTAAACCTAACCCTCACCCTAACCCTAAACCTAACAATAACCCTAAACCTAAACCTAACATTAACCCTAACCCTAACTCTAACAATAACCCTAACCTTAACCCTATACTTAACCTTAACAATAACCCGAACCCTAACGCTAAACCTAACCATAACCATTCCCATAACAATAACCCTAACCCAACCCTAACCCAAACCCTAATCCTAACACTCACCCTAACCCTAACGATAACAATGATCCTAACCCTAACCCTAAACCTAACCCTAACCATAACCATAACCATAACTCTAACACAAATCCTAACCCTAACAATTACCTTAACCCTAACCATAACCCTAAACCTAACCCAAATCCTAACCCTAACCCTAAACCTAACCCTAAACTTAAAATCGGCCCTAACTATAACCCTAACCCTAACCCTAACCATAACTCTAACACAAACCCTAACCCTAACAATTACCTTAACCCTAACCATAACACTAATCCTAACCCAAATCCTAACCCTAACCCTAACCTTAAAATCGGCCCTGACCATAACCCTAACCCTAACCCTAACCCTAACCCTAACCTTAACCTAACTGAACCATAAACCTAAGCCTAACAATAACCCTTAATTAACCCTAACCCTAACTCTAATGCTAACCTTAACCCTAACTCTAACCCTCACCCTATCAATAACCCAAACCCTTATACTAACTGTAAACCTAACCCTAACCGTAACCCTAACAATAACAATAACCCTAGTCCTAACCCTAACCCTCACCCTCACACTAACCCTAACAATAACACTAACCCTAAACTTAATCCTAACCCTAACACTTACCATAAAAGTAACCCTAAACCTAACCCTAACCTAAATACTAACCCTAACACTAAACCTCACCCTAACCCTAACCCTAAGCTCCAGCCTCACCCTAACCCTAACAATAACCCTATCCCTAATGCTAACCCTAAACCTAAACCTAACAATAACACAAATACTAACACTAAACTTATCCCTAACAATAATCCTAACCCTAACCCTATTCCTAACCCTAACCCTAAAAATAACCCTAACCCTAAAGCTAACCTTAACCCTAAGCCTAACCCTAACCGTAATAATGACCCTATCCCTATCCCTAACGCTAACCCTAACTCTAAAACTTACCCTAACAATAACACTAACCCTAACCCTAACCCAAATCCTATCCATAACACTAACCCTAACCCTAACCTAACCCTAACCATAAGTATAAACCTTACCCTAACCCTAAACTTAACCCTATCCCTAACGCTAAAATTAACCCTAACCCTACCTGTAACAATAACACTAAATCTAACCCTAAGCCTAACAATAACCTCAATTCTAATCCTAATCCTTCTCCTAACCATATAACTAACCCTAACAATAACCCTATAACTAACGCTAACCTAAATCTAATGCTAAACTTAACCCTAACTCTAAATCTCACCCTAACAATAACCCAAACCCTAACAATAACTGTAACCCTAACCCTAATCCTAACAATAACAGTAACCCAAATCCTAACCGTAACCCTCACCCTAACAATAACACTAACCCTAAACCTAACCATAACACTAACACTTACCTTAACAGTAACCCTAAACCTAACCCTAACCCAAATCCTAAACCTAACACTATCCCTCACCGTAAGCCTAACCCTAAGCTCCAAACCGAACCTAACCCTAACATTAACAATAATCCTAACCCTAACCCAAACACTAACCCTAACCCTGACCCTCACCCTAACCCTAAACCTGACAATAACAATCAACCTAAACCTAACCCTATCCCTAACACTTACCCTAACAGTAACCCTATCACTAACCCTAACCCATTCCTAACAATAACACTAACCCTAACACTAACCCTAACCATAAACCGCACCTCTACCCTGACCCTAACCCTACTCCTAACAATAACCCTAACCCTAACGCTAAACCTAACCCTAACCCTAACAATAACAATAACACTAACCCTAACCCTAAACCTAACCCTACAAATAACCCTATCCCTAACACTAACCCTAACCCTAACAGTAACCCTAACCCTAATGCTAACCCTGACACTAACCCTAACCCTAACCCTAACACTAATCTAAACCCTAACCCTAACCCTAACCTTAACAATAACCCTAACCCTATCGCTAATCCAATACTAACCCTATTCCTAACCCTAACCCTAACAATAACCCTAAAGCTAACCCTAACCCTAAGCCTCACCCTATCCATCACACTAACCCTAAACCTAACAGGTACACAAACCTTTACCTTAAACCTATCCCTCACCCTAGCTCAAATTTTAACCGTAACAACATAATCCTAACAATAACGCTAACACTAAACTTAACCCTAACCCTAACCCTCACCCTATCCATCAAACTAACCCTAACCCTAACAATAACACTAACCCTTACCCTAACCCTAATCCTAACCTTAACCCTAACCCTAATCATAACGCTAACCCTAACAATAACCCTTACCCTAACAATAAGACTAAACCTAATCCCAACACTAAACCTAACCCAAACCCTAACCTTAACCCTAACCATAACAATAATGCTAACCCTAACCCTAACCCTAATCCTAACCCTAATCCTAAACCTAACCCTACCACTAACCTAACCCTAACGCTAATGCTAACCTTAACCCTAAACCTAATCCTTACCTTTACATTAACCCTAACTTTAATGCTAACCCAATATTAACCCTAACCTAACCCTAACCCTAACAATAACACTAATCCTAACAATAACCCTCACTCTATCCATCACACTAACCCTAAACCTAACAGTAACACTAACTCTTACCCTAACCCTAACACTAACCCTAACCACAACCCTTACCCTAACAATAACCCTAAACCTAAAACTAACCCTAACCCAAACCCTAATCTAATCTTAAACACAATATTAACTCTAACGCTAACCCTAACCCTAACCCAAATCCTAACTCTAACCAAACCCTAACCCTAAAAATCACCTTAACAAAAAACCTAACCCTAACCTACATTCTCAGTTTAACTATACTCCTAACGTAACCTCGCCCTGACCCTACCCTAACCCTAACAATAACCCTAGCCCTAATGCTAACCCTAACCCTAACAGTAACATTAAACCTAACCCTAACACTATTCCTAACCCTAACCCTAAACCTAAACTTAACAATAACACTAACCCTAACGCTAACCCTAACACTAACCCCAACCCTAACCCTAACGCTAACCTTAACCCTAATCCTAACCCTAACCCTAACAATAACCCTAACCATAACGCTAACCCTAACAATAACCTTAACCCTAACAATAACACTAACCCTAAACCTAACCTTAACCCTAACACTTACCCTAACTGTAACCCTAACCCTAAACCAACCCTAACCCTAAAGCTACCCCTAACCATAATATCAAACCTGACCCTAACCCTAACCCTAACAATACCCCTAACACTAACGCTACCCCTAACCCTAACCCTAACAATAAACCTAACCCTAACAGGAACCCTAACCCTAACCCTAACGCTAACCTAAACCCTAACCCTAACACTCTCCCTAAAATAACCATAACTCTAATGTTAACCATAAACCTAACCCTAATCCTAAACCTAACAATAACACTAACCCTAACCCTAACGCTAACCTTCACCCTAACACAAAACCTAATAATAAAACTAACCATAAACCTAACCCTAACCATAAAACTTACCCCAAAAGTAACCCTAACCCTAATCCAAATCCTAACCCTAACAATAAACATAACCGTAACACTAACCCTCACATTGACCCTGACCCTAACACTAACCCTAACAACAAACATAACCCTAATGCTAACCCTAACCTTGCCACTAACCATAAAAATAACACTAACACTAAAACTAACCCTAACCCTAACTATAACCCTAACTCAAACCCTAACCCTATTCTTAACCTTAACCCTAACAATAATCCTAACCCTAATGCGAACCCTAACACTAACCCCAAAAGTAAACCTAACCCTAAAAATAACACTAACCCTAAACCTAACCCTAACCCTAACACTTACCCTAACAGTAACCCTAGCCCTAACCCAAATCCTAATGGTAACACTAACCCTAACCTAACCTTAACCGCGACCCTGACCCTAATCCTAACCCTACAATAAGCTAACCCTAACACTAACCCTAACCCTAAACCTAAACCTAACCCTAACACTATTCCTAATCTTGACCCTGACCCTGACCCAAACCCTAAAAATAACCCTAACCCTAATGCTAACCCTAACCCTAACCCCAACCCTAACCCTAACAATAATCCTAACCCTAACAGTAACCCTAACCCTAACAATAAACCTAACCCTAATCCTAACGCTGACCCTAACACTTACAATAACCCTAACCCTAAAGTTAAACTTAACCCTTACGTTAACCCTAACCGTAATCCTAACACTAACAATAACCCTAACCCAAACCCTAATCCTAACCCTATCCATAACCCTAACCCTAATAATAACCCTAAACTTAACACTAATCCTAAACCTAACCCTAACCATAACACTAATCCTAACAATAACCCTAACCATAATGCTAACCTTAACCCTAACCCTAACGCTAAACTTAACCCTAACCCTAACCATAACCATAACCATAACTTTAACGATAACAATAACCCTAACCCTAAAGCTAACAGTAACCCTAACCCTACCTAATATCAACCTGAACCCTAACCCTCCCCCTAACCCTAACCCTAACAATAACACTAAACCTAACCCTAACCCTAAACCTAACACTTACCCTAACAGTAACCCTAACACTAACCCTAACCCAAATCCTAACCCTATCACTAACCCTTACCCTAACCCTAACCCTAAACCAAAACTCTACCCTGACCTTAACCTTAACCCAAACCCTAACACTAAACATAACCCTAATTCCAACCAAAAAATAACCCTAACCCTAAAGCTATCCCTAACTCTAACCCAAACCCTACCCTGACCCTAACTATAACCCTAACCCTAACACTAACCCTAAACCTAATCCTAAGCCTAACCTCGACCCTGACCCTAACTCTATCCCTAACAATAACCCTAAACTTAACGCTAACCCTAACCCTAACAATAACAATTACCCTAACCCTAAACTTAACCCTAACACTAACCCTAAACCTAACCCTAACGCTAACCTGAATCCTAACCCTAACCTAAAACCTCACCCTAACAATAACCCTAAATCAAATACAAATCCTAACCCTAACAATAACCCTAACCCTAACACGAACCCTAACACTAACCCTAACCCTAACCCTAACCATAACCATAACCATAACCCTTACCCTAGCAATAACCCTAACCCTAACCCTAAACCAAACCCTAACCCTAAACCAAACTGACACAATAAACCTAACCCTAACCCTAACCATAAATGTAACCCTAAGACTAAACCTAACCCTACCACTAACCCTAACACTAACCCTAATCATAACCATAACCCTTATCCTAACAATAAACCTAACCCTAACACTAAACCAAACCCTAACCCTAACCCTAACCGTAACAATAAACCTAGCCCTATCCCTAACCATAAACATAACCCTAACCCTAATCCTAACCCTAAAATTAACCCTAACCTTAACAATAACCCTAACCCTAACCCCATCCTAAATCTAACCCTAACAATAACCTTAAACCTAACCCTAAACCTACCCCTAACCTTCACCTTATCCATCAAACTAATCGTATTCCTAACATTAACACTAACCCTTACCCTAACCCAAACCCTAACCCTAACCCTAAGCCTAACAATAACCTTGACCCTAACCCTAAACCGAACCACGACCCTGACCCAAATACTAACCCTAACAATAACCCTAATCCTAACTCTAACCCTAAACCTAACACTAACCCTAACCATATTACTTACCCTATCCGTAACCTAACTCTAACCCAAACCCTAAACATAACCCTAACAATCACCTTAACCCTAACCCTAACCCTAACACTAATCCTAATCCTAACACTAACCTCGACCCTGACCTTAACCCTAACCCTAACCCTAACCCTAATGCTAACCCTAACCATAACCCTACATTAACAAGAACACTAACCCTAAACCTAACCCTAACAATAACCCTATCCCTAACCCTAACTCTATTCCTAACCCTAACACTAACAATAACCCTAAAAATAAAACTAACACTAACCCTAACCCTAAAGCTAAACTTAACCCTAACCATAACCCTAACAATAACCTTAACCCTAATGATAACCCTAACACTAACCCTAACCCTAACCCTAACAATACATGATCCCTAACACTAACACTAACCCTAACAGTAACACTAACTCTAACGCTAACCCTAACACTAACCCTAACGCTAACCCTAACCATGACCCTTGACATAACAATAATCCTAAACCTAACCCTAACCCAAACCCTAACCCTAACCCTTACCCTAACAGTAAACCAAACCTTATCCCTACTCCTAAACCTAACCCTAAGCCTAACCCTAACTCTAACAGAAAACCTAACCCTAAACCAAACATTAACCCTTACCTTAACAATAACCCTAACCCCAAACTTAATCCTAACCCTAAATATAACCTTAAGCCTAACCCAATCCCCACATTAACACTAACCCTAAACCTAATCTGAAACCAAAACATAACACTAATCCTAACCGGAACCCTAACCCTAACCCTAACCCTATCCCTAACCCTAACCAAAACACTGTCCCTAACCCTAAACCAAAGCCTAAACCTAACCCTAAATCTACCATGAACCATAACCCTAACACTAACCCAAAATCTACCCCAAACCCTAACCTTAACCCTAACATTAGCCGGAACCTTAACAATAACCCGAACCCTAACCCAAATACTAACCCTAACCCTAACACTAATCCTAATCCTAACACTAACCTCGACCCTGACCCTAACCCTAACCCTACCCTTAATGCTAAACCTAACCATAACCCTAACAATAACAAGAACACTAACCCTAACCCTAACCCTAACAAAACACTATCCCTAACACTAACACTAACCCTAACAATAACCCTAACTCTTACGCTAACCCTAACACTAACCCTAACCCTAACGCTAACCCTAACCATGACCCTTACCATAACAATAATCCTAAACCTAACCCTAACCAAAACCCTAAATCTAAACCTAACCAAAACACTATCCCTAACCCTAAACCAAAGCCTAAACCTAACCCTAACTCTACAAAGAACCATAACCCTAACACTAACCCAAAATCTACCCCAAACCCTAACCTTAACCTGAGCATTAGCCCTCACCTTAACAATAACCCTAACCCTAACCCAAACCCTAATCCTAAAAATAACCCTAACCCTAATGCTAACCCAAACCCTATCCCTAACCCTAACGCTAAACTTAACTCTAACCCTATTCTTAAGAGTAACCCTAACCCTAAACATAACCCTAATCCTAAGCATAAACCTAATCATAACAATAACCCTAACCCAAACGCTAACCCTAACCCTAACCCTGACCTTAACCCTAACCCTAACACTAACACTAAACCCAACCCTAACGCTAAATGTAAACCTTACACTAAACCTTACAATAACACTAACCCTAACACTAACCCTAACGCTAAACTTAACCCTAACCCTAACCCTAACCCTAACAATAACACTAACCATAACCATAACTATAACCATACCAAACCTTAATGCTAACTCTAACCATAACCCTTACTCTAACAATAACCCTAACCCTAATCCTAACCCTAAAACATACCCTAACACTACTCCTAAACCTAACAATAACCCTAACTCTAACCCTAATCCTAACCATAACCCTAACAATAACCCTAATCCCTGCTCTAACCCTAAGCCTATCCCTAACCCTAACCCTAACCCTAAACCTAACCCTAATCCTAACCCTAAAAATAACACTAACCCTAACCCTAACAATAACCGAAATTCTAACGCTAAACCTAAATCTAATCTTAACCCCACCTCTAACCCTAAACCTAACACTTACTCTAACCCTAACCCTAAAACTAACCCTAACATTAACCCTAACCCCAAACCTAACCCTAAAACTAAAACAAACAATAACCCTAACCATAATGCTAACCCTAACCTTAACCTAATGCTAAACTAAACCCTAACCCTAAAGCTAACCCTAAAAATAACCCTAATTCTAACGCTAACCCTAAGCCTAACCTTAACCATAACAATAACACTAACCCTAATCCTAACTATAACCCTAATCTAATCCTTACCCTAAAAATAACCCTAACCCTAACGCTACACTAACACCAGCACGAACACGAAAAATAACCCGAAACCTAACCCTAAACCTAACCGTATTCCTCACCCTAACTCTAACCCTAAGCCTAACAATAACCCTAAACCTAATCCTAAATCTAACCTTAATCTTAACCCTAACCTAACCCTAACCCTAAACCTAACCAAAACCATAACCCTGACCCTATCCCTAACACTAACAATAACCCTAACCCTAAAAATGACACTAACCCTAACCCTAACGCTAACCCAATACTTACTCTAACCTAACCCTAACCCTAACAATAACATTAATCCTAATCCTAACCCTCACTCTATCCATCACACTAACCCTAAAGCTAACAGTAACACTAACCCTTACCCTATCCCTAACACTAACCCTAACCAAAACCCTTACCCTAACAATAACCCTAAACCTAAACCTAACCCAAATACTAACTCTAACCCAACCCTAACCCTAAGAATCACCTTAACACAAAACCTAACCCTAACCTAAATCCTAAGCCTAACCCTAATCCTAAACCTAACCTCGACCCTGATCCTAACCTAACCCAAAAAATAACCCTAACCCTAATGCTACCACTAACCCTAACAATAACATTAACCATAACCCTAACCCTAACCCTATTCCTAACCCTAACCCTAACCCTAACAATAACCCTAACCCTAATGCTAACCCTAACAGTAAACCCAACCCTAACCCTAACGCTAAACTTAACCTTAATCCTAACCCTAACCCTAACAATAACCCTACCTAACTCTAACCCTAACAATAACCCTAACCCTAACCCTAACAATAACACTAACCCTAAAACTAACCTTAACCCTAACACTTACCCTAACTGTAACCCTAACCCTAACCCTAACGCTAACCCAAATCCTAAACCAACCCTAACCCTAAAGCTAACTCTAACCCTAAAATCGAACCTGACCCTAACCCTAACCCTAACAATAACCCTAACCCTAACGCTACCCCTAACCCTAACCCTAACAATAACCCTAAACCTAACGTGAACCCTAACCCTAAACCTAACACTAACCTAAACCCTAACCCTAACACTCTCCCTAAAATAAACCTAACCCTAATGTTAACCATAATCCTAACCCTAACCCTAAACCTAACAATAACACTATCCCTAACCCTAACCTTCACCCTAACAAAAACCTAACAATAAATCTAACCATAAACCTAACCCTAACCCTAACCCCTAACCCTAACCCTAATCCTAATCCAAATCCTAACCCTAATACTAACCATAACCCTAACACTAACCCTAACAATAAACATAACCCTAATGCTAACCCTAACCTTGACCCTAACCATAACAATAACACAAACGCTAACCCTAAACCTAACCCTAACAATAACCCTAACGCAAACCCTAACCCTATTCATAACCCTAACCATAACAATAACCCTAACCCTAATGCGAACCCTAACACTAACCCCAAAAGTAACCCTAACCCTAAAAATAACACTAACCCTAAACCTAACCCTAACAATAACACTTACCCTAACAGTAACCCTAACCCTAACCCTAACCCAAATCCTAATCGTAACACTAACCCTAAACCTAAACCTAACCGCGACCCTGATTCTAATCCTAACCCTAAAATAAGCTAACCCTAACCCTAACCCTAACCCTAACCCTAAACCTAACCCTAACACTATTCCTAATCTCGACCCTGACCCTGACCCTAACCCTAAATATAACCCTAACCCTGACTTTAACCCTAACCCCAACCCTAACCCTAACAATAACCCTAACCCTAATGCTAACCCTAACCCTAACCCTAACAATAAACCTAAAGCTAATGCTAACCCTAACCCTAACCCGAACAATAACACTAAAACTAACCCTAAACATAACCTTAATCCTAACCCCAACTCTAACCCTAAGGCTAACAAAAACCCTAACTATACCACTAACCATAACCCTATCCCTAAACCTAAATCTAATTCAAACGCTAACCCTAACCCTAACAATAACCCTAATTCTAACCATAAACCTAACCCTAATACTAACCCCAACTATAACCCTAAGCCAAAAAATAACCCTAAACCTAACCATAACCCTAACCCTAAATGTAACCCTAAACTTAACCCTAAATCTAACACTAATCCTAACCCTAAACCTAACCCAAATAATAATCCTAACCCTAATGTTAACCCTAACCCTAAACCTAACGCTAATCTTAACCCTAATCCTAAATATAACCCTAAAAATAACCCTAATTTTAACGCTAACCCTAACCCTAACCCTAACCATAAGAATAACACTAACCCTAAACCAAACCCTAACCCTAACCCTAACCTAAACCTTACCCTAAAAATACCCAAAACCCTAACCCTAAACTGACACTAACAATAACCTTAACCCTAAACCTAACCCTAAGCCTAAACGAAACACTAACAATAACCCTAACCCGAACCCTAACACTAATCCTATCCATAACAATAACCCTAATCCTAACCCCAATCATAACCCTAACCCTTACACTAACCCTAACCTTAAAATAACACTAACCCTACCCTAACCCTAACCCTCACCCTAACCCACACACTAAACCTAACACTACCAATAACCATAACCCTAACCCTAACCCTAACACTAAACTAACAATATCCCTGAACCTAACCCTAACCCAAATCCTAACCCTAACCCTAACCCTAACACTAACCTTAACCCTAACGCTAACCCTTACGCTAACCTTAAGCCTAACCCTAACCCTAACAATAACATTAACACTAACCCTTAACCTAACCTTAATCCTAACCCCAACTCTAACCCTAAGCCTAACAATAGCCCTAAACCTACCACTAACCATAACCCTAACCCTAAACCTAAATCTAACCCTAAACCTAACCCTAAAACTAATATTAACCCTAACCCTATCAATAACCATAACCCTATCTGTAACCCTAAAACTAACCTTAGCCCTAATTCTAACCCTAAAAATAACAGTAAAACTAACTCTACCCCTAATGAGAACAATAACCCTAATCCTAACACTAACCTTAATACTAACTATAAACCTATCCCTAACAATAACACTCACCCAAACACTAACCCTAACCCTAACCCTAACCCTAATGCTAACCTTAAACCTAACCCTAACCATAAAAATAACCCTAACTCTAACGGTAACCATAACCCTAATCCTAACCCTAACCCTAAGAGTAACACTAACTCTAACCCTAAACATAACCATCACCCTCACCCTAAACCTAACCCTAACAATAACACTAACCCTAAACTTAAACTTAACCCTAAACTAACACTTACCCTAATAATAACCCTAACCATAACCCTAATCCTAACCTTGACCGTGACCCTAACCTTAACCCTAACAATAACCCTATTCCTAACCCTATCCATATAAATAACCCTCACCCTAACACTAACAATAACCCTAATCCTAACCCTAACCCTAACCATAATAACACTAACCCTAACCCTAACAATAACCCTAACCCTAAACCTAACCCTAACCCTAACACTAATCCTAACAATAACCCTAACCCAAAACCTAACCATAACAATAGCCCTAACCCTAACACTAATCTTAACCTAACCCTAACTTAATCCCTACCCTGTTATGGCAGGTTCCTCGCCGCCGGCTTCCCGGTCCTGCCGCCATGGTCCCACAACCACGTGAGCCCCAAATAACATTCAGAGACTCTGTATTTGATTGATACAATCCTGTTGGCCAGTTACCATTATTGTTTATGGGCTAGGTCTGTCTTAATTATTAACCCACTTCTACTTATCTAAGTATTTCCATGTGGTCATCTTATTGGGGAGCCGCAGCAGGCATCCTGCTTCTTCCCTGGTCTACATCTCGACTCTTCCCTACTCCTTCCTCTTTCCTCCTTCTAGACTCCTAGCCCCGCCTATCTAGTTTTATATTGGCCACAGAGCTTTATTAACCAGTATGAGAAACATATATACAGAATAACATCTCCCATCACTACCCCAACACTAAACCTAATCCTAACCCTAATCTGAACGCTAACACTTACCCTAAAATTAACCCCACCGCTAAGCTTAACCCTTACACTAACCCTAACCCTAACAAAAACCCTAACACTAACCCTAACCCTAACCGTAACACTAACCCTAACAATAACACTAACACTAAGCCTAAACCTAACCTTAATCCTAACCCTAACTCTAACCATAAGCCTAACAATAACCCTAAACATAATACTAACCATAACCCTAACCCTAAACCTAAATCTAACACAAACCCTAACCATAACCCTAAAAGTAAGCCTAACCTTAACAATAACCCTAACCCTAACACTAACCCTAAACCTAACAATAACACTAAGCCTAACCCTAAACCTAACCCTGAAAATAACCCTAACCCTAACGCTAAACCTAACTCTAACCCTAACCTAACGCTAACCTTAACCCTAACCCTATCCCTAACCCAAAAAAAAACCACTAACACTAACCCAAGCCTCACTCTAACAATCACACTAACACTATGCTAACAATAACACTAACCCTAACTCTAACTCTAACCCTAACCCGAACACTAACACTAACCCTAACCATAACCCTTATACTAACATTAACACTAACCCTCACCCTAACCCTCACACTAACCCTAACACTAACAATAACACTAAAACTATTCCTAACCCGAAACTTAACAATAAACCTAACCCTAATGCTGACCCTAACCCTTACCATAACACTACCCCTAACACAACCTAAACCCTAACCCTAACAATAACCCTAACCCTAACGCTAACACTAACACTAACCATAATCCTCTCCCAAACCATAAAAATAACATTAACCCTAAACATAACCCTAACCCTCACCCTAACCCTCACAATAACCCTAAACCTAACAATAACACTAACCGTAACCCTAACCCTAAAGCTAAACTTAACCCTAACCCACACCCTACCCATAAAAATAACCCTAACTCTAACGGTAACCATAAACCTAATCCTAACCCTAACCCTAACAATAACACTAACTCTAACCCTAAACCTAACCATCACCCTCACCCTAACCCTAACCCTAACAATAACACTAACCCTAAACCTAAACCTAAACCTAACCCTAACCCTAACCCTAACCCTTACCTAACACTTACCCTAACAATAACCCTAACCCTAACCCTAATCCTAACCTCGACCCTGACCCTAAACTTAACTCTAAAAATAACCCTAACCCTAATTCTAACCCTAACCGTAATCCTAACCCTAACCCTAACAATAACACTAACCCTATTCCTAACCAGAAACTTAACAATAACCCTAACGCTAATGCTAACCCTAACCCTAACCATAACCATAACACTAACACTAACACAACCTAAACTTTAACCCTAAGCATAATTCTAACAATAACCCTAACCCTAACGCTACCCCTCACCCTAACCCTCACAATAACCCTAACCCTAACAATAACACTAACCATAACCCTAACCTTAACGCTAACCTTAACCATAACCCTAAACATAACCTTAACAATAACCCGAAATCTAACCCTAACCCTAACCCTAAACTTAACCCTAATCCTAACACTCACCCTACCACTAACCCTAACATTTACCCTAACTCTTAAGCTAACCATAACCCTAACCCTAACATTAACACTAAACCTAACAAAAACCCTAATCACAACAATAACCCTAACCCTAAATGTAACCAAAACCCTAATCTTAACCATAAACCTAATCCTAAAAATAACCCCAAAAAATAATGCTAACACTAATCCTAACCATAACGCTAACCGTAACCCTAACTCTAATGCTAACCTTAACCGTAACCATAAATCTAACCCTAACAATAACCCTAATTAACGCTAACCCTAACCCTAACCCTAACCCTAAGAATAACTCTAACCCTAACACTAACCTAACCCTTACCCTGAAAATAACCCTAACACTAACTGTAAACTAACACTAACAATAACACTAACACTAACTCTAAACCTAACCCTAAACCTAACCCTAAATATAAACCTAAACCTAACCTTAACCGTACACAAACCTAACCATAACCTTAACCCTGACCCTAACCCTAACAATAACCCTATCCCTAAACCTAACACTAATCCTAACAATAACAATAACCCTAACCCTAACCCTAACCATAATCCTCACCCTAACCATAAACCAAACACTAACACTAACCCTAACCATAATCCTCACCCTAACCCTAACCCAAACAACAACCCTAACCCTAATCCCAAACCTAAACCTATCTCTATACCTAACGCTAACCTTAACCTTAACCCTAACCCTAACAATAACCCTAATTCTAAATCTAACCCTAATCCTAACCCTAACCTTAACAATAACACTAACCCTAACCCTAACCTAACCCTAACCCTAACATTATACTAACACTAACAATAACCCTAACCCTAAACCCAAACCTAACCCTAATCCTTACCCTAACTCTAACCCTAAGCCTAACAATAACCTTAATCCTAACCTGAACCCTAACCCTAAACCTAACCCTAACCCTAAACCTAACCCTAACCTTAACCCTAACCCTAATGCTAAACCTAACCCTAACCCTAATCTGGACCCTAACCCTAACCCTAACAATAACCCTAACCCTAAACCTAACCCGAACCCTAACCCTACACCTACCGTAAACCTAATTCTAACCCTAATCCGAACGCTAACCCTTACCCTAACCCTAACACAACCACTAACTTTAACCCTAATGCTAACCCTAACGCCAACAATAACTCTAACCCTAATGCTAAACTTAACCCTAACCCTAACCCTAAACCTAAAATTAATCCTAACACCAACTTTAACGCTAAGCCTAACAATAACCTTAATCCTACCACTAAACATAACACTAACCCTAAACCTAAATCTAACACAAACCCTAACCCTAACCCTAACATTAACCCTCACCTTAACAGTAACCCTAAACCTATCCCTAAACCTAATGCTAACATTAACCCTAACCCTATCTCTCACAATAACACTAAACCTAAGCCTAACCTTAATCCTCAGTCTAAACCTAAGACTAAAAATAACCCTAACCCTAACCCTAAATCTAACCCTAATCCTAACACCAACTCTAACCCTAACCCTAACCCTAAACCTAAGCCTAACCCTAACCCTAACCCTAATACTATTCCTAACACTAATCCTAACCTCGACCCTGACCCTAAAGCTAACCCTAAAAATAACACTAACACTAAAGTTACCCTAACCCTAACCCTAACAATAACACTAGCCCTAACACTAAACCTAACCGTAATCCTACACCTAACTCTAATCCTAACCCAAATACTAACCCTAAACCTAACCCTAACCCTAACCCTAACACTAATCCTAACCTCGACCCTGACCCTAAAGCTAACCCTAAAAATAACACTAACACTAAAGTTACCCTAATCCTAACCCTAACAATAACACTAACCCTAACACTAAACCTAACCGTAATCCTACACCTAACTCTAACCCTAAGCCAAACAATAACCCTAATCCTAACCTAATCCTAACCCTAAACCTAACTCTAACCTTAACCCTAACCCTAACCCTAAACCTAACTATAACCCTAAACATGACCCTTACCCTAACCCTAACAATAAACCTAACCCATTCCCTAATCCTAACCCTAACCCTAACACTAAAAATAACCCTAACCCTCACCCTAACCCTAACCATAAACCTAACTCTAACTCTAACCCCAATCCTAAGTATAACAACAACCCTAATCTAACCCTAATCCAAACACTAACCCTAACCCTAACCCTACACCAACCATAAACCTAATCCTAACTCTATTCCGAACGCTAACCCTTACCCTACCCTAACCCCATCGCTAACCTTAACCCTCATCCTAACCCCAACTTAAACCTAAAATTAAAAATAACCATAACCATAACACTACACTAACGCTAACATTAACCCTAACCCTAAACCTAAACTTAATCCTAACCCCAACTGTAACCCTAAGCCTTACAATAACACTAACTCTACCACTAAAAATAACCCTAACCCTAAACCTAAATCTAACACAAACCCTAACTCTAAAAGTAACATTAACCCTCACCTTAACAATAACCCTAATCCTATCCCTAACCCTAACGCTAACCTTAACCCTAACCCTAACCCTCATAATAACACTAACCCTAAGCCTAACCATAACCCTCACCCTAACACTAACCCTAACAATAACCCTAACCTCACCCAAAACCTAAACATAATCATAACTCCAACGCTAACGCAAAGCCTAACAATAACCCTAACCATAGTCCTAACACTAACTCTAACCCTAAACATAACCCTAAACTTAACCCTAACCCTAATCCTAACCCTAAACCAAACCCAAATCCTAACTCTACCCCTAATGCTTACGCTAACCCTAACCATAACCATAATGCTAACCTTAACCCTAACCCTAACCCTAACAATAACATAACCCTAATGCTAAACATAACCCTAACCCTATCCCTAACAATAGCACTAATCCTACCCATAAACCAAACAATCACGCTCAGCCTAACTCTAACCATAACAGAAACACTAACACTAAACCTAAACCTAACCTTAACCCTAACCCTTGACCTACTCCTAACAGTAACCCTAAACATAATTCTACCTTACCTTAACCCCAACGCTAAATTTAACCCTAATCCTAACCCTAACAATAACCCTAACCCTAATGCTATCCCTTAATCTAACACTAACCCAAACCATAACACCTACCCTAACAATAACCCTAACCCTAACCCTAACCCTATCCCTAACCCTATACCTAACGCTAACCATAACCCTAACCCTAACAATAACACTAACCCTAACCATAAACCTAACCCTAACAATAATGCTAACCCTAACCGTAATTCTAAACCTAACCCTAACTCTAACGCTAACCTTAACCCTAACCTTAACCATAA
Organism: Cricetiscus sungorus; assembly: GCA_030556225.1. Classification (NCBI taxonomy): domain Eukaryota; kingdom Metazoa; phylum Chordata; class Mammalia; order Rodentia; family Cricetidae; genus Cricetiscus; species Cricetiscus sungorus. The sequence continues at coordinate 308,447 of JANBXA010000424.1, forward strand.
CAATAAACCTAATGCTAACCCTAACCCTAGTCCTAACCCTAACACTAACAGTAACCCTACCTCTACCCTAAAACTAATCCTAACCCTAATCCAAACACTAACCCTAACAAAAACCCTAAGCCTAACGCTAACCCTAACTCTAACCCTAACCCTAACAATAACACTAACACTAACCCTAACCCTAACCCTAACTTTAATCCTAACCCCAACTCTAACTCTAAGCCTAACAATAAACCTAATCCTACCACAAACCATAACCCTAACCATAACCTAAACCTAACCCTACACCTAACACTAAATCTAACCCTAACCGTGACCCTAACCCTAACCCTAACAATAACCCCAACCCTAAACCAAGCCTGAACCCTAACCCTAACCCTAACACTAACCCTAGCAATACCCCTAATACTAACCCTATCCCTCACCCTAAACCTAACCCTATCAATAACCCTAATCCAAATGATAACCCTAATCCTAACAATAACACTAACACTAACCCTAAACCTAAACTTAATCCAAACCCCAAATCTAACCCTAGCCTAACAATAACCCAAAACCTACCACTAACCATAACCCTAAACCTAAACCTATATCTAACCAAAACCCTGACCCTAACCCTAACTTAAACTCTAATCTTAACAATAACTGAAACCCTATTCCTAACCCTAACGCTAACCTTAACCCTAACCCTAACCTTAACAATAACACTAAACCAAACCCAAACCCTAACACTAACAATAACCCTAACCCTAATCATAACCATATTCCTAACCATAAACCCAACCCTAACAATAACCCTAACCCTAAACCTAACCTGAACCCTAACCCTAACACTATCCCTAACAATAACACTAACCCTAATTCTAACCCTCATCATAACCCTAAACCTATCAATAACCCTAATCCTAACCATAACAATAACCCTAACCCTAATCCTAACTCTAACCCTAAACCTAAACCTACCCCTACCCTACACCTAATCCTAAACTACAACTAATCCTAAACTAATCCCAATGCTAACACTTACCCTAACCCTAACCCCATCACTAACGTTAAACCTAACCCTAACCCTAACAATAAACCTAACCCTAAGGCCAATCCTAACCCTAACCCTAACAATAACCCTAAACATAACGATAACCCTAATTCCAACCATAAACCTAAACCTAAAAATAACCCTAACCCTAACTCTAACCCTAACTTTAACTCTAACCATAACCCTAACCTAAGTGTAACCCAAACTCTAACCCTAACCCTAAAAATAACACTAATCCTAAGCCTAACCCTAACGGTCACCCTAACCCTAACCTTAACAATAACCATAATTCTAAACCTAAAATTAACCTAATCCTAAAACCAACTCTAACCCTAAGCCTAACATTAACCATAACTCTAACACTAACCCTAACCCTAACCTAACCCTAACCCTAAAAGTAACCCTAACCCTAACACTACCCTAACACTAACAAAAACCCTAACACTAACACTAAACCTAACCCTAATCTTAACACTAAGTCTAACAATAATTCTAACAATAAACCTAACATTAACCCTAACCCTAACCATAAACCTAACCCTAACCCTGACACTAACCCTAACCCTAACAATAACCCTAATCCTAAACCTAACCCGAACGATAACACTAACCCTAACACTAAAGCTATCAATATCCCTAAACCTAGCCCTAAAAATAACACTAAAAATAACCTTAACCCAACCCTATTTCTAACCATAACAATAACACAAACCCTAACCCTAATCCTAACCCTAAACCTAACCCTCCCGCTAACCCTAACTCTAACAATAACACTTAACCTAAACCCTAAAACTTACCATAACAGTAACCCTAACACTAACTCTAAAATAAATCACTAACCCTAACCCTAACCCGAAACCGAAACTCTCCCCTGACCCTAACCATAACCCTAACCCTACACCTAACCCTAATCCTAACCAAAAAAAACCCCAAACCCTAACCCTAAACTTAACCCTAACTCTAACCCAAACTCTAACCGTAACCCTAACAAACACCTTAACCCAAAACCTAACCCAAATCCTAACCCTAACCCTAACCCTAATCCTAAATCTAACCTCGACCCTTACCCTAACACTTACCCTAAAAATAACCCTAACCCAATGCTAACCCTAACCCTAACAATAAAACTAACATTAACCCTAAACTTAACCCTAACAATAACCCTATTCCTAACCCTAACTCTATTTCTAACCCTAACCTTAACAATAACCCTAACACTATCGCTAACCCTAAACCTAACCCTAACCCTAGCAATAACACTAACACTAACCCTAAACTTAACCCTAACAATAACCCTATTTCTAACCCTAACTCTATTCCTAACCATAACCCTAACAATAACCCTAACCCTAACAATAACCCTAATCCTAATGCTAACCCTAACACTAACACTAACCCTAACAATAGCACTAACCCTAAACCTAACCCTATTCCTAACCCTGACCCTAACAGTAACCCTAACCCTAACCCTAACACTAATGCTAACCCTAACCCTAATGCTAACCCTAACACTAACCTAACACTAACCTTAATAAAAAGACTAACCCTAACCCTAACACTAGCCCTCACCCTAACCCTCACAATAAACCTAAGTCTAACACTAACACTAACCCTAACCCTAACCCTAACCCTAACGCTAACCCTAAACATAACCCTTACCCAAACAATAATTCTAAACATAACCCTAACCCAAACTCTAACCCTAACCCTAACCCAAATATAACCCTAACTCTAACCCTAATCCTAACCATAACCCTAACAATAACTCTATGGCAAATGCTAACCCTAACCATCCCCTAACCCTAACACTAACGCAAACTGTAATCATAACCCTATCCCTAACCCTAACCCTAACAATAACCGTAATTCTAATCCTAAACTTAAATCTAATCTTAAACCCAACTCTAACCCTAAACCTAACCCTAACCCTAACCCTAAACCTAACCTTAACATTAACCCTAACACTAACCTTAATCCTATCCCTAACAATATCCCAAACAATACCCTAACGATAATGCTAGCCCTAATCCTAACACTAACCCTAACGCTAACCTAAACCCTAACCTTAAAGCTAAACCTAATAATAACCCTAATTCTAATGCTAAACCTAACCATAACACTAACCATACAAGTAATACTAACCCTAACCCTCACATAATCCTAACCCGAAAAATAACCCTAACCCTAACACTACACTAACACTAACAATAACCCTAATCCTAACCCTAAAACTAACCCTAATCCAAACCCTAAATCTAACCCTAAGCCTAACAATAACCCTAAAACTAAACCTAAATCTAACCCTAATAATAACCCTAACCCTAAACCTAAACCTAACCATAACCCTAACACTGACAATATCCAAAGCCTAACAATATCCGTAACCCAAAACCTAACTCGAACACTAATCTAACAATAGCACTAACCCTAACAATAACCCTCACCCTAACCCTAACAACAACCCTACCCTAAACCTAAACCTAACAATAACCCTATCCCTAACATTAATCCTAACCCTAAAAATAACCCTAACCATAACGCAAACACAATACTAACCCTAACCCTAAACCTAACCCTATCCCTAGCCTTAACAATAACAATAACCCTAACCCTAACACTAACCCTAACCCTCACCCTATCCATCACACTAACCCTAGCCCTAACAATAACACTAACCCTTACCGTAATCCTAACTCTAAACATAACTATAACCCTTACCCTAACAATAACCCAAACCTAACCCTAACCCTAACCGAAACACTAACCCTAACCCTAAACCTACCACTAACAATAACCCTAACCCTAAACCATACTCTAACCCTAACCCTAACACAATCCTAAACATAACCCTAACCCAAACCATAACCCTATCCCTAAACCTAACAATAACCCGAACACTAAATCTAACCCAAATCCTAACACTAACCCTAACCCTAACCCTACCCCTAACAAAACCCTAACCTTAAACCATACCCTAACACTAACCCTAACACAAACCCTATGCCTAAGCCTAACCCAAACCCTAACCCTATCCCTAAACCTAACCCTAACAATAACCCTAACACTAAATCTAACCCAAATCCTAACACTAACCATAACCCTAACCCTAATCCTAACCCTGACCTCAACACTGACCCTAACGCTAACCCTAAACATATTGTTAATCCTAAACGTAACCTTAATAATAACAATAACAATAACACTAACCCTAAACCTAAACCTAATGCTAACAATAAAACTAACCCTAACCCTCCCCCTAAAGCTAAGCCTATCACTAAACCTAACCCTAAACTTAACCCTAAACCTAACCCTAAACCTAACCCTAACCCATACCCTGACACAAACCCTAACCCTAAGAATAACCCTAACTCTAAACCTAACCTGAACCCTAACCCTGACCCTAGCGCTAACCCCAAAAATAAAACTAACCCTAATACTAACCATAACAATAACCATAACCCTAACCATAATCCTAACCCTAACCCTAACCCTAACCCTACTCTACCCTAAACGTAATCCTAATCCTAATATGAATGCTTGCCCTAACCCTATTCCCACCTCTAATTTTAACCCTAACCCAAATCCTAACCCTAACCTTAACCGAAACCCTATCCCTACCCTAACCCTAACCATAAATCTAAACCTAACCCTAACACTTACCCTAACAGTAAACTTAACCCTAACACTAACCCGAACCTTAACAATAAACTTAACCCTAACACTAACCCTAACCCTAAAATTAATCCTAACCCTAACCTTAAACCTAAACCTAACCCTAAACCTGAACATAACCCTATCAATAACCCTAACCCTAAAACTAACCGGAACCCTAACACTAGCCCTAGCACTACCCCTAACTATAACCCTAACCTTAATCATAACCATAAAAATAACGCTAACCCTAACCATAACCCTAACCCTACTTTAAACTAATCCTAACCCTTATCTGAACGCTAACGCTTACCCTAACCCCAACTCCACTGTTAACCTTAACCATAACCCAAAACCTAAACCTAACCCTAACAATAACCATAACCCTAAAGCAACCCCAACACTAACACTAACCCTAACAATAACACTAACACTACCCTAACCTAACCTTAATCCTTACCCAAACTCTATCACTAAGACTAACAATAACCCTAACACTACCACAACCATAACACTATCTCTAAACCTAAATATAACCCAAACATAAACATAAACCTAACATTAACCCTAACTTTAACAATAACCCTAACCCTAACATTAACTTAACCTTAAAAATAACCCTAACCATATCCCTAACCCTAAAGCTAACCTTAATCCTAACCCTAACATTAACAATAACACTAAACCTAATGCTACCCTAGCCCTAACAATAACCCTAAACACAACCTTAACCCTAATCCTAACCATAAACCTAACCCAAACAATAAAAGTAACCCTAATCCTACCCTAACCCTAACCCTAAACCTAACCCTAACCTACCACTAACCCTAACCCTAAACCTAACCCTAACTCTAACAGAAACCCCGACCCTAAAGCAAATATTAACCCAAACTTAACAATAACCCTAACCCTAACCCTTAGCCTAAACTTAACAATAACCTTAACACTAACCCTAACCCAACACTAACCCTAACCCTAACCTAACCCAAAACCTAACCCATACCCTAACCCGAACCCCAACCCTAACACTAACCCTAACAATAACACTAACCCTAACCCTAATCTTAACCCTAACAATAACCCTATTCCTAACACTATCTCTATTTCTAACATTAAACTTAACAATAACCCTAACATCAAACCTAACCCTATTCCTTACCCTGACCCTAACAATAACCCTAACCCTAACCCTAACACTAACCCTAACCCTAACTCTAACGCTAACCCTAACACTAACCCTAACCCTAACCCTAACCCTAGCCCTCACCCTAACCCTCACAATAACCCTATGTCTAACACTAACCCTAACCCTAACCCTAGCCCTAACCCTAACCCTAACGCTAACCCTATACATAACCCTTATGCTAACAATAATCCTAAATATAACCCTAACCCAAACTCTAACCTTGACCCTAACCCAAATATAACCCTAACTCTAACCCTAATCCTAACCATAACCCTAACAATAACTCTATACCAAACACTAACCCTAACCAAACCCTAACCCTAACTCTAAAGCAAACCATAATCATAACCCTATCCCTAACCCTAACCCTAACAATAACCGTAATTCTAACCCTAAACTTAAATCTAAACTTAAACCCAACTCTAAACCTAACCCTAACCATAGCCCTAACCCTAACCCTAAACCTAACCCTAACCTTAACATTAACCCTAACCCTAAACTTAATCCTAACCCTAACACTATCCCAAACAATAACCCTAACCATAATGCTAACCCTAAACCTAAGGCTAACCCTAATGCTAACCTAAACCCTAACCTTAAAGCTAACTCTAATAATAACCCTAATTCTAATGCTAAACCTAACCATAACACTAACCATAACAATAGCCCTAACCCTAACCCTAATCCTAACCTAATCCTATCACTAAAAATAACCCTAACCTAACACTACACTAACACTAGCAATAACCTTAAACCTAACCCTAAACTTAACCCTAATACAAACCCTAACTGTAAACCTAAGCATAACAATAACCGTAAACCTAACCCAAAACCTAACCCTAAACTTAACCCTAACCCTAACCCTAAACCTAACCATAACCCTAACACTGACAATACCCAAACTTTAACAATAACCCTAACCCTAATCCTAACAACAAACCCTAACCCTAACAATAGCACTAACCATAACAATAACCCTAACTCTAACCCTCAACCTAATGCTAACCCTAACATTAACCCTAACCCTAACAATAAGCCTAACACTAAGGCTAACCCTAACACTAAGCCTAACCCTAACAGTAACCTTAACTCTAAACCTAACTCTAATCTTAAAAATAATCCTAACCCTAAAGCTAACCCAATACTAACCCTTACCCTACTTTAACAATAACAATAACCCTGATCCTAAACCTAACCCTCACCCTATCCATCACACTAACCCTAACCCTAACAATAACACTAACCCTTACCCTAATCCTAACTCTAACCCTAAATATAACCCTTAACATAACAATAACCCTAAACCTAACCCTAACAGAAACCCTAACCCTAACCCTATATATAACCCTTAACATAACAATAACCCTAAACCTAACCCTAACAGAAACCCTAACCCTAACCCTAACCCAAACTGTAACCCTATCCCTAAACCTAACCATAACAATAACCCTAACCCTAAATCTAAACCAAATCCTAACACTAAACCTATCCCTAACCCTAACAGTAACCCTAACCATATAGCTAATCCTAACCGTAACCCTAACAATAACAATAACACTAATCCTAACCCTAAACCTAACCCTAACAATAAAACTAACCCTAAACCTCACCCTAATCCTAACCCTAACACTAACCCTAACCCTAAACTTAACCCTAAACCTAACCCTAACCCATACCCTGACACTAACCCTAACCCTAGCGCTAAACCCAAATATATACCTAACCCTAATAATATCTCTAACCCTAACCGTAACCCTAATCCTAACCCTAAACCTCACCCTAAACCTACCCCTACCCTAAACCTAATCTTAACCCTAAACTGAATGCTAACCCTTACCCTAACCCTATTCCCACCTCTAACTTTATCCCTAAAACTAATCCTAACCCTAACCTAAACCTTAACCCTATCCCTTCCATAACCATAACCATAAACCTAACCCTAATCCTAACACTTACCCTAACAGTAAACTTAACCCTAACCCTAACCCGAACCTTAACAATAACCATAACCCTAACGCTAACCCTAATACTAACCCTAACCCTAAAATTAACCCTAACCCTAAACCTAAACCTAAACCTAATCCTAACCCAGACCCTAACCCTATCAATAACCCTAACTCTAAACCTAACCCAAACCCTAACACTAACCTTAGCACTACCCTAACAATAACCCTAACCCTAACCCTAACCCTAATCCTAACCATAACAATAACTCTAACCCTATACATAACCCTAACCCTACCCTTACTCTAAACTAATCCTAACCATTATCTGAACGCTAAACCTTACCCTAACCCCAACTCCACTGTTAACCATAACCCTAACCCAAATCCTAAACCTAACGCTAACAATAACCATAAACATAAAGCAACCCTAACACTAACTCTAACCCTAACCCTAACAATAACACTAACACTACCCTAACCTAACCTTAATCCTAACACCAACTAACCCTAAGCCTAACAATAACCATAACCCTACCACAACCATAACCCTATCTCTAAACCTAAATCTAACCCAAACCTAACCCTAAACCTAACATTAACCCTAACCTTAACAATAACCCTACTCCTAACATAAACCCTAACCTTAAAAATAACCCTAACCATATACCTAACCCTAATGCTAACCTTAAACCTAACCCTAACATTAACAATAACACTAAACATAACCCTAACATTAACAATAACACTAAACATATCCCTAGCCCTAACCCTAACAATAACCCTAAACATAACCCTAACCCTAATCCTAACCATAAACCTAACCAAAACAATAAAACTAACCCTAACCCTACCCTAACCCCAACTCTAAACCTAACCCTAACCTACCACTAGTCCTAACCCTAAACCTAACCCTAACTATAACTGAAACCCTAACCATGAACCAAACATTAACCCTAACCTTAACAATAACCCTAACCCTAAACCTTAGCCTAAACATAACAATAACCTTAACACTAACCCTAACCCAACATTAACCCTAACCCCAAAACTAACCAGAACCCTAACCCTAACCCTAACCAGAACCCTAACCCTAACCCTAACAATAACAATAACCCTAACCCTATTCCTAACCCTAAACCTAACCCCAACACTAATCCTAACAATAACCCTAACCATAATGGTAACCCTAACCCTAACCTAATGCTAACCTTAACCCTAACACTAAACCTAACGCTAACCGTAACCCTAAACTTAACCCTAACAATAACCCTAACCCTAACCGTAACCCTAACCCTACCCTAACAATAATCCTAACCCTAACAATAACACTAAACCTAAACCTAACCCTAACACTAACAGTTACCCTAACAGTAATCCTAACACTAACCCAAACGCAAATCCTAAACATAACCCTAACCCTAACCCTAAACCTAACCGTAATCCTAATCCTAACCCTAACCTCGACCCTGACGCTAACCCTAACACTAACAATAGCCCTAAACCTAATCCTAACCCTAACCCTAACAATAACCCTATCCCTATACCTAACTCTATACCTAACCCTAACAATAACCATAATCCTAACCCTATTCCTAACCGTAACCTGTACAAAAACCCTAACCTTAACGCTAAACCTAACCCTAAGCCAAACCCTAACGCTAACCTTAATCCTAACCCTAACAATAACCCTAACCCTAATGCTTATCCTAACACTAACGCTAACCCTAACCCTAAAAATAACACTAACCCTAACCATAACCCTAACATCACCCTAACCTCACACTAAACCTAACCCTAACAATAACACTAACCCTATCCCTAACCCTAACAATCGCACTAACCTGAACCAAACCCTAACACTAACCCACACCCAAACCATAACCCTAACAATAAAACTAAACTACCTAACCCAAAACCTACCACTTACCCTATAACTAACCTCGACCCTGAACCTAACCCTAACCCTAACAATAACCCTAGAGCTAACCCTAACCTTAACCATAACAATAACACTAAACATACCCCTAAACCTAACCCTAACAGTAACCCTAACCCTACCACTAACCCTAACCCTATCTCTTACCCAAACCCTACCCCTAACCTTAACAATCACCTGAACCCTAACCCTAACACTAACCCAAATCCTAACCCTAACCTGATTCCGAACCCTAAAGCTAACCCTAACACTGAAATCGAGCCTGTCCCTAACCCTACTCGTAACAATAACCCTAACCCTAACGCTAAACCTAACCCTAACACTAACAATAACAATAACACTAACCCTAAACCTAACCCTACCAATAACCCTATCCCTAACACTAAACCAAACCCTAACAATAACGCTAACCCTAATGCTAACCCTAACACTAACCCTAACGCTAACCTTAACCCTAACCCTAACCCTACCTTAACCCTAACACTAACCCTAACTTTAACAATAACCCTAATCCTAACGCTAACCCAATACTAACCCTATTCCTAAACCTAACCCTAACAATAACCCTAAACTTAACCCTAACCCTAATCCTCACCCTATCCATCACACTAACCCTAAACCTAACAATTACACTAACCCTTACCTTAAACCTATCCCTAACCCTAGCTCGAACCGTTACCATAACCCTTGCCCTAACAATAACTTTAAACCTAACCTTAACAATAACTCAAACCCTAAAGCTAAGCCTAAACCTACCCCTAACTATAACCCAAACTCTAACCTTAACACTAACAATCACCTGAACCGAAACCCTAACCCAAATCCTAACCCTAAAGATAACCCTAACCCTAATCTTAAACCTAACCTCGGCCTTGACAATAACACTAAACCTAACAATAACCCTAACCCACATGCTAAACCTAACTCTAACCATAACAATAACACTAACACTAACCCTAAACTTAACACTAACAATAACCCTATCCCTAACACTAACCTTAACCCTAATAATAACCCTAACCCTAATGCTAACCCAACACTACACCTAACCCTAATGCTAACCTTAACACTAAACCTAATCCTAAACTTAACAATAACCCTAACATTAATGCTAACCCAATACTAACCCTAACCCTAACCCTAACATTAACAATAACACTAACCCTAATCCTAACCCGCACCCAGACCCTATTTATCACACTAACACTAGCCCTAACAATAACACTAACCCTTACCCTAACTCTAACCCTAACTCTAAACATAACCATAACCCTTAGTATAAAAAGAACCCTAACCCTAAACCTAACCTAAACCAAACCCTAAACCTAACTCTAACCCCAACAATAACCCTAACGCTAACACTATACTTAACCCTAACATTAACACTACCACTAACCCTAAACTTAACCCTAAAGCTAACCCTAACCATAACCCTTACCCTAACAATAATCCTAACCCTAAGCCTAACCCAAACCCTATCCCTAATCCTAACCCTAAGCCTAACCCAAACCCTATCCCTAACCCTAACCCTAAACCTAACCGTAACTCTAACAGAAAACCTAACCCTAAACCAAACATTAAACCTAACCTTAACAATAACTCTAACCCTAATCCTAATCCAAAAACTAACCCTAATGCTAACCCAAACCTTAACACTAACCCTAACCCTAACCCTAACAATAACCCTCACCCTAATCCTAACCCTAACAATAACCCTAACACTAACCCTAACCCAAACAATAACACTAACTCTAACCCTAACCCTAGCCCTCACCCTAACCCTGACAATAAACCAAACCCTAACACTAACACTAACCCTAACCCTAACCCTAATGCTAACCCTAAAAATAACCCTTACCCTAACAATAACCTTAACCTAACCCTAACCCAAACCATAACCCTAAACCTAACCCTAATCTTAACCCTAACCCTAACAATAACCCTAACTTTAACCCTAATCTTAACTATAATCCTAACAATTACCCGAACGCTAACGCTAACTTTAACCCTAAACGTAACACTAACCCTAACCCTAACCCTAACCCTAACCCTAACCCTAACCCTAACCCTAACCCTAACCCTAACAATAACACTAAACCTAAGCCTAACCCTAACACTTACCCTAAACCTAACCTTAACAATAACCATCATTCTAACCCTAAACCTAAACCTAAACCTAACCCCAACTCTAACCCTAACCCAAACACTAACCCTAACCCTAACCGTAAACCTAACCCTAATCCTAAACCTAACTCTAACCCTAAGCCTAACAATAAACCTAAACCTAACCTAAAACCTAACCCTAAACTTAACCCAAACCCTAACCCTAAACCTGACCCTAACCCTAACCCTGACCCTATATCTAACCCTAGCAATAACCCTAACCCTTAACCTAACCCGAACCCTGACCCTAACCTTAGCACTAACCCTAACACTAACACTAACCATAATAATAACCTAACCCTAATGCTAACCATAACACTAAGCCTAACGCTAACACTAAACTTAACCCTAACCATAAACCTTACCCTAACAATAACCCTAACCTAAGGCTAAACCTAACCCTAACCCAAATCATAACCCTAACCCTAACAATAATACTAACCCTAACCCTATCCCTACCCCTCACCATAACACTAACCATAACAATAACACTAACCCAAAACCTAACCCTACCCTGACCCTAACTATAATCCTAACCCTAAACCTAACCCTAACCCTATTCCTAACTCTAACCCTAACACAAATCCTAACCGTAACAATAACCCTAACCCTAATGCTAACCCTAAACCTAACCTTAACCATAACAATAACACTAACGTTAACCCTAAACTAAGCCTAAAAATAACCCTAACACTAACAATAACACTAACCCTAAACTTAACCCTAACCCTAACCCTAATGCTATTCTTAAACCTATCCCTAACCCTTACAATAACTATAACCCTATCCCTAATGGTAACACTTACACTAAGCCCAACCCTAACCCTAACAATAACAATAACACTAACCCTAACCCTATCTCTACCCTACCATAACTATAACCGTAGCCCTAATCCAAAACTTAACCCTAACCCTAAACCTAACAATAACCCTAACCCAAACCATAACCCTAACCCTAAACCTAAACCTAACGCTAACCTTAACCCTAATCCTAACCTTCACCCTAACAATAACCCTAACCCTAATGTTAACTGTACTCTAACCCAAACCCTAACCCTAACAATAACAGTAACCCTATCACTATCCCTAAACCTAACCATAACACTAACCCTAACAATAACACTAACCCTAAACCTAACCCTAACCCTATCCCTATTCCTAATACTAACCCTAAACCAAATCCTAACCCTAACACTAACCCTAACCCTAACAAAAACCCTAACCTCGACCCAGTCCCTAACAATAAACCTAACAATAACCCTAACCCTAATGCTAACTCTAACCCTAACCTTAACCCTAATAATAACACTAACCCTAAATCTAACATAACTCTAACAATAACTCTAACCCTAACAATAACCCTAACCCTAACCCTCACCCTAACCCTAACCCTAACAGTAACCCTAAACCTAAAGCTAACCTAAAACATAACCTTAACATTAACTATAATACTAACCCTAACCCTAAACCTAACAATAAACCTAACCCTAATCCTAACCCTAACAATAATCCTAACCCTAACGCTGATGCTTTCCTTAAACATAAACATAAACCTAACGCTAACAATAACAATAACCCTAACCCTAACGCTAACCCTAACACTAACCCCAACCTATCCCTAACCCTTACACTAACAATAACACTAATCCTAAACCTAAACCTCACCCTAAACCTAACGATAACAACAAAACTAACCCTAACCTTAACCCGACCCTGACCCTATCTATAAGCCTAACCCTAAACCAAACCCTAACACTAACCCCAACAATAACACTAACCCTAACCCTAAACCTAACCCTAATCCTAACTCTAACCCTAACCCTAACCCTAACCCTGCCACTAACCATAACCCTAACCTTAACCCTAAAGCTAACCCAAACCCTAAACCCAGACCTAACATTAACTGTACCCTTGAAAATAACCCCAATTATAACCCAAATGCTAACCCTAACCATAACAATAACCGAAACCTTAACAATAACACTAAACATAACCCTAACCTTAACCCTAAAAATAACCCTAATCATAACCCTAACCCGAACGATAACACTAACCCTAACCCTAACCATAATCCTAACCATAAACCTAACAATAACCTTAAACCTAACGCTAACCATAACCCTAACTTAAACGCTAACCTGAACCCTAACCCTAACCCTAACCCTAACAAAAACAATAACATTATCCTAACCCTAAAAATAACCCTAACCCTACCAATAACCCTAACCCTAAACATGAGCGTAACTCTAAACCAAACATTATCCCTAACCCTAACAATCACCTTAACCCTAACCCTAAACCTAACCCAAATCCTAACCCTAATTGTAAAGCTAACCCTAACCCTAAAATCGAACCTGAACCTAACCCTAACCCTAACAATAACCCTAACCCTACCCTTAATCCTAACCCTAACCATTACATTAATCCTAATAATAACCCTAACCCTCACCCTATAAATAAACCTAAAACTATACCTAATCCTAAACCTAATTCTAAACCCAACCCAAACCCCAACCCCAAATCCTAACCCTAACCCTATACCTACACTAAACTAAATCCTAACCCTAACCCTAACCCTAAGCCTAACACTAACCCTAACCCTTACCCTAACCTAAACCTAACCATAACCCTAACCCTAACTTAAATCCTAACCCTAAAACTTACACTAAACCTAACCCTATCCCTAACCCTAACGCTAAACTTAACCCTAACCGTAACCCTAACAATAACACTAAACCAAACCCTAACAATAACAATGACCATACCACTAACACTAACCCTAACCCTAACCCATAAACCTAACCCTAACAATAACCCTAACCCTAACGCTAACCCTACCCCTAACCCTAACCCTAATGCTAACCACAACCCTAACCAAAACCCTAACCCTAACAATAACAATAACCGTACCACTAACCCTAACACTAATCCTAACCATAAACCTAACCCTAACAATAACCCTAACTCTAACGCTAACCGCAACCCTAACCCAAACCCTAACCCTAACAATAACACTAAACCTAACACTAAACCTCACCCTAACTCTAAAAATAACACTAACCCTAAACCTAACCCTAACCATAACACTTACCCTACCAGTAACCATAACACTAACCCTAACCCAAATCCTATCCCTTACAGTAATCCTAAACCTAATCACAACCCTAAACTTAACCCTGACCCTAACACTAACCCTAACAATAACCCAAACCCTAAGGCTAACTCTAATTCTAACCCACCCTAACAATAACCCTAACCTTAATGCTAACCCTAACACTAACCCTAACCCTAAACCTAACCCTAACAATAAACCTAAAACTAACCCTAACCCTCACCCTATCCCTCACACCAACTCTAAACCTAACAATAACACTAACCCTTACCCTAACCCTACCCTAACTCTGACCCTAACGCTAAACCTAACCATAACTCTTCCCCTAACAATAACCCTAACCCTAACACAAACCCTAAACCTAACCCTCACCCTAACCCTTACCCTAACAATAATCTTAACCCTAACCCTAACCGTAACCCTAAACCTAATCCTAAGCCTAACCCTACCATTAACCCTAACCCTAATCCTAACCCTAACCCTACCATTAACCCTAACCCTAATCCTAACTCTAACACAAACCCTAACCCTAAACCTAACAATCACCTTAACCCTAACACTAACCCTAACCCAAATCCTAACCCTAAAATCGTCCCTAACCCTAACCCTAATTCTAACAATAACCCTAACTTTTACCCTAATGGTAACCCTAACCCTAATCCTAACCAGAATCCTAACCTACGCCTGACCATAACTATAACCCTAACCCTAAGCCTAACACTAAACCTAACCCTATCCCTAACCCTAACGCTAAACTTAAACCTAATCATAACCCTAACAATAATACTAAATATCCCTATCCCTAAAATAAACCTAACCCTAACCCTAATTTTAATCCTAACCATAAACCTAACCCTAACAATAACCCTATCCCTAACGCTTACCCTAACCCTAACCCTAACGCTAACCTTAACGCTAACCTTACCCTAACATTAACAACAACATTAACCTAAACCTAACAATAACCCTAACCCTACCACTAACCCTAACCCTAAATATAAGCGTAACTCTAAACCAAACCCTATCCCTAACCCTAAAAATCACCTTAATCCTAACTCTAACCATAACCCTAACAGAAACCCTAACCTAACCCTCACCCTAACACTTACCCTAACAATAATCTTAACCCTAACCCTAACCGTAACCCTAACCCTAATCCTAACCCTAACCCTACCACTAACCCTAACCCTAAGCCTAACACTAACACTACCATTAACTCTAACCCTAACCCTAACTCTAACACAAACCCTAACCCTAAACCTAACAATCACCTTAACCCAAACCCTAACCCTAACCAAATCCTAACCCTAACCCTAAAATCGCCCCCTGACCCTAACTCTAATTCTAACAATAACACTAACCCCTACCCTAACGGTAACCCTAACCCTAAACCTAACCATAATCCTAACCTAAGCCTGACCATAACTATAACGCTAACCCTAACACTAACACTAAACTTAAACCTAATCATAACCCTAACAATAACACTAAATATACCCCTATCCCTAAAATAAACCTAACCCTACCTAACTCTAATTTTAATCCTAACAATAAACCTAAACCTAACAATAACCCTATCCCTAACTCTAACCCTAACCCTAACCCTAACCCTAACCCTAACCCTAACCCTAACCCTAAACCTAACAAGCTAGGCGGGGCTAGGATACCAGGAGGAGGAGAGAGGAAGTAGTAGGAGTCGAGATGTAGCCCAGGGAAGAAGCAAGACGCCCGCCACGGCTCCCCGATAAGATGGCCACGTGGAAATACTTAGATAAGTAGAAATGGGTTAATAATTAAGGCAGAGCTAGCCCATAAACAATAATGGTAATTGGCCAACAGGATTGTATCAAATACAGAGTCTCTGAGTGTTATTTGGGGCTGGCGCGGCTGTGGGCCCAGACTGGCGGGCTGGCGGGCTAGCGGAAACATACACGCTACATAACCCTAACACTAACCTTAACCCAAAACCTAATCCTCACCCTAACAATAAGCCTAACCCTAATGCTAACTGTAACAATAACCCTAACCTTAACCATAAGAATAACACTAACCTAACCCTATTCCTAACTCTCACCATAACACTAACCCTAACAATAACACTAACCCTAAACCTAACCCTAACCCTAACCCAATTCCTAATCCTGACACTAACTCAAATCATAACCGTAACACTAACACAAACCCTACCTCTAACCATAACCCTAACCTCGACACAGACCCTAACCCTAACCCTAACAATAACCCTAACACTAACGCTATCACTAACCATAACCTTAACCCTAACAATTACACTAACCCTAACCCTAACCTGACCCTAACAAAAACCCTAACCCTAACAATATCAATAATTCTAACCCTAACCCTAACCCTCACAGTAAACCTAACCATAACAATAACACTAACCCTAACCCTAACCCAAACACTACCCTGACCCTAACTATAACCCTAACCCTAAACCAAACCCTAACCCTAACCCTAACCCTAACAATAAAACTAACCCTAAACCTAAACATAAACCTAACCCTTACCCTAACCCTAACACTATCCATAACCCTAACACTAACCTTAAATCTAACCCAATCCCTAAAGCCAACCCTTACATTAACTCTATCCTTTACACTAACCCTAACCCAAACTCAAACCCTAACCCGAACCTTAATGATAACCCTAACCTTAACAACAACACTAAACCTAACACTAACCCTAAACCTAAACCTAAAAATAACCCTAACACTAACCCTAACTCTAACCCTAAACCTAACAATAATCCTAACCCTAACAATGATCCTAACCCCACTCCTAATACTTACACTAACAATAACCCTAACCCTAATCCTAACCCTATCCATAACCGTAACCCTAACAATAAACCTAACCCAATGCTTAATCCTAACCCTAACACTAACCCCATCCTAACTCTAACAATAACACTAACCCAAACACGAACACCTACCCTAACAATAACCTAAACCTAACTCTAACCCTAACCCTGAACATGACCCTAAACCTAACCCTAACCATAACACTAACCATAATCCTAACCCTAAACCTATCCCTACACAAACCCTAACCCTAACAATAACAATAACACTAAACCTAAAAATAACGATAACCATAAAAATAACCCTAAGCCTAACTCTCACGGTATCTCTAAGCCGAACCCTAACCCTAACCCTAACCATTAAAAATAAACCTAAACCTAACCATAACCATAATCCTAACCATAAAATTAACAATAACAATAACCTAAACCCTAACGCTAAACCTAACCCTAACCCTAACCCTAATGCTAACCTTAACCCATACACTAACCCTAACCCTAAAACTAACACTAACTCTGAGCCTAACCCTAACCCTCAACCTAACTCTAACCATAACAATAAAACTAAGCCTAAGCCTAACCCTAAACCTACACTAAAATTAAACCTAACTATAACCCTAACCCTAACCCTCACCCAATCCCTAAACCTAACCATAACCCTAACAATAACCCTAAACATAACACTAAACCTAACCCTAACCCTAACCATAACCATAACCCTAACAATAACCCTAAATTTAACGCTACCACAAACACTAACCCCAACCCTAAACCTAACAATAACAATAACCCTAACCCTAACCCTAACTTTAACGATAACCCTAACCCTAACCCTAACGCTAACCGTAACCGTAACCGTAACCCTAACCCTAAAAATAACAGTAAACCTAACACAAACCCTTACATTAACCCTAACCCTAACCCTAACAATAACATTAACCCTAAACCTAACCTTAACTCTAACACTTACCCTATCAGTAACCCAAACCCTAAACCTAACCCAAATCCTAACCCTAACCCTAAACCTAACCCTAACCCCACCCTTACCCTAAGTATAACCCTAAACCTAACCCAAACCCTAACCCTAACCCTAAACCTAACCCTAACACTAATCATAACACTAACCCTCTAACCCTAACCCTCTAAACCTAACACTAACAATAACACTAAGCCTAACCCTAACCCTGACCCTAACCTTACCACTAACCATAACACTAACCCTAACCCTAAATCTAACCCAAACTCTAACCCTAACACTAACCCTAACCCTAACGACAACCCTAACCCTAACACTAACCATAACAGTAACCGTAACCCTAACCCTAAAAATAACAGTAAACCTAAGCAAAAGCTTACCCTCACCCTAACCCTAACCCTAACAATAACCCTAACCCTAACCCTAACCTCGACCATGACCCTAACCATATACCTAACTATACCCCTCACCCTAACGCTAACCCTAACCCTAACAAAAACCCTAACCCTAACGCTAAACCTAACCCTAACAATAAAACTAAACCTAAGCCTAAACCTAACCCTTACCCTAACCCTAATGCTAACCTTAACCCTAACCCTAATACTCACCCTAACAATAACAATAACCCTAATGTTAACCATAATCCTAACCCTAACCCTAAACCTAACAATAACACTAACCAATACCCTACCCCTAACCTTCACCATAACAGTAACCCTAACAATAACACTAACCCTAAACCTAACCCTAACTGTAACACTTACCCCAAAAGTAACCCTAACACTAACCCTAACACTAACCCTCACCCTAACCCTAACCTTAACCTCAAACCTGACCCTAACCCAAAACCTAAATATAAACCTAACCCTAACACTAACAAAAACACTACCCTAATCCTCACCCTAACACTAACCCTAACAATAACACTAACACTAAACCTAACCCTAACTCTAACACTTACCCTAACTGTAAACTTAAACATAAACCTAACCCAAATCCTAACCCTAACACTAACCCTCACCCTAACTGTAACCTTAACATTAACCATAACCCTAATGCTAACACTAATCCTAACCCTAACCATAACACTAACCCTAACCCTAAACCTATCCCTAACAATAACCCTACCCTAACCCTAACCCTATCCCTAACCCTAACCCAAATCCTAACACTAACACTAACCTAACCATAACCTCGATCCGTACCCTAACACTAACCCTAATAATAACTCTAACCCTTACAGTAACCCTAACCCTAACCTTAAACAATAACACTAATCCTAACCCTAAACCTAACCCTAACAATAAACCTAACCCTAACAATAACACTAAACCTAATCCTAACACTAAACCTACCCCTAACCATAACCCTAATCCTACCTTTAACCCTAACCCAAACCCTAACAATAACACTAACTCTAAACCTAACACTAACCCTAACACTTACCCTAACAGTAACCCTTACACTAACACTAACCCAAATCCTAACCCTTACAGTAACCCTAACCCTAACCATAACCCAAAATTTAACCCTGAAGCTAACGCTAACCCTAACAATAATCCTAACCTTAATGCTAAACCTAACGCTAACCATAACCCTAACAATAACCGTAACCCCAAGCCTATCCCTAACCCTAACAATATCCTTAAACCTAACGCTAACCCTAACACTAACAGTAACCATAACCCTAACGCTAACCCTAAGACTAACCCTAAGCCTAAACCTAACAATAACACTAACCCTAACGCTAACCATACCACTAAACCTAACCCTAACCCTAACAACAACACTTACCCAAACCCTAACCCTAACCATCACCCTTACCCTAACCCTAACACTAGCAATAACACTAACCCTAAACCTAACCCTAACCCTAACCCTAACCCTAACACTAAACTAACAACTCTAGCCATAACCCTAAACCAAATCATAACCCTAACCCTATTCCTAACCCTATACTAACCTCAACCCTACCCTAAACCTAACCCTAACAATAAACCTAACCCTAATGCTAAACCTAACCCTAACCCTAACAATAAAACTAACCCTAACTCTAAACCTAACCCTAACAATAACCCTAAACCTAACGCTATTCAAAACCCTAACCCTTACCCTAACCCTAACCCTAAACCAAACACTAAACTTAACCCTAACCCCAACCAAAAAATTAACTCTAATCATAATGCTAACCCTAATAATAACCCTAACCTTACTCCTAACAATAAAAATAACACTAACCCTACCATAAACCTAACCCTCACTCTAACCCTCACACTAAACCTAACACTAACAATTACAATAACAGTAAAACTAACCCTAACACTAACCCTAACCATAAGCCTTACACTAACAATAAATCTATCCCTAATCCTCACCATAACCCAAGCCCTAACCCTAGCCTTAACCCTAACCCTAAAAATAACCCTATCTCTAACCCTACCCGTACACCTAACCCTAAAACTAACCCTAACCCTAACCCTACCACTAACCCTAACCTATACCTAAACGTAATTCTAACCATAACCCAAACCCTAACCCTAACAATAACACATAACCGGACCCTAACCTTAACCCTAAGAATAATCCTAACCCTAAAAATAACCCTAACCCTAACCCTAGCAATAACCTTAACCCTAAACCTAAACTTAATGCTAACCTTAATTCTAACCCTAACCTAACAATAACCCTAACCGTAACCCTAACCCTAATCCTAACCATAACAATAACCCTAACCCTAACCCTAATCCTAACCCTAACCCTAACACTAATTTTAACACTAACCCTAAACCTAACCCTATCCCTAACAATAACCCTAACCCTAACGCTAACCCTAATCCTAACCATAACCCTAACAATATCACTAACCCTAACCCAAAACCTAACCCTAACAAAAACCCTAACACTAACCCTACTCCTAAACCTATCCTTAACAAATAACCATAATCATAACACTAACTCTAACTGTAACACTAACCCCAACCATAAATCTAAACTTAACCCTAACACTATCCCTAACCCTAACAATAACCCTAACCCTAACGCTATCCCTAACACTAACCCTAACCCTAAACCTAACAATAACAACTAACTTTAACTCTAACCCTCTTCCTAACCCTCACAGTAACCCTAACAATAACACTAACCGTAACCCTAACCCTAACGCTACCGTAACCATAAGCCTTATCCTAACAATAACCCTAAACCTAATCCTAACCCTAACCCAAACCCTAACCCTAATCCTAACATTATGCCTAACCTTAACATTAACCCTAACACTATCCCTAACCCTAACCCTAAAGCTAATGTTAACACTAACTGTAACCCTAACAATACACTAAACCTAATCATAACCCTAACAACAAGCCTAACCCAAAACCTAATCCTAACCATAAACCTTACCCTAACAATAACATTAACCCTAACGCTAACCTTAACCCTGACCCTAACCCTAACAATAACCCTAACTCTAACGCTAAATATAACCCTAACCCTAACAATAACAATAACAATAACACTATCCCTATCCATAACCCTAAACATAACCCTCACCCTAATCCTAACCCTAAGAATAACCCTAACCCTAACCCTAACACATACCCTAACAATAACCGTAAACCTAACCCTAACCCAAATCCTAACCCTAACCCTAACCTAATCCTAACCTTGTCCCTGATCCTAACCCTAATCCTAACAATAACCCTAACCCTAATGCTAACCCTAACCCTAAACATAACTATAACATTAAACCTAACCCTAAACCTAACCCTAACAATAACCTTAACCCTAACGCTAACCATAACCCTAACATTAACACTAACACTAACCATAACCCTAAACCTAAAACTAAAAATAACATTAACCCTACCCTAACCCTAACACTAACAATAACCCTAACCTTAACCATAACCATAAACCTAACCATGAACCTAACCCAAAAAATAACACTAACCCTATCGCTAACGCTAACACTAGAAATCCCTAACCCTAATGTAACTGTAAAACTACCCTTAACCCTAACCTTAACCCTAATAATAAAACTAACCCTAAGCCTAAACCTACACTCACCCTAACCCTAACCCTAACAATAACCCTAATTCTAACTCTAAACCTAACCCTAATCAAACACCAACTCTAACCCTAAGCCTAACAATAACCCTAACCGTAACACTAACCCTAACCATAACCCTAAACGAAACCCTAACCTTAATCCTAAACCTAACCCTAATCCTAACCCTAACACAAATAATAACCCTAACCTTATTGCTAACCCTAACAATAACCCTAACGCTAACCTTAACCCTAACCCTAAGCCTAACCCAGTCAATAACACTAATATTAACGCTAACACTAATCCTAACCCTAACCATAACCATAACTCTAAGCCTAACCTTAACCTAACCCTTACCCTAAAAATAACCCTAACCCTAACACTACACTAACACTAACAATAAGCCTAACCCCAATCCTAAACATAACCCTAATCCTAACCCTAACTCTAACCCTAAGCCTAACAATAAGCCCAAAACAAACCTAACCCAACCCTAAACCTAATCCTAGCACTAAACCTAACCCTAACCTTAACCCTAATCCCAACCATAAACCTAATCTTAACCCTAACCCTTAACCTAACCCTAACTCTAACAATAACCCTAACCCTAAGCCTAACACTAACACTAATCGTAACAATAACACTAACCCTATCCCTAACCCTAACCCTAATAATAACCCTAACACGAAAGCTTACCCTAACCCTAACACTAACACTAACACTAACCCTAAACCTAACCTTAATCATAACCGAAACTCCAAACCTAAGCCTAAAAATAATCCTAACCCTACAACTAACCATAACCCTAACTCAAACCTAAAACTAACCCAAACCCTAACCCTAACCCTAACCCTAACATTAACCCTAACAATAAAAATACCCTAACCCTATCCCTAAGCCTAATACTAATATTAACCCTAACGGTAACCCTAACAATAACACTAAACATAACCCTAACCCTAACAATAACACTAATCCAAAACCTAACCCTAACACTAATCATAAACCTAACCCTAACAATAAACCTACCCCTAACGCTAACCCTAACCCTACCACTAATGCTAACCCAATCCCTAACACTAACCATCACCCTCAACCTAACCCTAACACTAACAATAACACTAACCCTAACCCAAATCCTAAACCTAACCCTAACTCTAATCCTAACCCTAATACTAACCTCGAACCTATCCCTAACCCTAACCCTAACAATAAAACTTACCCTAACTTAAACCTAACCATAACAATAACTCTAACCCTAACGCTATTCAAAACCCTAACCCTAACCCTAAACCGAACGCTAAGCTTAACCCTAACCCTAACCATAAAATTTACCCTAATCCTAACGCTAACACTAACACTAACCCTAACCGTCCCCCTAACAATAAAAATAACACTAACACTACCCTAACCCTAACCATCACCTTAACACTCACACTAACCCTAACCCTAACAATTACACTAACCCTAACCCTAACCATAAGCCTTACCCTAACAATAACCCTACCCCTAATCCTCACCCTAACCCAATTATTAACCCTAGCCTTAACCCTAACCCTAAAATAACCCTATCTCTAACCCTAACCCTAAACCTAACACTAACCCTAACCCTAACACTTACCCTAACAATAATCCTAACCCCAAATCAAACCCTAAGCCTAACAATAACCCGAACACTAACACTAACGCTAACCCTAACCATAAACCTAAACCTAACATTAACCCTAACCCTAACCCTAATCCTAACCCTAACCATAACCCAAACAATTACCCTAACCATAATGCTAACCCTAACCCTAATGCTAACCTAAACCATAAACCTAAACATAACCCTAACAATCACCCTAATTCTAACGCTAACCCTAACCATAACCATAACAATAACACTAACCCTAACCCTAACCTAAACCTAACCCTAAAAATAACCCTAACCCTAACACTACACTAACACTTACAATAACCCTAACCCTAACACTAACCCTAAACCTAACCCTAATCCTAACCCTAACTCTAACCTTACCTAACAATATCCCTAACATAACCCTAACCCAAAACCTATACCTAAACCTAGAGTTAGGTTTAAACCTAACTCTAACCTTAACGCTAACCCTAACTTTAAACCAACCCTAACCATAACCTTGACCCTCACTCTAACCCTAATAATAAACCTAACCCTAAAAGTAACCCAAACCTTAACCCTAACTCTAACCCTAACACTAAAACTAACAATAACCCTAACCCTAACCCAAACCTTAACCCTAACTCTAACCCTAACACTAAAACTAACAATAACCCTAACCCCAATCCTAACCATAACCACAACCCTAATCTAACCCTAATGCCAACACTAATCCTAACACTAACCCTAGACCTACATTAACCTAATCCTAACTCTAATCAAAAAGCTAACCCTTACCCTACCCTAACCCCACCGCTAACCTTAACCCTAATCCTAACCCTACCCTAATAATAAACCAAATCCTAACGTTAACCCTAAACCTAACCCTATCTCTAATTCTAACCTTAACCCTACCCTACCCTAACCCTAACCTTAAAATAACACTAAACCTAAGCCTAACCCTAACACTCACCCTAACACTAACACTAACAATAACCATAATTCTAACCCTAAACCTAAACCTAATCCTGAAGCCAACTCTAACCCTAAACCTAACTCTAAAATTAACCCTAACACTAACCCTATTCTTAACCCTAACCTTAACAATAACCCTAACCCTAATGCTAACCCTAAATCTAACCCTAATCCTAACCCTAACTCTAACCCTAAGCCTAACAATAACCCTAACATAACCCTAACCCTAACCCTAAACCTAAACCTAACTCTAAATCTAACTCTAACCTTAACGATAACCATAGCCCTAAACCTACCCTAACCCTAACCTTGACCCTAACCCTAACCCTAACAATAAACCTAACCCTAAAACTAACCAAACCTTAACACTAACCCTAACCCTAACCCTAACACTAAAACTACCAATAACTCTAACACTAACCCTAACCCTCACCCTAACTCTAACCCTAACAATAACCCTAATCCTAACCCTAACCCCAATCCTAACCATAACCATAACCCTAATCTAATCCCAATTCTAACACTAATCCTGATACTAACCCTACACCTACCCTAAACCTAATCCTAACTCTAATCCGAACGCTAACCCTTACCCTACCCTAACCCTACTGCTAACCTTAATCCTAATCCTAACCCTAACAATAATCCTAAACCTAACGCTAACCCTAAACCTAACCCTATCTCTAATACTAACCTTAACCCTACCCTACCCCTAACCCTAACCCTAAAATTAACACGAAACCTAAGCCTAACCCTATTTCTCACCCTAACCCTAACCCTAAAAATAACCCTAATTCTAACCCTAAACCTAAACCTAATCCTAAAACCAACTCTAACCTTAAGCCTAACAATAACACTAACACTAACACTAACCCAAATCTAACCCTAAACCTAAACCTAACCTTTACACTAAACCTTCCCATAATCCTAACCCTAATCCTCACCCTAACACAAACAATAACCCTTACCTAATCCTAACCCTAAACCTATCCCTAAACGTAATGCTAACCTTAACCCTAAACCGACCACTAACAATACCCTAATTCTAAAGCTAACCCTAACCCTAACCCTAACCTTAACAATAACACTAACCCTAACCCTAACCTAACCCTAACTCTAAAATAATCATAACCCTAACACTACACTAACACTAACAATAACCCTAACCCTAAACCTAACCCTAACCCTAAACCTAACACTAATCCTAACCCTAAATCTAACCCTAAGCCTAACAATAACCCTAAACCAAACCCTAACACTAACCCTAAATTTAACCTTAACCCTAATCCTAACTCTAACCTTAACCCTCACCCTAATCCTAAACCTAACGTTAATGCTAACCTTGACCCTCAACCTAACCCTAACAATGACTGTAACCCTAAAACTAACCTGAACCCTAATCCTGACCCTAACACTAACCCTAAAAATAACCCTAACCCTAACACCAACCCTAACCCTAACCCTAACAATAACCATAACCCTAAACATAATCTAAACCAAACCCCAACCCTAACCCTAACATTAACCCTAACCTTAACAATAACTTTAACCCTATCCCTAATCCTAAAGATAAACTTAACCCTAACCCTAATCCTAACAATAACACTGAACCGAACCCTAAACTAACCCTAACAATAACCCTAACCTTAATCATAAACATAACACTAATCCTAACCCCATCTCTAACGCTAAGCCTAACAATAACCCAAACACTAACCCTAACCCTAAACCTAAACCTAACCCTAACCTTAACCCTAAAGAGAACCCTAACCCTAACCCTAACCCAAACAATGACCCTAACCTTAATGCTAACCCTATACCTAACGTGACCCTAACCCTAACACTTACCCTAACAATAACCCTAACCCTAAACCTAACGCACATCCTAACCCTAATCCTAACCTCGACCCTGACCCTAACCCTAACCCTAAAAATAACCCTAACACAAACGCTAACCCTAATCCTAACAATAACACTAACCCTAACCCTAACAATAACACTAACCCTAACCCAAAACCTAACTCTAAAAATAACTCTAACCCTAACCTTATTCCTAAACCTAACCTTAACAATAACCCTAACCCTAACGCTAACCCTAACCCTAACCATAACCCTAACGCTAACGTTAACCCTGACCCTAACAATAACCCTAACCAAACGCTAACCTATCACTACCCTAACCCTATAGCTAAAAATTACACTAACCCTAACCCTAACATTAATCCTCACGTTTACAATAACCCTGAACCTATCCATAACCCTAAAGCTAAGTTTAACGCTAACCCTATCCCTCACAATTACACTAACCCTAAGCCTAATCCTAACCCTCACCTAACCCTCACGCTAACCCTAACAATAACCCTAAACCTAACCCTAAACCTAAGCCTAATCCTAACCCCAACTCTAACCCTAAGCCTAAAAATAACCCTAAAACTAACACTAACCCTAAACCTAAAACTAAACTTAACCCTAAGCCTAACCCTAACCGTCATCCTAAACCTAACCCTAACCCAAACAATGACCCTAACCCTAATGCTAACCCTAAACCTAACCTTAACCCTCACACTTACCCTAACAATAACCCTAACCCTAACCCTAAACCAAATCCTAACCCTAATCCTAACCCTAACCCTAATCCTAATCTCGACCCTGACACTAAACCTAACGCTGAAAATGAACCTAATGCTAACCCTAACCATAACCCTAACAATAACACTAACCCTAAACCTAACTCTAATCCTAATCCTAACTCTAACTCTAAGCCTAACAATAACCCTAAACCTAAACCTAACACTAAAACTAACCCTAACCTTAACCCAAACCCTAACGCTAAACCTTAACCTAACCTTGACCCTAACCCTAACCCTAATAATAACCCTAACCCTATACCTAACCCGAAACCTAATCCAAACCCTAACACTAACCCTAACAATAACCCTAACGTTAACACAAACCTTCACCCTAACCCTATCCATAACAATAACGCTAACCCTAACCCTAACCCTGACCTAATCCTAATCATAACAATAACCATAACCCTAACCCTAACCCTGATCCTAACTCTAAGCCTAGCCCTAACCCTAACACTACCCCTACCCTAAACCTATCCTAGCCCTAATCCGAACACTAACCCTTGCACTAACCCTAACCCCACTGCTAATCTTAACCCTAACCCTAACCCTAACCTAACCCTAACCCTAACAATAACCCTAACCCTAACGCCAACCGTAACCCTTACCCTAACCCTAACAATAATTTTAAGCCTAAACCTAAATCTAACACAAACCAGAACTCAAACCCTAACATTAACCCTATTCTTAACAATAACCCTAAACCTATCCCTAATCCAAAAGCTAAACTTAACCCTAATCCTAAAAATAACACTAAACCTAAATGTAACAATAACCCTAAAAATAAACCTAACCTTAACCCTAAACCTAACCCTAATCCTAACTCCAAATCTAACCCTAACCCTAACACTAACCCTAATCCTAAAAATAACAGTAACCCTACCCTAATCCTAACCCTCACCCTAAACCTCACACTAACCCTAAACCTAACAATAACCCTAACTCTAACACTTAACCTAACCCTAACCCTAACCCTAAAAATTACACTAACCCTAACCCTAAACCTATCCCTTACTCCAACCCTCACACTAACCCTAACCCTAACCATAACACTAAACCTAACCCTAATCCTAACCATAACCCTTACTCTAACAATAATCCTAACCCTAATGCTAACCCTAACCCAAATTCTAACCCTGACCCTAACCCTAACAATAACGGTAACTCTAACCCTAACCCTAAACAAAACCTAACCCTAACCCTAAACCTAACAATAACACCAAAACTAACCCTAAACCTAACCTTAATACTAACCCCAACTCTAACCCTAAGACTAAAAATAACCCTAAACCTACCACTAACTATAATCCTAACCCTAACCCTATACAGAACCTTAAACCTAATTCTAACTCTAACACTAACAATAACCCTAACCCTAACCCTAACTTTTACCCTAACCCTATCCCTAACAATAACCCTAACCCTAACTTTAACCATAACTATAACAATAACTCTAATCTAATCCTAATCCTTACCCTAACCCTAAATCTAGCCCTAAACCTATCGTTAACCTAATCCTAACCCTAATCCGAAGGCTAACCCTTACCCTAACCCTAACCACTTCGCAAACCTCAACCCTAATCCTAAACCTAACCCTAAAAACAACCCTAACCCTAAAGCTAAACCTAACCCTAACCCTAACAATAATACTAACCCTAACCCTAAACCTAAACTTAATCCTAAATCCAACTCTAACCCTGAGACTAACCCTAAAACTACCACTAACCATAACCTTAACCCTAACCCTAAATCTAACACAAACCTTAATCCTAACTCTAACATTAACACTCACCTTAAAAATAACCTGAACCCTAACCCTAAAACTAACCCCAATCCTAACCCCAACTCTAACCCTAACCCTAACCATAAACCTAAACCTCACTCAAATCCTAACCCTAAATCCTACCCAAACACTAACCCTAACCCTAACACTTACCCTAACAATAACCCTAAGCCTAACCCTAACCCATATCTGTACCCTAACCCTGACACTAACAATAATCCTAACCTCAACCCTGATCCTAACCATAACCCTAAAAATAACACTAATCCTAACGCTAACCCTAACCCCAACAATAACACTAACCCTAATCCTAAACCTAAACCTAATCCTAAACCTAACTCTAACCCTAAGCAAAACAATAACTGTAAACCTAACCCTAACCCTAACCCTAAACCTAACCTTAATCTTAAAACTAATTCTAACCTTAAACCTAACCCTACCCCTAAACCTAACCCTAACCCTAACCTTGACCCTCACCCCAACAGTAACAATAACACTAACTGTAAACCTAATCCATACCCTAATCCTAACCCTAACCCTAAATCTAACCCTAACACTAAAAATAAACTTAACCCTAACCTTAGCCCTCACCCTAACCGTAACACTAACAATATCCCTAACCCTAACACTAACCCAAATTCTATTCAAAACAATAACCCTAATCTAACCCTAATCCTAACACTGACCCTAACCCTACACCTATCTAAACCAAATCCTAACTCTAATCTGAACGCTAACCTTAACCCTAACTCTAACCCTAACTCCAACCCTAACAATAACCCTAACCCTAACAATAACACTAACCCTAACCCTAAACCTAAGCTTAATCCTAACCCCAACTCTAACCCTATGCCTAACAATAACCCTAACCCTACCTAACCATAATGCTAACCCTAAACCTAAATCTAACACAAACCCTAACCCTAACACTAACATTAACCCTCACCTTAACAATAAACCTAACCCTAACACTAACGGTAAACTTAACCATAACCCTATCACTTAATATAACACTAACCCTAAGCCTAACCCTAATCCTCACCCTAACCCTAACCCAAACAATAATCCTAACCTTATCCTTAAACCTAACCCTATTCTTAACCCCAAATCTATCCCTAAACCGAACAATAACACTAACCCTAACACTAACACTAACATTAACCCAAAACCTAACCCTAACCTTAACCCTAACCCTAACCCTAATCCTAACCCTAACCCTAATCCAAACAATAACACTAACCCTAAACTTAACCCTAACACTAACCCTAACACTTACCCTAAAAATAACCCTAATCCTATCCCAAATCCTAAACCAAACCCTAACCCTAACCATAACCTTAACACTAACACTAAACCTACGCCTTACCGTAACACTCACCCTAACCATAACCCTAACAATAACCCTAATTCTAACCCTAAACCTAACTCTAATCCTAAAAGAACTCTAACCCTAAGCCTAAAAATAACCCTACACCTAACCCTAACCTTAACCCTAACCCTAACCTCATCCTATCCATAACCCAAACCGTAACATTAACCTTAACCCTAATGCTAAACCTAAACCTTACCCTAACCCTAACCCTAACACTTAACCTAACTATAACCCTAAACCTATACCTAACCCAAACCCTAACCCTAACCCTAACTCTAACCCTAATCCTAACCTCTACCCTGACCCTAACCCTAACCCTAAAAATAGCCCTAACCCTAATGCTAACCCTAACAACAACACTAACCCTAACCCTAAACTTAACCCTAACAATAACTCTAACCCTAATTCTAACCCTAACCCCAACACTAACGCTAACTTTAACCCTAGCCCTAACCCTAATGCTAACGTTAACCCTAAAAATTACCATAATCCTAACGCTAACCCTAACACTAACCCTAATCCTAAAAATAACAGTAACCCTACCTAATCCTAACCCTAACACTAACCCTAAACCTAACAATAACCCTAACTCTAACACTTAATCTAACCCTAACCCTAACCCTACCACTAAACCTAAACTTATCCCAAAACCCTACGCTAACCAAAACCAAAACCG
This sequence comes from Cricetiscus sungorus, assembly GCA_030556225.1. Lineage (NCBI taxonomy): Eukaryota > Metazoa > Chordata > Mammalia > Rodentia > Cricetidae > Cricetiscus > Cricetiscus sungorus. The sequence continues at coordinate 340,376 of JANBXA010000424.1, forward strand.
AAACCCTAAAAATAACACTAAACCTAAACCAAACCCTAACCCTAACAATAACCCTAACCCTAACCATATACCTAATCCTAATCCTAACCCTAATTACCCTAAATCTAACACTAAACCTAAACCTAACCCAATGCGTAACGCTAACCGTAACACTACCCTAACCCTAACCCTAACCCTTCCAATCACACAAAACCTAAGCCTAACCCTAACACTCACCCTAACTCTAACCCTAAAAATAACCCTAATTCTAATCCTAAACCTAACCCTAATCCTAATCCCAACTCTAACCCTAAGGCTAACAATAGCACTAACCCTAACACTAACCCTAACCCTAAACATAAACCTAACCTTGAACCTAAACTTATCCATACACCTAAACCTAATCCTAACCCAAACAATAACCCTGATCCTAATCTGAACCCTAACCCTGTCCCTAAACCTAAAGCTAACCTTAACCTTAACCCTAAACCTAACCCTAACAATAACCCTAATTCTAAAGCTAACCCTAACCCTAACCCTAACCTAACCCTAACCTTAATAATATCCCTAACCCTAACACTACACTAACACTAACAATAAACATAACCCTAACCCTCAACCTAAACCTAATCCTAACCCTAACTCTAACCCTAAGCCTAACAATAACCCTAAACCTAACCCTAACCCTAAACCCAACACTAACCCTAACCCTAACCCTAAAAATTACACTAACCCTAACCCTTACCCTCACTTTAACCCTCACACTAACCCTAACCCTAACCATTACACTAACACTAACCCTAATCCTAATGTTAAGCATAAGCATAACCCTTACCCTAAGAATAATCCTAACTATAATGCCAACCGTAACCAAACCATATCCTAACCCTAACCATAACAATAACACCAACACTAACCCTAAACCAAACCTAACCCTAAACCTAAACCTAAACCTAACTCTAACCTTAAGCAAAACCCTAACCCTAAACCTAACCATAACCTAACGTTGACCCTCACCCTTACCCTAACAATAACCCCAATCCTAAGCTGTACCCCAACCCTAACACTAGGCCTAACCCTATCACTAACACTAACACTAACAATAACCCTAACCCTAACCATAACCCTCACCCTAACCCTAACAATAACCTGAACCCTAACCCTAATCCTACCCATAACAATAACCCTAATCTAACCCAAATCCTAACCCTAACCCTAACCCTAAACCAACCCTTAACCTAATCCTAACCCTAATCCGAACGCTAACCCTTACCCCAACCCTAACCGCACAGCTAACCTTAACACTAAACCTAACCCTAATCCTAAACCTAACCCTAATCCTAAACCTAACTCTAACGCTAAGCCAAACAATAACCCTAAACATAACCCTAACCTTAACCCTAAACCTAAACCTAAATCTAAACCTAAACCTAACTCTAAACTTAACCCTAACCGTGACCCTCAAACTAACACTTAAAAATAACCCTAACCCTAACCCTCACCCTAACCCTAACAATAACCCTAACCCTAACTCTAACTCCAATCCTAACTATAACAATAACCCTAATCTAACCCTAACACTAACAATAACCCTACCCTAACTCTAACCCCAATCCTAACTATAACAATAACCCTAATCTAACCCTAACAATAACCCTAACCCTAACGCTTACCCTAACTCTAACCCTAACCCTAAACCTAACCCTAAACCCATCCATATCAATAAACCTAACCTTATCCCTAACCCTAACGCTAACCATAACCCTAATTCTAGCCCTAACAATAACACTAATACTAACCCTAACCCTAAGCCTAACAGTAACCCTAAAACTAACCATAACCCTAATCCTAATCTATTCCCTAACACTAACCATAACCATAACCCTAAACCTAAACCTAACCTTAACTCTAACCCTAACCATAATCCTCACCCTAACCCTAACCCAAACAATAACCCTAACCCTAATCCAAACCTAAACCTCTCCATATACCTAACGCTAACCTTAACCCTAACGCTAAACCTAACCCTAACAATAACCCTAACACTAAAGCCAACCCTAACCCTAACACTAACCCTAAAAATAACCATAATCCTAAACCTAAATCTAACCCAAACCCCAACACAAACCCTCACATTAGCTCTAACCTTAACAATAACCCTAACCCTATCCATAATACTAAAGCTAAACTTAACCCTAACACTAACCCTATCAATAAAACTGAAACTAACCCTAACGATAACCCTAACAATATCGCTAACCCTAACCCTAAACCTAACCCTAATCCTAACCCCAACTCTAACCCTAAGCCTAACAATAACCCTAAACCTAACACTAACCCTAACTCTAACCCTAAACCTAACCCTAACCTTAACCCTAACACTAACCCTAATCCTAACCCAAACAGTAACCATAACCCTAATGCTAACCCTACACCTAACCCTAACCCTAACACTTACCCTAACAATAACCCTACCCCTAAACCTAAACCAAATCCTAACACTAATCGTAACCTCGACCCTGACCCGAAAAATAACCTTAACCCTACCACTAACCATAACCCTAACCCTAAACCTAAATCTAACACAAACCCTAACCCTAACATTAATCCTCGCCTTTACAATAACCCTAATCCTATCCATAACCCTAACGCTAACCTTAACCCTAACCATATCCCTCACAATAACACTAACCTAAGCCTAAACCTAACCCTCACCCTAACCCTAACAATAACCCTAAACCTAACCCTAAACCTAAGCCTAATCCTAACCCCAACTCTAACCCTTAGCCTTAAAATAACCCTAAACCTAACACTAACACTAACACTAACCTTAAACATAACCCTAAACTTAACCCTAACCCTAACCGTAATCCTAACCCTAACCCAATCAATAACCCTAAACCTAATGCTAACCCTAAACCTAACCCTAACCCCAACCCTAACCCTAACTCTAAATCTAACTCTAACTTTAACCCTAACCCTAACCCTAATCCTAACGTTGACTCTAACCCTAACCCTAACAATAACCCTAACCCTAACCTGAACACTAACCCAAACTGTAACACTAACACGAACAATAACCTAACCCTAACCTTAACCATAAGAATAACACTAAACCTATCTCTAACCCTAACAATAACCGTAAGACTAGCCCCAACCCTAATCCTAACCATAAACCTAACCCTAAACATAACCCTAACACTAAACCTACCCCTAATCCTAACACTAACCCTAACCCTAAACCTAAACCTAACCCTATCCCTATCACTGACCATAACCCTAACACTAACCCTAAATCTAACCCAAACCCTAAACCCATACCTAACATTAACTCTACTCTTAAAAATAACCCGAACCCTAACCAAAACCCTAACCCTAAACGTAACAATAACCCTAACCTTAACAATAACACCAAACATAACCCTAACCCTTACTCTAACAATAACCCTAACCTTAACCCTAACCCTAACAATTACCCTAACCCTAACCCTAATCCTAACCATAAACCTAACCCTAACAATAACCCTAAACCTAACCCTAACCCTAATCCTCACCCTATCCATCACACTAACCCTAAACGTAACAATTACACTAACCCTTACCTTAAACCTATCCCTAACCCTAGCTCGAACCGTAACCATAACACTTGCCCTAACAATAACCTTAAACCTAACCCTAACAATAACCCTAACCCTAACGCTAAGCCTAACCCTAACCCAAAGTATAACCCAAACTCTAACCATAACACTAACAATCACCTGAACTGAAACTCTAACCCAAATCCTAACCCAAAACCTAACCCTAACCCTAATCGTAAACCTAACCTCGACCTTGACCATAACACTAAACCTAACAATAACCCTAACCCACATACTAACCCTAACTCTAACCGTAACAATAACACTAACACTAACCCTAAACTTAACCCTAACAATAACCCTATCCCTAACACTAACCCTAACACTAACAATAACCCTAACCCTAATTCTAACCCAACACTACACCTAACCCTAATGCTAACCTTAACACTAAACCTAATCCTAAACTTAACAATAACCCTAACATTAATGCTAACCCAATACTAACGCTAACCCTAACCCTAACCTTAACAATAACACTAACCCTAATCCTAACCCGTACCCAGACCCTATTTATCACACTAACACTAGCCCTAACCATAACACTAACCCTTACCCTAACTCTAACCCTAACTCTAACCATAACCATAACCCTTACTATAAAAAGAATCCTAACCCTAAACCAAACCCTAACCCAAACCCTAAACCTAACCCTAACCCCAACAATAAGCCTAAACCTAACCCTATATCTAACCTAACCCTAACCCTACCATTAACCATAAACTTAACCCTAAAGCTAACCCTAACCATAACCCTTACCCTAACAATAATCCTAACCCTAAGCCTAACCCAAACCCTATCCCTAACCCTAACCCTAAACCTAACCCTAACTCTAATAGAAAACCTAACCCTAAACCAAACATTAAACCTAACCTTAACAATAACTCTAACACTAAACCTAACCCTAATCCTAATCCAAAAACTAACCCTAATGCTAACCCAAACCTTAACAATAACCCTAACCCTAACAATAAACCTAACCCTAATCCTAACCCTAACAATAACCCTAACACTAACCCTAACCCAAACAATAACACTAACTCTAACCCTAACCCTAGCCCTCACCCTAACCCTGACAATAAACCAAACCCTAACACTAACACTAACCCTAACCCTAATGCTAATCCTAACCATAACCCTTACCTTAACAATAACCTTAACCTAACCCTAATCCAAACCCTAACGCTAAACCTAACCCTAACTTTAACCCTAACCCTAACAATAACACTAACTCTAACCCTAATCTTAACTGTAATCCTAACAATTACCCGAACCCTAATGCTAACTTTAACCCTAAACCTAATGCTAACCGTAACCCTATCCCTAACAATAACAATAACACTAAACCTAACCCTAACAGTCACCCTAAACCTAATCCTAACAATAACTGTCATTCTAACCCTAAACCTAAACCTAAACCTAACCCCAACTCTAACTCTCACCCAAACACTAACCATAACCCTAACCGTAAACCTAACCCTAATCCTAAACCTAACTCTAACCCTAAGCCTAACAATAATCCTAAACCTAACCTAAAACCTAATCCTAAATTTAACACAAACCCTAACCCTAAACCTAACACCAACCTAACCCTGACCCTATATCTAACCCTAGCAATAACCCTAACCCTTAACCAAACCTGAACCCTGACCCTAACCTTAGCACTAACCCTAACACTAACACTAACCATAATAATAACCTAACCCTAATGCTAACCCTAACACTAAGCCTAACGCTAACACTAAACTTAACCCTAACCATAAACCTTACCCTGACAATAACCCTAACACTAACCCTGACCCAAATCATAACCCTAACACTAACCCTAACAAAAATACTAACCCTAACCCTATCCCTAACCCTCACCATAACACTAACCATAACAATAGCACTAACCCAAAACCTAACCCTACCCTGACCCTAACTATAATCCTAACCCTAACCCTAACCCTATTCCTAACTCTAACCCTAACCCAAATCCTAACCCTAACTATAACCCTAACCCTAACGCTAACCCTAAACCTAACCTTAACCCCAACAATAACACTAACGTTAACCCTAAACTAAGCCTAACAATAACCCTAACACTATCAATAACACTAAACTTGACCTTAACCCTAACCCTAACCCTAATGCTATTCTTAAACCTAACCCTATCCCTAACAATAACCATAACCCTATCCCTAACGCTAACCCTTACACTAAGCCCAACCCTAACCCTAACAATAATAACACTAACCCTAAACCTATCCCTAACCCTCACCATAAACCTAACCATAGGAATAACACTAACCCTAACCCTATCTCTACCCTGACCATAACTATAACCCTAACCCTAATCCAAACCTTAACCCTAACCCTAACCCTAACAATAACCCTAACCCTAACACTAACCATAACCATAACCCTAACCCTAAATCTAACCCAAACCCTAAACACAAACATAACATTAACTGTACCCTTAACAATAACCCGAACACTAACCAAACCCTAACCCTAACTGTAACAATAACCCTATCATTAACAATAACACTAACATAACCCTGACCCTAACCCTAACAATAACCCTAACACTAAACCTAACCCTAAAAATAACCCTAACCCTAATCATAATCATAAACCTAACCCTATCAATAAACCTAAACCTAACGCTAACCCTAACCCTAACTCTAACCCTACTCTAACCCTAACCCTAACCCTAACAATAACAGTAACCCTATCCCTATCCCTAACCCTCACCATAACAGTAACCCTAACAATAACATTAACCCTAAACCTAACCCTAACCCTAACCCTATTCCTAAAACTAACCCTAAACCAAATCCTAACCCTAACACTAACCCTAACCCTAAAGCTAACTCTAACCCTAACCTTAACCCTAACAATAACACTAACCCTAACCCTAACATAACTCTAACAATAACTCTAACCCTAACAATAACCCTAACCCTAACCCTCACCCTAACCCTAACACTAACGCTAACCGTAACCCTAACCAAACCCTAATCATAACAATAACAATAACCCTAAACCTAACCCTCCCCTAACCCTAACCGTAACAATAACCCTAAACCTAAAGCTAACCTTAACCCTAACCATAACATTAACCATAATACAAACCCTAACCCTAACCCTAACAATAACCCTAACCCTAACGCTGATGCTATCCTTAAACCTATACCTAAACCTAATGCTAACAATAACAATAACCCTAACCCTAACGCTAACCCTAACACTAACCCCAAACCTATCCCTAACCCTAACACTAACAATAACACTAACTCTAAACCTAAACCTCACCCAAACCCTAACCCTAACCATAACAATAAACCTAACCATAACAACACCATTAAACCTAACCCTAACCCTAACCCTGACAATAACCCTATCCCTAATGCTAAACGTAACCAGAACCCTAACCCTAACCCAACAATAACAGTAACATTAACCTAACCCTAACAATAACCCTAACCCTACCACTAACCCTAACCCTAAACATAAGCATAACTCTAAACCGAACCCTATCCCTAACCCTAACAATCACCTTAACCCTAACCCTAACCAAATCCTAACCCTAACCCTAACCCTAATTCTAAAGCTAACCCTAACCCTAAAATCGACCCTTAACCTAACCCTAACCCTAACCCTAACAATAACCCTAACCCGAACCCTATCCCTAATCCTAAACCTAACAATAACCCTAACCCTAATCCTAACCCTATTCCTAAACCTAACCCTAACAATAACCCTAACCCTACCCTTAATCCTAACCCTAACCATAACACTAATCCTAATATTAACCCTAACCCTAACCCTCACCCTATAATAAACCTAAAACTATACCTAATCCTAAAACTAATTCTAAACCCAACCCAAACCCCAACCCCAAATCCTAACCCTAACCCTAACCCTAACCCTAACCCTAACCCTAACCCTAACCCTAACCCTAACCCTAACCCTAACACTAACCCTAACCCTTACCCTAACCTAACCCTAACCATAACCCTAACCCTAACTTTAATCCTAACCCTAAAACTTACCCTAAACCTAACCCTATCCCTAACCCTAACGCTAAACTTAACCCTAACCTTAACCCTAACAATAAGACTAAACATATCTCTAACAATAACAATAACCGTACCACTAACCCTAACCCTAATCCTAACCATAAACCTAACCCTAACAATAACCCTAACCCTAACGCTAACCTTAACCCTAATGCTAACTGCAACCCTAACCCAAACCCTAACCCTAACAATAACAATAACCGTACCACTAACCCTAACCCTAATCCTAACCATAAACCTAACCGTAACAATAACCCTAACCCTAACCCAAACACTAACCATAACAATAACACTAAACCTAACACTAAACCTCACCCTAACTCTAAAAATAACACTAACCCTAAACCTAACCCTAACCATAACACTTACCCTAACAGTAACCACAACACAAACCCTAACCCAAATCCTATCCCTAACACTAAACCTAACCCTAACCATAACCCTAAACTTAACCCTGACCCTATCATTAACCCTAACAATAACAAGAAACAACAGAAGTTAGTCCAAATTAGTATTAACAGACATTTATACAATATTCCACCCAAACAGAAAGAAAAGAGTATGCAAACTTCATGGTTGTCCTGATTTAACGAAGAGAAGCTCATCAGGGGAGGTGTCAGCAGTGAAATCTGGCCTGGCAGGAATGGTAACTACAGCAATCTTTTTCACTTGAGTCCTGCTTGTCTGGTTCATACAGCATACTGTCTGAAGTCAAGGCAAGATTTTCTTACCCAAATGACTAGTTTTGACACAATGAAAGCAATGTCCATATGGAGGTTCTTCTATGTAAATCATACTTTTAAAAAGCAATTTTTTGCTGATTGGAGCAGACATGTTGCACTGTCATGTAAATTCTTAAGTTATTAATCATCTTGAATGCCATGTTCTGAAGGTGATTGAAATGATTTAAGGTCATCTATCTATCTAAATATACCTGTTTAACCTTGAAAACATGCCTAATTTGACTACATGTTTGATAATTATAGATGAATAACCTGCTTTTTAAATGATACATTATTTTAATTAAACTGTGTAAGTGAAATACCTTAAGCAAGAGTAGAAACATATGTCCAGGACAACAAAAGCAGCTTTACATTTGTGTCAATAAACCATATCCCATATCAATATAAAATATTTGAGGTTAATATTTCCTTTTGAGTTATATTCCCCCTAAATGATGACAAACATCAATAGAACATGAAGTAACCAAAAAATACCCTCCCCACCTCTTGGGAATATAAATGTTTTATTGTATAGACATTTTCCTGTTGTCTGAGGGGAGAGGCATCTTTGGGAGACACTCATAATTAATTTTAAATTAATTCTCCAGAAGTCCAGTGTAACCTACTTGTTTTTGTTGCATGGAAGCTATGTGAGGATCACTGATTCTTAGCATGATTGTCATTTTGGGATCCAATTTGTTTGTGTGTGTATTTATTTATCTTTGTGCCTTTGTGCATTGCTACAGTTATTCAGTCACCTACTTTCTTGCCATATTTGCACCTGTAGCATGGGGTCAAGCTGTTCTAAATTTAAGAGAATGAAAATATGCTAATTTTCATTTCAGGAAATAGAAAAGGATAATGTAAAGGCCATTAATGCTATTGTCTTCATTCTGGAAATAAAAAAATTGGAGCATAGGAAGTATGTTTGAATACTGATCAATGTAGTTGAATGGCATAATTAAGTCTTCATTTTCATGTGCATATCACTATGAGCATTTAGTTGTTTGATAAACTTTAAAAAACAAGTATAATTTAAAAAAGGAGCCATGAATTTTTGGGAGAAAATCAGTAAGGCTATAATGTTATTCCATTGGTGGGTGTGCTTACTTTAGCATGTGGAAAGTGTACAAGAGTGTGACAGAATGTTAGTTTATAAATGTTGCCTGGAACCCTGCTGGAATTCTATATTCTTGTATCATGGGCCAAGAACCAGAACACATCTTAGATGTAGTGTTATCACTAGCTATTTTAGTTTTCCAAGATAAGTATCTCATAAAACTTAATGATAGCATTTGTAGAAATTGATTCTTCTAACCAAGCCATAGCCAAATCCTTGGAAGTTGGCATAAAGCTATTAATATTGCCCAATTCCAGATTATCTAATATCAGGGAATATAATCTGTGGAGAATCGGTTTGAAGACTTTTGTTGATGAAAGTCATCTTCCCTTAGGAGTAAAACTATGGATTAAGAAGATAAAAAGATTGACAATTATTCAAAAAAGGTGAGTTTTCCATTGTTGGCATTTCTTCAGGAAGGTGTTAATCCATTTGTTAGACCAGACTGAGGGATAGGTGGATAGCAGTTCATCTTTAATGAGGAAGCTGCTCAACATCAACTATCTGATATCCTTTTAATCCCTGGATCCACAATGACATGTAATTATTTACTAATTTTACTACTGAAATCTGTGATTAGATAATCGCTGGTCCATGGTGTTTGCCACAAGTTATGGGAGTCAAGTAAAGATAACTTGTGGTTGTTCAGTATGGGAGACTATATCATCCTCTAATTATGTAATTATTTAATTATTAAAATAGAACATTAGATGATATGATAAGTGGATTTTTACCCCTTGTTGGAGATAATTGTGGCAAGTCATTTCATTATTTAATTATTTAAATCAATGATGGTATCATTTTTCATTACTCATTCATTTTATTGTTCAAATCTATGATTAAATAATCAATCATCTCTTGAGTTTTGTTAAAACTTGTAGAAGTCAAGTGTAAAGTATCATCAAATAATTTAATTTTTTAAACATTTAATTATTTAAATCTGTCATCATTTATTCAGTGATCACCCTCCTTGTGGGGTCAAATGTGCCTGATCATCACATCATCTGATGTTATACTGATTTGCCAATAAAATTGGTTATTAAATTATCAGAGATCACTGGAGTTTGCTTCTACCTTGTTTGATCAAGTATGCCAGATCATGTAATTATGTAACTTAATTATTCAAAACGATGATGACATTATGGACCATTAGTCAGGTTTGCAGTCAGACTGTGGGAGTTGATGATTTGACATCATATCATTACTTGGTTATTTAGTTATTTAAATAGATCATTACATCAGCCATGAAATATGAGTTTGTTGCCACGTTGTAGAAATTTATGTTCAAGATTATCTAATTATTTTTTTACTTGATTGTTTAAATAAATCATTATTTCAGGAAGAGTTCAGTCTGACTTCATTATGTGGGATTTAAGTATGCAACATCATCTCATTATTCAATTAGTTTATGATTATATATTAATTATTTAAAATGTTGTTAATGCCATCCTTCATGACTGGAGTCTGGCCAGTGTTCACTGGAATTTAATTGTGTGTCATTATTTAATGAACTATGTATTACTTCTTTGACAATTACTGAAGTTTTCTTCCATCTTATGGGCATTAAAAATGCAGGACCATCCAATTATTTACTTATTTGATTACTTAAATGATGATGGGGTCATCACTTATGGGTTTGGCTGCAGTGTGATAGAGACAGCAGATGATTGGACCCAGAAGCTGCACCCAGAGCTTGAGGGACACTGTGAGATGCAGTGATTACTGATTACATAATAATAGATATTAATGATTAAATGATTAAAAAACTGGATGGTTTCTCATCATTATTTACCAAGAGGATGCACTACAACCAAGCCATGAAGGACACAGCCATCACCGATTTTAAAAATTCAATCATTTAATAATCAGATGATCAGAAGATCTTGTCTAATGAACTCTGTCGGGCACGTGTCATGACACTCCCCCAGGACACTACAGTCATGATGAGGTTACTGTGGTGGACAGGTCCACAGCAGCAGGGGCCGTGGCAGCAGCGATGGAGGTGCCATCACCTGCAGAGGCAGCTCCTCACTCTCTGTGATGTCATCCCAAGCAATGCTGCCTTGGCAACCACTATGATGCTACTTGTGCTCTGGTATTGTTGCTGGTCCTTCTCATAGTAGAGGTCAGTGAAAGCAGGGGTATGGATGAAGAGCTGCAAGATGGCTCTTGAGATTGCTACACTCCACACTTGTCTTCGTCATATCATAATGCTTTCTCTAGGTGAGACTCTGGCTATTTCTCGACTTGACCTCCCATTTAGGGAATATGCCCTAACCATGAATAAGAAAGAGAGAGAGAGAGAGAGAGAGAGAGAGAGAGAGAGAGAGAGAGAGAGAGAGAGAAAGAGAGAGAGAGAGACAGAGACAGAGACCTTATGTTTCTGGGTTATGCCTGGCAATTCCCGATACTCATAGCTCCCTACATATCTCCACACAATATACATACAAAGGGCACTTCGTAATCTTATAGTTTATGTCTCAGGAAGCTGTGTAGAGTGGGAGAATGGGAAGACATTAGACAAAGTAGTCACCAGGAGACAAGGACAGTGGTTTTCACCTAGAAGTCATCTTAGAAGATATCAACAGTGTGAAGGAGGGCCTCTGTAGTCTGTCAGTGTTTATAACAGACTGGCTCTCTTTTGTGTATTGAAAAGCATTTCCCTATAAATTATGGTATATCATCTGGGTCCAGACTGGGCTAGCTGTCCTGGATACCATGGATGGGAGTGTATATAGGACCCAGGGTAGGAGACACAGATAGTGGAGGAGGTAGCTATGAAGTTGGACAGATACAAGGTAAGAGAGAACTGTGCATGCAGGCTCAGGTGTTCTGGTATGGGATGGCCTCTTTACCTGCAGGTTGATGCGTTCTCCCATTCTGTCCATGGACACTTGTTTCTTTTATATGTATCTGGTGCCCTGGAAGTAAAAGATGAAGGGACCTAAAGATCATCCTGTGTGGACACTTGGAATTTTGTGTGAAGTCCCTGTACAATACAAGGGAGGATATATGCTATAAGCACCCTGTCATAACAACAGAGAGTTGCATATTTTCCCTAGGTGTGTACATACTTTACCTCAGAACACTTGAATTGCTTGTGCCTATGACAGTAAACACATATAAGATGCAGGAAGTCTTATGTGTGAGTGTGCCTTGTGGACTTGGGAGAAAGGAAAGAGAAGTTTCCTAAGTAGTGTCTGCTGAAAGGTGTGGATTGGAAGGTTGGGACAGGAGGTAGATTTTAACAGACCTGAAAATATCTAAAAATGGGTGTCTGGTGATTCCTAGGATGAGGTTAGGTAGGGTACCCTGAGCTAGCCTTTAGTAGGCAAGGAGGAAGGTTGAATGGAATGCTTATTCATTTAATGTGTCCTTGTGACCACATCTAGGGAACTGGGCAGCCTGATTTCTGGGAAAATATCAAAGTTGTTCCAAGCAACTGATGGTTCTTGCTTCAGATTATGTCATGGTAGCATTTCACCTGAACATGGAAATGAAGACCAAAATTTCAGCTTTGTCACTTCTACATCACGAAACTGGTTCCCTCATGAGTGCACACATCTGCCTTCTGTTTAGCTTGTGTCCATCCAGACAAGCCTTCTGCCAGGTGGGAAGATAGTGCTAAACTTATGGCCTCTATGGGCTTGGATGTTCTCACCTGTATATCACCTGTACACCTACTATTTGCATCTACTATTGGATCCCACAACCCTGCCTCCTACCAGCCCTGTGTCCATCTGTTAGTCCATATTTTGCCTGTAAGGCTTGACTATAATTTAAGTGTGCAATTATCTAGCTGACCAAAGGCCAGCCTGGCAGCTGAGGTGATTATGGATGGTCATGGTTATGTAGATAGATTATGAATCTCAGATGTTTTTGGGGAGTGACCTTCAGAAAAACTTGGATGGCCAGCTAGGGGCATCACTCAGGCCCAATACCCATGTCAAGAATATTGGTTGTTAAGCACCTCCCTTATGCTACAGACTGGCATGATGTTTCTGTAGGCTTCACTAAGGGTGGTATGAAGGCTTGCCAGTAAGCCTACCTGAGTTCCCTCTTGGGGTCTTCTAAGGGATGGCAGGGTCCAAAAATGAATTGTTTCAGAGCGGTGAAGAAGATGACCCTGTGAGTTCTGTGATCCCCATCTCTTTTCCACACCCTGTCTCTCCACACACTTTGCAATTCAGCCCTTGCAGCAATCCAAATGTTCCATTTGTGGATTGCCTTGGTCCTTTGTTGGCTATTTTTGAGCATGATGCAAAAGGATTTTGCTTGTGTGTATGTTTTTGTTTGTTTATTGATTTTTGGAAAGAGCTAAGTGAGTGTACAACAATGTCCTGAGTAAATTGCCACTCTGGGTGCACTAATGCTGTAAAACAGAATGTATTTGCAGAACATGAAATCATATCTTGGTATTTCTTTGGCATGGCTGCAGGATGCCTAGGGAGGAGCTCTCAGTGCTGGACCTAAGGACCTAATCAGGTTTCCTGCATTCTTCTTTGCACAGGGGATAACTTGGAAGAAACAGGGTCCGAGTAACACAGTCCAGGCAACATGGCTTAGCTTTCTGTACCCAGGTAGTCAGTCTGCTTGGTCCAGAGTGCCCATGTCATGCAGGGTTAGTGTACAAGTCTACAAGGATACTGCATCCTGGACTACATCTGGCCTGAAGTGTGTAATTGCTCTTCCCACTGCCTGCAGCTTTTGCACATTACCACCTGCCCCCCATTTGTTCCTGAACATCCCCACCAGCACCCACAACAAAGTTTTGAAAACAACAAAGTCCCCAGTATCTCTGGCCTACGGTCAGTGTCTCAAGGCCAGATTGTCATTTTCTTTCATTCATAACTCATTGACTACCATCATTTCTCCCCATTTTAAAAGTCTTCTGTCTGGATTTCCTTTAGTTTCTCTTAGACATGTTTTTCCTAGTTCTAGGATACAGGTTTATTTCAGTGACTGAGAATCCTTAGAAAAATTTTCTGATGCAGAGAACAATACCTGAACTTTTGAAGTGGTCTGGGAGGCACTAGCCTCATGATCATATTCAAACTGGCATAGAGTTCAAGGCAGGGAATCTGAGTTGAAGCATCTAGAGTAGAGTGTGGACTGAAGAGTATCCAAATATCCCAAGCAGATCTATAGGTAACATGCAGACCAGTTCAGGAATCCTTGTCCCTAACTCCCCCAATAGGCTTCCTTTCTAATGGAGGTTCCCCAAGTTATTGTAATGTCCTGAGTTTTGCTAACTACCTGACCTTGCCTTACACCTTGGAAGAACAGTCAAGAACAAAGGTTGAAATCCTGTTGTCCTGCATTTCTCTGTCCAGATATGAATCAGAGCATCTCTCCCTCCCCCCCTCTCTCTCTCTCCCTCCATATATATATATATATATATATATATATATATATATATATATTTAGATAGATAGATAGATAGATATAGATATATAGATATATGTTGTCTTGGTTTATTATCTGTATGTTCCTTGGACAGGAACTTCTGGCAGATCCCATAAGCAGTCCCATTAGAGATATTAGCATATCAGTGTGTACTATTGTGGTGGTCTCCTAAGGGTTTATATGTAACTAGAAGTTAGAATATGAAACATCTTCCAGTGTTCCATGCTTCAGCTCATGCTAAGGTGAATTGTCCTTTTGTGTGTGTGTGTGTGTGTGTGTGTGTGTGTGTGTGTGTGTGTGTATGTGTGCAAAGTCTGTAGTTGTACACTGGTGGGTGAGTACATTTTGTGTAAATCTTATAAAAGTTAGTGGTACCCTAATTACTATTGCTCAGTGGCAGAGTACCTCACACGTCTCCCTTTTATAACTCACTGAGCACACTCTTAGTAGCCTTAGAAAAATGGAATCCAGGAGTCTGGTGAAAAGGCAGAGGTAGCCTTAGAAAAATGGAATCCAGGAGTCTGGTGAAAAGGCAGAGTTACAAGAGAATACACAAGGGGCAGGTGGTCTTCATCTTTAAGCTATCATGGAGGATCTCATCAGTGTGGAGGATGACCCCCTGTAGACTTTCCTTGTTCATGGGAGAACAACACTCTGTTGAGAACAGAAAAGTTATTTTCCTACTGAATATGGATTATCTTCTGAATACAGATAGACATAATTTTACTGGATGCCATGGATGTAAATGTAATTAGGAGCCAGGGATAGAGGGATACACAAATAGAGGAAGAGGTAGCTGTGAAAGTGGATATATACATGGATGGAGAAAATGAGATGTGGGGTGAAGACTTGTGTGGTTTTAGGTGATTTTTTGTGGCATGGTCATGTAGCATGCAGGCTGGTGGACAAAAAAATCTGTGTATGGAGACACTTTTTCCTGTTCATTGATATGAGACCCTGGCTAGAAATAATGGAGGTGTCTCGGGGGTTTCCTCTGAGGACACATGGAATTTTGTGCGAAATACATGATGAAAATGGGAGTGGACATGTGCTATAGGCATCCTGTTGTGACAATCAAGAATTACTTATTTCCTATAAGTATCCAGGTTGCCTTTTCTCTGTCCATTTTAATCACTTCAGATTGCTCAGAGTCCCCTGCATTCCTAGACCTGGCCACAGGTAGATGCGTGTCCACAGAGGATAAGTAATTTCCATGTCTGAGGATAATTTGAGGACTGTGAGAAACAGCATTTTCCTTAATGGTCCATACCAGGAGAGGGAGAATGTCAGGATGTGGAAGAAGACATACTGTGACACTGGTGATACATTGATAATGGTTTATGAAAGTGAGTCAAGATCAATATAGCAAAGGAGCCACACTGGATATCTTTAGGAGCTATGGATTGGTAGTCCAAATCTTTAATGCAAGGACTCAGAATTAAGAAATAGAGGAAACTTTGTAAAGAGTAAGCCACATAGACTACATGAAATTGATCAAGTCTTAAAAGAAATATATTAGGATTGGGCAAGTGTGCATGTTCAACAACCCTTCGACATGCTTGGATGTTACTGGATCTGCTCTGAGCACAAAGAGGCCACCTATCCATACAGGATAAACATAAGGGCTCACTTTTCTGATATTTGGACCCCAAAGATGCCCCTCTGTTGCAGGAGAAACATCTAAGAGAGCTTAGATTATCCAGATTTATAGACATTAAAATAGAGGCCCAACTATGCCCACTGGGAGACTAGGGTAGAAAGAGAGAAACTCCACATTCAACAACTGGAAGGAGTGATGGGTAGATGGAAATACAAGAAAACAACAAACAATAGAAAGACAAGAATGACATCACAAGAATCTAGGAAATCTACCCAAACAACACCTGGAAACAACACAGCATATGAACTAGAACAGAATGAGTTAAAATTAACATCATAAAAACGATAGAGGCCATCACAGTGGATATGAGAAAATCTCTTTAAAAAATGGAAGAATAATTTTTTTAAAATACTGGAATAAATAAAAGTGAAGACTAGCAAAAATGCAAGAAATGAACAATTTTTTTAAAGAATTAAGAAACGCCAAGAAAAAACAATCAAACAGATGAAGAAAACAATTCAAGCAGTTGCAGTTCGATACAAAAATACTCAGTAAAATACTGGCAAAGCAAATCCAAGAATACATCAGAGAAATCATCCAACATAACTAAGTAGGCTTCATCCCTGGGATGCAGGGGGTGATTTAACATATGAAAATCTATCAACGTGATCCACCATATAAAGAAACTGAAAAAGAAAAAAAATATATGATCATCTCCATAGATGCTGAAAAAGCCTTTGATAAATTTCAACACTCTTTCATGACCAAGGTCTTGGAGACATCAGGGATAACAGGAACATTCCTAAACATAATAAAAGCAACATACAGTAAATCAACAACCAACATCAAACTAAATGGACAGAAGTTTAAGGTGATTCCTCTAAAATCAGGAACAAGAAAAGGCTGTCCTCTCTTCCCATATCTCTTCAATATTCTTCTTGAAGTTCTAGCTAAAGCTATAAGACAACAAAAGGAGATCCAAATTGAAAGGAAAAAGTCAAACTGTCTCTATTTGCAGATGGTATGATAGTTTATATAAGCAACTCTACCAGGGAACTCATACAGCTGATACACACCTTCAGCAAATTAGCAGGATACAACATAAACTCAAAAAAATGAATAGCCTTATTTTATTCAGATGAAAATGGGGCTGAGAAATCACAGAAACATTACCCTTTAAAATAGCCACTAACAAAATAAAGTACCTTGGATTAAAGCTGACCAAACAAGACAGGGAACTATATAGCAAGAACTTGGTGTATTTAACAAAGAAAATAAAGAAGAAACCAGAAAATGGACAGATCATCCATGCTCTTGGATAGGTAGGATAAACAGGGAAAATGGCAATCTTGCTAATAGCAATCTACAGATTCTATTCAATCACCTATAAATCCCACCACAATTCTTCACTGACTATAAAATGATAATAATCAACTAAATACAAAAAAAAATAAAAAAACCCAGGATAGCCAAAACATCCCTCTGCAATAAAGGAACTACAGGAAGCATGACCTGCCTCAACTTTATGATGTACTATAGGGTGATTGTACTGAAAACAGCCTAATATTGGAACAAAGAAAGGCAAGTAGACAAATGGAATCTAATAGAACATCCTGATATTAACCCATGCACCTACAAATACCTGATCTTTGACAAAACAGCTAAAAGTATACAATGGGAGGAGGAAAGCATCTTCAACAACTGGTGCTGGCACGACTGGATGATGGTGTGTAGAAGACTGCAGATAGACACATGTCTATCACCATACACAAAACTCAAGTCCAAATGGGTCAAACACCTTAACATAAATCCAGCCACACTGAGCCTCTGAGAACAATAATTGGGAGGTACCCTTGAACAAATTTTTACAGGAAACTTCTTCCTGAACATATCTCAAGTAGGACAGACACTGAGATTGACAATTAGTAAATGGAAACTCCTCAAATTGAGAAGCTATGTAAGGCCAAGGACACAGACAACAAGACCCAACAGCCCAATGAATGGAAAAAGATCTTCACCAGTCCTACATCTGACAGAGGGCGGATCTCAAAAATATACAAAGAACTCAAGAAACTAGTAAAAAAAAAACAAATAACACTATTTTAAAAATGTGGTACAGTACTGAAAAGAGAATTCTCAGGATAAGAAATCAAAAATGCTGAAAGACACTTAAGAAAATTTTCAACATCCTTAGCTACCAGGGAAATGCAAATCAAAACCTCTGTGAGATGCCATCTTTCTCCTGCCAGAATGGCAAAAATTAGGAACATCAATGACAACTCATGCTGGAGAGGATGTGGAGAAAGGGGAACACACCTACTCTGCTAGTAGGAGTGCAAACTTGAACAGCCATTTTGGAGATCAGTATGGCAATTCCTCAGTAAAATGGGAATCAGTTTACCACAGAAACTGGCAATCCCCCTCTTAGGCATGCACCCAAATGATCCGCATCCATGCAACAAAGACATATGCTCAGCTATGTTCATAGCAGCATTATTTGCAATACCAAGAACATGGAAACAACCTATATTCCCCTCAATTGAAGAATGAATAAAGAATACGTGCCGTATTTACAAAATGATATACTTCTCTGTGGAAAAAGAAAGATGGAATCTTAAAAGTCAATGGAAAATGGATGGAGCTTGAAGAAACCATCCTGAATGAGGTAACCCAGTCACAAAAAGAGAAACGTGCTATGTTCTCTTCTCACTCATATATGAATTTTAGATTTAGAGTAAATGGATCACCAGTGTATCCAGATTTCTACAAGTTCCCTCACAGAAGGGGAAAGTGACATGATATTCTGAGCATATTGGGAGTGGGTGATTGATTAGAGAGTGTGGTAGAAGAAAGAGAAGGGGAGGAGAGCAAAGCATGTTGGACAAGGAAGACTGAGTCATGGAAGGGATAAATGAGAGAGAGAGAGAGAGAGAGAGAGAGAGAGAGAGAGAGAGAGAGAGAGAGAAAATAAAAGAGGGAGACATGTATATTTGAGGTGAAAACTGACTCTAGATAAATGTCCAGAGATCTACATGACTGATCCCAACTAACAATTTGAGCAAGAGTCAAAAGGCTACCATAAATTTCTTTCCCTGATAATGAGTTTGATGACTAACTTATACATAGTCACATAGCCATAATATAGTGGCTGATGGAAGCAGAAGCAGACACCAACAGCTAAACACTGAGTGGAACTGGAATACAGATGCAGAGAGGGATGAACTGAACAGGCTACAGAAACCCACAGCAACAGCTGACTTGAAAAAGGAGAAGCTAATGGGCCCCCAGATGGAAAGCTGTGAACCCAGCATTGGACTGACTCAGACCCCATGAATATGGGTCTCATTTAGAAGGCCTGTATGGTCTAAGAGACCTCTGACAGTGGAAGTGGGATGTATCCCTGTGGCATGCATGGACATTGGGAGCACATTTCCCATGGAGGGATACTCCCTTAACCTAGAGGCAGTAGGGAGGACCTAGTTCCTACTCCAAATGATTTAACAGATTTAGTTGAGTATCCTGAAAGCATCACACTACATGTGGAGTAGAGGGGGATGGGGGGAAGAGTGGCCGATGGTGCATGGGAGTGGGGGAGAGAGGGAAGGAAAAAGAGAGAGAGAAGGAACAGTGATTCATATGTAAAAAAAGAGAAAAGATTGGAAACTGGTAAGTGACAAATATACAACTCACAATTAATTTTTATGCTCAGAGCATTTCTCTGATCAAAAATTAATTATTAATAAATCTCTGAGCAATGTGAATGATGGAGGTGAATAACCTTATTTGTATACATGTTTCTTATACTGGTTAATAAAGCTCTGTGGTCAATGAGATAGCAAGATAGGCGGGGCTAGGAGACAAGGAGGAAAAAGGAAGTAGTAGGGAGGAGTCGAGATGTAGCCCAAGGAAGAAGCAGGACGCCTGCCATGGCTCCCTGATAAGATGACCACGTGGAAATACTTAGATAAGTAGAAATGGGTTAATAATTAAGACAGATCTAGCCCATAAACAGTAATGGTAATTGGCCAACAGGATTGTATCAAATATAGAGTCTCTGAGTGTTATTTGGGGCTGGCCCGGCTGTGGGCCCAGACTGGCGGGATGGTGGGCTGGCGGAAACATACAAGGCTACAGCTGGTGCCCAATGTGTCTATAAGAACTTTTACTTAAAATTAATAAAAGCTTAAAAAATACTTTTTAGAAACAAGGGAACAAAGACTAGCAAGACTTCTTGGTAGCAGCATTTTCTCCGTTGGATTTGTTTTGCTGTAGACAGAGATTTGCGCTGCTCCTTTAAGGGAGGTTTCCAAAATTAGCATAAGCGGCAAAAAACCGCCTTGCTTTTAAAGAGCTCTGCTAACAATTCATTGGTGTGTACGAGAGCTGCAATGAAGGTTTACACTGTGTTTTAAAAAATACGCTGGCTTGGGAGAGAAAAAGAAATGGGATACAATAGTTTAAAAAAGAAAAAAGGAATTAAATGGATGGCTATGGTGGCACACGCCATTAATCCCAGCACTAGGGAGACAGATGCAAGCAGATCTCTATGATTTCAAAGCAAAACTGGTATGCAATGAATTCCAGGACAGATAAAAGTTACACAGAGAAACCCTGTCTCAAAATATGTAAAAATAGAAGTAGAATAAATAGAATAATAAAAAAGCCACGTAAAGATGGAAAACACAGAGAAATTTTGGATACTATATGTGATTCTGTTGTCTTTAAATTATTTGATTGCTGAGAAAATAACTGCTAATAAAAGAAATGCTGCTGGATTAATTCAATTTACATATTTTAAAAATGCTTTGACTCAAAAATTTAAGCCTAAGGACAAGTTACTGGGGAAAAGGATTTCTATTTTTGTTTCCACAGAAAATGAAAAGCTATGGATTCTTTCCAGACTTATATGGTTTGATCAAGCAAGACCCCCTGAAGCAATGTCTACAGCCAAGCTTTGGACCCCCATGACAGCGCCCTCTACCAGCAGGAAGTAGTTTGGAAAGAACGACGCTCAAATTCCCAAATATTGATTATAAATATTTGGTTTCATTTAAATGGACTTGGTTATAAATGACTTTAACCACAAACAATCTTTTTAAAGGTAAAAAGAGAATTATGGTATAGATATGAATACTTTGCTTTGAAATGAATTTTCTTTTATTGATACAATTTAAGGTCAATTTTGTGATATGTATATTTCTCCTCTTGTTTAGGTATTGTGTTTATATAGCTCATTGGAAAATGTAATGTATAATTTAATACAGATTATAGAGAGTTACCTATGATAATTAAAACTTGGAGTTAAGTTAGTGAGGATTTCTAGATATGCAGAGATATATTTGAGATGAATAGGCATTCTTCAAAACTTTCAAAGACCTATAGAATATGGCATTTAAAATGGTTTAGGGATTTTCTTGACAGTGAGGCACAACTGCTCCTGGTAACACCACCTATGTCAGAAAGGAAGATGGACATCGAAGAAACGTGTTATGGAGTTTGCTTCTAATATGGCAAGATTAGCCATTTGGGCAAGGTACTTCTCTCGTCTAGACTGTTTGACTGTATGTTGTAGAAACTGGACATGCAGGACCCACAAAAATGTGACTGCTGATGCAAGATGGACATTGCTACAGATTCCTGCTTCATGGAAGAGGCTGCCTAACAGCCAGATAGTCTACAGGACACAGAGAAAAGTTACTGACAAACTGCCTTTACAGGTGGACAGTTTAAAGTTTCCTGCTTTGTTGAGGAGTCTGGACATACACTATGACCTATGGGCTGAAGATGGAACATTAAAGAAGATCTTCGGGTGACTGACCAGGCAATGAGTTGTCTCTGTCATTTCTAGAGTTTATATATTATCCTTCTGTGGTCTTTGATGGAATTGAAGACAAGTTGTTATGATTATAGTTTTCCTTAGTTAGGATTAAAGATAAGTTACATATTGGAGTTTAGACTCACAAAGATAGGATAGATGATATTTTCTTTAAGTCTTACAAAATGTTAATGGACTAAATATTGTTTACTATGATTCTTATTTGATAACTGTTGTATGATATATTTTGCTATGTTACGGTTAAACCCCTTCTTTTACTTTAGACAGAAAAGAGGAGATGATGGGAGATGTTATTCTGTATATATGTTTCTCATACTGGTTAATAAAGCCCTGTGGCCAATAGGAAACAAGATAGGCGGGGTTAGGAGACCAGGAGGAGTAAAGAGGAAGTAGTAGGGAGGAGTCGAGATGTAGCCCAGGGAAGAAGCAGGACGCCTGCCGTGGATCCCTGATAAGACGACCACGTGGAAATACTTAGATAAGTAGAAATGGGTTAATAATTAAGACAGAGCTAGCCCATAAACAGTAATGGTAATTGGCCAACAGGATTGTATCAAATACAGAGTCTCTGAGTGTTATTTGGGGCTGGCGCGGCTGTGGGCCCAGACTGGCGGGCTGGTAGGCTGGTGGAAACATACACGCTACAGAGGTAAAAATAAAATTGTCTTTAAAATAAAAAAACAATTAATCAAAAAAGCAAAGATATTGCATAATTAACTCAGCAAGATGGATCTTAACTGGACTCTTCATGGAATAGATGATCATTTATTTAAATGATTATATAAATACTTAGATGATCTTGCATATCAACACCTATCATCAATTTAAATAATTTAATTATGAAATTAGATTACCTGGAATACTTGATCCCGCATGTTGGCACCAAACGTCAGGTATTGTGGATGACATAATCATTGTTTAATAAAACTAAATAAACAAAAGAGATACCACATCATCCACTTCCCCAAGGTGGCTCCAAACCAGACTCAAAAACAATTTTTTCAACACTGATTTAAATAATTTAATGACATAATAATTAGATAGTTTTGCATATATGATACCCACAATATAGTGCAGAAATCCACTGATCATCAAATATCTAATGTCCAATTTTAACAATCAAATAATTATATAATTGCAGAAATCCACTGATCATCAAATATCTAATGTCCAATTTTAACAATCAAATAATTATATAATCAGTGGATGACTCTTGGCACCCACAAATTGTCTCTTTAAGACAAGAGTAGTAAGATGTTTAAATGATTAAATGTCATTTTGTAACCAGGTTTAAGAGAACATCAGATAGGTGAAGTTGGTCAGCTGCCTCATTAGAGATGATCTGCTATCCAATTATCCCTCAGTCTATTCTAATAAATGGATCAATATCTTCCTAAAAAGTTAACAATGAAAAACTCACATTTTGTTGAATAAGTGTGAAACTTTTTAATCCACAGTTGTATTTCTTATTGAAGATGGCATTCATCTGCAAAAGTCCTTGAACTGTTTCTCCACAGACTATAATTCCTGATATCAGGTAATCTTGAATTGGGTAATATTAATAGCTGTAGCCCAACTTCCAGGGATTTGGCGATGACTTGGTTAGGAGAATCAATTTCCACAAATGCTGTCCTTAAAAGTTTTATGAGGTACTTATCTTGGGAGACTAAAATATCCAATCTAAGTTGTTCTATGGTTCTTGCACCGTGATACAAGAATATAGAATCCAGCAGCGTTGCCAGGCAACGTTATGATCCAACATTCTGTCCCATTTTAGTACACCTCCCACTTGCTTAAAAGCACACCCACTAATGGACTAACCTGATTGCCTCACTGATTTTCTCCCAAAAATGCAAGGCTCTATTTTGAGTTATACTTATTTTCAAGTCTATCAAAAAACAACATAACTATAGTGATATACACATGAAAATGAATGCACTATTATGCCATTCAACTGCATTGGTGAGCATTGAATCATATTTCCTAAGCTCCAATATTCTCATTTCCAGGATAAAAATACAATTATTTGCCTCTACCTTAATCCATTCTATTTTACTGAAATGAATATAAGTTTCTGTTTATTCTCTTAACTTTAGCACAGGTTGGTCAAATGATGCAGGTGCAAATATGGGGAGAAATGGGTCAGCAAATAATTATAGCAATGCAGAAAGGCACAAAGAAAAATAAGCACGCACTACACACACATAAGCCCACACACCACATTGGACACGGAACTGACAGTCATGCTAAGAAACGCCCATGTCCACAAAGCTTCCATGCAACAAGAACAAATAGCTTTCTGTGTATTCCTGAAAAATGACTGTAAAAAAAATCAGGAGCATCTCAAGAAGATACCTTTGCCCACAGACAAAAGGAAGAAGTCTAGAGAATAAAACATCCATATTCATAAGACGTAGGGTGGGTGGTTTTTAGTTATTTGATGGTTATGGATGTTTGTCATCATTGATGCAGAATATAAGGTAAAAAGGAATATTAACTGTAAATATTTTGCATTGGTATGGGCTATAGTATAGTCATATAAATGTAAAGTATTTTTTCTTTTCCTGTATGTTTCTATTCTTGTTGAAGTTATCTCACTTATGCATCATATTTAAATGTGAATGTATAATTCAGAAATGCATGTTAGTAGTTACTCATCTTTAGTAATCATATCAGGCATGCTTTCATGGTTAACCAGGTATATTTAGATGGAGAGATGACCTTCAAACAATTCAAAGACCTGCAGAATATGGCATTCAAGATGCTTAATAACCTTAGAATTTTCATGACAGTGAGACATGTGTGCTCCAATCAGCACCAACATAATACATAAAACGATGATGGGCATAGAAGAATCTCCATATGGTGTTTACATTACTTGGTAAAAACGGGTCATTTGTGCTATATATACCTTCAGAATGGCAGAGCTGGGCACATAGAGGGCAACAGTCATCCTTGGTTCAAAAGTCAATGAGTTTTGTCCTGGGGCTTCTCCTCTATGGTCCATATTTGTATTAGGTTACTGTAGACTTCACTTAGGATCTCTTACAGGTGTGCCTGTGATTCTCCCTGTGATCTCATTCACAGGACTGGCAGATGAGTGGAAGCCAGGGATAGAGGGAGATAGAGACAGAAGAGGAGGTAGATCTTTAGGAAGACAGAGAAATACATGGTTATACAATTTAGTTGTTTTTGTGTGGGATGCTATTTATGCATGTTGCTACTTTCTGTCTTTGCACTCTTGTTTCTGTTCATTGTGTCTGGGGTGCTGGAGGGAAATATGAAATCACCTTGTTGGTTTCCTGTGAGAATACATGGAATTTGGTCAGAAAACCCTGAGGATAATGGGAGTGTGTATGTGCTGTAGGCCTCCTGGTATGACGAGCTGGTATTGCTTATTTTCCCTCAATGTGAAGACTGTCTTACTCTGTTCAATCAAATCTCTTCAGAGATCTCTGAATCTCTTGCATGCTAGACCTAGCTACAGGTAGACACACGTCCACATAGAAATTTATATATCTGAGGGGAAATTGAGGACTTTTGAGAAATAGGAATTTCTTGAGTGGGGTTTGCTTGGACAGAAGGTGGAGGGATTTTGATATGAGAGAATTTGTGGTGGTTGAGATACATGGTTTATAATTACTAAAGCTCCTGTAAGTTAATATTACAAAGCATTCATTCTTTTTCCCTTAGATTCTATGTGGTGGTGGTACATACCTTTAGTCCCAGAACACAATATTAAAATGGATCTCTGTTAGCTAAATGTCACACTGACTCTAAGATATTGATCCAGAAATAGCTCTCACAAATGTGATCTCTGCACCTTTGATCTCATTCCTATAATCCAAGAACTAGTGATGTGTTCATAGGTGTGATATGGAGAAGTGAAGAAAGGAATATGTGGATGAGGAGATAGAATCTGAGATCCTCTTTCTTCTGAAGATCCAAGGAGATAGGTCTGCCATTTCATCTGAGCAGAAGTAAGATATAGTACTTTGAATATTTTGTTTCTCTGATATGCAAATTGAAAGTTGAACCCCGATATCTGTCATGATCTTTTTTGTTCCACATATGATACAGCTGGAAAGAGCGCAGATTGGTTACATGGTAATATCTACTTAGATGGCTAGAGTATATGCTCAGGCCCAAGGCCTTGTATGAAAAGGGGCAATTGAGTGGGAATGTTTAAAATTTCTGGGAGCTGTTATCCCTAAATCATGGATATCCAATATCCCATGACACACAGTAGCTACTGCTGCAAATAACATGGGGCAGCATCCGAGTGAACACAGATACAGGGGCACTATGTACATAAAGGCCAAAATTTCCTGAAGCCTTATTCCTTTCTTATCAGAATATGAGTCCCCTGGGACCGCTGTCCTAAAAAGCTGGATCCCTTCTAAGTGCACACATTACCCTGTCCTTGCCCTGTGTCCTGCCCAGACTAGCACTCTTCCAGGTGGAAAGTCAGTGTTGGGCTTAGTTGAGTGACAGTAACCCCTCTCTTTTCTCCCCCCTTCCCTTAACCCCTGTGATTTGGAACACCACAATCCTGCTGCCTTATCAGCCCTTGGTCAGCCTTCTTTGCTGGTTGCTTTTACCAGAAAGTTTGGTTTGACCCAGGGTCCAGGATGTCAGCATACACAAGGCCAGCCTGGTAGCTGGGGTAGTCAACTGGGTCTCTAGAGTCAAGGTGATAGCTGTTAGTCTCTGAATGAAGTGAGAGGTCACATTCAAAATAACCTGGTTTGGCAGTGAGGACAACACTAATCCTCTGGTCCCCAGGCCCCTGAGTTTGGTCCTAGTCTCATTCATTATGGTCCATGGGGGCATAAGTTTCCTGTAGGCTTTTTCTGGGTCTTGTGCAGGCTTGCCTGTGAGCCTCCCTATGCTATCACAAGTGGAATTCACTGAACTGGCAGTTTCCAAAGAAGAGTGTTCCAAGGCAGTGCAGTGGATAAACCCATGATGTTAGTGAACCCCATTTTGCCACTCCACTTTGCATTATCCATGTCCTTTGGCATTCATCCTATGCATCAGATCTAGGACCCATCTATAACCTGTTTTGACAAAGTGTTTGGTGGCGATTTTTGAGCATAATACAAGCTTGTTCGGTGTTTTGTTGCTTTGAAAAGTACTGAGGGACACTACACATGATGTTGGTAGTTGGTATTCTCAGTGCACTACTGCTATCAAGTAGAATGGTTTTTTTTCCATCTAGGATATCACATCTGGACAAGGCTATAGGCTGCTCAGGAACAGGCTACCTGTGCTAGCTCCACAGGACAAAAGAGCATCTTCTGCAGTATCTTTGATGCAGGGGAGACTGAGAGGATCAGGATCCTGGTGATCCAGTCTGGGTGTCTTAAACTTGCATTGCTGGGCACAGAAAAATCAGTCTCCTGGGTCCTTGGCCTACCTTGTCTGTCTGGATCAAGGGAAATCTCTGCTGGGAATCTACATCCTGGGGTGTTTCTGGCTTCATATGGGGACTTTTCCAGTCACCATTTTGTGCACTGCACAAGGTCAACCTGGGAAAATACTATTGTTTTGCTGAAGCTTTCTAAGCAGCACCCACAGCTCAGCTTAATTCTGGAAAACACATAAACTGCAGAATATCTCTCAGAGTATCTATTCTCTGGGTCTCAGCACCAGGCAGATATTGTGGTTAAATATCTGTCATACTATTAACACCTTAATTACCATCCTTTGTCCTTTTCATCTGCAGGGCCTCCTATCTGGCTTTCCTTTTGGTTTATTTTTTGTTGTTGTTGTTGTTTGTTTTTTAGTCACTGAATTCTTCTTGAGCTGTGCTGCAAAAGTAATTCAGCAGATGTAATCTGTTAAAAAAGTTTATGATCTTGAGCTACATCCCCAGAACCCAACAAGGTGTCTGGTAGGCACAAACCTCATTATCATATGCAGGCTGGTTTTGTATTCCTTATGGATAAGGGTCACAAGAACCAGTTTGGTGGCTCAGTGTTAATCAGAATAGAAATTACAAGAGTTCACTGTCAAATGAGGCCTGGCAGTCCTGCAGTTACCATTTCTGCCAAACCAGGTGTCACTGCTGCAACCTCCCCTGACAGGCTTCTTCTCTGTAAAGCAGGATACTCATGCAGTGTGCATTGTCCTTTGATTTCCTAGCTAGCTCAAATCACCTTAAAAACATCAAGAAATCTGACCATCAAATGTTGAAAAGCCAATTATCTTATTCTGCACTGTTCGGGTATCATCTCAGCTATCACAATACTTAGAAAAGTTTCTAAATTCAACACAAGGAACTATGTTCCTAGAGCATCTCTTTCTCCATCTCTCTCTCTCTCTCTTTCTCTCTCTCTCTCTCTCTCTCTCTCTCTCTCTCTCTCTCTCTCTCTCTGTGTGTGTGTGTGTGTGTGTTTGTGGTATTTGTTATGATAAGAACACAATTTATTTAGTCCTAAGCCTTAAACCCTACAGTAAAAGAGAATATTAAGGCAATAATCATAAAATCCAATATCAATCAATCATACAAAATTATCAGTGAAATAAATAATTATATAAAACAATAAACAAAAATGGAAAATAATAGCTTATCAAATAAAAATATTTCCAGAAAGGATACTAAAATATTGAAGGTGCAGGACTAAACATAGATGCAAAAAATAGCTAAGTAAAAAGAAAGGAAAGGAAGGAAAGAAAAGAGGGGAGATAGAATGGAAAAGTACAGGATAAAGAAACTGGCAAATAAAGCTTTCCCTAAGCCAAAGCTATATATTGAGACACCTACCCAACTCCTCTTTTTAATGCCTGCTAATAATTGTCTCAAATGAAGCTTGAATATATATTCTGTACATATCAGATAAACAACAGTATACCAACACAAGTCTTATGATGTTACGCATGCCATTATGGACATTAGATCTTAAAGGTGCATGGACTGCTAAGACAGAAGGAGCCCTGATCCCAACCAGTTGAAAGTAGGATCACTTAAATTCAAGTGCTATAAAGATATCTTAAGTCAATCATCTGTGCATTTACATAAAAAATCTGCATTTCACTTTCTTTTCACTAGAAAGGCAATTGATTGGTTGTTAAACAGGATCAGTCATTGGGTACTCTATAAGGAAAATGCTTCCAATTAATTGCTTCTCAAATATACCCAGGCAGCCATATATTATCTTCCGAAGTTTTGGCAAGAGTTCAGACCCAAGGTTGAGTCTCTGGAAAAAAGTTTGGGTTGAAGCTTATACAGGTTTCTCATTCCCAAATAAAGAGCAACACACCTCTAGTAGGAAAGTTCAGAACCTATACAACAAAATAGAAGGATGCATTGAACCATGTAATATTTCCAGAACATAGGCAAGAGGATTCAGAAACAAAACCTTTAACACTGCATCAGGAGTTAGAGTCACACACCTCTCAGCATTCTGCAGCAATATCAAGACATGGGCAGTGTTGCAGAAACCTCAGCTATTGTCTTAACACCAGTTACAACAGTGATGCACAGTGCATTTACTTTTACCAAGTGATATTGACACTATAGTTACAAAAGTTTAGATAGCATCATACAGGCTTATTTGGGAAGTTGCTACAGGAGAAGATAAAAGATGAAAGAGCAAACAAAAAAAACCCAGAAATCTCACCCCCCAACTCCTTTTCTCTGGTTCAGTCTACTGATGACAGGTAAACAGTAAAAACCTCACCACATAGAAGATACTTTCAGATATTTAGTCTTAAGGGATACAATATTCACCACAAATACTAGTTGGTCAGCTTCCAGACAGAGTGTAGCCAATTACACTAGGTAAGTGGTTTTATGGTTCTAATAGCCTCAAATGTCCAACATTTAAGGATTGGGTCCTGGATCCATTGAAAGAATCAAAACCAATATATCCAGACTTAAATGGATACATACAATAATTCTGATGTGATAGTAAATTATCAAAACAACAACAATAAAGAAAACACTGCAACTCAGCTGATGCCTTCATGTGGGTGCTGTGATGGAGGTCCCAAAGAATCTCATTGTATTTTCCAGGAACCTGTTATCTCACTGGTCAACTGAACACGTAGTAAACTGTACATGAATTAATAAAGTAGATACACCATTAAATTATTCAATACAGAAACATAATTACAGAAAGTCAGAGATATAAAATATGATTTCCATGCTCAACACACATACATTGCCAAATAGATTTCCTGAAATTTGTTACCAGTACAGACAATTATCTCTGTATAAAGTGGAAATGACCAGTCTTAATTCACAAATGTTTTTCTTACCACAACATGCACACTTTCACACTCCTAAGGCTAATCACACAGTGGTTATCTCCTCCTTCTTAAGATATATGCTTTTGTCAAAGTAGATAATTGATCTCCCTATGTCATTGTGCTATGCAATTTCAGTAGTGGTATTCTTTTTAAATGACATGATTCATCAGCTTCCATCTACATGGCTTACATCTAACAATCATATGTTCCGTTATAAAATACTGTACCACTGCATGCCTAGAATAGTTGCCAATCCAAAAGAAAGACAAACCAACCAAACAAACACACAGAAACCAATACTTCTCAACTGCCCACTTTGCTTATTGTTTGCTGTGCCCATACTATGGCCAGAAAAATCCCAGCTGATTACCAGGAAAATTTGTCACCTCACATTTTTAAAAATCTAATAAACATATCCATTTAAACTCAGGGTTTTTCATCATCCCCACACACAATTTGCTCATGTATATTCTGCCCACTTTGCTTATTGTTTGCTGTGCCCATACTATGGCCAGAAAAATCCCAGCTGATTACCAGGAAAATTTGTCACCTCACATTTTTAAAAATCTAATAAACATATCCATTTAAACTCAGGGTTTTTCACCATCCCCACACACAATTTGCTCATGTATATTCTACAAAAGTTATAAGTACATGAGTTGTAACTATGTTTCTGTCTCCTAAATATACCTACCTATTCTGACTGCATTTAAGCTCACAGACTAGTGAAGGCATTACTATTCACTTAAAGTAAATGAATGAGCTCTTACATATTTTTCATAAAATCTTCTTTTCATTTCTCCAGTATGTAGACAATACTATTTTCCTTTATGTTACCTAGCCCCTGTTGTCATACATAAAAATATGTTCTTTGTTCTGTTTTCCTTAAGGTAACTTGATGTTTTGGAGAATTTGCAAATCAGTTCAGTTAATAGGTTAGTAAATAATTTATCAAGAAAACACTGAAAGAGCCATACATACATACATACACACACAAACAAAGACAAAGAAAAACACAAAAATAAGGTGCCACAGATAAAAATTAGAGGGCAATTTTGTCTGGATTCTTGGTAAAGAGTCCCTTTCATTTGGACAATGCTTTAATATTTCAACCAGGATCCCGTCCTTTGTAATGAATGAACCAGCATAAGAAACCTTATGGCTCTTGAAACCTTTGGTGATATTCTTGTAAAAAGAACATGCTCTGTCGCTTGTAGATATTCTATTCTCACACTGTACCAATGAGAATTCAGGCCATACCTTTGGTGATAAAATGTGCTGTCAAAATTTTTGCATCCAGTCATCATGAGTATAATTCACTTGATTATCTGGTTGATGTCCACATGGTCAAAGGCAATCTTCTTGTGTTTGCACACAATAATACACAACTACCTCAGAAAGAGCCGATGTTCTGATTTCCTCAACTAAAATAGCCTCTGTTAATTTCAGTGATGTGGAGGCTTGCTTGAGTCTGTGCATAACATCTACCATTGACTAGTTTTTGTTCATTTTTAAACCCTAGAGAGGGATATTAGCTAATGTGATAACATTTATCTGATACATCCTTCAATAAGTCTGTGATAACTATTGCATGATTGAGTATTTACATTTGTCAGTACAGAAAAAACACAGATTGCATACTCTGATGCCATTTCTTGGGCTTCCTGAAGGCAAGATTCATGTGTCAACTAAGCCATATGTTATCAATTATTCCATATATGATTATTCAGCATGGTAAATGAAGGCTATATTCCTATGGGAAAGAATGAAAGGTTTTCTGTAATTTGACCTGTTCTTCCTCCAGGCTATCTTGAATAAACTTGAGATAAATAGGCCCCCCAAAATAAGTCAGGAAATTGAAGGTGATTGATACACTGGTAACACGAAAACAGGATAGAAATCTGTCCTATTTAAACACTTTTCATTTCATTGAGCTTAACATGATGTGATCCAATCATAGAAGTCTCTGCAGAAGATAATTTTCAAATACAGAAAATACGGACTCTTAGCCCTTTGTTACTAAATATCCACTAACAAAACCAAATATGTTGCTTCATTCAAAGCTAAAGAGCACCCTCTACAATACACTAAGAATTAGTATGTGGATTTCCTGAAGAAACCTTGTGTGACATAAAAATATCAGGCAATGACAACAATAATCACACCAGCTAATGAAGAAAATTTAAAAATGAAAAATGAAATGTAGTAAAAAAGAAAAATCTAATAAGCTTTATAAAATCATATCTTAATGCTAGTGGGAGAAAATAGGAAATGATCAAAGGTTGGGAGAGCCAAGAAATGACAAATTGAAGTATGGACAGATATACACTTATTAATCACATTTATTAATCCTGTTGTGTATTTCTATTTAGCAAATAAGGCATAATAAATATTCAATAGGAGAATATGGGTGTCCCAGTAAGCACATAAGAAGGAAATTTTAATTTTATTATTTAATATAAAAAGAAATAATGTTGGGTAATGAATTTTTATATTCTCTTAGCCATAGTTTCTATGAATTCCAACATTCTTCTTCATTTTATTCTATATGTTTGATTAGGGTTCACATCTACGTTCAGATATTTGATTTAATGATTAGGTTGAAGTACTGGTAAATTTTATCAGATTAGAAGAAAAATGAACAGGAAAATGTTAACTTTTGTTTACTGTAGAGAAGGTGAAATGAAATGAGAACATTATGACCTCAAATATAAAACAA
Source organism: Cricetiscus sungorus (assembly GCA_030556225.1). Classification (NCBI taxonomy): domain Eukaryota; kingdom Metazoa; phylum Chordata; class Mammalia; order Rodentia; family Cricetidae; genus Cricetiscus; species Cricetiscus sungorus. The sequence continues at coordinate 373,719 of JANBXA010000424.1, forward strand.
ATCTGAGGATTGATGTGAAGAATATTTCACCATGAACACATTGAATCTTGAAAAATCAGGACATGTTGTGCCCTCAGGACATGAGAGTTGATTGGACTAGGATAACTAAGAAATAGCTAGGGATAATGAGTGGACCTCAGTGGAATTGACATATCAGTTTTCAGCTAGTATGGGAGACAGGGAGTTAGCAATATTAACTTTGCCTCTTTTTGTAGCACCACACCTAGTCTCCTGTGCCATTATTATTTGGTTTCCATTCTAAGCATAGGCTGTAACAGAAATGGGAAATTGTATTTATGATTCACCTTGGTCAAGAATTCTAGAGATACACACAGCGTAGCAAATTGTAATGGCTTTGGCATCCATAGATATTAAACCTCCATGGAGTAGTCCTTACCCTTTCTACATGAAGAAAATTGGCTTCAAATTCATACCCTTACAAGAAAATCAAAGAAATATAAGGAATGCATCAGTAAGATAATTCTGCGTAAGGTAGTATTTTGCCTAAATAGCCAAGCTATCTTCACTATACATTCACTCGCAGGGTCCCTTGCTTTTCAAATCCCCCATTTATCTTGCTGCAACACGTCTCTAAGGTGGCAAGGCATGAGCTTTGTCAAGGGTAGCCAGAAATGTTTCCCCATTTTGACTCACTAAACTGGTATTGACATTGAAGTTTGTAGGAGATTCTCATTTGCATCAAACTGGGGCACTGACCTAATCCAAATGTCATCACCTCATTCCTGAATGTTCATTATTCAGGATGCTAAAGAGAACCTAATTCTTAGTTGACAGAGAGTCTATAAATCTCACTACAAAACTCACTGACAGTGGTAAAAGGGCCATATCCAAAGACTTCTCAGTAAGCAACAGAAATATATTGACATGGACAGTGTTAATCAACATGAAGCTCTCATCTAGACACCAAATGTAATGGTAGCTGCAATGATTGCCATGATTACAGTCTTTAAATTTTGTATTGACATTGTGTTTGAGGCCAGAAGATAGATGAAGTTTGGCAGCTGCATCATTGGAGATAAACATCCTTCCCATTTTCCTCATTCTAGTCTAAGAGTGGATTAAAACTTGTTTAAGGAAGCTAACAATGGTGCACTCACACTTTAAAAGTTACTTTTGAGTCTTTTAGGTTTGTAAATCCATGGTTTTAGTTCTTAGTGAGAAGGACATTCATTAAAAAGTCTTTGAACATTTTTTCCACAGAACTAACTACATTGATTTAGATACTCTTGACTTGGATAATGCTGGTAACTGTAGGACAACTTACAGGCCTTTGGCACTGCTCTGCTTTGGAGAATCACATTCCACATATGCTGTCGCTAGAGATTGCACATGACACTTATCTTGGGAAAGTATATTATCCAGTGATAACACAGCTTCTCAGATAGTCTATGTGAAGACAGAATTCTGCCAGCATTGCTGGAAACAATTATGATGTAGCATTCTGTCACATTCTCCTACCCAACCTACTCATAGACACACATGATATATTCATTTATTTTCTTCCCAAACTGCCAGTCGCTATGTGAGTTTTACTTAATTTCCATTCTCCTTACAAACAAATACATGACTCTAGTAAAGTACACATGAAAGTCAAAGCATTAAATTGCAAGTCAACTAGGTTAATGAATACTTAGACATATACCCACTGCTTGAATTCTAATGTTTACACAATGGACACATTGACAATCTTGTATTTATATCTTAATCAATTTCATTTTTTCACAATGGTGAGTCTCAGATGATATGAGTTCTTACTCTAATGCAAAAACTAATTTAGTGGAACCCATTTTACATAGAAATATCCATTCTTCAGCCTAGACACAGAGTTGTGTGAGGTGGAGAGATGTCTTGTCCTGCCTCTCCCAGATGATGGGACCAACTTAGTAAACATCCTAGGGAGCCTTATCACCTCCAAGGAAAAATGAGTGGTAGGGGAAGCAGAGGAGTGGATTGATGGAAACTGGACCTCTAATGTAAAAAATAAATTACTAAAAAATAAAAAAATAAATTAATAGTCACCGATAATTGATAAATCTTAATATCAATGGATATAATATAACTAGAAAAAACTGGCTAATTAAATAGCATAGAAACAGAATCTTCTTCTGTTACATACATGAAACACACCTTAACTTAAAAGATAATTACCACCTCATTGTATAAGATTGGGAAATAATTTTCTTATTTCTTGAGCATAAGAAAGAAGCTGACAAAGCTAACAAATTATCTAATAAAATGGGCTTCAGAATAAAATTTCCAAAAGAAATGGAGAAGAATGTTTCATATTAATCACATAATAAGTCCAGCAAGATGAAGTCTCAATTCTAAATATCCATGTCCGAAATAGAACATCAACCACAATTGTAAAAGCAACAATACTAAAGTTTAAATCACAAACCACAGCCCGCACATGAATAGAAAGAGACTTCAAAACCCCATCTTACTAACTGACAGGTCTTCCAGAAGGAAAGTTAACAGAAAAATGAAGACAGTAATCAATGTCTTGATTCACATTGACTGAAGAGGGTCTATCAAACCTTCTCCCAAAACACAAAAGAGTCTAAATTCTTCAGTGTATGTCATGTCATTGAACCTTCTCTAAGACTGTCTAATTACTCAGTAACAAAGTAAAAGTAAGCAGATACAAAAAATAAAAATAACCTCTCAAATTTTAAGTAATTACAATGGTGAAATTAAGAACACAACAATAACACAAATTACAGACATCCCTCAAACTCATGGAAATTACACAAAGCACAAGTGAATTACAATGGGTACAGAAAGTAATTATGGGAAACATTAAAGATTTCCTAGAATTCCATAAAAAGAATTCACATCTTATACAAGCTTATGGAACATCATGAAAGTAGTTCTAAGAAGACAGTTCATAGCACTAACAGCCTCTATAAGAAGCTGCTGGTGCAAATGACAGGAAATTTCAGACAAACCTTGCTCATGAACATTACTGAAAAAATGCTCAATATATCACAGGCAAACCAAATACAAAGCACATAAAAGTTATGCAACATGATCAAGTAGGCTTCATCACACACAAGGGGATGGTCCTACATACAAAAATTTGTCAATGTAATCTACCATATACACAACTTGAAAGAATAAACCCAAATTATCATCTAACTGGATGCTGAAAAAGCTATTGACAAAATCCTCATCCCTTCATGATGACGGTCTTGGAAAGATCATGAAATTAAGGATTATAGCTGAACACAGTAAAATCAAGTACAGCAAATCAACATCAAACTAAATCGAGAGAAACTCAATAAGATTCCCCTAAAATAAGGAACAAGCTAAGGTTGTTCACTCTCTCTGTATCTACTCAATATAGTGCTAGGAGTTCTGGGTAGAATAATAGGACAACAAAGGGAGATAAACTTAATACAAATAGGAATGGAAAAAAATCTTTGCTATTTGCAGACTGTATGATAGTATACACAACTGATGCAAAAGTCTGCCAGTGACCTTTCAAAGCTGATATACCTATTCTCTAATGTGTCCAGATACAAGATTAACACAAAAAGGATAGTAGCTATCCTACATGTCAGTGATAAACAGGAAATAACCATAATGAATTACAATAGCCAAAACAACATAGAATATCTTCAGGTATCTCAAAGAAAATAAGTGAAATTCATGTAGAACAAGAGCTTTAAGTTTTTGAGGAATAAAATTAAAGAAGATAGCAGAAAATACAAATATATCCTATACATTTGGAAAGATAGAACCAACATAATAAATATGGTACTCTACCCCAAAGCAATCTACAGGTTTTTTTCCCACAGGTTTTATTCCATTAAGTTAGATACTCTTGACTTATGTTATGTTGTTAACTATAGGCCAACATACAGGTCTTTGACACTACTCTTCTTTATTGATGTCTCTCAGGTCTGCAAGCATTCTCCATTTACCAGATTCCTCTTGATAACAAATACTGGAGAGTTTCAAGGGCTGGTTGATTCCTTGATATGTCCAGTACTTAGCTGTTCTTGAACCAGATTTCCTAAAGACTCTACCTTCTCAGAGGTCAAAGGCCATTGCCTTACCCAGAAAGGTTCATTTTTTAGCCATTTTAAGGGTAGAGTTTTTGGTTCCTCTGTTTGTTTGACACTTGTATTCTGTTTTGCACAACCTGGATATTTTGTGTCGGTGTTGTATAGTACTTTATAATATTTCATCCACAATCATGACATCATTTATAGTTCCTATCTAATATTGAAGGGATGTTAATCTGTGTATTCCATTGCTGTAATAGATCACAACCCCATATAGTTATCACTATATCAGCCACATATGGTCTCAACCTTCCTCTCTGTCCTTCTGGTCCTAAACATTCAATCCATCTCATGCTCTGTTTTACCTGAGACAGGGTTCCAATCCCTAAGAATTGAACATTTACCTTTTGCAGGGGCCATCTTTGATGCCAAGATTTATTTGCTATGGTAGTTACATCAACTCCTGCTTTAAGAATGCCTGCAAATAGTCTGTTATTCATCTTAACTGTCAATCTAGGCCTTGGGCTGTTTATAGAGGTTTACCAAAATATATGGTTTTTTGGGGGGGGGCTTGTTTCCTTCTTTTATGTTTGATTCAACTTCCATTAATAATTTGTCATCCAGAGCAGTATGAGTTTTTCAAACAGGCATTGGATACTCTAATGGTTGTGTGGGAGATTATACTCCCAAAGTGACTGGGAATGTGCTTACAACCTTTGAGGTGGGGGCCTTCGAGAGGCCACCCAAGGAGTTTCCCGATGGTAAAGGGTTTCCTTGCTTGTCTCTGGTTGATTTATACTCATTTCTCCAGTGTTGGTCTTTGCCAGACCTTCTGCATAACCTAAAAGTTTGAGGCCTTCTGTTCGATTCTTTCCTGGAATTGTTATTTCTAGAGATGCTTTGCCCGCAATTTTTTTTAGATGTCCTATTTTACCACAGGTAAAACATCTGCCATTTTGATATCTTTTCAAACTTTTGGAGATGGCTTCTCCTACCCAACCTTCTATGTCAACACACTTAAGACCTCTTTTATCTTAATGTCTTCTCAGACCTTGAGATATGTCTTTTCCTACCCAAGCTTCAGTGTTATTGTTGTTATACTCAATGTGGGCTGTATACAGAACCCATTCATCCAAGGGTGCTGATTGAATTTTTAAAGGCCAAAGCACTTATTTGCATTGTGTATTTGCATTCTTGTAAGCTAATGATTCTATGAGTATTCACCTAGAACCTGTGTGTGCTACCTCTAATTGTACTCCTCTAAACAACCTTTCTAGAAACACACTGAAGCATTCTCTCAGTAATTGACTTATCTTGGTATAGAATTCTATTATATTCCCTAGTTCATAAATCTTTTTCCAAGCATTCATTCTGCTTTACTGCATAGAGACATGATGTATTTGTCATAGGTGCTTGGGTTCCTGGGTCAGCATAAATACCCTCACCAAGAATTTTATTTTTGGGAGCTTCATAACCTTTCTTTAAGCCCTGAAGTTCAAGAGCTTTTGCTACCTCTCTTCATAAAGCTCTCCATTCTAATTGAGGGGGTTTCAAGGACAGCTGATATTGATTGGTCCCAATGCTTAGGGGTTTCCTTGTCCATGATTCTATTAATTTCTTCACATATGGTGAGTGCATGCCACAAGAGACTACTGCTTCCTTTATACTTTTTAAATCTTTCATTGGTATTGGTTCCCACTGATATGCAATGACACCTTTTGGGTGATATTTTGTTGCTGGTTTTTCATTACAGGATGATCTCCCCTGACTTTAAACAGTGTAGAAAAATTTAAGTCTTTTTCATGCCCTATTACCTGTACTTGTTCTTCTGATGTATCAGATTGAAGGTCTTCTAAGGACTGAAATCTATTCTCCATTGCTTCTTTGAGTGTCTGAATTTCTTGAATCATATAACTTTTTATAGATTTCATTACATCAGTCAGTTTCTTACTTTCTCCAACTACAAATGATTCCAAATGATTCCATGTTTTTAATATTCTCGTTGTTACATGTTATTTGAATTGCATGTAAACTGACTTCCAGAAAGAATGTTCTATATGGTAGCTTGCCATTATCCTCAGATATGGAGGAGACTCTATCTGCTAGTCTTTTCATCTGATGTTCCAGTTTTTTAACATGACCTTCATCTGACCAGGAATGAGCTGTTTCTGCTAGCGTATTAATGCACTGCATTGTTTCTGTTTTGGTTTGGTCATATTTTATGTTCCTTATTTTGTATTCTAATTGTCAGATCTCTATTGCCATCTTCAATATTTTGAATCCTGGTTCTGCACCATCAAATAGTGTCCGGCAGCAGACAATCCTTCTGATCCTGGTCCCTGTAAAATAGCTTATAACAAAATTTTGTTAAAGGAGTGAAATGAGCCTTGTGCAAATTGCTGGGACTACAGGGCTGACATGTTTCGCCTGCAACTGGTCCTTCCAGGGCTGCAGAAACACACAAACAGGGCAGGCCCAGAAGCTGGGCTGTGCACAGGAACAAACGAGCGGGGTAGATGTTGCAGGGCTCTGTGAAAATGCAATGTGAGGAAATGGGAAGGAGATGAACGATGGTCTTAGGGTTGTGGTGGAGATAAAAGGAGTTGTAGGGCAGACACAAATATATCACAATCTGCAGCGTGTCCACCTGGTTAGGCCAAACAGCATTCCCAGGCTCCTCTTCAGACCTAGTTCTCCAAGAAACTTCTGCCCCTGTCTCCACCACCAATGGGTGTGGTCAGTGCCAAAGATGTGGACAAAGTGAATATCTCACTACAAGTGGGTGGAGTTGTTTTTAGCATGTGGCAGGCATACTGAATGTGTCAGAATGTTGGATCATAACTGTTGCCTGGCAAGTCTGCTTTGAGTCTCTACACCCATACCATGGGCCCAAGAAGCAGAGAGCTGCTTAGATGTAGTGTTATCATTGGATATTTTACTCTCAGAAAATAAATGGCCCATACAAGCTTTTATGACAGCATATGTCGAAATTGATTTTTTTCTAACCAGGTCATGGTCAAGTCCCTGAAATTAGAACTGCAGCTCTTAATATTACCCAATTCAAGATTACCTATCATCAGGGAGTATACTCTGTGGAGAAACAGTTCAAATACTCCTATTAATGAAAGTTGTCTTCTCTAAACTATGGATGAAGAAAACAAAAAAGACTGTTATCCAAGAAAAGTTGCTGCTTGTCCTCATAGTAGAGAGCAGATTAGGCCAGAATTTGCAGGAAGAGCTTAAAACTGATCACGGTGACTATCATGCTCAGCACTCTCAGATCATAGAACTTCCCCTAGGGGGGCATCATGGACTCTTCCAGTCTCAATCATATGGACTCACATGAGAGAGATACTGAGAGAGCTTCAGGAAGCTTGTTAGAGAAAAAACAATTGAGACTAGACAGGATTGTATCCAGGAACCAGGGCAGTGATCTTTATCTTCTGGTCATTCAGAAGATATCTTCAGCGTGAAGGTGAATCTCAGTAGGCTGTCAGGGTTCACAGAAGACCACCTGCTTTATGTTTGATACTGAAAAGCATTTCCCAACTGAATATGGCCAGACTGGCCTATCTGCCCTGGAAGCCATGAGAGTGTACACAGGAGACATCAATAGATGAAGAAATAGATACTGGAGGAGGTAGATGTGAAGGGGTGCAAAGGTGGACAGATACATGGTTGTGGAGAATTAGATTGTGGGGTGGGAGCTGTATGTACAGTGTCAGGTGTTTTGTTGTGGGATGGTGTTTTCACATGTAGGTTGATGGGCTGTCCCATTTTGCTATGGACACTTGTTTCTTTTACAGGTGTCTGGTGCTGTGGAGCAAACGGTTGATAGCACCTTGAGGGTATACCATGGGGACACCTAGAATTTTGTGGGAAGTCCCTGTGCAGAACAGGGGTGAATTTATGCTGTAAGCATCCTGTTATGACAAATGAGAATAGTTTACTTTTCCTTGGTGCCAAGTTTGTCTTTCCTCAGAACACAAGATTCTGTTTGGATACCTCTGTGTGTTTCTATGCCAGGCCTCAAATAGATGGCTTTCTACAAAAGATGTAGTACTACCCAAGTATGAGGGGGACTTGAGGACTTTTGAGAAAAGAAAGAGAATTTTCCTAAGATGTGTCTCGTGAGTGGCGGCCTGTAGAAGTCTGTGTACTGCAGATAGTTTGTAATAGACCTGCAAGTATCTAAGAATGGTTGCCTATTGAAGCCTTGCAGTGTTGGGGACACTGAGCCAGCCCCTGGTACTCAAGGGGGTGGGTGAGATAGAATGTTTATCATTTCAATGTGTCCTTATGTTCACATCTAGGGAACTGTGCAGCCTACTTCCTGGGTCAAAACCTTGGATGTTCCAAGCCACTTGTTCCCTGCTGCAGAAGATGTGTGGAAGCATTCCACCTGAACCCTGATGGAAGTGTAACATGGACATGAAGGCCAATGATTTTAGTGGCCTTTCTCTTTTCTCATCTGTACATAAAGAAATTCGATCCCACATGAGTGCACACCTCTGCATGGAATATGGCTTGGTCATTCCCAGACAAGATGTATGCCATATTGGAAGCCAGTGCCGAGAACAAGGCCAAATTGAGGTGAATTGTCCTCACCCCAATGACACCTGTCCACTTTCCTATGTGCCATGTACTCTGAGATACCAATGCCTTCCTTACGTAGTAGTCTTGTATCTGCTTGGGAGGTCACTTCTTAGCTGGCAGGATTGACTAAGACATTTTATTTCTCCAGTGTGCGAGGATCTAACAGAATGAAAGCCAGCCTGGCAGCTGAAATAATTAGGGTTGGTCATGGTTAAATAGATACCTTCTGGATCTCAGATAATTATGGGAGTCTCCTTCAAAATAACCTGGATGGGCAGTTAGAGTAAATACCCAGGTCCCATTTCCCAATTTCATACATTTTGTCCTGAAGTTTCCCTCTCAGGCTACAGACTGCCATGAGTTTTCTGTAGGCTTCAGTAAGTTTGCTGTGCACGCTTGCCAGTGAACCTCCCTGTGTTCTTTCTTGGGGTATTCTAATGGGAGGAAGGGTCTAAAAGCAGATTGTTTCATATCAGTGAAGTAAATGAGTTCTGTGATTCGAACCCTATCTCTACAAAACACCCTGGCCCTCCACACCCTTGGTATTCATCCCATGCAGCAGTCCAAGAGAACAATTTCAGGCAGCCTTGGTTGTTTGGTTGCTATTTTTGAGTGTGTTGCAATAGGCTTGTGTTGCTTTTTCTGTTTGTTCTTTGATTGCTGTTGTTTTGGAAAGGCCTGAGGGTGTGTATACCAATGTCCTTTGGAAGCTGCCATTCTTGAGGCACTACTGCCATCAAACAATGCATTTGCAGAATAAGCCAGCATATTCTGGTATTTCTCTGTCATGGCTGCAGGCTCCTGTCTAAGGAGGTGCTGTCAGTTGTGGACATCCCAAGACATAAGCATGTCTTTTGTATTCTCTTTGTCATAAATGAGCACTGGGAGGAAGCAGGATGCAGGAGCCCCTGTTGGGGGTACCATGGCCTTGGCTTGCAGTGAACACAAAATTTGTCACCTGTGTCTAGAGTAGCCAAATAAAGCAGTATCAGGGGACATGTCTAAACGGATACTTCATCCTGAGCTACATCTGCCCTGATATGGGTGTCTGCCCATTGCACTGTCTGGAGCTTGAGCACAGTACCACCTGCCTCTATCCATCCTTTTTATGAACATCCCCAGCAGCACCCACACCTAACTTTTGGAAAGCATATACAGTGCCCAGTCTCTCTGGCCTATATTCAGTGTCTCAGGGGCACATAATAATTGTGGACAGATTTCTACCATCCATGACACCTTCACTGTTATCCTTTCTAAGTCACCTGTCTGGCCTTTCTTTAGTTTCTCTTAGACATGGCTTTGTCCTATATCTAGGGTACAGGTGTTTTCAGTGACTGAGACTTGTTGGAAAAACATTGTGATCCAGAGAACTACCACAGAATTTTTGAAGGGGTTTGGCAGCCATCACCCTTTCGATCATATGCAACCTGGCATAGAGTTAAATTCAGTGTAATGGCTAAGGGTGAATCTGAGTAGATGCCTTCAGAGTAGAGTGCAGACTGAAGGCTGTCCTAAAGATGACAGGAAAACCTGTTGGTAATATCCAGATCAACACAAGATTCTTGTCCCTACCTCTTCAAAAGACTTCCTCTCTGATGCAGAGTTCCCATCCATGTGTCATGTCCTGTGTTTTGCTAACTACATGACCTTTCCTTAAACCTGGGCAGAACACTCAAGATGAAAGATTTAAAGCCAGTTGCCCTGCTGGGCTCTGTCCAGGTGTCATGTCAGTAGTTAAAATATGTAGAGGTATTTCAGAAATTAAAACATGACCCTATCTGGGGTATCAGAACATCTCTCAATCTCTCTCTCTCTCTCTCTCTCTCTATATATATATATATATATATATATATATATGTATATATATATTATATATATGATAAGGTATTTGGGTTTATTCTTTGTGTTTTCCTGAACAAGAAGCTAGTTCTGGGAGAGCCCATAAGTAGTCCCAGAGTGATAACATTGTGTATGATTATGGTGGTCAGCTAACAGATTAAGAGTACTGATTAGTTGCCTTTTATAGGAAGTCATTCAGGGTGTAATGTTTCAGCTCCATCTCAGGTGCCCACAATGTCTGCTGTGAATTTTCCCGAATGTGAGTGTGTTTGTGTGTGCGTGGTGTCTGTAGTTTTGTCTTTGCTGCTGTGTATAATTAGTGGAAATCTTAAAGGTGTGGAAGTTCCCTCCTTAGTAGTGGCCAGACAAGCAAAACAAGGAATTCAGAGTTACTCACACATCTCCACTGGACACTCTCAGAGAATTTTATAGTAACATCAGAAGATATGCCTCCAGGATGCTGATGGAAAGTCAGAGTTGCAAGAGATAAGACAGGGTTTTCTGCAGGTGGCAGGGAGGAAGTCTTCTTCTTGGGGCCATCTGGGAAGATCTCAACAGTATGGAGGAAAGTCAACAGTCTTTCCATATTTGTGGGAGAAGTGAAGTCTGTTAGGAAGAGATGAGCATTTCCCCACTGAATGTGAATTACTATCTCAATACAGACAGATGTAATTTCACTAGATGCCATGGATGTAAGTGTAATTAGAAGCCAGGAATACAGGGATATACTGATAAAGAATGAAGTAAGTGTGAAACTTAATACATATGTGGAGAGAGTAAATAACTTTATTTCAAAGACTCAGGATTTGGAAGTAGACTCTTTTCTGTTAGTTTAAGGTCACACTGATGCTGAGACACCAATTCTATCTTAAAGCAAATATCACTCAGAAAAGTGATCTCTGCACCTCGAATCCCATGCTTATAATGCAAAACTGGGGATGTATCAATAGGAGTGGTATGGATATTTTTTGTTTTGGAAAAGACTGAGGGTGAGCACCTATGGCCTATTGAACTTGGCATTCTCTGTGTATTACTGCCAATAAGGAGAATGCTTTGTGAATGATGCCAGCATGTCTTCATGATTGTCTGTACATGCTTGTTGGCTTCTTAGAGAAAGGCTCCCAGTGATGGCCCCACAGAATTGAACCTATTTAAAAACCTTGGTCTTCTACTAATTATGAAGGACTTGTGACAAATGTCTGTCAAACAGTTCTTAAACCAATACATCATTACCCAATTTTAAATTCTGCAATTTCTCTTTAATTAATTTGCACTTAAGAAGTTTCCTCGTGTACCTAGGGTCAGCTCGCAGACATAAAACTTGTAACTGATTGAATGGAATTACTATGAGTTTACATACATATTACAGTATCAGAAAATAATATCTTGATGGATGTAGTTGGGCAAGCCTTTAGTATCAGTGCTCAGGAGTTGGAGGCAAGTCGATCTCTGTGAGTTCAAGGGCAGGCTGGTCCATGAGTTCCAGGTCATTCAGAGCTACATAGTGAGACTCGGTCTCAAAGCAAAGCAAACATTTCAGGTATCTACAAGGGTTATTTTATGTATGGGTGTCTGCTTCTTCCAGATGTGTATGTAAGGGTATGAAGCTTGCTTCCTTTCTTTCAACAAAATACTGTCACAACAGAAGAATACAGAAGAACAAGTGGAATTCAACTGATTCTTATTAAGCTCAAACATTAACTGTATTTGCAAAATAATAAATGTATAAAACAAAAAAACAAAAAAGTCTCCTTAATTTTGACAGTATTCTGAAAATATAGTAGGCAAGCAGGCCTCTGATCTACAACAATACCAAAGGAGTATACCCTTTTGTACATAAGGACTACACACATCCCATCAAGCAGGCTAGGCTAGGGATTCACAATATCACCACCTACATGTGGGGACCTTAAATATATCAACCTCCTCTAAAGGCATCCTGAATCTCTTTAGCCCCACAAAATTTTTGGGAAAAGATATTTTGAAAACATCCCACTATCTTCCAGTTATGATTAAATATCATAGCCACTTTTTCTAATATTGGCTACTGATAAGCCTAGTTTTATAAGAATGCAAAAGTTCCTTCCAATGAAAAATTTAGTCACCTATATTTTATATATGTTTCTGTAGGTAATGGACTTATCTATATTATGTAATAGTGTTACATATTTTCTTATTTTAACCTAAGGGACTCTATTCTGCTGTATGTTAATACAGGATAATCTCTGAATCACCTGCACCCAAGAACAGGTTACAAGTAGATACACTTCCACAGACAATACAATATGTTCTATGTCTGAGGAAAAATTGGGGACATTTGAGATATAGGAGTTTCTTGAGTAGGGCCCTTCTTGGGGTAGAGGGTGGAGGGATTTTGAAAGGAGAGTTATTAAAGTGGTTGAAAAAATTTTTTTTATACTTCATGAACACAGAACCCCACAGCCAGTCTTCTGCCAGAGCCCCAGGCCCTGGCAAGAGATATTTATATCCCAATGGATATTGATACCTCTCTGCCAGATAGTTGATCCCCATCACCAGGCCTCTGCTGGAGGTGAGTCTGGGACCAGTTTATGTTGAATTTCCCCCACACCCTTCCCTGGGAACTCCTTGGATTGGGTATGTAACTTGCTCTCCCCTGTGGTCTGTTCTCAGTGAGAGTGCTCCTGGTTCTCTGGTAAACAACCTCCCCCCACTCCATCCCCTTGGAAGAGCCTGCCCTGCCCAGTCCCTGTACCCTACCTAGCCCACTGCCCCACTGTTCTGATTGAGCACTGGAACATAGGGTGGATCCAACAATCTTGCCACCTCAGGGGAACATCCTGGAGCTGCTCTGATCACACTAGACCCATCTATCCATGCAAGAATACCCTGAGTCCCTTGTTTGATGTCTGACCCCCCACTGCTGGTCCTCTTCCAGAGCTCCTGGCACATACCAGAAATCTACTTATCCTCACAGGACAATCCTACTAGAGAGCTTGAACCACCCAGAGCTACAAACATCACATTTCTGACCCAACTAATCACACTGGGAGAGTAGCATAGAGAGAGGCCCCACCTAAACACACTGGAAGAAGAGATGGGAAGATGGCAACATAAGAAAACACCTAGCAATACAAAGACAAGCATGACACCACCACAATCTAGGGATTCTACACCAACTACACCTGAATACTCCAGAGCATATGACGCAGAATAGAATGACTTAAACAATATCTTCATAAAAGACCATGTGAGAAAATACCTTAAAGAAATGGAAGAAAAAAACAAAAGTTTGGAAGAAATACAAGACAAGGCCTTGCAAAAAAAAATGAAAGAAATGAACAAATCTCTTAAAGAAACTAAAGAAAGCCAAGAACAAACATTCAAACCTGCGAAGGAAACAGTTCAACACTTGAAAACTGAAATAGAGACAATAAAGAAAACCCAATCTGAGGGAATGCTGAAAATAGAAAAACTTGGCTAATGATCGGGAGCTACAAACCCAAGCATAACAAAGTGAATACAAAGATGGAAGACAAAATCTCAGGCTCTGAAGATAAACTAGAGGAAATAGATTCATCAACCAAAATAAAATCTTAAGTCCAACAAATACTTAACAAAATACATCCAGGAAATATGGGGCACAGTGAAAAGCCCAAATCTAAAAATAATAGGCAAAGAAGAAGGCAAAGAAGCCCAGCTCAAAGTTTCAGAAAACATATTCAACAAAGTCAATGAAGAAAACTTCCAAATCTGAAGGACATGCCAATGAAAGTACATTAAGCATACCAAACACCAAATAGACAGGACCACCCAAAAAGTCCCCTCACCATAAAATAAAACAACTAACATACAAAATCAAGAATGAATATTAAGGGCAGCAAAGGAAAAAAGCCAAGTAACATGTAAAGCCAGATCTATCAAAATAAGAACTGACTTCTCAATGGAAATTCTCAAGGCCAGAAGGTTCTGGACAGATGTTCTACAAATACTAAGATCCCAGGGGCTGGCGAGGCAGGTGGGGAAAATCCACTTTGAGCTGAGGGCTCAGGGCTCAGCTAGGCTGATCCAGATCAGGAGAGGGCGGGGCAGGGCAAGGCAGGGGTGGGGTTTGTACCCGGCCCCAGGGTTCCCCACCTACACCTCCTGCTTCTCCTCTGACCCACTTCCTGTTGGCCCCGGGATTCTAATATCATCTGATCTGGTTTAATCCGGATATATGCTGATGTCATCCTGGCAAGGACCAGGGTTCATGGGGTCATGATTGACGTCATTGGTAACGTCATTGTTCTGGCTCTGGGGAAACCCCTCCCCCAGCTGAGAATGAGAGATAGAGCCCAAGTGACAGACAAGATCTCAGGCAGGAAGTTCTGCCCATTCTTATGAATGATGGTGCTGATTGACAGTGTCTCAGGCAAGAATATTTTCGTGAATGAACGGTGTTGACTGACAGGACCTCAGGCAGGAAGTCCCACCCATTTTATGAATGAAAGGCTCTGATTGACATTGTCTAAAGCTAGAGCACTTTCATGAATTAACGACATTGACTGACAGGGTCTCAGGCAGGAAGTCCCACCCTTTTTATGAATAAAAGGTGCTGATTGATAGTGTTTCAGGCAGGAAGTTCTGCCCACTTTTATGAATTAATGGCGCTGATTGACAATGTTTCAGGCAGGAACACTTTCATGAATGAAAGGCATTGACTGACAGTGTGTCAGGCAGGAAGTCTCACACTTTTTATGAATGAACAGAGCTGATTGACACTGTTTCACACAGGAAGTCCTTCCTGCTTTCATGAATGAACAGCATTGATTGACAGTGGTTCAGGCAGTAACACTTTCATGAATAAACGGTGTTGGCTGACAGTGTGTCAGGCAGGAAGTCACGCCCTCTTAATGAATCAACGGTGCTGATTGACACTGTTTCACACAGGAAGTCCTGCCCGCTTTCGTGTATGAACAGCGCTGATTGACAGTGTTTCAGGCAGGAAGTTCCGCCCTCTTTCATGTGGGACTAATCATGGTAACCTAGGGCTTTCACCTTTATGCCAAGTGTGAATTGGTTGCCATATTTTGAAAATAAAAACTGTTGCTGGGGATTCCACAATGTGAAAATGGGGATTCAGGAATTTTCCCTTACCCAAGCTACTCTCTCAATTTTCCAGTCTGACAGAGGTGTTGTGGAATTTTCTCTCCAAAGGATTCTCAGTTATTCCTCCTTGAAATGAGCAATCTTATATCACTCTGTGGTTCAGAGAGGGCTTCAGGAATTTTCCTCCTTTTCAGTGTTACATCAGATGCTAACTCTATATGGACAGTTACATTATAATCATCGTATCAGGTATCAGGTTATGGGCAGGGTAACATTAGACATGCTTGTCTGACTAATAACTTCTCGCCATACTTTTACTTTGGACCCTATATATCCATTCTGAATCTCCATGCAAACTGCTGTAAAAATAGAGAGTTAAACCTTTACTCTCTGAAGTATGGTATGATTAATAAAACTTAATAGTAAATGAATCTAAAGACTAGTCTGGTGTGACATGGACAGCCTGATATGTATATGGGACCTCTTGAATTCAATAACCAAAAATAATGAGAATCCAGAATTCATCATACTCCATGTACCTGAACTGAAGTTTTAAAATGCCACACAGAGATCAATGCAGACCTTCCTCTTTGAATGATGGTCAGATGTATGCCAAGCTTACTGTAGATAAGACTATTCCAGATTGTAATTATAGTTGGAACCAGAGTAAGGAACATGTTGCATTTGTCCACAGGATAAGGTTAGAAAAATCCTCCATTTTAGAACACCTCCTTGGTCACTAGTATGAAAAATCTAATAATCTTACTTATTTGTTATGGATCAAAATGTGATCAATGTAAAACATGTTTTAGTTTATAGGAGCCTTGTTCAAAGCATTTCATGTAATTGCCGATAGTCACTCACTATATTTTTAAAATAGAATTCTTCATTCTGTTTGTTAAATAAAAGCTACAGGGCAGTGTGTATGCCTCAGCTGTGTGGCTTTGTCTACCAAACACTTGACTCTGAATTTGCCAACAGGTATCTTCACTAACAAAATGAAAATTACTAATGTACAAGTTAACACCACTGTCAGACTTAACCCTTACTAGCTATAAGAGAGAGAGAAGAGCAGCTAAACATAACTTTTTGATCTTGGCTATACCATGTACACACTCTGACTTGTGTATTATTCTTATTATTTTCATGAATAAAAAATTGTTTCACTTTATAAAAAAAAACCTTCCTTTTTCTACTCACTCAATAATTTCAGTGGAAAATTTTCTCACTCTTCAATATGGCTGATAGCATGGATTTGCTCTAATTTGCCTGACACATTTCTCTTTCAAGGATTTTTTTTTTCAAGAAGCTTTCATGTCTGATATAACGCAGAGCATACCTATCAACTTAGAAGCATGAGGGAAGGCTCAGATATCCTTTCTATGGGAAATGCAGTTTTGAGTCTCCTGATCTAACAGCTGAAGTTGTTCTAGAGTTCATGGAGTCCAAAATTAGGGATCATATCAGGGAATCCAGGTACCTTGAATTTAACTAATCACAGTAAGTACTGGAGTTTACATTTCTACACACATCTTAGTGGTTTAACACAATATTAAGGAGGCAGTGTGGCTTCTACAGGATCACCACCTGTTTAAGAACTACTATTTTCATCAAAATTTCAGAAAATGTGTATATCCTAATCTTTGGAGAAATGCTAGATTAGGAACCATTACTGGAACATCTCTTTGTTGCAGATAGCAGAAAAAGAAATTCAACTTTTCCTAAACAGAACAAAATATTACTCCATGGCAAAAATGTGGTCCTTTATCAATGGACATTATAGTAATTAATTTCAACATATACTGGTGTCTTAAATTTCTGCTTTTTGAAAATGTTCTCACTATTTGCTGCTTTGATAATGGTGAAAATCAAATATTCGGCCTCAGGCCATGACACTATTCAGCTCTCCTCCATTTGTTCTTCCTAATTCTGTATTTTCACCATGAATATAATGGACCTTATAACTTTCTCATTTACTAAATGACATTGAGACCTTTGTTCCTTATATTAAGAGACCAACAGTTTAATATATGCACAATGTGGTTCTTAATACTCTTTATCTACAAAGTATCTCAAACACAGCCATGCCCTACAAAGTTAGTGGCTTAAAGTCTAACTCATCCAAGCAAGTGCTGTACATACTATTTCTTTCTTCCTAGAAGGCTGACATATTTTCATTAAATTGTTGGAGCTTACATAACAAGAGCAACCCTTAATTTCACACTTTTCATGGAGGAATTTTAGACTTATTGGGGATAACCAAGTAGCCTCAAACTCATGATCTGTGACTTCTCTCCAAATACAAACAATTCTTACAAGAAATCTGAGAATGCTGCAAATCCTGCCATGGACATAGAGGGGATGTGTGTATTCAAAATATGTGCTTAACTGGTACCTATTGGAAAGTCCTAATGTTCCACTAATTCTGAAGGACTTGTAAAAATGTCATCTGTCAAAAGTCCACTTTCAGGTCAGAATCAGGGTGAGTATTTATGTTCACGGTGAGGGTTCAGGTTCAGATTAGGAGATGGTTGATGTTAGGATTTAGGTTCTGATTTAAGGAGATGGTTGAGGTTATAGTTCATGTTCCTGCTGAGGGTTTTGCTTCAAATTAATTAAGGTTCAGGGAGACAGTTCAAGCTCAATTTTCATTTCAGGTTCAGATTCCGGGTTCAGATTCCGGATTTAGGTTCAGGGTGTGGGTACAGGTTCAGGTTCAGGTTCAGGTTCAGGGTGAGGGTGAGGGTGAGGGTTCAAGTTTATGGTTCAGGGATCAGGTGAGGGTTCAGGTTTAGGTTTAGGTTCAGCATGAGGGTTCAGGTTCAACGTGAGTTCACAGTCAGATTCAGTGTGAATGTTCATGTTCAGTTTCACGTTCTTGTTCAGTGTGAGTATTCAGGTTCAGGTTCAGGGTTCAGGTCCTGGTTTAGAGTGAGTGTTCAGGTTCTGGTTCAGGGTGATGGATCAGGTCCACGGTGAGGTTTCAGGTTCAGGGTGATTATAATGTTTCAGATTAAGTGTGAGGTTTCTGGTTAAGGGTACAGTGGCAGTTGAGGTTACGGTTCAGGTTGAGGATGAAGGTTAAAGTTCAGGTTTAGGTTCAGCTTCATGTTCATGGCAATGGTTCAAGTGTAGGTTCAAGTACAGTATGAGAGTTCATGTTTACTGTTCAGTTCTGGAATAGTGTGAAGGTTCAGGTTCAAATACATGTTCAGGGTGAGAGTTCAGTTCAGATTCAGGGTGAGGGTTCAGTTTGGAGTTCATATGCAGGTTCAAGGTTCAGATTTAGGTTCAGGATGAGGGTTAATGTTCATGTTCAATTTCACGGTTCAGGTTCAAGTTCATGTTCAGGGTGAGGGTGAGGGTGAGGATTGAGGTTCAGGTTCTGGGTGATGGTTAAGTTTCAGGTTCAGGGTGAAGGTTCATGTTGAGGTTCAAAGTGAGAGTTTAGGTTCAGGTTCAGCTTCAGGTTCAGTTTGAGGGTGAGGATGTAGGTTCAGGTTAAGAGTTCATGATCAGAGTAAGGTTGAGTGATCATGTTCAGGCTCAATATTCAGGTTTCACCTTCAGGTACATGTTCAGGTTCAGGATGAGTGTTTAGGTTCAGGTTTCAGGTTCAGGTGTCAGGGTGAGTGTTCATTCACATTCATGTTCAGGATCAGGGTGACGGTTTTTGGTTAAGGGTTCTTTTTCATGTTCAGTATGAGAGTCCAGGTATAGTTTCATAGTGAACATTCTTGTTCAGGTTCAAGGTGAGGGTTCAGTTTCTGGGTTCAGATTGAGAATCAGGGTTCAGGTTCAAGTTCAGAGTTAAAGTTCAGGGTCAAGGTGAGGGATCAGGTTTGGGCTCAGGGTGTTGGTTGAGTTACGTTTCAGGTTCAGGTTTAGAGTTCATGTTCAGGGTGAGGGTTAATTTTCAAGTTCAGGTTCATGAAGCAGGATGAAGGTTCGAGTTCAGATTAAGGATAAGGGTTCAGTTTGGAGTTCAAGTTCAGGTTCAGGTTGAAGGTGATGTTCCAGGTTCAGGTTCAGGATGAGGGTTCACTTTCAGGTTCAGGGTGGCAGATCAGTTTCCGTAACAGGAGGAGGGTTCAGGTTCAGATTCGTGTTCAGAGTGAGGCTTCGGGTTCTGTTTCAGGCTTAGGTTGAGGGTTAAAATTCAGGTTCATGTTGAGGGTTCATGTTCAGGTGCAGGGTTCAGATTCATTTTCCCAGTGAGTGTAAAGGGTGAGGGTTCAGGTTCTGGTTCTTGGTGAGGCTTCAGGTTTAGGTTCTGGGTGATTGTTCAGCTTTCTGTTCGGGGTGAGATTTCAGGTTCAGATTCATGGTGAGTGTTCTGGTTCAGAGTGAGGGATCAGGCCCAGGTACAGGGTGAAGGTTCAGGTTCAGGGTGAGGGTCCCAGTTCTGTGTTCAGGTTCTGAAGCAGGAAGAGAGTTTATATTCAAGGTGAGGGTCCAGTTTCAGCTTCAGAGTTAAGGTTCATTTTCAGGTTCTGGTTCAGTTTCAGGGTTCAGGCTCAGGTTCAGGTGAGGGTTTAAGATTGGAATCAAATTCAGGTCATGTTGAGGGTTCAGCTTCAGATTCAGGTGAAGGTTCAGGTTTGGGTTCAGGTACTGGGTGAGTATCTGATTCAGGTTAATGTGGAGGGTTCATGTTCAGGTTCAGGGTTCAGATTCCTTTTCACTGTGGGTGTTCAAGGTGAGAGTTCAGTTTCAGGTTCAGGGTGATGGTTCAGATTAATGTTCAGGGTGAGGGTACAGTATTAGGGTTCAAGGTTCAGGTTTAGGTTCAGGTTCAGGGTTCAGGTTAAGGTTTAGGTTCAGGTTTAGTTTGAGATTCATGGTTCAGGTCAGGTTCAAGTTCAGTTTGAGGGTTCAGGTTCTTGGTTCAGATTCAGAATCAAGGTTAGGGTTCCTGTTCATGTTTATGGTTCAGGTTGAGTTTCAGGGTGAGGATTTAGATTCAGATTTAGGGTGACTGTTCAGGTTCAGGTTCATGGTGAGGGTTGAGTTACAGGTTTAAAGTTCAAGTTTAGCATTCAGGTTCAGGTTCAGTGTGAGGATTTAGGTTCAGGCCCAGGGTAAGGATTCAGGTTTAGTGTTCAGGTTCAGGTTCAGATTCAAGTTTAGGTTCAAGTTTGGTGAGGGTTCAGTTTCAGTTTCAGGTTCAGGTTCAGGTTCCGGTTAAGTGTGAAGGTTGTGGTTCAAGTTTATTTTTCAGGTTCATGATGAGGGTTCACTTTCAGTTTCTTTGTGAGCTTTAAGGTTCAGGTTCAGAGTGAGGATTCAGGTCCAAGGTCAGGGTGAGTGTTCAGGGTCAGGCTTTAGGTTCTGTGTTCAGGTTCAGAAAGTTGTTGAGCCTTCATGTTCAGGAAGAGGGTTCAGGTAGAGGTTGAGGTAGAGATTCAGGTTTCAGGTTCAGGATAAGGTTTCAGGTTCAGGGTGATTTTTCAGATTCACGTACATCTCCATGTTCAGATGAAGGGTGAAGATTGAGGTTCATGGTTCAGGCTCAGGTACAGATTGAGGGTAAGGAATCAGTTACAGGGTAAGTGTTCATATTCAGTTGCATGGTGAGGTTTCAGTTTTAGGGTTCAGTTTTGCTGCATAGTGAGAGTGCAGGTATAGATTTAGGCTGAGAGAACAGGTTCAGGTTTAGTTTCAGATTTTAGGTTCAGAATGACTTTTCCATCCAGGTTCAGGGTGAGTGTTCAGGTTCAGGTTCAAGGTAGTGTTCAGGTTAAGAGTTCAGTTTCAGGTTCAAGGTAAATGTGAGAGCTCTCGGTTCAGGTTCTGATTGAGTGTTTGTGCTTAAATTTATGTTGAGCGTTCAGGTTCAGGTTCAGGATAAAGGTTCAGGTACAGGTTCAAGTTCAGAGTGATGGTTCAGGTTCTGGTTAAGGTTCAGAATTATGGCGAGGGTTCAGTATTCAGTTTCAGTTTTAGTGTGAGTGTTCAATTTCAGGTGCAAATAGAGAGTGAGGGTGTTTTTGCAGATTCAGGGTGACTGCTGGGAATCAGGTTCAAGGTTCCGATTCAGATACATGTTTAGTGTGAGGGTTCAATTCAAGGTTCTGGTTTAGGTGAAGGGTTCAGGTTAAGTTTCAGCATCAGGGCAAGAATTTAGATTCTGATTCATGGTGAGGGTTCAGGTTTAGGTTCAGGTTCATGTTCAGGGTGAGGATGAGGGTTAAGATTAGGGATCTGATTCAAGTTCAGGGTTCAGGTTCAGGTTCATGTTCAGGGTGAGGATGAGGGTTAAGATTAGGGATCTGATTCAAGTTCAGGGTTCAGGTTCAGGTTCATGTTCAGGTTCAGGGTGAGTGTAAAGGTTCAGGTTCATGGTGAAGGTTAAGTTCTATGTTCATGTTCAGGTTCAGGGTGAGGATTCAGGTTCAGGTTTAGGTTGAGTTTTCAGGGTCAGGTTCATGTTCAAGGTCAGGGTTACTGTTCCTTGTTCAGTTTCAACTTCATGTAGAGGGTTCATATTCAGGTACAGAGTGAGGAATCATGTTCAGATTTAGGGTGATGAATATGTTTAGTATTCAAGTTCAGGTTAATGTTCAGGTTCAGAGTGAGTGTACAGATTCATGTTCAGGATAAGGGTCAAGTTCAAGGTTCAAGTTCAGGTTCAGGTTGAGGATTCAAGATAAGGTTCATGTTAAAGTTCAGGGCTCAAGTTCTTGGTTCAGTTTTATCTAAGAGAAAAAAGTCCAAAAGGTACTAAAAGAAAGCCAGACAGATGATTTGGAAGATGAAGACAAAGAATGGCAGGGAAGGGTTAATGGCAGAAATCTGTCGACAATTACTATGTGGCCCTGAGACCCTGAATGTAGGCCAGAGATACTGGGCACTGTATGTGCTTCCCAAAAATTAGGTGTGAGTGCTGCTGGGGATGTTCAGGAAAAAGAATAGGGGCAGATGGTTGATGGTAGATGTTAAATGTGTTTCTCATACTGGTTAATTAATAAAGCCCTGCTGGCCAATAGAAAACTAGATAGGTGGGGCTAGGAAACTAGGAGGAAGGAGGAAGGAATTTGGAGGAGTCAAGATGTAGACCGGGGAGGATGGAAGACACCGCCCATGACTCCTGATACGATGAACCATGTGGAAATATTAGATAAGTAGAAATGGGTTAATAATTAAGACAGAGCTAGCCTATAAACAATAATGGTAACTGGCCAACAGGATTGTAACAAATACGGAGTCTCTGAGTGTTATTTGGGGCTCATGTGGCAGCAGGACCATGGCGGCAGGACCGGCAGCAGCAGGGCTGGCGGGCCGGAGGGCTGGCAGCAGGCAGGAAAACCCTGCCGTAACAGATGGTATTGTGTACAAGCTATAGACAATGGGATGGGCATTCCCCACATCAGGCCAGATGTAGCCCAAGATGCAGCATCCTTGTAGACTTGTCCCCTGATCCTGCCTAATATGTCCACTATAGATCCAGGAGACTGAAGTCCCTGTGCACAGCAAGCCAAGCTCATGTGCACATGGCTGGGTCCCCTGGATACTGCTTTCTCCAAGTATTCACCTGTGTCAAAGAGAATGCAGGAACGTTAGACCCTGTGGATATAGCACTGAGAGCTCCTCCCTAGGCAGCCTGCAGCCATGACAAAGACATAAGAGAACATGCTGTTATGTTCTGCATATACCTTCAGTGTGATGACAGTAGTGCACCCAGAATGACAGCTTCCATGGGGCATTGTTGTAAATTTCTTCAGAACTTTCCAAAACAACAAAAAACAAACAAAAATTTAAAAAATCCTTTTGCATTGTACTCAAAAATAGCCCCCATACAACCAAGGCTGTACAGAAATGGTACACTTGGACTGCTGCAAGGGCTGAATATCAAGGGATGTGGAGGGACAGGGTGTGGTGGAGAGATGGGGTCAAACAACTAACAGGATCATCTACTTCACTGCCCTGAAACAACTAGTTTTTGGACGCTGTCATCCCTTAAGAAAACCCAAACAGAGAACACAGGTAGGCTTACTTGTAAGCTGGGACACCAACCTTAGTGAAGCCTGTAGAAACTTCATGCCAGAATTTAGCATAAGGAAGAAGATTAAAATGAAGGTCATGGATTTGGGTAATTGGGCCTGAATGATGCCCCTACCTGCCCATCCTATTTATTCTGAAGGCCAATGCCCACAAGCAACTGAGTTCTAGAAACTATCTACTTAACCATGGCCATCTATAATCAACTCAACTGCCAGGCTGGCCTTTGGTGTGATAAATAATTGCACACTGAGAAAAACAAAATCTCTAGTCAAGCCTGACAGCCAAGAAATGGACTCCCAGGATAACACATGGCTGGTAGTGAAGCAGTGTTGTGGTATCTAAGAGGACAGGGAAAATAGGAATGTGTATAGGTGACATTGAAGACAATCCACCTCAATGAGGCCCTAAGCTGACCACTGTCTTCCCACCTTGCAGAAGGCTTGTATGGGTTGGACAGAAGCCAAATTTCAGGTAGATGTATGCATTCATATGGGATCCAGTTTTGCGATGTACAGATGAGAAAGGTAAATGGCCACTAGAACTGTTGGTATTCATCTTAATGGTACACCTCTGTAAGTGTTTAGGTGAAATGCTGCCTCACATTTTGTGCAGCAAGAACCAACAAGGAATTTGGAACATCAATGGCCTTGTCCTAGGAAGCAGGCTACTCAGTTCTTTCAATGTGCACACAAAGAATAAACACAAAGAATTAAAAGAATAAACATTCCATCCCACCTCCCCTCTTGCCTACCAAGAGCTGGCTCAGGGTACCCTACCTTACCATTTCCTAGGAATCGCCTGGCAACAATTGTTACTCAGGTGTGGTTCAATCCATCTCCTGTTCACAACCTTCCTCTCCAGACATTTAACCAGACACTACTTAGGAAACTTGCCTTTCTCCAAAGTCCTCAAGACCCTCTCATACATGGGACTTTCTGTACATCCTGTAGATTTTAAACTATCTGTGTCCTGGTATCGGGAAAAGTGATTCAAGAGGTTGTAGAAAGTCAAACTAGACACCTAGGGAAAATACATAATTCTCAGTTCTCACAACAGGATGCTTAAAGCATATATTCTCCCTTGTCCTGCACAGAGACTTCTCACAAATATCCAAGAGTCCCCTCAGGATGTCTTCAAGGTGCCTTCATCCTTTCTCTCCACGGTACAAGACCATGTAAAAGTTTCAATAGAGAAACTTGAATGTAAAAACAAGTTTCAATAGAGAAAATTGAAGAACACACAAACCTGCATGTAAAAACACCATCCCACACCAAAACACCTTAAAATTCACAAATTGGTTCCTCTTTATTTTTATTTGTCCACGATCATAGCTACCTCCTCCACTATCTTTGTCTCTCTCTCTGGCTCCATATACACTCCCATCCATGGCATTCAGGGCAGCTAGTACTGTCTGGACCTAGATTAAATACCATATTCAGTAGAGAAAGGCTTCTCAGTAAACAACAGAGAGCCTGTCTCCCATGAAAACTGACAGAATACAGAGGCACGCCTTAACACTTTTGATGCCTTCTAAGATTACTGTTAGATGAACACCTTCTCTGGAGAGCCGGAGGCAAACTTGTCTAATATCTTCCAATTCTCACTGTCTACAAATCTTCCTGAGGACATCTGCTCTAAGATTACAAAGGGCCCTCTGTGAGTCCATTGGGTGGAGATGTGTGGAGAGCTATGAGCTTTAAGATATGCCAGGCATGACACAGACACAAAAGCACTCCCTCTCTCTGTGTATCTTTTTATCTGACTCTCCCTCCCTCCCTTCCTCTGCCCCCCCTCTCTCTCTCAGAAAGGCAAATTCCCAAAATGGGAAGAGGCCAGTGTCCCAACTAGGGGAGTCATGTCATGCTGGCCAACCCAAGTTTGGAATGTGGCAGTCACAGAAGTCATCTTGCATCTCTTCCTCCACATCCTGGCCTTCACTACCCTCTATGATGAGAAGGACCAGCAACAGCACCAGAGGCACAGTCAGCATCATAGTGGTCGCCAAGGCAGCAGTGCTGGGGTTAACATCGCAGTGTGTGGAGCTGCTCTCTCTTGCTCTCTCTTGGCTCTACAGGTGAACACACCTCAATAACTGCTGCCACATCCCCTGCTTCTGTGATCCCAGCAACCATAGCAGCCTCATCATGATTGCAGTGACTTGGGGGAGTGTCATGACATTAGGCAGACAGGGAACCTTACATAAGATCTTCTGATCAACTGATCATTAAACTACTGAATTTTTGAATTGGTAAAGACTGTATCCTTCAGGTGTTGGTTCTGATTCATCCTCTCAGAAATTGCTTATGCAAAACTGTCAAGTTTTTTAAATTATTTAATCGTTTAATCATTAAAATCTATTGTTATGTAATCAGTAATCACTGGCTCTTACAGTGTCCCTCAAGCTCTGTGTGCTGCTTCTGGCACAAATCATCTGCTATGTGCATCCTACAGTAGCCAAACTTAAAATCTATGACCATAGCATCTTTTAAGTAATCTAATAAGTAAATAATGGGATTGTCCTGCATACTATGGAACCATACTCCAGTGATTGTCAGGGAAGTAATACATAGATAATTAAATAATGCCTCACAATTAATTCCAGGGAGGACTGACCAGACTTCATTGATGAGCAAGAACTTTATCATCGATGTAGATAATTAGCATATAATTATATAATAATTGAGTAATGAGATGGTCTTGCATGCGTAAATCCCACATGGTGGAGTCACACTGAACTCTTCTTAAAATAACAATTTATTTAAATAATAAAATAAATAAATATTTTGAGGCCTTGTACATTAAATCCCAAACATGGCACCAAAACTATAACTATATAATCTTCAGCTCCATCAAAGATTCTATAAGAAAATAATATTTCCTGAGTAAACAGAAAGTGCTGTATAAACCACCTCCAAAAATTTAGGAACAACAGACAGCTGATAGCCTGAATAGTCAACCAAAGTTCCTCTGTAATGTTGGAGCATCCATTATTGTCCTGTAGGCCTAGAATTTCTGGCAGATTTTCCTGTGAAGCAGGAATTTGTAAGGACTGTCCCATCTTGTCATGGCAAATTGCAGAGATCTTTTTTTCATATGAATCTTGTTTTCTTGGTTTGTACCAAGCTTGGTTTGTATCATCATGATGTCAAGGCAAGAGTTTCTTGCCCAAATGACTAGTATTGACACAATTAAACAAACTCCATATGGAGGTTCTTCTATATGATCATTGTTTTATGAAATAAATTGGTGCTGCCTAGATCAGACATGTCTCACTGTCATGAAAAGACATAGGTTATTAAACACCTTAAATGCCTTATCCTGTATGTCTTCAAGGTGTTTGAATATCATCTATCTATTGAAATATATCTGTTTTACCTTGAAAACATACCTCATATGACTATATGTTTGATTATTATAGATGACTAACTAGGAACCTGTATTTCTTAATTATACATTCATTTTGAAGAATGAAACATATATTCAATACAACAAAAACAACGTTACATTTGTATCAATATACCAATGCCCATAACAATGTAAAATATTTGAGGTTTATATTCCTTTTTGTCTTATATTCCCACTAAATGATGACAAACATATGCACATCAAATAACCAAAAAATACCCATCCCATCTCTTGGGTATATGAATGTTTTATTCTCTAGAATTCTTCCTTCCTATTGTCTGTGGGCAAAGTCATCTTTGGGAAATCCTCCTAATGATTTTAGTGTAATTGTTCAGGGGTGCTGAGTTACCTATTTGTTCTTATTTGCATGGAAGATCTGTGAGTATGGCTGTTTCTAAATATGAATGTCATTTATGTGTCCTATATATTTGTGTGTGTGCATTTGCTTCACTTTGTGCCTTTGTGCACAGCTACAATTGTTCACTCACTTACTTTCTCACCATATGTGTACCTACACCATTTGGTCAAGCTCTTCTAAAGTTAAGAAAATGAAGCAGAGCTTATTTTTATATCAGTAAATAGAAATGGATTAAGGTAATGATATTATCTTCATCCTAGAAATAAGAAAATTGGAGCATAGAAAGTATGATGAAATACTCATCAATGCAGTTGAATGTCATAAAGATGCTTTCATTTTCATGTGTAAATCACTATAGGCATGTAATTCTTTGATAGACTTCAAAAAAGTATAACTCAGAAAAGAGCCTTCAATTTTGTGGAGAAATTCAGTGAGGCTATAAGGTTAGTCCACTAGTGGGTATGCTTTTTAGCAAGTGGGAAATGTACTGGAATGTGACAGAATGTTGGATCATAAATGTTGCCTAGAAACCCTGCTGGAATTCTATATTCTGGTATCATGGGCCAAGAACCAGAGACTAACTTAGATTGGATATTTTAGTCCTCCAAGATAAGTATCTCATACAACATTTAATGACAGCATTTGTGGCAACTGGTTCTCCTAACCAAGTCATAGCCAAATCCCTGGAAGTTGATGTACACCAAATAATATTATCCAATTCAAGATTACCTAATAGCAGAGATTACAGTTTGTGGAGAAACAGTCCAAATACTTTTGTTGAGCAATATCATCTTCTATAAGAACTAATACTATGGATTAAGAAGATAAAAGGACTCAAAATTATTCAACAAAAGATGAGATTTCCAATGTTAACTTCATTCAGGAAGGTGTTAATCATTTTGTTAGACTAGACTGAGGAATAATTGGATAACAATTCATCTCTAATGAGGCAGCTACCCAACAATAACTTTGTGATATGTTCTTAAACCTTGGACACACACTGACATTTAATTATTTGCACATCATAGTGCTCAAATCTGTGATTAAACCATCATTCTTTAGTCTGGAAAAATCTTGTGGTAGCCAAATAAGTGACAACTTGTGGGGTGTAGTATGGCAGACCATCTGATGCACTGATTATGTAATTATTTAATCATTGAAATAAGACATTAGATAATCTATGATGATTGAATTTTTGTACCACATTGTGGCATTGTGGGGGAGTCAAGTATGCAAGACCATCTAATTTTTTAATTATGTAATTCAATTACTTAAATCAGTGATGTGCCACCCTTGGGAAGTGGCTCAACTGGTTGATTGATTAGTTATACAAAACAATGTTTTATGTCATCCAGAATATCTGAAGTGTGGTGCCACCTCGTGGAAACAATTATGCCAGATGATCTAATTTCATAATTAAATTAGTTAAATTGATGATTGAGTTTAATATGCAAAATCATCTACATGTATATATAATTATTTGAATTAATTATCCTCTGTTCCTTGAAAAGTCTAGTCAAATTCCGTCTTGTGGATTTAAGTATGCAATATTATCACATATTATTTATTACTTTTTATTTTAAAGTCAATTTTATTTTTAACTCAAATAGCGTTATTCACTGCTATAATTCACATTGCTCAAAAATGTATTAAATATCATCCTTTTATCAGAGAAATACTCTATGCATGAAAAATAACTGAGTTATATATCTGTCACTTACCTGTTTCCAGTCTAATTTTTCTAATTTTACATATCCCTCCCACTCTACCACTTTCCTCCCCCCTCCCATTTTGCCCCACTCTGCACTTGTAGGGTGATGCCTCTGGGAGGGAACAAGTAAATTTGTAAAGTCGTTTACAGTAGGAACTAGGCCCTCCCTCCTGACTCTACATTAAGGGAGCATTCATCCATCAGGAATGTGCTCCCACAGTCCTTTTATGCACCAGGGATACATCCTGCTTCCACTGTCAGAAGACCCTTAGACTGCCCAGGACTTCTAACTGATACCTATATTCATGGGGTCTGAGTTGGTCCGATTCTGCTGTCCCAGCTCTCAGTCTGGGGGTTCATCAGCTCCCCCCTGTTCAGGGCAGCTGTCTCTGCTGGTCAAGTTGTTATTTGGGATCAGTCTTATAGGTCTCTGGAATTTCTCTAGAGTCAGTTTACTTTTCACACCTATAATGTTCCCTCTTTTGTAGTGTCTCTTTCTCTTCCCCCTTTCTCCTATTCCTCCCCTGAATCAATCTAGTTTTCATATGTTGAAGCATGCATGCATCACTAGGATGAAGCCTACTTCGTCATCATGGATATCACTGATGTATTGTTGCATTCTATTTCCCAATATTTTATTGAGTATTTTTGCATCAAAGTTCAGGAGGGATATTGTTGTCTTGTACCCTTTCTTATTTGTGTCTTGTGTGGCTTGTGTATTAAGGTAATTGTAGCCACATAAAAAGAATTTGGTAATGAACCTTCTGCATTTATTTTTTGGTACAATTTGAGGAGTATTGGTATTAGCTCTTATTTGAATTTCCGGTAGAACTCTGCACTAAAGGCATCTGGCCCTGGCCTTTTTTGGTTGGAAGGCTTTGATAACTGCTTACATTTCAATAGAGGTTATAGTTTTATTTATTTATTTATTTTTCATAAGGGTAATATTTGAGCATGTTCTTCTTTTTTAATAATAATTTAACTTATTTTACATACAGACCCCAGTTCCCTTTCACTCCATTCCTCCCTCCCTCCTTTCCTCTTTTCCTCTCTTCTACCTTCTCATGCCCCTAGACCACCCTCCCCTCCCATCTTCCCCCACTGCATGTGTAGGATGATGTCCTCCAAGAGGTGTTAGCTACACCTGTCAAGTAATTGGGAGTAGGGACTAACACTTCTCTCCTATCTTCATGGTAAGGGAGAATATCTCCATGGCAGATGTGCCTGCAAAGTCATTTTGCGCACAAGGAATACTTCCTGGTTCCACTGTCTGTGGTTTCTTAGAGTGCTCAGGCCTTCTAGCTGAGACCCGTGTTCAAGGGGGTCTGAGTAAGTCCCATGCTCAATTCACAACTATCAATTTTGGGGCCATTACTTTCTCCTACTTCAGGTCAGATGTCTGTATAAGTTTCTCCAACCTGGTCTTTTCTTTCCTCGCTGGATCTGGATTCCAGTTTGGCCCACTGTTTAGTTGTGGGTGTTTGATTTATTTCCACCAGCTACTAGATGAGGGCTCCATGATGTTGGGTAAGTTAGTCATTAGTCTCACTGAAGGATATTTATGGTAGCCTTTTGACTGTTGATGAAATTGTTAGTTGTGGTCAGTCTTGTAGGTATTCTGGTATCTTTTCCTCCAGGGTAAGCTTGCTAAATTTTGTTCTAAATCTTTCAGTTTTGCTGCTAATTTTCTAATGTGACTATTATCTGTTATATTTACAAAGGCACTTAGTGCATTGAACTTTCCTACTAGCACTGCTTTCAAGGTGTTCTGTAAGTTAAGGTATGTTGTGTCTTCATTTTCTTTGAAATCTAGGAAATATTTAATTTCTTTTTATTTCTTCCTTGACCCAGGAATGGTGCAAATGTACATTTTCAGTTTCCATCAGTTTGTAAAGTTTCTGCATTTTTGTTGTTATTTAATTGCAACTTTAAATCATGGTGGTCTGATAAGATACATGGGACTATTCTACATTTTTTTTGGCTTTTGAGGTTTTTTATATTGCCTAGTATGTATACAACTTTAGAGATGGTTTCATTTGAAGATGATGAGAAATTATATTATTTTGTGTTTGGATGGAATGTTTAACCCAATTGGGACACAACTTCTGTTAGTTCCTTTGTTTCTATGTTAAAATTCAGTCTGGTGGTTTTGTCTAATAGTAAAAGAGCCTTGTTGAAATTTACCACTATGAGTATGTGAAATGTTAAGTGTGATTTCAATTTTAGTAGTGTTCTTTTTATTTTTATGAGTGTGATTGTCTTTGTATTGGTATATATATATATATATATATATATATATATATATATTTGAAAATCTTGCTTAGTCATTGAATATCTAATTTTCTTCATATAATAATTGAGAGCTACACAGGGTATAGTAGCGTAGGCTTGCATTCGGGAGCTCTTAGTACTTGTGGAACATCTATCCAGAATATTCTGACCTTGAGAGTTTTTACTCTGAGGTCAGGTGTAATTTGATAGGTCTGCTTTTATATGTTATCTGGCCTTTTTCCTTTGCTGCCATTAAAATCCTTTCCTTATTTTTTATGTTAGGTGTTTTGATTATTTTGAAGTATTTTTTAACTCATTCTCTTGTGGTTCATCTGCTTTGGTGTTATGGTCTAGTAGCTGGGGGTTCTTGTGATGTCATGCTTGTCTTTCGATTTTTGGGTGGTTTCTTGTAATGCTGTCTCCACCTTTTGTTCCAGTGAGTGCATGTGAAGATTTTCTCTCTCCACTCTCCAGGTTAGCATAGTTGGGTCAGGATTTATTGTCTGTAACTCTAGATGATCTATCCTTTCTTGGACTCCTCTCCTCCACCACAGGACTGTCTATGAGGTCGGAAAATCAGCAAGTGAGGCCTTCGGTTGTCTTGTGTGGATAAGAGGGTCCAGTGTGCTCAGAGAATACCCAGCCACAACCAGGCATGTGGAGGGGTTGTTGGGCATGTACACTGGCCAGTATGTCAGGTATTTGTTTTAAGAGTGGGTACATTTAATGCAGTCTATGTGGCTTCACCTTACAAAAAATCATCTACTTCTTAATACTGAGCCCATGTACTAAAAATGGGGACTGCCACCACATAGCTTATAAATATATCCAGTATGGATGCTTTGCTGTTTTTCAACTAGACAGGATTTAATAAATCTTAATCAATGTATTACTAATGACACATAATGTCTTCTTCCACATCCTGATGTGCTCTATCTCCTAGTAGAGTCCATTAGGAAACTCCTGTTTCCCTCAGTCCTCAAATTACCTTCAGACATAAAAGCAACTTGAGAGATTCTTATGAGGACACATGGAATTTTGTTTGAAGTACTTGTGGATAATGGGGAGTGGATATGTGTTTTAGGCATCATGGTGTGACAATCAAGAGTTGCCTATTTCCCTTAAGTGTCTAGGTTGCTTGTCTCTGTCCATCTTAATCTCATCAGAGAGCTTTGACTTCCCTGTGTTCTTAGACACCCATCTACCTGTGGCCTTTATGCTTTCCAGCCAGGGTCTCATAACAACAGAATAGGAAAATGTGCCCCATACATAGAATGGTTTGGCCTACCAGTCAGCAAGCTAAAACCATGCCACAAAAAAAAAAAACACATAAAACCGAACACACGGGTTCCCCCCTCATCTCGTTTTCTCTATCCATGAGTATATCCAGTTTCATAGCTACTTCATACTCTATCTGTGTATCCCTTGATCCCTGGTTCTTATTTACAATTACACCCATGGCATCCAGTGAAATTATGTCTCTCTGTATTTAGATGATTATCCATAGTCAATATGGAAATACTTCTCTGTTACCCAAAGACTGCCATTCACCAGTGAACATGGAAATTGCATAGGAAGGTGGAGCCTCCTAGACCCCTTGAAATTTAGCGGTTTCCTCTGGATCAGAAACTTTTTATACCGGGTCTCATTTATTGAATTAAACATGTACACTAGATCTAGGAGAAACCCATGTCTAAAAGTAACTAAAGGAAAGTCAGAAGACTTGAAAAATGAGGAGAAAGGATGGCGTCAAGGAGTTATGGATTGAAGAAATCTGTCTAAAAAGACAATCAGGCCCTGAGACCCTGATATAGTCCAGAAATACTGGGAACTGTGTGTGCTTTCCAAATGGTAGGTGTGTGTTCTGCAGGGGAGGTTCAGAAAAAAACATGGGTAGGTGGTATTATGTTAAAACTGCAGGCAGTGGGAAGGGCAATTACACATATCAGGACATATGTAGACCAGGATGCACTATCTTTGTAGACTTGTCCCATGATCCTGCCTATCATGGCTGTGCTACAACCAGGAGACTGACTTTCTGAGCACAGCAGGCTAAGCCCATTGTGACAGAACTAGGGCACCTGGACCCTGTTTCGCAGCCATGACTGCGAATACCAGGACATGCTGGCCTGTTCTACAAATACCTTCTGTATGATGCCATTAATACTCCAAGAATGGCAGCTACCACAGGGCATTGGTGTACACACATCCATTTCCACATCCCTTTCCAATACAATAACAAACAATCAAAAATCAGACAAACTAACAAAAACCATTTGAATCATACCCCAAAGTTGCCACCAAGCAACCAAGGCTGTCCAGAAATGGAACACTTGGACAGCTGCAATGGATAAATACTAAGGAATATGGAGGGACAAGGTGTGGTGGAAATATGGGTGTCACAGAATTTGCAGTACCATCTACCCCAATGCCCTGAAACAATTTGCCCTGTGATCAGTCAGAAGACCCCAAGAGACAACTCAGGCAGGCTTACCAGCAAGCCTTAGTGAAGCCTATGAAAGTTCATTCTGTAGCATAAGGGATTAGCTTAACAACTAAGCTCATGGACATTGGTACTGGGGCATGGGTGGTGCTTCTAGCTGCCCAGCCAAGTTATTCTGAAGACCACTCCCCATAAGCATATGAGATCCAGAATAATATTTATGAAAGAAAGTCTAAATCAAAATAGCCAAACAGCCATACTGAATATCTTTAGAAGCTATATCTAAAGATATTGTCTGAAACTTTAGTATAAGGACTCAGGATTAAGAAATAGAGGAAATTTTGTAAGTCGAAGACAACATAGACTACATAAAATATATCCAGTCTTGAAAAAAGTACATCATGATTGGGACTGGGTGCATTTTCAACAACTCCTCTACATGCCAGAATGTTGCTGGGTCTGCTCTGAGCACAAAGGAGCCACATATCCATGCAGCATATACCTAAGGCCTCACTTGAGTGATTTTCGGACCCCATATAAGGCCCTCTGTTAGATGAAAGACCTCCAAGGGAGCTTATATCATGCAGAGTTACAGACTTTGAAACACTGGCCACGTATGCCTACTGGGACACTTGGGTAGAGAGAGAAACTCCACATTCAACAACTGGAAGTAGCGATGGGAAAAAAAAATGGCAAAACAAGAAAACACCAAACAATAGAAGGACAAACATGACACCACCAGAATCTAGGAAATCTAATCCAAAACACCTGGAAACACCAAAGCAGATGAACTAGAATAGAATGAATTAAAAAATAATTCATAAAAATGATAGAGGCCATCAAACAGGATATGCAAAAATATCTTAAAGAAATGGAAGAAAAATTTTAAAAAATACTGGAAGAAAAGACAAGCAAAAAATGCAAGAAAAAAACAAATTTTCTTAAAGAAAGTAAGGAACACCAACAAAGAATCAAACAGATGAAGAAAACAATTCAAACAGTTACTGACCAAAAAACGGAAGTAGACAAAATAAACACAAACTGGTGGAACACTGGAAATTAAAAAAAAACTGGGTAAAAGATCAGGAACTACAGATACAAGATATAACTAACAGAATATAAAATTTGAATACAGGCCCTCAGGTGCTGAAAATATGCTAAAAGAAATAGATTCCTCGATCAAAAAAATTTTAAATCCAACAAATATTTAACACAAAACATTCAGGAAATATGGGGTGCCAAGTAAAGGAAAAACCTAATAATAATAGGCATAGAGGAAGTCTAAGAGTACCAGGTCAAAAGTGCAGAAAAACTTATTCGACAAAATCATTGATAAAAACTTTCCCACTCTGAAGAAGGACATACCTATGAAAGTACAAGAAGCATACCAAACACCAAATAGATGGGACCAAAAAATAATAATCAAAATACCTAACATACTGAATAAAGAAAGAATATTAAGAGTAGCAAAGGAAAAAGGCCAAGTAACATATAAAAGCAGCCCTATAAAAATTACACCTAACTTCATCATGGAAACTGTCAAGGACAGAAGGACCTGGATAGATGTTGTACAAATAATGGGAGCTAATAAATGCCGGCCCAGGCTACTATACCCAGCAAAACTCTCCATTACTATAGAGGGAGAAAACACGATATTCAATGTCAAAGTCAGTTTTACACAATACATATCCATAACTCCAGTGCTACAGAAAGATGTGGGAGGAAAAGTCCAACCCAAGGATTTTAACTGCACTCACAGAGATGTAGGCAAAAGATACTTCCAGTTTACCAACTCCTCCCCAAAGAAAAAGTGGGGCAAATATACTTACAATTCATCTGCTAAACACAAACATAAAGCAAAAAAGAATTAGCAATTCATGGTCCTTAGTTTCCCTCAACATCAATGGTGTAACTTGCCTATAAAAAGATACAGGCCAACACAATAGATACAAAGACAGAATCATTCTTCTGCTGCATTCAAGGAGCACATCTAACCCTCAAAGAAAGATAACGTGTTGGGAAAAGATCTTCCAATCAAATGGACCTAAGAATCAAGCAGGTGTAGCTGTCTAAAGATCTCACAACTTAGACTTCTAACCAAGATAAATTATAAGAGACGAAGAAGGCCATATGATATTTTCACAAGAGAAGTATGTCAGTACAAGATCTCAATTATGAAAATCTATGCCTCAAATACAAAGGCACCAACATTCATGAAAGAAGCACTACTAAAGTTCAAAACTCTCATAAAACTGCACACACTCATAGTAAGAGACTGCAACAAGCCAGTTTTACCATTAGACAGGACCACCAGACAGAAACTTAACAAAGGAACAAATAGAAGTTATGTCCCCATTAAGTTTAACAGACACCTATACAACATGCCATTCAAACACAAAAGTATATACCTTCTACTCAACTACACATGGAACATTCTCTAAAATTGAACACATACTAGGCAACATAACAAAGCTCAACATATGCAAAAAATGAGCAGTCCCCTGTATCTTATGAGACCACCATTGTTTAAAGTTGGAATTCAACAACAACACAAATCACAGAAACACAACAAACACATGCAAACTGAAAAATGTGCAATTACACCATTCCTGGATCAAGGAAGATAAACAATAAAATTAAAGATTTCTGAGCATATGTGGAGAATGAAGAAACAACATACCTAAACTTATTGAAAGCAGTGCTAAGAGGAAAGGAGGAAAGATCAATGCACTAAGTGCCTATATAAAATTAATGGAGGATAATCACATTAGAGAATTAACGGCACAACTGAAAGCCTTAGAACAAAATGAAGCAAGCTCACAGTGGCAAAATAGATTTCAGGAAGTTATCAATTTCAAAACTGAAAACAGTAAAGAAGAAACTAGGAAAAAATACAAAGAATCAAAGTAACAAAGAGGTGTTTATTTTTTTTAGAAAATCAACAATATAGACAAAATTTATCCAGGATAATCAAAAAAGCAGTGAGAGAACATGCAAATCAGCAAAAGTAGAAATGAAAAGGAGAACAGACACAGAGGAAATCAAAAAAAATTGATCATACTTTGAGTATCTGTACTCCACAAAATTCAAACATCAAAGGAAATGGTAAAATTTCTGGAAAGTTATCACTTACCAAAACTAAATCAAAAACAGATAAGCAACTTAAATATACCTATAAACTCTAGTGAATTAGAAGCAGTCATCAAAGCCTCATAACCAAAAAAGCCAAGGCCAGTTATCTTCATTGCAAATTTCTACCAGAAATTCAAAGAATAGCTAATCCCAATATTTCCTCCAACTTTTCCAGACAACAGAAGCAGAAGGACAGAAGGTTCATTATGAAATTCTTTTTATGAGGCTACAGTTACATTGGCATATGAGCCACACAAAGACACAACTAAGAAAGGAAATTACAGACCAATATCATTCATGAACATTGATCCAAAAATACTCAATAAAATACTGGCAAATAGAATCCACTAACCACAACAGATAAATCATCTACCATGACCAAGTAGGCTTCATCCCACTGATGCATATGAAAATATATCAGCATGATCCAATCAAAATGCAAAATCATATTGTCATGTCACTACATGCAGAAAAATTCTTTGACAAAATACAAAACATTTTTATGATAAAAGACTTGGACACATCAGGCATAACAGGAATATCACTAAACATAATTATAGCAGTAAATAGTATACCAACAGCCAACAGCAAGTGAAAATGCATCATTTTCTCTTAGTATGAAGCTGATTGAATTAGGAGTTCCTCTTTCTCAGTCCTCCAATTTTATCCTTTTATTTCCATCCAGACTTGTCTGCATAATTTCTCCCTTCATACCATTTAGTAGCATGTGCACCTAGCTACATATCTTGTAACATAGAGTGAACATAAGTCAATACAAAAGGTGTATGCAGATAGAAAGTGTGGTATAGGTTCTAATCTCAGAATCATCTAACCATGATCATTCAACAAATTAAGTCAACATCTAGAATGACAAAAAATATAGTTTCTCTGAGTTCACTTATACACAGCACCGAAGATATAAATTAGATGAACTTCAAATGGACCTTATCTAGTTGCAAAAGTGATGAGTCATCATTCAATGAAGAATAATGAAAGGACCCCTTAATGAAATAATTGTAATATTATTATCTAATTTTAGCCATTATGTCAGGACTAAGATAGTATCTCACAGATGTTTTTATTTGCATTTCCATGATGCCTAAGAATACCGAGCACTTTCTTATGTAACTTTCAGCAATTTTGGATTCTTGTATTGGGAATTCTCTATTAAGTTTTGTACCCCAATTTTCCATAGCATTATTTGGTGTTTTGGTGACTAGTTTCTTGAGTTCTTTGTATATTTTTGAGATGATCCCTCTATCACATGTAGTGTTGGCAAAGATCTTTTCCCACTCTGTGGACTGCCTTTTGGTCGTGGCAACTATGTCCTTTGCCTTACAGAAGTCTTTCAGTTTCAGGAGGTCGCACTGCTACTGGTGTTTTATTCTTGAAGTGCCTTCATGTACCAGGGTTCCTGCTACTTTCTCTTCTAAGAGGTTTGGTATCGCTGGATTTCCGTTTGAGGTCTTTGATCCATTTAGACTTAAATTTTATGCATGACAATAGACATGGTTCTTTTTGCAGTCTACACACCCTCATCCAGTTGTGCCAGTACCATTTGTTGAAAAAGATTTTCTTCGTCCAAATGCCAACATAAAACTGAATCCAGAGAAGCTTAAAGTGATTCATTAAAGTTCAGGAAGAAGACAATTCTGCCCACTCTCTTGGTAAATAGAAAATATTATATGTGAGTTACTTGCAAGGACAATAAGACAACAAAAGAAGATCAAGGGGAAACAAATTTGAAGGGAAGAAATGAAACTGTCATTATTTTCCAATGATATGATAGTTTACATATGTGCTCCAAAATTCTACTAGGGAATCTCTCCATCTGAAAAACACATTCAGCAAATTAGCAGGATACAAGATTAACTCAAAAAATATAGTAGTCCTGTTATATGCAGACAATTAAGCGGCTTAGACAGAAATCAGGGTAATATCATCTATAGAATAGCCACAAACAATGTAACAAAGCTTAAATTAATGTTTACCAAACAAGTCATAGATGTATATAGCAAGCACTTTGTGTCTTTAAAGCAAAATATTAAAGAAGATACCAGAAAATGAAAAGATCTTCCATGATCTTAGATAGATAGGATAAACAGTAAAAATGACAATCTTGCCAAAAGCAATCTACAGATTCAATGCAATCCCCACTAAACCCACAACAATTTTTCACTGATTTTGAAAGGATAATACTCAAATTTATATGTAAAAACAAAAGACCCAGGATAGAAAAAAAAACCAACTCTATGGGCACAAACAATAGGCAGGTAGAAAAATGGAATTGAATCAAAAACCCTACCTAAGAACACCTGGTTTTTGACAAAACAGCTAAAAGTATACACTGGGAGGAGGAAAGCATCTTCAACAAATGGTTCTTGCACAACTGGATGATAATATATAGAAGATTGTAGATAGACACATGTCTATCACCATGCATGAAACTTGAGTTCAAATGGATCAAAGACATCAACATTCATCCAGCCACACTGAGACTCTTAGAAAAGAAAGTGGTAGGTACCCTTGAATAAATTGCTACAGGAGACTGCTTCCAGAACATAATACCAGTGGCACAAACACTGAGATCAACAATTAATGAATGGGAACTCCTCAAACTGAGAAGCTTCTCTAAGGCAAAGGACACAGTTGACAAGACCAAATGGCAGCCTACAAGATAGGCAAAGGACATCACCAATCCTACATCTGACAGAGGGCTGATCTTTAAAATATACAAAGAACTCAAGGAACTAGTCAACAAAACAACAAATAACTCTATTAAAAAATGGGGAACAGAACTGAAGAAATAAAACTCAGGAGAAGAAATAAAAAATGCTGAAATACACTTAATTGTTCAACATCCTTAGCCATCAGAGAAATGCAAATCAAAACAACTTTGAGATGCCATCTTACTCCTGACAGAGTGGGTAAAATTAGAAACACCAATGACAACTTATGCTGAGAGGATAGACAGAAAGGGGAACACTACTCCACTGCTGGTGTGAGTGCAAACTTGTACAGTTTTATTGAGATCAGTATGGTGGTTCCTCAGTAAATTGCAAATCAGTGTACCACAGGACCCTGCAATCCTCGTCTTAAGCACATGCCAAAATGATCTGCATCCATGTAATAATGACATGTGCTTAACTATGTAGAGTCATTATTACAAATACCAAGAACCTGGAAGCAACTTAGGTGTCCATCAACTGAAGATTGGATAAAGAAGATGTGGCACATTTACACAATGGAATACTACTCTGCATAAAAAAATATGAAATCTTGAAATTCGCAGGAAAATGGATGGAACTTGAAGAAACCATCCTGAATGAGATAACCCAGTCACATAAAGAGGATCATGGTATGGATTCACTGGTATATCAAATTTAGAACTAGAGCAAAGGCTCACCTGCCTGTAATTCACACCACCAGATAAACTAGGATACAAAGAGGTGTCTCAGTGATTCATACAAGTTCCCTCACAGAAGAGGAAAGGTACAAGACCCCCTGAGCATAATGGAAGTGGTGGGGCAGTGAGTGGAGAAAGAGCTGGGAGAAAGACAAGAGGAGGAAAGGAAAGCACGTTGGCCTAGGAAGATTGAGTAGGATAGGAGATGAGAGAAAGAGAAAGAGGGAGAGAGAGAGAGAGAGAGAGAGAGAGAGAGAGAGAGAGAGAGAGAGAGAGACCATACAAGCAGGAGTCATTATAGGTTAGAAAAGAAAACTGACTCTAGAGAAATGTCCAGTGACCTACAAGACTGACCCCAACTAACAATATGAGCAACAGTGGAAAGGCTACCATAAATTTCCTTCCCTGATAATTAGTTTGATGAGTAACTTATCCACAATTACAGAGACCTCATCTAGTAGCTGATAGAAGCAGAAACAGACATCTACAATTAAACACTGACTCAAACTGGAATCCAGATGCAGAGAGGAAGGACCTGAGCAGGCTACAAACCCACACGAACAGCTGACCTGAACAAGGGGGAGCTGATGAACCCCCAGACTGATAGATGGGACCCCAGCTTTGGACCAACTCAGATCCCGTGAATATAGGTATCAGTTAGAAGTCCTAGGCAGTCTAAGAGTCCTCTAACAGTGGAAGTTGGATGTATCCCTGGTGCATAAAAAGGACTTTGGGAGCACATTCGTGATGGATGAATACTCCCTTAATGTAGAGGGAGGGCCTAGTTCCTACTCTAAATGACTTTACAGATTTAGTTGTCCCTTCCCAGAGGCATCATCCTACATGTGGAGAAGGAGGCAGGACAGAAGGGGGCAGGAGGGTGGGAGAGTGGGAGGGATGGAGAGAATGAGCAAGAGGGAATTGTGATCTACATGTAAAATAAGAAAAAATAGACTGGAAGCAGGTGACACATATGTAACTCAGTTATTTATTTTTCACACATAGAGCATTTCTCTGATAAAAAGATGATATTTAATAAATTTTTTAGCAATGTGAATTATAGAGGTGAATAACCTTATTTGAGTTAAAAATAAAATTGACATTAAAATAAAAAGTAATAAAAATATATGTGATAATATTGCATACTTAAATCCCTAATATGTAATCTGAATGGATTTTTCATGGTATAGAGGATCATTTATTCAAAGAATTATACATATACATAGATTATCTTGCATATTAATCCCAGTGATCCATTTAAATACTTTAATTACAAAATTAGATCGTTTGACATAATTGATCCCACAAGGTGGCACCAAACTTCAGATATTCTGGATGACATAAACATTGTTTTCTAAAACTAAATTGTCAAACATCCAGCTGATCTCACATCAACCACTTCCCAAAGGTGGCTCCATGCCAGACTAAAGAATGATGTTTTCATCATTGAATTAAGTAAGTCAATTACATAATTAAAAAATTAGATGGTCTTGCATTCTTGACTCCCACAATGCCACAATGTGGTG
This sequence comes from Cricetiscus sungorus, assembly GCA_030556225.1. Lineage (NCBI taxonomy): Eukaryota > Metazoa > Chordata > Mammalia > Rodentia > Cricetidae > Cricetiscus > Cricetiscus sungorus. The sequence goes on from JANBXA010000424.1 coordinate 415,511, forward strand.
CAAAAATTCAATCATCATAAATTAACGTCCTATTTCAATGATTAAATAACTACATAATCAGTGGATGAGACGGTCTGTCATCCTAAACACCCACAAGTTGTCACTTACTTGGTTCCCACAAGATTTTGACAAACTAAAGGAATGATGGTTTAATCACAGATTTGAGCACTAAGATGTGCAAATAATTAAATGTCACTGTGTGTCCAAAGTTTAAAAAGATATCATATAGTTGTTGTTGGGTAGCTGCCTCATTAGAAATTAATTGTTTTCCAATTATTCCTCAGTGTAGTCTAACAAATGGATTAACTCCTTCCTGAAGGAAGTCAACATTGGAAAACTCATCTTTTGTTGAATTATTTTGAGTCTTTTTATCTTCTCAAACCATTGTATTACTTCTTAGGGAAGATGATATTCCTCAACAAACTGTTAGTCCAAAAACTGTAATCTCATATTAGGTAATCTTGAATTGGATAATATTAATAGGTATAGATCAACTTCCTGGGATTTGGCTATGACTTGGTTAGGAGAACCAATTGCCACAAATGCCGTCATTAAATGTTGGATGAGATACTTATCTTGGAGGACTAAAATAGCCAATCTAAGTTGCTCTCTGGTTCTTCACCCATGATACGAGAATAGAATTCCAGCAGGGTTGCCAGGCAACATCTATGATCAAACATTCTGTCACATTCCAGCAAACCTCCCACTTGCTAAAATGCATACCCACTAGTGGACTAACCTTATAGCCTCACCGAATTTCTCACAAGTTGAAAGCTCTTTTCTGAGTTATACTTTTTTGAAGTTTGTCAAACAACTGCATGCCTATAGCAATTTACACATGAAAATGAAAGCATCATTATGCCATTCAACTGCATTGATGAGTATTTAATCATATTTCCTATGCTCCAATTTTCTTATTTCTAGAATGAAGATAATATCATTATTGACCTCTACCTTAATCCGTTTCTATTTACTGGGATAAAAATAAGCTCTGCTTCATTTTCTTAACTTTAGAAGAGCTTGACCAAATGGTGTAGGTACAAATATGCAGAGAAAGTAGGTGAGTGAACAATTGTAGCTGTGCACAAAGGCACAAAGTGAAGCAAATACACACCCACAAATATATAGGACACATAAATGCCAGTCATATTTAGAAACAGCCATATTCACAGATCTTCCATGCAAACAAGAACAAATAGGTAACTCAGCACCCCTGAACAATTACACTAAAATCATTAGGAGGATTTCCCAAAGATGACTTTGCCCACAGACAACAGGAAGAATTCTAGAGAATAAAACATTCATATTCCCAAGAGATGGGATTGGTATTTTTTGGATGTTTGATGTGCTATGGATGTTTGTCATCATTTAGTGAAAATATAAGACAAAAAGGAATATAAACTTCAAATATTTTACATTGATATGGACATTGGTATATAAATACAAATGTAACGTTGTTTTTGTTGTAGTGTATATATGTTTCTATTCTTCAAAATGAATGAATAATTAAGAAATACAGGTTACTAATTAGTCATCTATAATAATCAAACTTGTGCGGTATGGTTTCAAGGTAAAACAGATATATTTCGATAGATAGACGATATTCCAACACCATGGAGACATACGGGATATGGCATTTAAGGTGTTTAATAACCTATGTCTTTTCATGACAGTGAGACATGTCTGATCCAGGCAGCACCAATTTATTTGATAAAAGAATGATCGCATAGAAGAACCTCCATATGGAGTTTGTTTCATTATGTCAGTACTAGTCATTTGGGCAAGAAACTCTAGCCTTGACTGGTGATGGTATAATGTGCAAACCAAGCAAACCGGATTCACTTTAAAAAATATCTCTGAAATTTGCCATGACAAGATGGGACAGTCCTTACAAATTCCTGTTTCACAGGAAAATCTGCCAGAAATTCTGGCCTACAGGACAATAACGAATGCCCCAACATTATAGAGGAACTTTGGTTGACTATTCAAGCTGCCAGCTTTCTCTGTTGTTTCTAAAGATTTGGAGGTGGCTTATATAGCACTTCCTGTTTACTCAGGAAATATTATGTTCTTATGGAATCTTTGATGGAGCTGAAGATTTGATAGTTATAGTTACAACTTTCCTTAGTTATGATACCACAAGTTTGGTGCCATATTTGAGATTTAATATGCAAGGCCTCAAAATATTTATTTGTTTAATTATTTAAATAAATATTTCAAGAAGATTTCAGTCTGACTCCACAATGTGGGATTTAAGTATGCAACACCATCTCATTACTCAATTATTTTATAATTATATGTTAATTATTTACGCTGATGATAATGCCCTTCTTCATCAATGGAGTCTGGTCAGTCCTCCCAGGGAGTTGATTGGGTGGCACTATTTAATTATCTATGTATTATTTCCCTGACAATCACTGGAGTTGGGTTTCATTTATGGAAATCCAGAATGCAGGACAATCCCAATATTTACTTATTAGATTACTTAAAATATGCTGTGGTCATAGATTAGGAGTTTGGCTCTGTGGGATGCACATAGCAGATGGTTGGTGCCAGAAGCAGCACACAGAGCTTGAGTGACACTGTAAGATCCAGTGATTACTGATTACATATTAATAGATTTTAATGATTAAACAATAATACTTTAAAAAACTGGACAGTTTTGCATAAGCAATTTCTGAGATGATGAATCAGAACCAACACCTGAAGGACACAGTCTTCACCAATTTAAAAATTCAGAAGTTTAATGATCATTTGAACAGAGGATCTTGTGTAAGGGTCTCTGTCTGCCTAATGTCATGACACTCCCCCAAGTCACTGCAGTCATGTTGAGGCTACTATGATGGTTGGGATCACAGGAGCAGGGGCTGCTGGCAGAGCCAAGAGAGAGCAGCTTCACATACTGTGATGTAAAACCCAGCAGTGCTGCCTTGGTGACCACTATGATGCTGACTGTGCCTCTGGTGCTATTGCAGGTCCTTCTCATAGTAGAGGGCAGTGAAGGGCAGGATATGGAGGAAGAGCTACAAGGTGAATTCTGTGACTGCCACACTCCACAATTGGGTTGGTCATAATGACATGATTCCCCTAGTTGTGACCCTGGCATCTTCCCATTTGGGGAATATGCCTTACTGAGAGAGAGAGAGAGAGAGAGAGAGAGAGAGAGAGGAGAGAGAGCTACAGAGACAGAGAGATACAGAGAAATAGAGGTACAAAGAGAGAGAGGGAGTGATTTGTGTCATGCCTGGCATGTCTTTGAGCTCAGAGCTCCCCACATATCTCCACCCAATGAACTCACAGAGGGCCCTTTGTAATCTTAGAGCTGATGTCCTCAGGAAACTTTGTAGAGAGTGAGAATTGGAAAAGATTAGACAATGTTGTCTCCAGGAGCCCAGATCAGTAGTGTTCATCTACCAGTCACCTTAAAGGGTGAAGGTGTGCCTCTGTATTCTGTCAGTGTTCATAGGAAACTGGCTCTCTAATGCTTACTGAAAAGCATTTCCCTACTGAATATCGTATATTATCTGTATACAGACAGTCCTAGATGCTCAGGATGCTGTGGATGAGAGTGTATATAGACACCAGAGAGGGAGACACAGATAGCAGAGGAGGTAGATATGAAGGTGGATAGATACAAATAAAGAGAATACACTGCGTGCACTTTAAGGTGATTTGGTGTAGGATTGTGTTTTTACATGCAGCTTGATGTGTTGTTCCATTTTCTCTATGGAAACGTCTTTCTTATACATGGGTCTGGCACCCTGGAGAGAAATGATGAAGGCACCTTGAGGGCATACTGCGGTGACACTTGGAATTTTGTGAGAAGTCTCTGTGTAGGTCAGGGGAGAATATATACTTTAAGCATCCTGCTGTGAAAACTGAGAATTGTGTATTTTCCCTAGGTGTCTAGTTTGACTTTCCCCAACCTCTTGAATCTCTTGTTCGTATACCAGGACACAGATAGGTTGCAATATACACAAGATACAGAAAGTCTCATGTATGAGAGGGTCTTGAGTACTTTGGAGCAAAGGAAGTTTCTTAACTAGTATCTGGGTAATGGTGTGGATAGGAAGGCTGTGAACAGGAGATAGATTGAAACACACCTGAGTATCTAACAATGGTTGTCAGGGGATGCCTAGGAGATGGTTAGGTAGGGTGCCCTGAGCCAGCCCTTGGTAGTCAAGAGGGCAGGAGGGATGGAATGTTTATTCCTTTAATGTGTCTTTGTGTGCACATCGAGGGAACTGGGGGCAGCCTGCTTCCTGGGACAAGGTCATTGATGTTCCAAGTTCTTTGTTGGTTCTTGCTGCAGAAAATGTGAGGCAGTATGTCCCCTGAACACTTAACAGAGGGGTGTTAAGTGAAGATTTAGACCAACAGTTCTAGTGGCTATTTTCCTTTCTCATCTGTACATCATGAAACTGGATGCCTCATCAGTGCATACTTGGTGTCTGAAATTTGGCTTGTGTCCATGACAGAGAAGCCTTCTGCCAGGTGGGAAGACAGTGGTAAGCTTAGGGCCTCATTGAGGTGGGCTGTCATCACTCTTATGTCACCTGCACACCTTCATATTTTCCCTGACATCTTAGATACCACAACTGCTTCACTACCAGTCCTGTGTCAGACTGGGAGTAAATTTCCTGGCTGTCAGGAATCACTAGAATTTTGGGTTTTCCCAGTGTGCAATGATCTAGCACACCAAAGACCATCCTGGCAACTGAGGTGATTACGGATGGCCCTGGTTAAGCAAATAGCTTTTGGAACTCAGTTGCTTGTGGCTAGTGGCCTTCAGAATAAATTGGATGGGCAGGTAGGGGCACAATTCAGGTCCAATTATCCATATCCATGATCTCTAAAACTGGATGAGGTTTCTTTAGGCTTCACTAAACGTGGTGTGCACACTTTCCAGTAAGCCTACTGCTGTCCTCTGATGGAGACTTCTGAGGGATGGCATGGTCCAAAAACTGATTGTTTCAGGGCAGTGAAGTAATTAATCCTGTTAATTGTTTGACCCCATCTTTTACTTGTTTTTTGTTGTTTTAAACGGGGCTGAGGGAGTGTACAACAATGTCCTCCAAAAGCTGCCATTTTGCATGAACCACAGCCATCAAACAGAAAGTTTTTTTAGACTATGACAGCATGTCCTCTTATTTCGCTGTCATGGGTGAAGGCTTCCTAGGGTGCAGCCCTCAGGGCTAGACCCTCAGTATCTAATCTCCCTGCTTTCTCCTTGGCACAGGTGAATATTTGGAGAAAGCAGTGTCCAGGTGTCCCAGTCGTGTGCACATGGTCTTCCTTTGCTGTGCACAGGAACCTGTCTCCTGCGTTGAGAGTGGCCATATCAGACAAGATATGGTGACAAGGCTACTATGATGCTGCATCTTGGGGTACACATGGCCTGATGTGGGCAATGCCCTTTCTATTGCCTACAGCTTGTCTCCGGTACCACCTATCACCCACCTTTTTCCTGAATTTCCCCAGCAGCACCTACACCTAACTTTTGGGAAGCACACACACTGCCCTGATTTCTGACACCCATAACCCCTTTACTGCCATTCTTCCTCATCATCTTCCAAATCATCTGTCTGGATTTCCTATACTATCTTTTAGACACTGTTTTCTCTTAGATAAAACTGAACCAGGAACCTGAGCCCTCAACTTTATCATGAACCTGATCCCGGATTCTCAACCTAAATCTGAACCTGAATCCTCTCCATGAACCTGAACTTAAACCTTGAACTTGACCTTCACCCTGAGAAAGAACATATACACTTACCCTGAACCTGAAAATGAACCTGAATTTTTAACCCTCATACCAAACCTGAACATGAACACTAAACATATCCATCTCTCTGAAGCTGAACTTAATTTCTCTCTATATACCTGAACCTGAAGTTGAAACTGAATAAGGAACCATTACCTTTACCTTGAATATGAACCTGACCCTGAATCCTCACTCTGAACCTGAACCTGTACACTCACCCTGAACCTGAACCAAGAACTTGAATCAGAACCATAATACTCTACCTAACATTGAACCTGAACTCTCATTCTCAACCTGAACATGAACAGGAAACTAAACCTGAATCTATGAATCTGAACCTGAACACTTGCCCTGATGAGGAAACTGAACCTGCACCCTTCACCTGAACCTGAACATTGAACTTGAACCCACATGCTCCACCTGTACCTGATACTGAACACTCACCCTGAAACTGAATCATCAACCCCCCACCCTCACTCTGAACCTTAACCAGAACCTGAGCCATCACCCTGAACTTGAACCTGTACCTGAAACTTCATCCTGAAACTGAACCTAAACCTGAACTCTTAATATGAACCTAAACACAAACACTCAATCAGAAACTGAACCAAGAACCCTCATGCTCACCCTGAACCTGAACCTGAACGTTTAACCTGAACACTACACTGAACCTGAACCTGAATGCTCACATAAACCTGAATTGAAAAATCACTCTGAAATTAAAATCTGAACCCAAATTTAACTTGAACCTGATCCCTCACCCCAAAACTGTACCTGCACCAAAACTGAACCCAAAACCTGAAAACTCACCCTGCAACTCAATTGAACCCTCAACCTGAGCCTTAACATAATCCCACACAGAACACTCTCACTGAATCTGAACCTTCATCCTCAACCTTAACATGAACATGATCTCCCCCTGAACCTGAACCTGAACATTCACCCTTGAAATGAACCCTGAACCTGAAACTGAACTTGAACGCTCACCTTGAACCAGTACCAAACCCTCAAGCTTAACCTGAACCTGAACCCTCAACCTGAATCTGAGCCTGAACATGAACCTACACTGTAATCTTGAACCTGAACGTTCACCCAGAAACTGAACCTGAACACTCACCTTTACACTGAACTTGAACCCTCAACGTGAACTTTCACCCTGAAACTGAACCTGAACACTCAACTTTACACTGAACCTGAACCCTCAGCCTGAACATGAACCTGAACTCTCAACCTTAACCTGAACTTGAAACCTCACCCTCACATTGAACCTGAAACTGAACCTGAATCTTCAAGCTGAAACTGAATCTGAACACTCAACTTTACACTGAACCTGAACCCTCAGCCTGAACATGAACCTGAACTCTCAACCTTAACCTGAACTTGAAACCTCACCCTCACATTGAACCTGAAACTGAACCTGGATCTTCAATCTGATGCCTGAAATTGAACTTCATGCTGAACCTGAATCTGAACCCTGAACACTATTCCTGAATGTGAACCTGAACCCTCACCCTCAACCATTAACCCTCAGCATGAACCCTCACCCTCACCCTGAACCCTCACCCTCACCCTGAACCTGAACATGAAATTGACCCCCAAATTCTCACCTGAACTGTCACCCTGAACCTGAACCTGAACCTTCACACTGAACCTGAACCTAATTTCAAAACCTGAATCTGCACCTGCACCCACTTTATGCACTGAACCTGAACCCTCACACTGAACCTGAATCTGAAACCTGAATGTGAATCCTCACCCTGAACCTGAATCTGACCTTGATCCAGAAACTGAACTGTCGCCCTATACCTGAACCCTCACTCTGATCTGAACTTGAACCATGACCATGAAGGTGAACATGATTCTTAACATTCACCCTAAACCTGAGACTGAACCCTCACTCTGAATCTAAACCACATGCTGAAACATAACCCTAACCCTAATCCTGAACCTGAACATATACTCAAACCTAAACACTCACCCTGAAATTTTACTTGAACCCTCACCCTGATCCTGAACCTGAGCCCTTAACCTGATCCTGTAACTAAACCCTGAACCTGACCCTCACTCTGAACCTGGAACTGAACCCACACCCTGAACCTAAACAAGAACCCTGAAAGAATCCATTCCCTGGACCTGAATGTGGACACTCACCCTGAACCAGAACCTGAACATGAAACCTCATACTGAAACTGAACATGACCACTCTCTCTGGACCTGGACCTGAACCTGAACCCTCTTCCTGAAACTTAACGATAACCAGATCACTCAACAAGAATCAGAACCAGAATCCTAAACCTGAACCCTGAACCTGAACCATGAACATGAACTCTGAACATGAATCTGAACCTGTACACACCCTGAACCTGAATCAGAACACTGAATTTAAAACGAAAACTTAAACCTGAATATGAATGGAAACAGAAACCTCACCCTGAACCCTCACTCTGAACAAGAATCTGGACTGGAAACTGATCCCTACCCAGAACCTGAACCCTGAAACAGGGAGGGCCGGGGCGGGGTCAGTTGTTTAATAGACTTCATAATAAGTATAACTAAGGTTATCCCATTAGCCGGTATGCTTATTTTAGAATATGGGAGGTGTTCAAGGCTGTCACAGAATGTTGGATCATAAATGTTGCCTGGCAACCCTGCTGGAATTCTATATTCTGGTATCATGAGCCAAGTACCAGAGAGCAGCTTAGATGTAGTGTTATCACTGGATATCTTATTGTTCCAAGATAAGTATCTCATAAAACTTATAACGACATCATTTGTGTAAATTGATACTTCTAACCAAGTCATAGCCAAATCCCTGGAAGTTGGACTACAGCTATTAATATTACACAATTCCAGATTACCTAATATCAGGGAATATAGTCTGTGGAAAAGCAGTTCAAAGACTTTTGTTGATGAATATCATCTTCCCCAAGAAGTAAAACTATGGATTAAGAAGATTAAAAGATTCAAAATTATTCAACAAATGGTGAGTTTTCCATTGTTAGTGTTCCTACAAGAAGTTTTAATCCACTTTTTAGACTAGACTGAGGGATATTTGTTTAGCAGTTCATGTCTAATGATGAAGCTGCCCAATATCAAATATCTAATATCCTCTTCAACCATAGATCTGTAATGACATGTAATCATTTACTAATTTTACTACTGAAATCTGTAATTAAATTGTCACTAGTTCATGGTGTTTGGCACAACATTATGGGAGTGAAGTAAAGGCATCTTGTGTGAATCCAGTATGGCCTACTATATCATCCTCTGTTCATGCAATTGCTTAATAATTAAAATAGGACATTAGGTAATAGATAAGTGGATTTTTACACTTTGTTGGAGACAATTGTGGCAAGTCATTTCATTAATTATTTAAATCATTGATAGTATCATTTTCTTATCTCTCCACAGATGAATTATGAGATATTATCTCATTACTCATTCACTATATTGTTAAAGTCTATGATTAAATAATCAATGATCTCGTGAGATTTGCCAAGTCTTGTAGCAGTCAAGTATAAAATACCATCAAATAATTCAATTTTTTAATCATTTTTTTATTTATTAAAATATGTCATTATTTATTCAGTGATCACTGGAGTTTGAGCCTCCTTGTGAAAGTCTAATGTGCCAAACTATCATATCATAGGATATTATACTGATTTACCTATAAAATTGGTCATTAAATAATCGAAGATCATTGGAATTGGGTTCTACCTTGTTTGATCAATTTTGCCAGATGATGTAATTATGTAACTAAATTAATCAAAAATATGATGACATTATGGACCATTAGTCAGGTTTGGAGTCAGATTGTGGGAGTTGATGATGTGAAATCATATCATTACTGGGTTACTTAGTCATTTAAATAGATCATTACATCAGCCGATACTTCGAGTTCAGTGACACCTTGTTGAAGTTTATGTGCAAGGTTATCTAATTATTTATTTATTTGATTGTTAAAATAAATTATTATTCCAGGAAGAGTTCAGTCTGACTCCACTATATGGGATTTAAGTATGCAACACCATCTCATTATTCAATTATTTTACCATTATATAATAATTACTTGAAATAATGATGATGTTATTCTTCATCACTGGAGTCGGGCCAGTCTTTCCTGGAAGTTAATTGTGTGTCACTTCTTTGACAATCACTGGAATTTGGTTCCATCTTGTGGGCATTAAGTGTGCAGGACCATTCAATTATTTACTTATATGATTACTTAAATGATGATGAGGTCTGGGTGCTGTGTGATTGGAGCCAGGAGCAGCACCCAGAGCTTGAGGGATACTGTGAGATCCAGTGATTACTGATTACATAATTATAGATTTCAATAATTAATTGATTAAGTAATTTTAAAAACTGAAATATTACGCATCATCAGTTCCTGAGAGTATGCACCAGAACTGAGCCATAAAGGAAACAGTCATCACCAATTTTAAATATTCAATAATTTGATAATCAGATGATCAGAAGTTCCTGTCTAATGAACTCTGTTGGGTGGATTTCATGACAATCCAACAAGTCATTGCAATCATGGTGAGGCTGTTCTGGGGGACAGGTCCACATTAGCAGGGGCTGTGGCAGCAGTGATGGAGGAGCCTTCACCTGCAGAGCCAAGAGAGAGCAGTTCCTCACACTGGGTGGTGTCATCTCCAGCAATGCTGCCTCGGCAACCACTATGATGCTTCCTGTGCTTCTGGTGCTGCTGCTTGTCCTCCTCATAGTAGAGGGCAGTGAAGCAGGAATGTGGATGAAGAGCTGAAAGGTGCCACTTGAGATTGCCACACTCCACATTTGTTTGGTAATATCATGATGCTTCCTCCAGGTGTAACTCTGGCCATTTCTAGAATTGACCTCCCATGTGGGGAATATGCCCTCCCGAGAGAGAGAGAGAGAGAGAGAGAGAGAGAGAGAGAGAGAGAGAGACTATGTGTGTATTTGTTCCATGCCTTTCATGACTAGGAGCTCATAGCTCCCCACATATCTCCACCCAATACACCCACAGTGGGCCCTTTGTAATCTTACATTTGATGTCTCAGGAAGCTGTGTAGAGTGGGAAAATGGGAAGACATCAGATAAGGTAGTCACTAGGAGGCCAGGGCAGCCGTCTTTACCTAGCAGTCATCTTAGAAGATATCAACAGTCTGAAGGAGAATCTCTGTAGTTTGTCTGTGTTCATATGAGACTGGCTCTCTTTTGTGAATGGAAAAAATTTCCCTACACAATACAGTATATCCTCTGGGTAATGCTGTCCTGGATACCACAGATGGGATTGTATATAGGAGCCAGGGAGGGAGACACAGACATTGAAGAAGGTACTTATGAAGGTGGACAGACACAAGGCAAGAGGGACCTGTGTGTTCAGTTTCAAGGGTTTGGTGTGGGATGGTGTTTTATCTGCAGGTTGATGTGTTGTTCCATTCTGTCTGTGGGCACTTGTTTCTTGTATAGGTGTCTGGTGTCCTGGAGGTAAATGATGAAGGCACATAGAGGGCATCCTCTGGGGACACCTAGGATATATGCTATAGACACCATGTCATGACAACAGAAGATTGTGTAATTACCTAGGAGTGTAGCTTGCCTTTCCTCAGAACACTTGAATCTCTTGTGTCTAATACAGTAAACACATAGGTATATTTCTACATAAGCTCCAGAAATTCCTATATATGAGTGTGTCTTGTGGACTTGGGAGAAGGGAAAGAAGTTTCCTAAGTAGTGTCCGGTGGAAAGTGTGGATTGTTATGCTGTGAACATGAAGCAGCATTTAACAGACCTGAAAATATCTAACAATGGGTTTCTGGTGATTCCTAGGATATGGTTTGGTAGGGGACCCTGAGCCAACCTTTAGTAGGCAAGGAGCCAGGAGGGATGGAATGTTTATTCTTTTAATGTGTCCTTGTGTCCACATCTAGGGTACTGGGCAGCCTGCTTTCTGGGACAATGTCAAGGTTGTTCCATGGCACCTGATGTTTCCTGCTTCAGATTATGTGGCGGTAACATTCCACCTAAAAACTAATGGAGGGTACTACGGGAATGAAGACCAAAATTTCAGGTTTGTCACCTGTACATCACGAAACTAGTTCTCTCATGAGTGCACACATCTGCCTTCAGTTTAGCTTTTTTTCCATCTCATAGTAGCCTTCTGCCAGGAGGGAAGTTAGTGCTAAGCTTAGGGCCTCAATGAGTTTGGTTGTCCTCATCCCCATATCACCTGTACACCTTCCGATTTGCATCTACTTTTGTATACCACAACCCTGCCTCCCTCCCAGTCCTGTGCCCATCTGTTAGTCTATTTTTGGCTCTAAGTTTTAACTATAATTTGTTTTTCTACAGTGTGCAATGATCTAGCTGACCAAAGGCCAGCCTGGCAGCTGAGGTGATTATGGATGGCCATGGTTAAGTAGATAGATTATGAATCTCAGATGTTTGTAGGGAGCGGCCTTCAGAACAACTTGGATGGCCAGCTAGGGGCATCACTCAGGCCCAGTACCCACGACAATGAGATTTGTTGTTAAGCGCCTCCCTTATGCTACAGAATGGGATGATATTTCTGGAGGCTTCACTAAGGCTGGTAGGAAGGCTTGTTAGTAAGCCTAACTCTGTTATCACTTGGGGTCCTCTGAGGGATGGCAGGGTCCAAAAACAAATTGTATCAGGGTGGTGAATAAGATTACCCTGTGAGTTCTGTGACCCACATCTCTCCTCCACACCCTGTTTCTCAACAAGCCTTGGAATTCAGACCTTGCAGCAAACCATGTGTTCCATTTCTTGATTGCCTTGTTTGTTTGTTGGCTATTTTGGAGTAGTATGCAAAAGGAATTTGCAAGTTTGTTTTTGTTTGTTTATTGTTTTTTGGAAAGACCTGAGGGAGTGTACAACAATGTGCTGAGTAAGTTGCCATTCTGGGTTCACTAATGCCATCAAACAGAAGGTATTTGCAGAACATGTCATCATGTCTTTGTATTTCTTTGTCATGGCTGCAGGGTGCCTAGGGAGGAGCTCTCAGTGCTGGACCTAAGGACTTAAGCAGGTTTCCTGCATTCTCCTTGGCACAGGAGAGAACTTAGAAGAAAGAGGGTCCCGGTCCCACAGTCCAGGCACCAATAGCTTAGCTTGCTGTGCCCAGGTAATTTGATCTCCTTGGGCCAGTGTGCCCAAATAAGGCAGGATCAGTGGACAAGTCTACAAAGATACTTCGCCCTGAACTACATCTCACCTGATGTGTGTAATTGCCCATCCCACTGCCTGCAGCTTGTGCCCCCATTTGTTCCTTAACATCCCCAGCAGCACCCACACCAAAGTTTTGGAAACTCAAAGTGCCCAGTATCTCTGGCCTACATTCAGCATCTCAGGAACAGATTGTTATTTTCTTCCATCCATAAATATTTGACTGCCATCCTATCACCTCATTTTAACAGTCTTCTATCTGGCTTTTCTTTAGTTTCTCTTAGACATTATTTTTTCCTTGTTCTAGGATACAGGTTTATTTCAGTGACTGAGAACCCTTAGAAAAATTTTCTGATCTAGAGAACAATACCTGAACTTTTGAAGTGGTCTGGGAGGCACTAGTCCAATAATCATATTTAAACAGGTATAAAATTCAAGGCAAGGAATCTGAGTTTAAGCATTCAGAGTAGAGTGTGGACTAAAGAGTATGCAAAAGATCCCAGGCAGATCTGTAGATACCATGCAGACCAGTTCAGGGTTTCTTGTCCCTAACTCCCCAATAGGCTCCCTCTCTGATGTAGGTTACCCATGCTATTGGCATGTCCTGAGTTTTGCTAACTACCTCACCTTGCCATACATCTGGAAGAACAACCAAGATCAAGGTTGAAAGCCTGCTGTTCTGCATTTCTCTGTCCAGGTATCATCTCAGCTATTGCAATACTTAGAGAAGTTTCTGATCATAGCTCTCTTTATACATATACATATACATATACGTGTACATGTACATGTGTGTGTATATATATTATGCATTGTCTTGGACAGGAACTTCTCGGAGAGGCCATGAGAAGTCCCAGTGTTATATTAGAATATTAGTGTGTACTATTGTGGTGGTCTGCAAATGTTTTTATATGGACTTAGAAGTTAGCATTTTTAAAAGTCTTCCAATGTGCCAGGCTTCAGCTCATGCTAAGGTGGCCACAAATTCAGCTGTGAATTGTCGGTGTGTGTGTGTGTGTGTGTGTGTGTGTGTGTGTGTGTGTGTGTGTGTGTTTATATGTAAGGAGGCAGCTGCCAAAATTATATATCGGCTTGCATCAAACAACATGGATACACAATGTCAATACCAACTTCGAAGACTGTACTCATTGTGGCTACGATAAAATTTGGTGGCCAGGTGACAATTTAAGTAGAGAACCATTGACCATGCCAATATATCACTGCCGCATAATGAGAAGTCTTTGGATCTGGCTTGTAGCCAAGTGTCAATGAGATTTGTTCTGAGATTTCTAGACTCTCTGACAAATAAGAGTGAGGTTCTCTTCAGCTTTCTCTATGATTTTACCCTCAGGAATGAGGTAGTGGAATTTTTACTGGGTGAGTGCCCCATTTTGATGTAAATGAGAATCTTATGCAATCTTCAATACCAACACTATTCTAGTGAATCAAGCTTGGAGAAACCTTTCTGGTTTTCATTTTCTAAATTTGTGCCTTGCCACATTGGAGTCTTGTGGTAGAAAGATGAATGGGGATTTGAAATGCACAGGACCCTTGAGTGAATGTAAATTGAAGACAGCTTGACTATCTATGTAAAATTCTACCTGTACATAGAATTTTTTAACTGAAGAAGCACATACATTTCTGTGATATTCTTGTAAGGGCATGAATTGAAGGCGATCTCAATTTATCTGGTAATGGTAAGGGCAAATCAATGGAGTTTTAAGATTTACAGAACCAAAGGGATTGCAGCTTCTGAAGGCATGTTTACCTCTAGAATTCTTGACCAAGGCAAAACATAAAGCACATTTTCCCCTTAAACTGGAGCCTAGGATTACCATGGAAACAAAATAATAATGGGACAAGAGTCTATACATGGTGCTGCAAAAAGAGCCACACCTGCAATTGCTCACTCCCTGTCTTCTTAGCTGAAAACTGATACTTCAATTCCAATGAGTGGCACTTAGTCTCCCTAGCTGTTTATATATTATCTTAGGACATCCAGCCATCATGTCCTGAGATCACAACATGACCTGACTGTTCAGGATTCTCCCCATGGAGTTCATGGTGAAATGTTCTTCCTATCAATTCACAGTTTTGTTTTTTATTTTGAGGCCATAATGTTCTTATTTTATTTCTTCTCGTTTCAGTAAATAAAGCCTCCCATTTACATTTGCAATTTTCCTCTAGTTTTATAAATTTACCACTATGACAATATAAACATGAAGTCAAATATCTGTATGGAGATGTGAACCCTACTCAATCATGTATAAAATAATTAATAATGTTGGGAATTGTATAAACTCTATTGCTAAGAAAAAATAATTATTCATTACTCAACATTGATTCTTGATTTTTATATTAAATAATAAAATTTAAAAATTTGTATTCATGTGATTATTAGGACACCTTAATTCATGGCTTCATCATTTAAGGCCACTTTATCATGAATTATTATACAAACCATTAGATATGTACTAATACACACCACAGGCTTAATAAATATGATCTATTTGAATATCTGTCCAACATCTGATTTGTACTTCCTTGGTACTTTTTGTCTTTAATATTTTCCTATGTCCTCTTACTAATTATGATATCTGACTTTTAAATAGTTCCATTGAATTTTCTTCTGTACTACATTTCACTTTTCATTTTTAAATTTCCTTCAATACAACATGTGATTATTAATGTCATTGCCTGATATTTTCCTCTCGTAAAACATTTCTTTTTCTTTTTTAATTTTACATACCAATGCCAGTTCCTTCTCTCTCCCTCACATCCCCCTGACAATCCTCCAATCTCATTCTCCCCTACTTGGCATGAAGGGTGAAGGCTTCTAGGAGGGGTCAATTAAAGTCTGTCAAGTCATATGGAGTAGGGACTAGGCACTCCCTCCTGACTCTAGGTTCAAGGACTAGTCCTCCATGAGGAATGTGCTTCCAAAGTCCTTTTGTGCACCAGAGATACATACTGCTTCCACTGTTAGAGGACACTTAGACTACTCAGGCCTTCTAATTAAGACCCATGTTCAGGGGGTCTGAGTCAGTACAATGCTGGTTTCCCCCCTATCAGTCTTGAAGCTCATTATCTCCTTCTTGGCCAGGTAAGCTGTCTTTGTGGTTTTCTGCAGCCTGGTCATGTTCACCCTCTCTGCTTCTGGATCCCAGTTAGCCTCAGTGTTTAGATGTGGTTGTCTTGTGTTTCCATCAGCAACAAGATTAGTGCTCTATGTTGGTGGATAAGTTAGCTATCAATCTCATTAACAGGGAAGGGCATTTATAGTAGTCTATGGACTACTGCTCAAATTGTTATTTAGGGTCAGTTTTGTAGGTCTCCAGACATTTCTCTGGAGTCAGTGTTCTCTTCAAACCTATGAAGTTTCCCTCCTTTATGGTTTCTATCTCTTGTTATATCTTTTATCTATTCCACCACTGACTCAATCTTCCTAGACCCATATGCTATTCTTTCTCCCTTTCTCTTTCTACTTGCTCTCTCTGAACTCATTGTCAAACTTATAGCAATGTGCTCAAGCGATATTGTTCCTTTCCCTTTCTATGAGGGACCTTTTATGGAACACTTAGATTCCTCTTTGTATCCTAGTTTCTCAGGCGGTATGAATTATAGGATGGTGATCCTTTGTTCTATGTCTAAAATCCCAATTTAAGTAAGTACATACCATGATCCTCATATTGTGATTGGGTTACCTCATTTAGCATGGTTTCTTCAAGTTCCATCCAATTTCCTGTGAACTTCGTTGATCAGATGTCTTTGTTTCATGGATATGGATCATTTGGTATATGCCTGAGAGTGGGATTGACAGATCCTGTCATAGACTGATTTCCATTTTCCTGAGGAATTGCCTTATTCATCTCCAAAATGCCTGTACATGTTTGCACTCCCACCAGCAGTGGAGGAGTTTTCCCATTTTTCCACATTCTCTCCAGCAAAAGTTGTCATTTGTATATGTAATTTTAGTCATTCTCAGAGGAGTATGATGATATGTCAGAATTGTTTTGATTTGCTTTTCCCTGATAGATAATGACTTTGAAATCTTTCTTAAGTGTCTTTTTTTCCTTTTTTATTTCCTCTTGAGAATTCTCTCTTTAGTTCTGTACCCCATTATTTAATATGGCTTTTTGGTGATTTGGTGTCTAGTTTCTTGAGTTGGAGATCATCCCTCTGTCAGATGTAGGGTTGTTGAAGATTGTGTCCCAGTCTGTGGGTTGTGGTTTGTTTTTGTCAACTGTGTCTTTGCCTTACAGACACTTCTCAATTTCAGGAGATAACTTTTATTAATTGTTGATTTCAATGTCTGTGCTACTGTGGTTATGTTCAGGAAGAAGTCTCCTGTAACAATTTGTTCATGACTACCTCCCACTTTCACTTCTAAGAGGTTCAGTTTGGCTGGATTTAGATCCATTTGGAGTCGTATTTTGTGCATGACAATTGACAAGAGTCTATCTGCAATCTTCTACACACCATGATCCATTTGTGGCAGCACCATTTGTTGAAGATGCTTTCTTCCTTCCATTGCATACTTTTAGCTGTTTTGTCAAATATCAGGTCTTTGCAGGTGTTTTGGTTAATATCAGGATATTTTATTTGATTCCATTGTGCTACCTCTCTATTTTTGTGTCAATACCAAGCTGTTTCAAGAACTATAGGTCTATATTAGTGCTTGAAGTGTGAGATTGTGATTATTCCTGAATTTTGTTTACTGTACAAGGTCATTTTATCTATATTATATCCTTTGTTTTTCATATAAATTTGAGTGTTATGCTTCTAAGGTTTGTGGAGAATTGTGCTTCAATTTTATGGGAAATGCATTGAATCTATAGATTGGTTTTAGCAAGATTGACATTTTTACTATGTTTATCCTACCTATCCAAGAGCACAGGAGTTCCTTTCATTTTTTGGTGTCTTCTTTAATTACTTTTTTTAAGGACACAAAGTTATTGCTATATAGATCTTTCACTTGTTTGTTGTTACCCCAAGATACTTTATGTTGTTTGACTATTGTTAATGATGTTGTTTGTCAGATTTCTTTCTCAGCACCCTTGTGCCACACCAGCCCCAGAGGAGACAGTGTAGCAATGGCTGAGAGAAATCTCAATGGCTACCTGTCCAGAGGTTCACACAACATGTGGTTACGCCTCTTTGAGAAAAGTGGTCCAGGTCCCTGCAGGTTCTTGCTTGGCTGGTTGTTTGGAATGGGTGCTAGATGTGTTTTGTGCTATAACAATAATGCTTTTTGATCATGGGTGTGTTGGTCTGTAGGCTCCAAGGTTATCCAAAACCCATAGTGCCAGGTGTCAGCCCAAGGCCTAATAAACAATTGAAGCTAAAGGTGTACAAAGCAGCCCACAATGTGACCTTGCCTATAATCAGTCTACCACAGCAAGGCTACTGTGGGAATTACTAAAATACTCTAACTTGTAATTTTAGGACCCTTGAAACGATGACCACAAGCAGCCCAAAATAAGCAGAGGTTCCCAGTTATGCATTTATTTAGATGTATTTAAGATTTCACACTTCAAAGGGAATTGATGACATCTATAGAATGTCTGTTTATCTTTAAACTGTGACCACAAATCTGTTCTTTGAACATTCTGTATAAAAACCTGATATTTTGACGTAAACATTGCAGCAGTTCACAAACATCTTCAAGTGTGTTTGTGTCTGTCTGTCAAGCTGAAGCCACTCCTGATCTGGACATCTGAGTCTTGGTCTCCAGGCAGAACTGTTACCCACTGAGCAGTCTGCAGTAGTTGGCACCCGAAAACAGGGACCCTTGGACAAATAACTTTTTATTTCTTTTAAAGGAGTGGATAGGCTCTCACCAAGGAGACTGCAGTCCTGCCAGTGAAGATAGGCTGGTTAAGGGTGAGTAATCTGGGAAATTAAGATGGGAAGCTCGGGCTCAATGGGACAGAAAATATTCATATCAATCTTGAAATATATGCTAGCAGAAAGAGCTCTAAAAATGTCTGATGCCACTGCAAATGAGTTTTACTTATTTCTTATGAATGTTCACCTTGGTTCCCTGAGGAAGGTAGTCTCATGTTGGAGGACTAGAAACATGAAGAAAGGGATATGAGAAGGTACACTGCAAAACATGATGAGGAGACTATTTCCCAAAAAGCTTATCCTATTTGGTTGCAAATGTGTGAGATTCTCACTGAGAAATCTGATTTGGTTCTCTTAACTGAAGAGGCCACTTCAGTTAAAAATAATAGTACATGCTTGCCAGCTAAAGCTTAAGGCATGACTCAATTTGATTTAAAGCCAAAAAAGCCCGGCCTTGATGACTTAAATTTAGACAATGAGGATGAAACAGAGACTTCAGACTAAGATTTGGATGAAGATAGGGACCATTGTGGCAGGAGTTATCCAGTCCTTCGTCATTCTAAAAACAAGTCAGAAAAAATGAGAATACAGAAAGACATATCCAAGCCTAAAAGGAAAGAATACCTGCCACCCATAGGTTTTCAAGGGGCAATGGCAGAGGCCAGAGAACAAGGGGACACTTCATTTATGTTCCCTGTGATCTTTAATGGAGATAGTGATGATGAGGACCCTGTGTGGTAACCTTTGCCATTAAAAACTCTCAAGGAGCTAAAGCATGCAGTAAAGAGCATGGGACCTTCTGCACCATACACTATTCAGGTTGTGGAGATGATGGCAAGTCAATGGTTAACGCCTAATGATTGGCACCAAACCACAAAAGCCACACTTTCTCCAGGAGATCATATACTGTGGAGAGCAGATTATGAGGACAGTTGTAAGGTCACAGTACAAAAATCAGCAGGAAAACGAGGAGGAAAAATAACCATGGATATGAAGTTGGGTGAAGGTGCTTTTGTAGCCCCTGCAGTACAAATTAAATTGACTAAGGTTGTATTAAAAGAGATTACAACAAATGCAGTGTTGGCTTGGAGGGCTATCCCTCCGCCAGGAACCGAGGGGAATACTCTAGCAGGGATTCAGCAAGGAAATGAAGAATCCTACACTTCCTTTATTTCTAGATTGGAGGAAGTAATTAATAGGATGCTCCCTGCAGGAGAAAGAACCTCTATTCTATTAAAAACAATTAGCATGGGAAAATGCTAATACATTATGTAAATATTTAATCAGGCACATAAGGAAAACAGGGTCAATACAGGATTATATAAAAAAAAAATGTGCAGATGCCTCACCTGGTGCAGTGCAAGAGATAGCTTATGCAGCTGCTATGCAGGGGAAGAAATTCTCTGCTTTTGTGAAACAGACATATGGGGGAGGCAATGGTAAGAATCCTGCCCCCACTTGTTTTAATTGTGGGGAATCAGGTCATATGAAAAAGACTGTAAAAAGGGAGGCCAGGGTGGAAGTCGTAAAAGGGCCCCTGGCATTTGCCCAAGATGTAAAAAGGGAAGGCATTGGAGGAATGAGTGCCGTTCCAAGTTCACCAAGAATGGGAATCAAATTGAAGATATTCCCATGGGGAATTAAAAACTAGTAAAGGGGCAGCCTCTCAGCCCTGAGAAAAGAGAGGAAAAAACATTAGAGGAGGTTAAAAGTACAAAGCAAAGTATGGTTATAAAGAAAGGGCAAAGAATAGCACAATTACTGCTGTTACCATATTTGAAGTTACCTAATCCTGAGCTACAGACTGTAAGGGGGAAAGGCCAATTTGGCTCCTCAGATGTTGTAGCCTGGGTTACAGAAATAGGAAAACAGAGGCCTTTTAAGAATTAAAAGAATTAATGGACGACCCTTTAAGGGGATTTTAGACACAGGCGCAGACAAAACCTGTATAGCAGGAAAAGATTGGCCTAAATCGTGACCTGTATGCCAAACCTACTCTTCCTTACAAGGTCTGGGGATGGTATCCAATGTTGCAAGGGCCACAGAGGCTGTACATTGGAAATGTGAAGCAAAAGAGGGATTTATTCATCCATATGTAATTCCCTCACTACCTTTCTCCCTATGGGGAAGGAATATAATGGAACATATATGTCTGTAAGACTGAAAACAGAAGGTGAAGAAAATTTTTCCTAGGTGCCATTGTGAGCTGTCTGTATGCAATGAAAATCTCATGGAAGAATGACGAGCCTGTATGGCTTAATCAATGGCCCCTAACAACTGAAAAAAATGCAGGCTATAGAGAAAATAATACAGGAACAATTGCAGGCACATCATCTAGAGGAGAGCTTTAGTCCGTGGAATACTCCCATTTTTGTGATAAGGGAAAAGTCAGGGAAATGGAGACTGTTACAAGATTTAAGAGCAGTAAATGCCACTATGTATGATATGGGAGCACTGCAGCCAGGGCTACCATCACCTGTTGCAGTGCCTCAAGAAAGGAAGGTAATAGTCATTGACTTGCAGGACTGCTTCTTTATGATACAATTGCATCCTAATGACTGCCAGAGATTTGCTTTTAGCGTACCATCTGTAAATTATAAAGAACCTTTTAAAAGATATCAATGGAGGGTTTTGCCTCAGGGAATGAAAAACAGTCCTACTTTGTGTCAGTATTTTGTTGCTAAGGAAATAGAACAATTAAAGAAGGATCATTCTGATGCTTATCTAGTACATTATATGGATGATATTTTAATAGCACATCCAGACAAACAGGAATTGTATAAGTTGGTTGTTAAATTGATTAATAATTTAAAAGATCATGGGTTAGTTGTTGCCCCAGAAAAAGTTCAACAAAAATGGCCAATAAATTATTTAAGTCATACCATGCAGGAAGACTATGTTTCTACACAGAAAATTAAAATTAGAAGAGATAAAATGAGGACTTTAAATGATTTTCAAAAGGTATTAGGAAATATTAATTGGATTCGACCATATTTAAAGATTACCACAGGGGATTTAAGACCGTTGTTTATGACGTTAAATGGAGACCTAAATCCTAAATCAGCAAGGATCCTCACCTCTGAAGCTTATGAGGCCCTACAATTGATAGAAGAAAAGCTGAAAGAAGCAAAAGTAATAAGAATATACTATAACAAGCCCATGAGTCTATTAATTATAAGGACAATATATACCCCAACAGGTTGTATTTGGCAGGATGGAATGTAGGAATGGATCCATCTGCCACGTAAAACTCCAGAATTATTTCAGCATATGATATTCTCTGTGCAACTCTTATAGTAAAAGCCAGAAACAGGTCCAAAGAAATTTTTGTAAGACACATACAGGAAATAGTGGTTCCTTATACTAGACAGCAATTCGAACACTTGTTACAGGAGAGTAATGATTGGGGTTTAGCATTAATTGGATATTTAGGAATTATTAAATTTCATCTATCAAAACATCCAGTCATTGAATTCATAAAAGAAACACCTATAATTTTCCCTTCAAATTGGTCGACAGAACATATAGAAAAGGCAAAAGTCATCTTCACTGATGGTTCCTCCAAAGGAAATTCAGTTATGATTGTTCAGGGGGAACCCCCCCCCATAGTAAAATATGAAAAGGAACTTTCTGCTCAAAAGGCAGAAACCATTGCAGTGATCTTGGCCTTTGAGGAAGTAAAAGAACCATTTAATCTTTATACAGATTCCAGGTATGTGGCAGGATTATATTCTGCTATAGAGACAGCTGTGATTTCTATAAGAACAGAAATTAATGACCTGCTTAGCAAACTAAAAGAATTGGCTCAGAAGAGAAAATTTAAATATCATGTGGCTCATATTAGGGGACACAAAAAATTGCCTGGGTCATTGGCTCAAGGAAATGCAATAGCAGACTTCTATACACAAGTCTTCACTGCTCTTGAGAATGCAATAGCAAGTCATAAACTACATCATCAAAATGCATTTGCTCTAAGGTATATGTTTAAACTAACTAGGGAACAAGCTAGGGAGATAGTCAAGACTTGTCCTGACTGTCCTAATATTGGCAGTATGCCTAAAATGGGAGTCAATCACAGAGGATTGAAGCCTTTGGCCTTATGGCAAATGGATGTTACTCATGTTTCAGAGTTTGGGAAACTGTGTTATGTGCATGTAGTTATAGATACCTTTTCTCATTTGATGGATGCCTCTGCTAGAGCTGAAGAAACTGTGAAAGATGTTGTTCAACATTTGACAGCTTGCTTTGCCTATATGGGAGTTCATTTTAAGATCAAGGCAGACAATTCTCCTGCTTATACTTCCAGAGTATATAAAGAGTTTCTGCAGAAATGGCAGATTGAAGGACCCACAGGAATACCTTATAATCCACAAGGACAGGCAATAGTGAAACAGAGTCATCAGCTTTTAAAAGCTCAAATCACAAAATTAAAGGCTTCAGCATCTTATTTGACGCCACATCATGTATTGACACATGCTCTGTTTGTGCTTAATCAAATGAATGTTAATGATAAAGGTCTCAGCGCATCTGAGAGACACTGGAATACTCAGGCTGCAGCTGAGCCTCAGCCTCTGGTTTACTGAAAGGACCTGCTAATGGGTCAATGGAAAGGGCCAGATGTGCTAATTTCCTCTGGGAGGGGTTATGCTTGTGTGTTTCCACAGAATGAAAGCTCGCTGATCTGGATCCCAGACAGACATATCAGACCCTACCAGCAGGAGACTCTCACGGATAACAAAGGGGCAGAGAAATTGCGAGCTGCAGACAATGGGGAAGCAGCTGACAAGTCTGACGATAACAAATAAAGAAGGTGAAGACGCCTCAGAAGCTGAACATCGGCGGGATGTGCCCACACAGACTCAACTCAAGAAACTACAATGAGAGGCTCTTACTGTACTGGCTCAAACAAAAACTCCTAAGACTCCTGTGCAATTTTTCTTGCTTTTCTTGCTGTCTTATCAATGAATTCTGGGATAAACGGGGAAAATTACTGGGCATACATTCCCAAGCCTGCACTCTTACATCCGATGATTTGGGGAAATACAGAGCTCATTAAAATTATGACTAATGTTACTGATGTGCTAGGGGGAACTCCAGATTTTCATATGGGGATTAATTTATCTGGGAATATAAATTAAGAGGGTAGAGCAGATTCCTTACCAATCTGTATAACTCTTAGTTGTATGCCTCCAGCTGGTTGTTTGCCTGTCAGCTATAGAACTTTTCTCACTAATACTCCTGATAATAAACCTGTTACAAGTCCAGAACAGCTGCATATGTGGCAACAACAAATTGCTACTTTTTGGCACTCTAATTTTAATGAAACTATGGTAGTAAATCAGCCACTGCCTTTTAGGTTGCCACATTGCATGGTAAAATACAAAAAAGATAGCTTATGGGAGGGAAGTGAAGATCAGATGCCTAATTGGCTTCATTGTGGATTTTCTCAAGCTGGAACAAGGTTTTCTCTTTTGACTTCAGGAGAAATTATCTGGGATTTCTCTGTACCATCACCTCATCATGGCTATTCTGGCTACCTTAAGGATCATTTTGTTCAATTTGGAGGATACACTATTCCAAAAAACGAGTCCATAAAGAGATGGTATTCAGCAGGGTGGGTGTCACCTGTATGGTATTTACAAAAACTGGATGGGACAAATGGGACTCCTCAGCCAGACCTCTTCAGGTTAGTTGCAGCAGCCAATTTTATAATATTATAGAAGCAAAGGCTGCCAAGTCAGAGCCTGTTCCTGCCACTGCTTGTCTCTCTTACTCCTATGCCTTAATGTTTGGACATAACAAATTGGTGCATATCAAGAATGAAGGGAACTCATTTTTTGTTAAATGTCGATCCTGCATATTAACTAATTGTGTATAATCAGGTTATGATAAATCCTTTTCAACTGTATTGATTGTTAAAAGGCCTGCTTATATGATGCTGCCAGTAGATTTGGGTAATGACACTTGGTACGATAATTCGGCTATAAATTGTTCAACAAAATTAATGAATTAATTAGGCCAAAAAGATTTGTTGCCTCATTAATTTTAGGAATCACAGCACTGATAGCCATTTTGACTTCTTTTGCAGTTTCTACAACAGCATTAGTAAAGGAAATGCAGACAGCTTCCTTTGTAAATGACATGCTTAGGAATGTCACCTTTGCCTTGTCATAACAGGGTAATAGATCTGAGATTAGAAACTAGAATAAATGCTTTAGAAGAAGCAATAATAGAAATGGGCCAAGACATACAAAATCTTAAGACACAATTAGCAACTAAATGTCATGCAAAGTTCAAGTATATCTATGTTACACCTCTTCCATACAACTCTTCCTTTAATTGGAACAAACTAAAGCACATTTATTGGGAATATGGAAGGATACCAGTTTAACCTATGATATCATTGCATTGCAGGAGAAAACTACAGTCATGAGTCAGAGAAAGATAGATACTAGCATCAACATTTGTGTCTGTCTGTCAAGATGAAGCCACTCCTGACCTGGCCATCCGAGTCTTGGTCTCCCCACAGACCTGCTACCCACCGAGCAGTTGGCGGCACAAATCAATTGATTTCTCTTAGTCCAATCCTTAAAGCTTGCTTTCTGTTTCATGAACCAATACATGTAGAAGGAAACTGTTCTGATTAAACATTTTAACACCTCTTTTACAGGCATGAATGCTCACTAGAAAAAAATATTCATGTGTGCACATCTGTTTGGTTAACGATCTGACTTCCTTTTAATCATGCTAGTTCACTTGTGGATTTGTTACTGTTCACGCTTGTTCCTGAGAATGTTGGGCCCTGGGATATCCTTGTATCAGACTCTACAGAAATTTCTCAAAAATCTGACCTAGGTACTGGCAATGAACTGGTCATAATTCTGCACATTCTCATCAATAAGTTAATAATGAGTTGATCAGACGATCTTGCCTAATGAACTCTGTTCAGCTAATGTCATCGTGTGTCACCAGTATCTGCAGTCCTCACAAGGCAGCATCAGAAGCTGATACCCTTGCAGTGGTGGCTCCATCCCTTCCTCACTACTTCCTTCCTGTGAGGACAGAGAATTCCAGAGGACACAGAGTGTCTTGAGAACTCACTCAATTCCCTCCTCCCTTCGTTCCTGTGAGGACAAAAAATTCCAGAAAGTTATATGAATATACAAATTTTAATATAAATATGAATATATACATGAATATAAATACCAACATATATACATATGTATAAATATATGTATGAATATATGTGAACATATACATGAATTATATACATGAAAAAATATATGAATACATACTCATATGAATAAATACATGAATATATATGGATATAAATATTAATTCATACATTAATATATAAGAATATATACATGAATAAATGTATGAGTAAATATATAAATGTGTTCATGGATATAAAGCAATGTAAATATTAATATATAAATGAATATACACATATGATTAAATACATGAATATACATGAATACATACATAAATACAAATATGGTAATATACATTTTATATAATATTATATATTTTATACATATTACATAACATGCATATAAATATACATGAACACATACATGAATATATACGAATATGTGCATGAATAAATATGAATATATGCATGAATATAAATATGAATATATATGAAGACATACATGAATATATATGAAAAAGTACATGTATATATATACACAAATATAAATACATAAATAAATACATAAATACATATATATATACATATATATGTATGCACATATTATTTTCTTCAAGCGAGGGAAATTTCTATCAAGTTTTATTTTTTTTGGTAAATTTACTTATTTATTTATTTTTTTCAAATGAGGAAGAGTTCCAGCAACGATTTGTTTTTCTTTGCCAAAATTTATTTATTGATTTATTTATTTCAGTTGAGGAAAATTTCTAGCAACATTTTGGGTTTTGGCAAAATATATTTATTTATTTATTTTTTCAAACGAGGAAAATTCCTAGCAATGTTTTTTTTTTGGTTTTTGTTTTTTGGCAAAAATGTTTTTATTTATTTATTGATTTTAAACCAGGGAAATTCCCAGCAACTTTTTTTTTTGCAAAAATTTATTTATTTTTTCAAATGAGGGAAATGTGCAGCAACATTTCTTGGCAATAATTCATTCATTTATTTATTTCAGATGAGGGAGACTGTTAGCAACATTTTTTTTTGTTTTTCAAATATTTATTCATTTATTTATTATTTTAAAGGAGGGAGATTTCTAGCAACGTTTTTTTTTTGCGAAAATTTATTCATTTATTTATTTTCAAATGAGGAAATTTTCCAGCAATTTTTTTTGGCAAATGTTTATTTATTTATTTATGTATTTATTTATTCAAACAAGGAGACTTTCTAGCAACATTTTATATTTTTGCAAATATTTGTTAATTATTTTTAATGAAGGAAATTTCTAGCAATGTACTTTTTTTGCAAAAATGTATTGATTTTTTTCACATGAGGGGAATTTCTAGCATCATTTTTTTTGGCAAGTAATTCTTTTTTTATTTACTTTCTTCAAACGACAAAAATTCCCAGTTTCCATTTCTGTTGTGGTCCACCTTACAAAAGTAAGATAAAAGTAAATTTATCTTGATATAACTTTGTTAATCATAATTTTGGGGCAGCTCTTCCAAGCTGGTTATAAAACACTTGAAGAATTATCGGTGCCTTAATTAATAAAAATCTTATAGAGGTAGTATCTGTATTTGGTGGTAAAAATATAATCATTAGTTCCCCTTTGCTCTGCCATCTCTATAACTTAATGTGTAAATGAGATAACACATCAATGCATACTGATTTATTTATTATTTTCTGGCTTCTCATACCAGTAAATATTTTCACCCTTAATGTACATATATAAGTACATGTTTCTTCTTTTCTATCTTTCTTCATTCTGAAACATTCTATCCTTTACTTTCTTTACCTACTACACATTTTCCATTTCTAATTTCATTTCTACATATCTTTCTTCTTTGTGCTCTTTTTCTTTATCTTTGCTCAAATATTACTATTTTTTCTCATTTTCAAATTTTATCTTTTAAAACTATCCATGAAAGAGCGTAATGTGGATTCTATGAAGTTTGCCAAACATAGTTACTTTAAGCTAGCTGTACTATTAACATCTGGTTTTTGGGAACATGTAGAGTGGTGTAAAAATTAGGAATATATACTATTTCTGCATATATATATATATATATATAAATTAGGCATATATATTTAGGAATATTGTATATATATTTTAATTAGGCATACATATATATTTTTAATCATATTATATATATTAATTAGGTATATATACATATATATTTTAGGAATGTTCTATATATATATTAATTAGGCATATATATACATTTTTAGGAATATTATATACATGTATTTTAATTAGGCATATATATTTTAATTAGGCATGTATTTTTTAGAAATATTTTATGTATATATTCTAATTAGTCATATATATTGTTGAGGAATATTATATATTAATTAGGCATAAAATATATTTTTTAAGGAATATCATATTTTTAACTAGGCATATATATATATTTAGGAATATTGTATATATATATTTATGAGTATGTTTTTGTCAGTACTTGTGAACCATCGATTGGCAGAAGTCTGTTGTTCCTCATACTGAATATTGGCATATACTGAGATTTCAGTACTCACAAGAATGGTGTTTAAACCCAGTGAAATAGGAAGAAAGTCCCGCGTCCCATTTTTATTATGATTACAGATTAAATAGCAAATTTGTATCTTGAAATATCTGACTCCATTTTATGTTTTGGCATGGCGGAAACCCGGCAGGATGTACAACTCAGCCTTTTATATCATTTTATCATGTAATTAGCTGAATAAATATATGTAAGTATGTAAGATAAATTTTCACACACACACACATTAAAGTATGTTTAATATTCAAACATGAATGTGCTAGATAAAATCTTTAAGGCGGTTTATGATTTATAAATATGATATATTCTCATATATATTTACTCTTTTCCTTAGATACAAAATTAAACTATATGTAAATGTTTTGTTTAAAATATTCACCTTTTCAGGTATCATTTTCCATATTTCCAACTTTTGTCATTATTTCTATAACCAGAGAAAAGTTCATAAGAAATTGACTTGATTTGCTTGCAAATTTTCCTAGTTCCTCTCTCCTAAAGAGTTTTGTTCTTCCTGATGAGATTAGAGGTGACATTAGTACCCTGTTAATTTTTGGAAGGAGACTGTACAATAATGAACCTGTTAATACCTGTGCTTTTGGAACAAATAGTTCAGCTGCAACATGCCTTTAAAAAAATAACGTCACTCACTCAAACAAACAAACAGAGCATAGTTCACTAAGGTGCATATCTGTATTATAATCCTTATAGTGATGTGTGTAGCTAACAGGATCTGAGAATTATATGATGAAGGCCAACTATGCTGATGAGAAAACTTATCTTGGTATAAAGAGAAGAAGTAAACCTGGCACAATGTCAAACAGATTTGTGGTGAATATCCATGTGCAAAGCCATCATTGAGAAGGGAAGGAGGAAACTCTAGGGAAGGCAAGTTTAATCATGGCCTAATATCTGTTGAGTGATATTCCTTTAAAATGGAGTGATAGTGCATAGTGGTCACATTTTTGGCTGAGATGTGTTGTCTTATTTCAGTGAAATGGAAGTTAGAAGAGGGAACAGGGATTTTGAAAATGTGGAGCAACCTTGCCTCAAAGGGGAAAAAAAGCTGTGAAAAAAGCTGGTGCAGATATTTACACCAATATTGTGATACTAGATTATGATTACAACACAGTTTAGTGGAGAAAAAAGTGACAAATGTGTGTAATGTTCCTTGCTGCATAGAAATTGGATTCTTATTTGGTAGAAAAGAAGTAAGATGAGGGAGAGAGATGATGCAGAGGCCTTCGTCACCGTTTTGTAATTTCCATTCCTTTGTTGTGGTGATCTACTGAGTAAAGAATAGTGAATTTCAGAATTTCTTGAGCTATATAGAGAGAACTTTCCTCAACATAAGGAAAGAAAACAAAAGCCTGCACAGTGACACAGTGGGCATCTGTGTGGTAGAGGCAGGTAGACATCTGAAGGGAATGTCAGGCTCATGACATTTATTTTGTTCTATGTGCACAATAAAAACTAACACACTTTCTTCTACAAAACAAACTATATGTAGCAAATCCTGGTACAGTTGCAGGACTGGCATTTGCTTAGTGCTTGTCACCTTCTTGGATTTAGGAGTTTAATCAGAAATGAGAAGTATTCAAAAATTGTCCATTTGCATTTAATTTGATTTCAGATTCAGCTTATGTGATGAATGCAGTAAAAATTTTAGAATTAGCAGGACCTATCAAAGTTAATAATGCTGTTTGTTCACTCTTACAAGAGTTACAAACATTAATTTGGTTGAGAAAGGAATGCTTCTATATCGAAAATATTAGAGCTCACACGGTTTTGCCTGGGCCCTTAAAGGAAATGACATTGTTGATCAGTGGACAAGGATGAAATATATTTTTTACAGCTCATCCTTGGACCAGGCTAGGCAATTCCATCAGCAATTTCATGTGAATGCAAGGACTCTTCAACAGAAATTCCACTTGTCCAGAACAGACGTTCGACGGGTGGTTTTAAACTGTCCACAATGTGTAATATACCAACACCCACTTGGTGTGGGAATAAACCCTAGAGGGTTAATGCCCCTAAAGATATGGCAGATGGATGTTACACACATTTCAGAATTTGGAACCTTGAGATATGTAC
The DNA here is from genome assembly GCA_030556225.1 of Cricetiscus sungorus. Taxonomy (NCBI): domain Eukaryota; kingdom Metazoa; phylum Chordata; class Mammalia; order Rodentia; family Cricetidae; genus Cricetiscus; species Cricetiscus sungorus. The sequence goes on from JANBXA010000424.1 coordinate 446,073, forward strand.
ATGTATCTGTGGATACTTGCTCGGATGTGGTACATGCTTCACCTTTGAGCAGAAAAAAGGCCTCCAATGTCATTGGACACTGTTTGGAAGCCTGAGCTGCTTGGGGAAAACCTCAATGGCTAAAAACTGATAATGGACCAGCCTATACGGCTCAGAGATTTACTTCCTTTTGCAAACAAATGGAAGTTCAGCTTGTCCATGGATTACCCTACAATCCTCAAGGACAAGGGATTGTAGAGCGTGCTCATCGCACCCTGAAAGAATGTTTAATAAAACCAAAAGGGGGAGTAGGCCAAGGCCGAACTCCCAAGGAAAGAATATCTTTAGCCCTTTTTACCCTCAATTTTTTAATTTTGGATGTTGATGGTCTTTCCGCCGCTGATCGCCATCAGCGGCAAGGAGGGAGCTTGAAAGGCTATGTGAAATGGAAAGATGTGATCACCGGGTTATGGCATGGTCCTGATCCGGTATTGACATGGGTGAGAGGGTCTGTTTGTGTTTTTCCTCAGGACCGACAAGAACCATTAAGGGTCCTGGAGAGGCTCGTAAGGAAGTGCAACAAACATGAAAAGCCTGCTGTTACTGCTGATCATCAGCCTGATTTGGTCACCAGTGCAGATGGGGCCCATGCCGATTAGGCACTCGGCTCAAGTTTTTCCTAGGTTTTTTAGTATCCTACCAGAATTATTCTTTAGCAGCCAATATGTCTAAACAACTCTCACAGTATCTTTTAGGTAATTGGTCTGCTGACTTTGATGACCTGATGGCACAGCTGTGAGTGGCCATCGTTGCAGTGAATTTGACACGTGTGGATGCGGGACTGGCTGCCAGATTGTCATCATGGTTCCCGTTGCCATGGATCATCTGAAAGAGTGAGCGGGAATGGGAGCCATGGCTGTACTCTTGTTGCTTATCTCCTTCGTGGGCCTGTGGTGCCTTTGCAAGATGAGGTTTGCTCAGAAGCGGTATGCAGCTATGGTTGTCCAGGCATTTACAGCCATTGAAGCAGGACAGTCTCCCCAAGCATGGCTCACAGTCATGAACAAGTATTGATCCTTCACGCTCAGGTTGTATGGCTTAGCACTGCACTCTGAGTTAGCTCTGGAAGTGAGCAACTCCGAGAAGGGCAAGTCTGGTTGCAAGTGGGTTGGTGTCCCAGGCCCCACCTTCAGGAAAAAGATGCTGGACGGGTGTGGCACTGACTTGACTGACTACCAGGATTCAGGGTCACTACAATGTCCACTGCTTTACTGGAGACCAGACCACTATCCTTGCCTGTTGCGTTATTAAAACAAAAAGGGGGAACTGTAGAGAGCTGCGTAGTGCCACGCCTTAAAGTGGTGCTGGCTTCTGCCTTACACCTTCCTGCTGGTGAAGACTCTCTGGGTAAACAAGCCCTTAATTGGTTAAGTCTGTTCAGCCTGTCTGCTTCCACATTAGAGTAGCCTATCTGCAGGGTCCACGTGGCTCACTGGGGTTGGTTAGCTCAAGGGTATTTAAGCCTGTAGAGAGAGGGGTCCTCTCTCTCTCTCTCTCTCTCTCTCTCTCTCTCTCTCTCTCTCTCTCTCTCTCTCTCTGGGCCAGAAGCAACATGTTTTAAGGATCCTGATTAAAACTTCATGAAGAAGATCTACCCGGAGTCGCTGGCGAGGGCAGGCGCGTACACTTTATTATGTCTATTTCAGTTTTCATGTCTTGAACTGTGTGAATTGTTCCTTCAAATGTTTGATTTTTTTTCGTGGCTTTAAATTAATTATTTAAACCAATGAGGATGTGGTCCTTCTTGACTGGAGTCTGGCCAGTCCTCCCTGGGAGTTAAATGTGTGGCATTATTTAATTATCTAAGTATGACTTTCTTGACAATCACTGGAGTTTGGTTCAATCTTATGGAAGTTAAGTATGCAGGACCATTTACATATTTATTTATTTGGCTACCTAAATGATGATGGGGCCATCGATTAGAGGTTTGGCTATTGTGCAATGGACACAGCAGATGACTGGAGACAGAAGCAGAGCACAGATCATGAAGGATACTCAGAGATCCAGTGGTTACTGATTACATAATAATATATTTAATAATTAAGTGATTAAATAATTTAAAATACTGCATGGTTTTAAATCATCAATTTCCCAGAGGACGCACAAGAACCTACACATGAAGGACACAGTAATCACAGATTTTAAAATTTTAATAATTTACTACTCAGTGGAGCAGATGATCGTGTCTATGAACTCTGTCAGTGTTGTTCTTTAGTTAGAGTTATAAGAATAAAAGCTGGAGAAGGGGTTGAGATGATTCGGAATGAGGATCCCAAGTGAGTGGGCTCCCAAGGTAAAGGACCCCATGGGAGAGCATAGCACGTTCCATAGCAGTGAGGGTGACCAAGACAGAAGGGAATAACACACCTGGCAGACAGAGCTTAAATGAGGAGTTTATTTAGAAAGGGGAGTGAGAGGGAAGGGAAGAGACATAGAGGCACTGGGAATAATGATGATGATGACAACAACAACAACAACCACAACAACAATAATAATAATAACAACAACAACAATAACAATAACAACAATAATATCCCGCCCTGGACCGCTCACAACGATCTACACAGGAGGGGCCTCATGGGAAACCCGGCCTCAGAGAACCTGCAAAAAAACAGAAAACAGAAATCCAGAAATTTCTAGAAAAGTAATAAACGGATTGAAATAAAAAACGGAAACACTGGGGCCGAAAAGCAGGAAGCGGCCTCAGGACATGCTGGGAAAAGGAGTCCTGGGCCCCCAGAGTCCAAAACCAGAACTCCCTGGGCGGAAAAGAAGGAAGCGGCCCCAGAGGGTGCTGGGAAATGGAGTCCCAAGACCTCAGAGTCTGAAAGCAGAAGTGCCTGGGGTAAAAAGAAGGAAGAAGCCCTAGAGCGTGCTGGGAAATGGAGTCCAGGAACCCCAGAGTTCAAAAGCGGAAGTCCCTGGGCTGAAAACCAGGAAGCAGCCTCGGAGGTTGCTGGGAAACGGAGTCCCGAGACCTCAGAGTCCGAAAGCGGAAGTCCCTGGGCTGAAAAGAAGGAAGCGGACCCAGGGTCTCTGAGATATGAAGACCCGGAACCCCAGAGTTCAAAAAAGTCCCAAGGCTGAGAAGCAGTAAGCGGCCCCAGGAAATGGAGTAACAGGAACACTAGAAAATAGATGACCGCTCCCCGCAATCAAAAAGAGGTTTAGGTGCTGAAAAGCTGTATGCGAACGCTCTGCATTCTGGGAAATGTAGTCCCATGCCTTAAAGCACAAAACCGGAAGTTCTTCGGCGGATAACCAGGAAGCGGACTTGCTGTGTCTTTAAGCACACTCTATCCCTTGAGGAAGCACTCTTGTCACTCAAGCATCACTAGCCAATCAGGGACACTGAGCGAACCCACCAATCCCAGGTCTGGAAGAGACTTCCTGGAGGCATGCTGCAGGCTTGGATTTATATCAGAACAGGCACCAGAGGACTGATTGCTGCTCTGTGAGTGCTGCTGTGGGGAACTGTGACAGGAGCATGGATGAGCACAGAAGCTGCACTATGGTGAGTGAGGGGATGGGGATGGTAATAAACGGATTTAAATAAATAAACGGATGGGCAGTCATGAAAGTCTGTTTGACAGGTGCTCCAGGAGAAGGCTGGGCTGAAATGTGCTGCCACATTCATTGTGGTCCTAGCAGCTCCCCTGACCAGAGTGCAGCCTATTAATACTTCACCCAGTGGGCTGCTTCTGAGGAAAGGATTTCAATCACAGAGCATTGTGTAGAAACTTTTTGTAGTCAGCTCCATTATGCTTTTGCTTCACAAGGATTGCAATTTACAAAACAAGAAGTGGTTCAGTTATTCCAGTTCCTTCTAGAAGTTCTGCCTTTTACATCTAAGGTTTATGGGTCAGATCTATGTGGAGTTATTACATTTAATTTTTTTGCCATCAAAATAGCTTTTCTTCTGTTTTTAAAACAAAATAAATAAAAAGATCTTATTTTACATATCGATCCCAGTTTCAGCTCTCTCTCATCCTCCCATTTCCCCCAGGGTCCACACCATCCCAACTCCCATACATTCCTCGGGGTGGCTGAAGTCTTCCAGGAGGGATTATCAGAATCTGTCAAGTCCTTTGAGTATTGGCCCAGGCACTCCCCCTTGTCTCTAGGCTAAGTGAGTATCTACATTTGGAGTTAATTTTGTGCATGCTCTAAATGGCATTTTTAATTCTTTTTCACACACACACACACACACACACATATGTGTGTGTATGTATGTTTGTACATAATTATTTGAGTCAGCTTTTCAAAGCCTGACTTTGAATTTTCTCTATAGTGAAGGCTAGCCCCAATGTCATAGAGATCTGTCTGCCTCTGTCTCCCAAGTGCTAAGTTAAAGGCAAGTACCAATAAAGACATGTATAAATGTCATTCTTCTGTTGGACCACATTCCACCATTGAGCTGTTTTGTGGAAGAGTGGAATTGTTGATGTAAAGATTTACCAATTCTTGGTGCATGGTTAGTCTGTCAAAATAGAATTTAGGTGAGAGAGTGCTGTCCCTAAAATGAGAGAGTAAGAGAGAGAGAGAGAGAGAGAGAGAGAGAGAGAGAGAGAGAGAGAGAGAGAGAGAGAGAGAGAGAGGGAGGGGGGAGGGAGGGAGAGAGAGAGAGAGAGAGAGAGAAGAGAGAGAGAGAGAGAGAGAGAGAGAGAGAGAGAGAGAGAGAGAGAGTTTCTTGCTAACCAGTCATATTAGAGATTAGGATGCTAAAATATATTTTGATTCCCAGGATTGTCCAGACATTTGGCTCCAAACCATGGCAATGGACTAACCACTGATTTACAAACAGCCCCAATGCCCATATCCTTTCCATGGATCCCAGTTTTTATAAGATGTTCAAGGATGCATTACTGGGACACAATGAACATTAGATCCTCGTGTGCCGTAATCTAGAGAAAATCATGGCTCTGTCATATGGGCAAGATGAACCCAGTTGACAACTGTTGTAAAAGGAAAACAGTGATGTGTTGAGGGCTGGACTGAGCAAGCAAGAACTTTTTCCTAGGTTCTCACTCATGGAGAAGTAACATAGCTCCTTCTGAAACACAGGAAATTGCTTGGCAGAGCAAATAATAGCCTTGGAGTTCTAGCCTTAGGTGTTTTCCATTAGGCTTTGAGCTGTTGACAATAAAATAGAGCTTATCCTTGAAACAAGGAAGATGCTTGGGAGAGACTGCAATTATCTGTGTCCAGGGCCTTTGTGGAGGGGTTGCTTAAGTTCCCAAGCACACAACTCTTCCCACCACATGGAGCTGTGTTTATTGGGCCCATAACCACTGAGGGCTTAGTCAGTAATGCTATTGCGGTTTCCTATTTTCCTCCTGTGCTTCACTATTTGAGTAGCCTTCTCCAGAGTTTGTCTCATTGAATGGTAACTCCTGTTGACTTCCTAGAAGTCCCCTTCTTCCTTCCATTTCCCCATAGAAGTAGTATATAAGACACAATTTCTCATAAGAAGTTTACTTAAAATAAGACACAGTTTCATCAAAACCTCCCTGACCAAGCATTTATGTTTTCTTTGTTTTGCATTCCCTACTTTTCTCATCTTCTGGCACTTCTTCCTCATGACCTGTCAGTAAATTGTGACCTGCTGTTTCATGTGACTCCTGTACTATGAAATAATTATGGTGCTATCTTTTCTGTTGAAAGCTTATAATGCCTTACTGGCCCAACTTGCAGTATCCTGTCACTATATACATTCCTGAAAGTATAAGCTGGAGTCAGACATTGAAAGAACTTAAAGATGCCAACATATATGGAATTCAAAATCTGTTTTTGGAGCCTGGTTGTGGTGGTCCACAACTTTAATCACAGCACTCAGGAGGCACAGGCAAGTACCTCTATGTGAGCTCAAGGCCAGTGTGGTCTACAGAGATACACCTTCAACACCTAAGTCTATTTATTGCACAGAGAAGCACTGTCTCAAAAAAAACCCTACAATAACAACAACAATTAACCATCTGTTGTAGGTCTCTCCTCTTTGAGCATTAGCCAGAAATGAATGCAATTTGTCATTATAGAGACTTTTTGTTATTTATTTCTTAACTCTTTTGGGCAGTGTCCTCTTCTCATGATACCCCTTCTTAAATTAAGTGACTATATGACCTCAGTGGGTGTTTTTGGGATCAGCCTTCTTAAAAACTTTATTTGTGGATACCAATTATTTTTGTGTATATATGTAATAAACAGAATTCATTAATTTGTAACAATGTTCATTAAATTAAAATATAAATATCTTAATCATAGCAGGAGATTACCCCCATTTTTATAGAGATTATGGGGTGTCTCTGTTTGGAACAAATATCAGTATTTGGAGGGTCAGAAGCAGAACAGTTTAGGTATCCTTTTGACTTAATTTTGTTTGAGTCTGTTTATTTAAGTTCTGAACACATGGAATAATGGGTAGCTAGGTAACATGGCTCAAGATCTCAGTTTACCTAGATGAGTTTTCCTTTGTTTTTTGAGAGAAAGTTCACTATATTTACCTCTTACTGTTGTTTTCTTTTTCTATTTCCCACCTTTGTTGCTTTGCAAATATTGCATACCTCTCTATCACTGCATGTTTGTTGTAGGTATAAAAGCCATGCTGTGTCAGTATGTGACTATGTTTTTTATAATAAGGTGTCAGGAATGTAGTTTGCATGTGTTTGATTCATGTTGCCAATTTATTTTATACAGAATATGCACACTAATGCACCAAGTTCTTATTGATTATTTAGTTCTTTTCTCTTCTGTATTGTATTATGTTCTTGGTGTTTTCAATCTGGGAAACAATTTTACTGTTTTGCCTAAAAAGTACTATGGGTCTTGGCCGGTGGCTCAGCACATATCCTACTTGGAGACCTGAGTTCAGATGCCAAAACCCAAAATTTTAGGCTCAATACAACCTCAGTCCCAGATGCAGGGTCTCTGACAACCTCTAATATAGTACGTATTAATAACACAAGAGATACTTCTCTCACACACAATCTGAATGTACAAAAACTGAGAATGAACTTGTTTTCAAAATTCTTGTTACTATAACAACAATGAGAGAAAACAAGTCACTTTGAATGCATGATTCTAATAACATATTGTTTCTTTTATAACTTCCTAAAATTTTATTTTACATACCAATCCCAGTTTCCCTCTCTCCCCATTTTGGTCCTCAACCTCTATCCCTTCTTTCCCCCCTTTCACTAGTCAGAGAGGGTAAGGCCATCATTCAGGATTCAACAAAGTCTGGCATACAAAGCAGAGCAAGAGGAAGAACCACACCACTCTATCCTTTATCAAGACTGAGCAAGGAATCTCACCATAGGGTCTGAGCAGCAAAAAAAAAAAAAAAAAAAAAAAAACAGTTCAAGCAACTGGGATGGGACCTTGTTTCACAGCCAGGGGTCCCCTAACAGATCAAGTCACCTAAGTGTCAACCACATTAAGAGGGTGTAGTTTGGTGCTATGAAGGTCTCTCAGCTGTCAGTCTATGCTCTGTGAGTTCCAATAATGATAATAGAGTAGGTGGTGTGGTTGTGTTGGAGTGGGATTTACCCTTTTAGAGGAAGCCCATTACTGTAAGGTCAGGCATTGAGGTTTCTTATTCTCAAAATGATACCCAGTGTCAGACAACTCCCTGTTGTCTCTGAGTCATGCTGTAAGGATGCTAACATCAAGGACCACAGAAGACTGCATACTGCCATGATGATATTTAACTGAACCTCTGATATTTTAAGTGTGACACCTAAACTAAGTATTTTCTTTGTAAATGTTGTCCTGGTCCATGGTGTCTTTTAATAGCAATGAAAACCTAACAAAGACAGATGTTGTTTCCAGGGCCTGGGGTATATCTGTGATAGGCTGTCCCTATAGTACAATTTATTTCTGATGTGTTCTCAATAGTGTTGTTCTTGTAGCTTGCCTCTCTGTTTATGTCAGTTTATTGGGATTTCTTCCTCAGGGTTATATGCTACTTAAACAGTAAAGAAATAGTGCATTTGTACCTCCTATTTTATTTATTTCTAATGTGACTGGGTGAATGCACCAGAATTATATGACTATATTGTCAAAGAACTTTACATTTACAATGTGAGTATTATTCTTCTTTGTCACATATGTATGTGTTATTTTAGGATTTAGTGACCTATGAAGATGTGCACATCCACTTCACTCAGGAAGAGTGGGATTTGCTAAATCCTTCTCAGAAATGTCTCTACATAGACGTGATGCTGGAAACCTACAAGAATCTCACTGATACAGGTAAGACTGAATTTTCCTTCATGTTTTAAAACAAGAAATCAAATGTTTCTTGTTTATTGATACTATTCTGTAATTTTAATTGAGAAAAGGGAAAATTGGGTGAATGAGGCATGGTTCTAAGGTTCATTGAAGTTATTAACTTAAATTTTGTACAATTTACAATAATACATCATATGTTTTCTGTTATTTAAGGCTGCATTTGGGATGACCACAATATGGAAGTTCATTGTCACACTTCTAGAAGACATAGAAGGTAAATTTTCATTTGTAAGTTTATGCATATTTGGCTCTGAAGATATTTTAATGTATTCTAGAAATTTTATTGAAGATCCACCCATAAGAAATTAAAAAATTTAGGAAGATCAACAGTGAAATTTAGCACAGCTTAAAGTATAGTGATGGATCTCATTTTCTCCCAAAACCATGTGCCTCATTGAAAGGTAGCTCTTCTCTGTTTGCAAGGCATTCATGCCAAAAGAGCGGGAAACAATGCCTTAACAGATACCACCATTTGCATTATACCACCCAGAGATCTACGCTGTAGATATCCCAGTATGTTCATACTACTCAGATATTTTAAACAATATGCATGTTGTGTTGGTGATAAATATATGTCCAACACCCTCTAAGAAAAAAGTCTATAGTTAATCAGGCATTACTTATATATTTGTGACTTTTCTATGTATATTAAAAGGGTCTGCTTATGAGTGTCAAGAAGGTTGTTGTGGAGAAAGCTTAATCCCTGTAACACATGTCTGTGAGGAAAAGAAAACTCAAAGTGTGTGAGTCCAAAGTGGAAACCTTTTTTTTTTTTTTTTTTTTTTGTTATTCTTACTTTAATAATGTTGAGTCAGGTAGTTGTGAACCATGCCTTTAATTCCAGCATTCATTATGAAGAGCAAGGTTTATCCCTTAAGTTTGTGACCAGCCTGGTGTACATTGTGAGTTCCAGGCTATGCAGGTCTACACAGAGATATTCTGTATCAAAAAACCTAGAAAATAAAAGAATATATTTTACTCTAAATGCAAGCCATGTGAATTTAGAATATGGAAAGAGGCAATGTACTTCTATGTGCTAGATCAGTGAGAAGAAATGAAGGATATTGAGTAGTCCCCACTTTGGGGATATTTGTTGAGTGTGAAACAAGTTTAAAATTTATCAGTATTCCAACATTATCTGAAAGATGTCAACAAACTCACACTGCAATAAATCACTATGACCACTGGAATGTGTGAATGCTTCCATTTGTACTTTTATATTTGGCCAATGTAGTATAATTTATACTATGGAAGAACTGATAAGTGCAATAAATATGGCAAAGCTCTGAGTTGGTCCTTTTCTTTTCAATTATGTGAGAAATCTCATGTAAATAGATGCCATAAATGTGGGCCATGTAATAAAGGCTCTTACTCTGAATCACATATATCTTCAATAAAAACAAAACAATATTTCATGAGGGAAGCATTATGAATGTAAATTCAAGATTTGATTCTTGTTTACAGTTAGGGCAAATTATAAATTTATTTTATACATGTACTAAGTATATTTAGTATCATGCATTTGGTAAAGTTTTACATATGCTAATAATCTTTTCAGGAATGAAAGAAGCTGTAAGTGAGTGAATCCTGTGAGTATACACAATGAATGTGTGAAAACATTTGTGTGTTACAGGCATCTTCAAAGGCATGTAAACATTTATAATGGAGAGAACCCATACAGAAGTCTTCAGTACGGTGAAGTCTTTGCATGTAAGAGTTTCTTCCAACTCCGTGAAAGAACACACATGGTAGAAAAAACCTATGAATGTAGTCAATGTGGTAAAGCATTTGTAAGAAATACTATGCTTAAAATACATATTAGAACACATACTGGAGAGAAAACACAAAACTTTAATCAACGTGGTAAAATCTTTTCAGTATGCAATCATGTCAAAAAATATAAAAGAACACATATTGGAAAGAAACCCTATGAATGTAATCAATGTGGTAAAGCTTTTGCAAGGAATAGTCAGCTTAAAAGACATATAAGAACACATACAGGAGAGAAACCCTATGAATGTAATCAATGTGGTAAAGCATTTGCAAGTAATGATCACCTTAAATGTCATACAAAAACACATACTGGGGAGAAACCATATGAATGTAATCAGTGTTGTAAAGCATTTGCAAGTAATGGTCACCTTAAACGTCATACAAAAACACATACTGGGGAGAAACCCTATGAATGTAATCAATGTTGTAAAGCATTTGCAAGTAATGGTCAACTTAAACATCATATAAAAACACATACTGGGGAGAAACCCTATGAATGTAATCAATGTTGTAAAGCATTTGCAAGTAATGGTCAACTTAAACATCATATAAAAACACATAGTGGGGAGAAACCCTATGAATGTAATCAATGTGGAAAAGCATTTGCAGGTAATGGTGAGCTTAAAAGACATACAAGAACACATACTGGAGAGAAACCCTATGTATGTAATCAATGTGGTAAACCATTTGCAAGGAATGGTGAGCTTAAAAACCATATAAGAACACATACTGGAGAGAAACCCTATATATGTAATCAATGTGGTAGAGCATTTTCATGTGTAAATACTCTCCAATCTCATCATAGAACACATACTGGAGAGAAACCCTATGGATGCAATCAATGTGGTAAAGCTTTTTCAGAACGCAGCCATCTGATACGTCATAAAAGAATGCATACTGGAGAGAAACCCTATGAATGTAATCATTGTGGTAAAGCATTTGCAAGTAATGGTCAGCTTAAATGTCATATAAGAACACATACTGGGGAAAAACCCTATGAATGTAATCAATGTGGTAAAGCTTTTGCAAGTAATTGTGAGCTTAAAAGACATATAAGAATACATACTGGAGAGAAACCCTATGTATGTAATCAGTGTGGTAAAGCATTTGCAAGGAATGGTCATCTTAAAAACCATATAAGAACACATACTGGAGAGAAACCCTATTTATGTAATCAATGTGGTAGAGCATTTTCACATGACAGTACTCTCCAGTCTCATAATAGAACACATACTGGAGAGAGACCGTATGAATGCAATCATTGTAGTAAAGCTTTCACAACACATGGTGGGCTTAAAAGTCACATAAGAACACATACTGGAGAGAAACACTGTGACTGCCATCAATGTGGTAAAGCCTTTGCACATCCCAGCACTCTCTTAAGTCATAAACTAATGCATACTTGAAAGAAACTGAGTGTGTCCCATGTGGTAAAGCCTCTAAGCCTCTCTACATATCATTAGTCTTTATAATCACAAAAAAATCATACTGTAAAGAAACCCTATACATGTAAGCATTGTTGTAAACTTGTGCACTTTGCCTATCACCATAATCTTTGAGGACCTAAGAACTCTTATAGAAAGGATCTTACCAGAAAAGATGTGGCATGATCTTCAGCCAACACACATTGAATTACATAGAATATTGAAGGGAATATATCGGACAAGTGACAACAATCAGTTCAAGCATTACAATGCTTCTGTTTTGTTCTCCCATGGAAACACATGTGCTCAAAATTCCTAGGAATTCACTGATAAGGAAACTCTATTTCATCATAACACATTTTTTTATTTACATAAATATCTCGTTCTGATGGATTGTTTTCTCTAAGTCTAATCCTTCTTGCTTGCTTTCTTTTACATGAAGCAATTCATATTGCAGGAAAACTTTGAATACTTTAAGACCCTCAACACATGGGTTAAAAGAATATTCATAAGAGAAAACATTCACATATGGGAATCTGTTTAGAGATATGATTTAATTTTAATTATATGATGTCCGTGTGTGAGTTTGTGACTCTTCAAGGTTTTTCACAATATGGTAACTGCCTTGAGAATTTCTATAGGAGAAACTAAAATGTGGTCTAAGAAAACTGACATAGGTCATGGCAATGAACATTTTATACTTTTGTTCATCTGTATCTCTAACCCTGAATATATTTTAAATCATTTTTATTATCTTGATATCAGGTAATAGGGAAGAAATAATGGAAGAAAAAACCCCCATCATGTAAACAATTTTGTGAATATTTTAGACATTGTACTTGACGTTAGTCTTAATAAATGAAATTGATTCATGTGGAGATGGTGTGTTAATAAGTTCACTAGACCCAAGACAAATGATAAATGAGTATATATTTGGGGAACAACTTACACAGATGATAATGAAGAACTGCAGATGGGTTCCAGCTCAGAAGGATGCAATACCTGCTCTTCTGATTTTATCTGCTACATGGGAGAAGTGACAGACAGAGAGATGGAAAGGGAGTGCGAGATAGAGGGAGGGGGAGTGAGAGAATTACAGAGATATTGAGAATGAGAAAGGTCCACCCCAGTGTTCTCCATCTTCTACTCATGTATGCAGAACCAAAGACACTGTCTAAGAATTAACTTCTGACTTCTTCATGAGATGATCTAAGCAGAAAGCCTGGATTCACAAGAATACCCCTCTAAATGGCGTGTTCACTAAAGGCTCTGATTGGGTCCTACACCCTAAGTGACAGGAACAGGATTTGGAACAGGGCAAGCAAATAATCCCACCATTTGTATACACATATAAGTCAGCAGGGCTTCTACCTAAACAACCCTGATTTCCTGGGTGTGGGGCATTTGTCTGAGTCTGGCTTCTTCCTGCTGTCAAAGGACAATGTGTGCTGGGGGAGTTAGGTGTTGGTGGAATCTGGAGGAGGTGTAGGTGGAGACGTTTTCCCTTAGCTGCCAGTCTGGAGACCTCAGGCCTCTGTTCCTTGAATAGGTGGAGAAGGAATATCGAGTGAAGCTTTAGTGAAAACTCTGATTTGCTGGTAGCAACATTCCATTCCCCAATCTCAGGGTATCTAAAGCAAGCCCTCCTCAGAATTCACCTTAGTTCATACTCTGCCCTTAAAACACTGCTATTAGAAGCTCGACCTGGGTGTTGGGCAGATACAAAACCATCTGCTTTTAGATCCACCATCTGATCCCTTGTTTTTATTCTCGGGAGACACCCAGGACTGTTGTGCTCAGATGAAATATGGATTCATTATTTCAGTATTGTTGAAGCATTGAATTGAAAACCCTGGGTTTCCACTTCCCTTTCCACTGACCAGCACTTTTAAGTGAACAGCGAGACTTTGCTCTTGTGCTCCTTCCAACACCGCAGAACCAGTACAGAATCCCTGTTGCTCCCAGGATTCTTTGACCTCACATTGCACCCTAATCAAGTAGTCAAGCCCTCCAGATCTGAGAGAGGTTTTTCCTTGTGTTGTGGTTTTTGATTAGTTTTCTCACTTCTGTCAACTCGACACTCAATTTATCCTGCTCTAAAAAGCATACACCTTTGCACGTGCCTACCTGCCTTCAATAATTTTCCACTGTAATTCTCTAGAACACATTCTCAGGCCCTGCTTTGAAGCACTTTATCAAAGACCTTCATAATGTAGGAGTGAGCTGCCTAGTCAGCTGATTGGTTTCAGCTTGTATCTCTCTCACTGTTAGCAAAAAGAGACCAAGATGACTGAATGAACTTCCAAAACAGCAGCTGCTGCTGTCAGCTTAGGAATTAAGTTCATACCTATTTTCCAGCCACTTTTTGTTTGACTTGATGTTGTTATATCTCAGAAAAAGCAATGGCTAATTTTCTTTTCCAGATGCAACACTTGTTATCCTCTAATCAACCTGGAAGACAGGCATTATGTTGCCTGACTGATACATGCGAGAATGCACTGAAGAATTTTCTCTGTCAAGTCCAGGGTTCCATGAATACTAGTATGCACACAGGAGCAAAAAAAAAAGACCCTTTAAAGACAGACCTCACCCACTTACACTCCCTCCCTCTTTTCTCTTTCAGGTCTTTGCTGTGTTGCGGCTATTTCTGCTCTCTCCCATCTCATCTCTATGTCCTCTGTTTTCCCTCTTTTCTCTTGTCACAATACAAAGACAATATAATACTGTGCTGTATACAGATTTTCTCTGTGCTTTTTATCTTTATGTGGCCTTTTTATTACTCTATTTATTCTACTTCTCTTTTTTATTTTTTGAGATAGGGTTTCTCTTTGTAAATTTCTTCTGTCCTGGAATTAACTCTGTATACCAGATTTACTTTGAAATCACAGAGATCTGCTTGCTTTTCACTCCTGAGTGCTAGAATTAAAGGTGTGTACCACCACCTCTTTCTTTTTCAAACAATTTTATTCCTTTTCTCTCCCAAGCCTATGTATATTTTAAAATGCACTTTAACCCTTTAGTGGCTTTTCTTAATGTTAATCTGTCTTTTCTGTAAATCTTTATCTTTTTTGTGGCCATGAGGTCTTTATTTGGCAAACCACAACATTGCTAAAGTGAAAGGCACACTTGTATCAGCCGCTTTCTATCCAAGATAGTTGCTAGTAATTTCACCACCAGAACTGATAGCTGTACTCACTACCTTCATCTTCTCTGCCATCCAGCAGCTTGTTGCCAGCTTGTAGATGTGGTCCTTGCCATTGCCAGTTGTCATAGATACCATTCAGTTTTTAACAGAGTTCTTTAAAAGGCTTGTGGGTTTTTCCCACTTATGCTGAGTCATGAAACCTCCCTTAAAGGGACTGCATAAATCTCTATTGGTCACTAGCAAAACAGAGCCAAACTAAGAAAAATGCTTCTATCAAGAAGACTTGTTTGTCTCTGTTTTTTTTTTTTCTGAAACCCTTTTAAAGCTGTTGCTAAATTTTATGTGGAAGTTCTTATTAGCTACATTGAAGGTGCTGTTATATTAAGAGTATGTTTTTGCATTGGTATGCCCCACAGTTGCACCAGCCCCAAATAACACGCCAAGATTCTTTATTTGATATAAAGCTGTTGGCCAGTAACTAGTTTCTTATCAGCCTGCTCTGTCTTAAATATTAACCCATTTCTATTAATCTAGGTATTTCCACATGGTCTCGTCTTACTGGAGAGAGGGGACACCATTGTGCTCTCTTTTTTCTATGTTGAATCTCCTCCCTACTACTTCCTCTCTCCTCCTCCTATTCGCCTAGTCCCACCTATCTTGCTTTCTTATTGACAAACAGTGCTTTATTCATGAACCAATAAGAGAAACATATTTATAGAATGACTTCTCACATCAAGCGATTATAGTCTGTGGACAAACAGTTCAATGACTTTTGTTGATGAATGCCATCTTCCTTTAGAAGTGAATTTGTGGATTAAGAAGATAAAGAGACTCACAATTATTCAACAAAAGTTCAATTTTCCATTGTTAGCTTCCTTCAGGAAGGTGTTAAACCATTTGTTTGACTACACTAAGGGATAATTAGATAGCAGTTCATCTCCAATGAAGATGCTGCCCAACATCAACAAAGATCAAATGCTGAAGGACTGTTTTCCTGCTTATTTCTCTCCAGGTATCATCTCAGCTGTTATAATTCTTAAAGAAGTTTATGACATGGTGGCTGGGTTTATTCTCTGTATGTTCCCTTGACAAGAATTTCTGGGAGAACCCATAAGCAGTAGCAGAGTGACACTAGTTTGTAATGTTGTGGCGGTCTACTAATAGTTTAAAGGGATTGACATGTTAGCATTAATAGAAGCCTTCCAATGTGCCATGCTTCAGCTGTAGCTAAGGTGACCACAATTTCTGCTGTGAATTGTCCTGTGTGTGTGGGGGGGGGGGTATATGTGTGCGTGAATGTGCATGTGTGTGTGCATGTGATTGTGTGTGTGTGTGTGTGTGTGTGTGTTTGTGCACAGTTTCTGTAGGTGTGGCTTGGTGGCTGAGTACATTTTGTAGAAATCTTATAAAAGGTGGCAGAACCCTAAATACTAGTGGCAAGTCTGCAGAGTGTCCCTTCCACATCTCCCCTGGACACCCTCTGGGTACACCCTTAGTAGCATGAGAACAGATGTGATGGGAAATGTTATTCTGTAAATATGTTTCTTATACTGGTTAATTAATAAAGCCTGTGGCCAATAGGAAACAAGATAGGTGGGGCTAGAAGACCAGGAGGAGGAAAGGGGAAGTTGTAAGGAGGAGTCAAGATGTAGACCTGGGAGAAAATAGATGCCGGCTGCGGCTCCCACATAAGATGACCACGTGGAAATACTTAGATAAGTAGAAATGGGTTAATCATTAAAACAGAGCTAGCCCATAAACAATAACGGTAACTGGCCAACAGGATTGTATCAAATACAGAGTCTCTGAGTGTTATTTGGGGCTCATTGGCGGCGGGACCATGGTGGCATGACCGGTGGCAGCCGGCAGGAAAAACCTGCCCATAACACAGATGCCTCCAGGAGGCTGGTGGAAAGACAGAGTTGCAAGAGACTAGACAGGGCTGTTTTCAGGTGGCAGGGAGGTGGTATTCTTCTTGGAACCATCTTTGATGATCTTCTCAATGTAGTCTTCCCATGTTCATGGGAGGATGGCGATCTGTAGAGAACAGAACAGCATTTCCCTACAGAATATGCATTATCAACTTAATGGAGACAGACATCATTTCACTAGATGCCATGGATGTGTTAATAGGAGCCAAGGATAAAGGGATACACAGATGGAGAATGAGGTAGCTGTGAAAATGGATATATACATTGATAGATAAAATGAGATGTTGAGTGCAGATATTCAGTTTTAGGGGTTTTTGTGGCATGTTTTTTTTTCGTGTGCAAACAGAAGAGCCAAACCATTCTGTTTATGGATATTTTCTCCTATTGCACTAGTATGAGACACTGGATGGAAAGCATAAAGGCATCTTGAGGGTTTCCTTGGAGGACACATGGAATATTGGCGTAAGTACCTGAGGATAATGGGGGGTGGATATGTACTGTAGACATCCTGGTGTGACGATCAAGAATTTCTTATTTCCCCTAAGTGTCTAGGTTGACTGTCCCCTGTCTATTTTAAACCCTTCAGAGATCACTGAGTCTCCTGTGTTCCTAGACCTGGCCACAGGAATATGGGTGTCTACAGACAATAGAGTAAGTTCCATGTCTGAGGGCAATTTCTTTAATGGACCCTATTAGGTGATAAAGGATATCAGGTGTGGAAGGTGACACTGGTGATGCATTGATTAAGATTTATGAAAGCCAGTCGAGATCAAAATAGCAAAGCAGCCATACTGGATATCATTAGAATATATGGTGTAATTGCCCACATCTTTAGTACAAGGAATAAGAATTAAGAATTAGAGGAATCTTTGTAAGGAGAAGGGCATATACATAGCATAAAATTTATCAATTCTTAAAACAAATACCTCACAATTGAGCCAGGGTGCATGTCCAACAACCCCTCCACATGCCTGGAAGTGTCTGTATATGCTATAAGAACACAGAATTTACCTGTGAACACATGACAACACTAAGGCCTCACATGCCTGATCATAAGACCCCATAGATGTCTCTGTGATGGAGGAGAGACCTCCAGGAAAACTTGGATCATAAAGAGTTACAGACATTAAAATCCTCACCCAACTCTGTCCCTAAGTGAGTAGTGTAGAGAGAAATAAACTCCACATGTACACACTTGAAGAAGTGATGAGAAGACAGCAATACAAGGAAACACCCAAACACCCAACAGTCTAAAGACAAGCATGACACCAATATAATCTAGGGATCTAGAACAACCAGACCTGAACACACCAACACTGATGAACCAGAAGAGAACTATTTAAAAAA
This sequence comes from Cricetiscus sungorus, assembly GCA_030556225.1. Taxonomy (NCBI): domain Eukaryota; kingdom Metazoa; phylum Chordata; class Mammalia; order Rodentia; family Cricetidae; genus Cricetiscus; species Cricetiscus sungorus. The sequence continues at coordinate 464,021 of JANBXA010000424.1, forward strand.
TAACTTCATAAAAATGATAGAGGCCCCCCAAAACAATGTGGGAACCTCTCTTTAAAAAATAAAAAGATGATTATAAGAGATTCAATATGAGGTCCCTCACAGAAGGGGAAATGTACAAGGTCTCCAGAGCTCATGGGGAGTGGGGGGTCAGTGATTGAAAAGGAAACTAGAAGAAAGTGAAGGGGAGGACAGGAAAGGGCATGGAACTAGGAAGATAGTGTCAGTCAGGGGAGGAATAACAGAGAGGAGAGAGAGAGAGAGAGAGAGAGAGAGAGAGAGAGAGAGAGAGAGAGGGAATGCATAAAAGATGGAGCCATTATAGATTTTAAGAGAAAACTGAACATAGAGAAATGTCCAGAGACCTACAAGTCTGACCCCAACTAACAATTTGAGCAACAGTGGAAAGGCTAACATAAATGCCCTTCTAGCATAATATCAACTACTAACTTATCCACCATTATGAAGCCCTCATCTAGTAGCTATTGGAAAAAGAAGCAAACACCCACAACTAAACACTGAGCTGAACTAGAATCCAGATGAAGAGATCAAGGAAAAGACCAGGCTGCAGAAACACTTAGAGACAGTGACCCACAAAAAGGAGCTAATGGGCCCCCAGAATCATAGCTGGGAATCCAGCATGGGACTGACTCAGGCCCCCTTGAATATGGGGCTCAGCTGGAAGGCCTGAGCAGTGAAAGGGACCTCAGACAGTGGAGCCAGGATGTATTCCTGTTGCACAAAATGACCTTGGGGGCACATTCCTCATGACCCTTAACCTAGAAGCAGGAGAGAAGTCCTAGTCCCTACTACAAATAGCTTGGAAGATGTAGATGACCCCCCTGGAGGACATCACCCTACATGAGGAGTGGAGAAGGGTGGGAGGGGAAGGTTGTCATGTGCATGTGAGCGTGGAAAAGATGGAAAGAGGAAGGGAGGGAGAGGGAAATGGGATTAATATGCAAAATAAAATAAATAAACAAAACATATAAAAAATTATATTTTGATTACATTCTTTCCCGTTTCCCAGTTACTCTCAGGTTTTTTCCCGCCTCCCAATTCACCCAATTTCATGTTTTCTCTCTTTATCAAAGAAAAAAAAAACAAAATAAAAAGCAAACCAAAACCATTTTAAAAAGCACATGCAAAAGAAAAATACTCCCAAAAACAAAATCCTCATGGATTTTGTTTTGTATTATAAACTTGTTATTTAAATACAAAAATATTATACATATATAATACATATATATATATATATTCAACACAATTAACGTTTCAACCTTTAGCTCTACTTAAATGTGAATCAATGATTTGTTTGCTATGATCTATAATCAGTAGGAATTCAATGGCTAAAGGAAATACACATTATGCTAGGCATCTATATTGGTACTGGCTAGCCAATCATCTCCGACTCCATTCCCTGGAAGCATAAGTTACCAGCAATCCTGACTCAGTGACCTCCACCCAAAAATGTCCAGCCATGACCATTTTACTTGTTATGATATGACAAAATGTTTTTTTTTTTGGTTTATATAACTTTCTTACATAAATACCTAAATATTATTTTGAGATGCCTTAGTCACTTAAACTTGGCAGAAGAGACCAGGTTGAAAGTCTTCTGGTGGTTTTTGTCCTTAAACTACCTTCCCTCATACCCCTGCTACATGACACACCCACGATTCAGCTTTGGCTATTGTCTTGGTAGCAGCTAAACAATCAATCTTTTAACTATAATTGGACTGAGCCCATAGTGTTTTCCCAGGAGTAACAAACTGCATAGCAACACTATCATGAAGCTGCTCATTATAAGCACATGTGGGACAGGCTTCCCCTCAATGCCTGGCCAAATTCTATCCTGCCAGTAAGCCAGTGGAAGTTGCAGATGGACCACCTGTGGTCTCTTTCTAATTCCACGAAGTCTACACACTTCAGAAGTTATTTCCTCCCCCAGTGAAAAGTTCCTTTTTATAAATATTATTATTTTTTACTATAAATGGCATTATGTGGTTCTATTGTGTGTAGTTATGTTGTAGCTATGTACTTATAGGCATGCCAGGAATGACACAGACATACAAATTCTCTCTCTCTCTCTCTCTCTCTCTCTCTCTCTCTCTCTCTCTCTCTCTCTCTCTCTCTCTCTGTCTGTCTCTGTCTTTGTCTCTCTATCTCTCTCTTTTTCTTTCTTTCTCAGGCATATTCCCTGAATGGGAGAAGTAGTCTGAAAGAGGCCTTAGAGGAAGGATCTCAATCTGACCAAGTCAAGTGTAGAGTGTGGCAGTCACAGAAGTCACCTTGCAGCTCTTCCTCCACAACTTGGCCTTCATGGCCCTCTACTATGAGAAGGTCAAGCAAAAGCACCAGAGGCACAGGCAGCATCATAGTGGTTGTCATGGCAGCATTGGTGCTGATGATGTCACAGATTATGAGGAGCTACTCTTCCTTGGCTCTTGAGGTGAAGGCACCTCCATCACAGCTGCCACAGCCTCTGCAGTTGTGGTCCAGAGCAGCCTCACCATGACTGCACTAATTTGGTGGAGTGTTATGACATCAGCCCGGCAAAGTTTATTAGATAAGATTCTCTGATCATCTGAATATTAAATTATTGAATTTTTAAAATTGGTGATGACTGTGTAATTTATGGGTCTGTTCTGGTGCATCGTCTCAGGAATTGATGATGCAAAATTGTCCATTTTTAAATTATCAAATCATTTCATTAGATGCTATTATCATGTAATCAGTAATCACTGGATCTCCCAGTGTCCCTCATGGTCGGGGTGCTGCTTCTTGCACCAATCATCTCTTGTGTCTATCTCATAGCAGCCAAATGCCTAACCGATGACACCATCATGATTTAAGTAATGAAACAAGTAAATAATTTGACGGTGCTGCATACTTAACTTCTATAAGATGGACCCCATCTCCTGTGATTCTCAAGGAAGTAATACATAGATAAATAATGAAGGATACACAACTAACTCTCAGAGAAGATTGGTCAGATTCCATGAAGGAAGACATCATTCTCAAATTAAATAATTAATATAATTATAAAATAAATAAAATATTTAATAATATATAAAACAATTTAATAATGAGATGGTGTTGCATACATAAATTCCACATGGTGGAGTCAGAGTGAACACTTCCTGGAGTAATGATTTATTTAAACAAATAAAGAAATAAATAAATGGCCTTGCATATTAAATCCCACAAGTTGTCACCAAACTCAAGGTATTATGGATAATATAATGATCTATTTAAATCACTAAATAACCAAGGAATAAGATGATGTCACATTGTGAACTCCCACAATCTGACTCCAAACCTGACATAGGGTCCATAAACTCATTGTCGGTTTAAATAGTTCAATTACATAATTATCCCACAAGGTAGAACCAAACTGTAGTGGTCTTCAATTATTTAATCACCTAATTTTATAGTTAAATAAGTACAACTGTGGGAGGCCATGGATTACAAATGCCATTACAAGATGACACCGGCATCCGGCCTCCGCTCCTGTAAACAAGCTTTGAAGCGCATGTTCCTGTTGATAGGACTTGCCAAGTCCTTGCCCATACCCGGGGCATCATATGGGGTGACTGATGAGCAGCCAACCAAAAGCCGTTACGCCACCTCATACCATCTGTGTATGACTAGGGCCTATAAATACAACATCATTCTGGGGTTCAGGGTCTTCCTCCTTTCATCGCTTGGATGCAATAAATCTTGCTGCAGAAGGATCCTGTTGTCTGTGTGCGTTCTTGCTGGCAAGATGACTGCACGGGCTGCGACATACAACATTAGATGATGTGGTGGCCTTACACTTTGATTCCCACAAGGAGGCTCTAATCTCCAATAATCACTGATTAAATACTGATAAATATTAAGAATTAAATTATTAAAATTTAAGGATTTTTTGTGTTTTATAATTGACTCCTACAAGATTGGGCAAAACTCAAGAGATCAATGACTATCAAATCATATATTTGAACAATTAAATGAATAATAATGAGATAATATCTCACAATTCATCTCTGGGTAGAGAAGAAATGATATCATAATTAGTTTAAATAATTAAATGATAAAATGACATGCCACAATTAACTCCAACAATTGGATCCAGACTCCAGTCTTTCTCTAGTAGATAAAGGTAGATTTAAATACTGAAATAACCAGGTGATTAGATGGTGTGGCACCCTTGACTCCAACAAGGTGGCACCAAACTTCAGTGATCACAGATTATGTAATAAACCATTTTAATAATAAAATAATTAAATATTTAAGTATTTGGACTATTTTGCATCATCAGTTCCTTGGAGGACATGCCAGTCCTGATGAAGGATGCTGTCATTACAAACTTTTAAAATTCAATAATTTAATAATCTGACTGTCTTGCCCCATGGACTCTCTCAGGCTGACATCATTGCTTGCTACTGAATCTCTGCTGTGGTGCTGCAGAAGCTGTGATGTTGGCATAATACCCGGGGTAGCAGTAGTGTCTACAATGTTGGTATTAGTTGCAAAGATGGCAGCAGCAGGGGTATTACCAGCAGAGCTGAGAGCAGCTCATCTTTATTCTGGGACATCATCCCTGGCGAGGCCTCTGTGATGGTGCCAGACCTCATGTGGTACTACTTCTCCTCACAGTAGAGCACATGGAATATGAGGATGTGGAGGAAGAGCAGGGGGGAAAAGCTTACATTGGTGGAGTTCCTGTACTTTTTCTCTGTAGAAACCATGGAATCTTCTGGGATCAATCTTCCAGCGTCCCTAACATAATGGGTGATGCACATGGCATTGAGAGTTTGCTGTTTCCATGGCTGCAACTCCAAAATCCCTGACCTCATCCAGACAGATAACTGCACTTTAACAATAATAAATGATGGCATCATCATTTAAATAATTAAATAAGTCAGTTATTGCTAACTCTCACAATAAATAAATAGGTGATGTGGCATTTAATTGGCAGGGAAGAATGGCCAGGCTCCAGTCATGAAGGATGAAATCATCATTGATTTAAACAATTAATCAAAAACTTGTGATGATATTGCATACTTAACTCCTCAAAATGGAGGTTGACTGGACTCTTCATGGAATAGAGGATGATGTATTTAAATGATTATACAAATATTTAGATGATCTTGCATATTAACTCCTATTGTCAATTTAAATAATTTAATTATGTAAATAAATGAACTGGCAAATTTCATCCCACAAGGTGGCACCAGTAATAATCACTGCTTTATATAACTAAGATAATCAAATAAGGAGTTGATAACACATCATCTACTTCTGCCAGTTAGCTCCAAACCAGACTCATAAAAGATGATGTCTTAATTTGTTTAAATAATTTAATTGCATAATTAAAATTTAAATGGTCTTGCATATTTGACTACCACAACATGGTGCAAAAATCCACTGATCATCGATTATCTAATGTCCTAATTTAATAATTAAATTATTACATAATTAGTGGATAAGATGATCTGCCATACTTGACCCCCACGAGTTGTCTCTTAAATGGCTCCCAAAAGATTGTGCCAAACTCCACGGATCATCAATTATATAATCACAGTATTGAGTAGTAAAATATTTAAATGATTAAATGTCATTGTGTATCCAGGTTTTAAGAGGATATCAGATAGTTGATGTTGTGCAGCTGCCTCATTAGAGATGAACCACTATCCAATTATCCCTCAGTCTAGTATAACAAACTTATTAACGCCTTCCAGAAGAATGCTAACAATAAAAAACTCACCTTTTGTTCAAAAATTGTGAGTGTTTTTATCTTCTTAATCCATAGTTTTAATTCTTAGGGAAGATGACTTTCATAAACTAAAGTCTTTGAACTATATTTTCACAGACTATATTCCTGAATATTAGGTAATTTCATATTGGGTAATAGTAATAGCTGTAGACCAACTTTCAAAGATTCGGCCATGACTTGGTTAGGAGAATCAATTTCTGCAAATGACATCATTAAAAGATTTATGGGATATGTATCTTGGGAGACAAAAATATCCAATGATACCACCACATGTAAGGTCTTCCTGGTTCTTGGCCCATCATCCCAGAATGTAGAAGTCTAAATGGGTTGTCAAGCAACATTTATGATTCAGCATTCTGTCATATTCTATGACACCACCCACATGTAAAAATGAGCACCACCACCAATGGAATAACCTTATAGCCTCACTGATTTTCTCCCAAAAATGCAAGGCCCATTTTTTGAGTTATAATTATTTTCAAGTCTATGAATGTTTGTCATCCTTTCTGTGGAATATAAGGTAAAAAGTAATATTAACTTTAAATATTATGCATTGGTATGGGCTATGGTAGTGAAACAAATGTGAAGTTGTTTTAATTTTACTGGATGCATGTTTCTATTCTTTTTTTTAAACCATTGCACATATGCACCTTATTTAAAAATGAATGTATAATTAAATAATGTCAGTAGGTAGTCATCTATAATCAAACATGTAGTCATATTAGGCATGTTTTCTAGGTTAAACAGTTATATTTAGATAGATAGATGACATTCAAACACTTCAAAGAGCTCCATTATATGACATTTAAGATGTTTAATAATCTAAGACATTTCATGACAGTGAGACATGTCTGCTCCAACCAGCATCAATTTATTTCATAAAAGGATGATGGGCATAGAAGAACTACTCAAAACTTGTCATTTGTGCAAGAAACTCTTGTCTTGACTTCTGACAGTATGGTGTACAAACCAGAGAATCAGGATAGAATTGAAAAAAATTGCTGAACTCTGCCAAGACAATATGGGACACTCCTTCAAAATTACTGCTTCACAGAAAATTCTGCCAGGTATTCTAAGCCTGCAGCCCAAAAGTGAATGACCCAACACTGCAAAGGAACATTGGTTGACTGTTCAGGCAGCCAGCTATCTCTGTTATTTCTAAAGTTTTGGAGGTGGCTTACAAATACACTTCCTGTTTATTCAGGAAATATTATATTCTTATATTTGATGGAGTTTAAGACTAGATAGTTATTTTTATTATGACAGAAAGTAAATTAGGAACAGAGATTTGAGCTCATCAATGTAAGATAGATAAATAGTTTTGCCCAATCTTGTAGGAGTAAAGTATAAAACACCATCCAGTTGTTTAATTTTTTAATCATTTAATTATTAAAATCTATCATTACTTAATTAGTCTTCACTGGAGTTTGGAGCCACCTTGTGGCATCATCTCAATATATGATTAGTTAGGCATTTAAATTGCTCATTACAACAGCCATGATATCTCGAGTTTGGTGCCACCTTGTGCAGGCTAATGTACAAGGCCCCCTACTTATTAATTTATTTGTTTATTTATTCATTTATTTAATAGTTTGAATAAATCATTATTCTAGGAACAGTTCAGTCTGGTTCCACTATGTGGAATTTAAGTATGCCATGCTAATTATTCAATTATTTAATACTTATATATAAAGTATTTAAATTGTAAATATCGTCCTTCATGACCAGAATCTGTCAGTCCTCCCTGGGATTTTATTGTGAAACATTATTTAGTTATCTAAATTTAAATTCAGTGATAATCACTGGAGTTTGGTGATATGGTAGTTAAGTATGCAGGACCCTTGAATAATATACTTAGTGATTACTTCAATGATGATGATGTCATCGATTAGTGGTTTGGCTGGTTTGCAGTGGATACAGCAGATGCCTGGTGCCAGAAGCAGCACCCAAATTATGAGAGACACTGGCAGATCAAGTGATCACAGATTATATAGTAGTACATTTAATAAATAAATGATTCAATATTTAAAAAGAACTGGACATTTCACATCATCAATTCCCGGAAGAATTCACCACACCTGACCCATGAAGGTCACAATCATCACTGACTTTTAAAATTCAATAACTTAATAGTCAGATGATCAGAGTATATTGTCTAATGAACTCTGTTGGCTTGACATCATGACACTGAAGCAAGTTGTTGCAGGCATGATGCAGTCGCTGTGGTAGCCAGTAATACAGCAGTAGACACTCTGGCAGCAATGATAGAGGTGGTTTCATCTGCAGAGCCAAGAGACAGCATGTCCTCACTCTCTGTGACATCATCCTTGGCAATGATGCTTAGGCAATCTCTATGAAGTTGCTGGCATCTCATGCTGCAGCTTACCCTTCTCACATTAGAGACAGTGAATGCATAGATGTGGAGTACATGCTATGAGGAGACCACTGTGACTGTCACACTCTACCTTCTGACTTCATTTTAAATTCTTGGTACCGGGAGCCTCTATCATTTTGAGCTTTTAGCCCTGTACCCCAAACTGTACAGGGACAAAACAACTGTTCAGTTTCTGCCTTCTTCATTCAGTCCTCCATACATTCCTGGGAACCAAAGACTTCTTTGGGTTGGGTCTCTACCTCACCTGTGGGAAATGCATCGTTGTCTGAACCTCCAGGTTCTCCTTTGAGTTTCCTCATGGAGAATCTCCAACCCTAAAGCCAGGCGCCCTGACTTAAGAGACTCTAAACTATCCCACATTGCAGAATGGCTTCAATATCCCTATGTTAATCAATCCAAATGCGGCTAACTAGGGGAAACTATATCCCAATATTATCTGGGCCCCTTGTAAATAATGTAAGCCATCAGGATGGAAAATATATTTCCCATTTCTATTCTTTTTTATTTGCTCCAAGCCCTGCTGTTTCTGTCCAGTTCTCCTCCCTTCTCTCTGAAAATATCCTGTATTTAGGTTCTGTTTGCATCAAAATTGGATCCAGAGCTTTAATTTTTTAAAAAACTTGACATTTTTAAAGTATAATTCCTAACAGGGGCGGTAAGTAAAATCCTAGTCTTATAAAAAACAATTAACGTATTTTAAACTGTTAAGAATAATTAATAAGTTTGACTTAATAGTTAATTACCTAAAAAAATCAGGAGAGAGAATTTTATGTGAAACTTCTCTGGTCACCAAGTAAATGAGAAATAATTTATAAAATATAAATGTATTCTTTTTCTCAAGCAAAGAAGATTAATAAATGCAATCATTACAGTGTTTAATCAGTGTTTATTTAACAGCATTTGATATGCCTACCATCGTCTTATTATACGGTGTGAGATATTATATTTGTTCTCTCAAAATGCACGAAATCGGGCAAATAAATAGAATTTGAACATTATTTTCAATGAGGTTTCAAACACTTGTTAATTGCACATTGCATTGCTATGACTTATTTTGGCACTTTACAGGTACATGCTGAAATACATTGAGAGACACCTAATTACATGATCACTCTCCAGTTTATGAAATTACACATTTTACTGAAGGTAATATTCCACAGTTCTGCACAGAGAATAGGATGACCGTCATGGGCCTGGCGTTCCTTTTGTGCATGGATGTAAATAACACAACCGTCTGACGTCGTGTAGTGTTTATTATTTTCCTTATAATAAGGCACGTTTCCTCACCAGCATAGCTGGCATTCATCATGTAATCCTCAGATCCTGTGAGCTGCACGCGTCAGTGTAAGGATTAAAGATATTCAGGTTGCTGGAAATGTTTGAAAGTTTTAAGATGAAGACGTGAGTCTTTGTAGAGCTGACATAATTGGTGTCAGGAGAACTGACAAAATACGGGAGGACAGTGACGATGGTTTAAAGTTATCAACAATGAGTTATAGCAATGATGACAGGAGTCGGAAATGTGGAAAATGATAACGGAAAAGGTGAGCACAAATATATGTGTAATGTTCGAATATTAAACATACATAAATATGCACCTATATGTGTAATGTTTGAATATTAAACAAAAATAAATGTGTCAATATGTGTAATGTTTTAATATTAAACATATGTAAATATGTACATATATGTAATGTTTGAATATTAAACAGAAATAAATGTGTACATATATGTTTAATGTTTGAATATTAAGCATAAACAAATGTGTAAATATGTGTGTGTGAAAATTAAACAAATAAATGTATAAATATATATTTGTAATGTTTGATTATTAAACATAAATAAATATGCATATATATGAGTTTGTGTGAAAATTTATCTTACACACTTACCTATGTTTATTCAGCTAATTACATGATAAAAATCTGCGACCATAATAAAAATGGACACGGGATTTTCTTCCCACTTCAATGGGTTTAAACACTGTACTCATGAGCACTGGAATCTCAGTGTGTGCTAATGTTCAGTGTGAGGGAAAACAGCCTCTACCCTTTATGGTTCGCAGCTACTGGCAGAAACATATTCATAAATATATATGTATATATATATATATACAAACAATATTCAAATATATATATGCCTAATTAAAAAAAATAAAATATATATATTAATTTTCTTGTATGCGCGTGTATCACAGTCTCTACGGTAGTTCGCTGTCCTGACTTTAATTTGTGCCACATATGGGTTATTACGGTAAGAGCAGGGCACATTGGGTAAAAAAAAAAAAAAAGGGTGAGCAGCTACTTGGTGATTATAGCAAACCACGTTGCGTGCTGGGAGGCGCTGACTTCACGGGGGGGGGGGGGGGGGGGGGGCTGGGCTGAATGTTATGCAAGTGAGCCCTGGATACACCAGGCGGGGGCGTGGTCCCTATGCAAATGAGGCCGGACTTGTGAATATGGTGAAACCCAGGGATAAAGGGGGAGGGCGAGTCCCGGTATGCAAATAAGAGCTGGTGCTGATGAATATGCATGAGCTGAGAGCGTGCACATGAGAGCAGGGGATCAGCCAGTCAGGGACTCGTATGCAAAGGAGAGGCTTCGCTGATGAATATGCATGAGAGCATGCAAACGTGCGTCCAGTCTACAGTGACTTTACACTCAGTGTCAGCCAAGTATTCAAATTAAAGGCCATTCCTGATGGAAATTAACGAGTTCAGCAAATCAGATCAGAATCCCGGTTGTGGGTTGAGTCTGAGCGTGCAGATCCAGCTGATGAATATGCATGAAGTATACAAATCAGATCAGGATCCCAAGTGAGGGTCGAGTCTGAGCTTGTGGATCCAGCTGATCAATATGCATTCTTTATTTGCAGGGCATCTAGGTTGCTTCCAGTTTCTGGCTATTACTAATGACTAAGGGTGAATTGCAGGATCTTGAGGTTGAATGATTCCCATCTTCATGAGCAACTGCCATGCCATACTAATTTCCAACGTGGCCATAGAAGTTTGCCTCCCACCAGCAGTGTAGGAGTATTGTCCTTTCTCCACATGCTTGTCAGCATAAGCTGTCGTTGGTGTTTTTTTATTTTAGCCTTTCTGACAAAAACAAGATTGTGTCTCAGAAATATTTTAATATGCTTTTCCTCAATGGATAAGGATGTTGAGCACTATCTTAATTGTCTTTCAAATATTTTAGATTCCTCTTGTGAGAATTCTCTTTTTACTACTGTATCCCACTTTCAATAGGAATATTTGGTGTTTTAGTGACTAGTATCTTCAGATTATTTTTGTCAGGCCTCTGTCAGATGTGGAGTTCATGAGTAATTTTTCCCATTCTGCCATCTGCCATTTTGTCTTATTGCCTATGTCCTTTGTCTTGCATAAGCATGTCTGTTTCAGGAGGTCCCCAGTATTAATTGTTGATCTCAGTGTCTGGGCTACTGTTTTATGTGCAGGAAGCAGTCTCTTTTATCATTTCTTGCAAGGTACCTTCCATTGTCTCTCCAAAGAGGATCAGTGTGTCTTGGTTTATCTTGAGATCATTGATGCATTTGAAATTATGTTTTGTATGTGGAAATAGCTATGAATATATCTGAAAATTTCTCATGTCTGCACCAAGTTATGCCTGAATTATTTACTGAATAAACTTTTTATTCATTGTATAATTTTAACGTCTTTGTTAAAAGTAAGTTGTTCATAGAAATGTAGGCTAATAGCTGGTTTTACCATTTGATTGCATTGATCTACATGTCTGTTTTTGTGCCAATACCAAGCAGTTTCACTTCAATATTGTTATAATACAACTTTAAGTCAGGGATTGTGATGCATATGGAAGTTTCTTTGTTTTAAAGGGTTGTTGTTATCCTGGGTTTTGTGGTTTTTCATAAAATGGTGAGATTTATTCTTTGAAGATGTGTGAATAAATGTACCAGGATTTTAAAGGGTATTGCATTGAAATTGTAAACTGCTATTAGCAGGATTGCCATTTTTACTGTTGATGTTACCTATCCACGAGCATGGGAGATAATACCCTTTTCTGGTATCTTCTTTAATTTCTTCTTTGAATCCTCCAAATTCTTTTTATAGAGGTCTTTTGCTTATTTAAATAGAGTTACCCAAAGATATAATATGTTGTTTGTTGCAATAAAAAATGTTGATGTTGCTCTGATTTCTTTCTCAGCCCTTTTATCCTCAATATATAGAAGGGTTACTGATTTTTAGAAGTTAATCTCAGTTGTAGGAGTTCCCTGGTAGAATTTCTTGGGCAATTCATGTAAACTGTCATATCCCCCGCAAATAGTGAAAGTTTGACTTTGTCTTTTCCAAATTGTATCCTGTGTTCCTCTTTTTTGTTTTTGTTTAATTGGTCTAGGTGGTACATTAAATGCCATATTGAAGAAAACTGGAGAGAGAGGTCAGCCATGTATTGTTTCTGATTTTGTAGGAATCATATTGAGTTTCTCTCAATTTAGTTTGATGGTGGCTGTTGGTTTGCTGGATATTGCTTTTGCAATGTTTAGGTATGTTCCTGTTATCTTTGATCTCTCAAAGACCTTTATCACGAAGGGGTGTTCTTGTGTTTTTATGTTTTTGTTTATTTGTTTGCTTGGGAGTCAGTAGATGATTGCTTCTATTTCATTTGGATTTGTAAGTCTATTTAAATTGCTTGTCCTTGATTTAATTTCCATACATATTATCAATACAAAAACATGTAATTTCATTTAAATTTTTGAATTTCAATGTATGACCTGTACATTCTCCTCATTTCATCAGTGTTCATTCTTATGTCTGCATTTTCAATTCTGAATGTTAAATTGCATGTTCTCTGCCTTTTTGTTAGGTTCAATCAATGTTAGTCTACCTTGTTGATTTTCTCAAAGGACAAACTCATTGACTCATTGTTTCATTGATTATTTGTATTTTTTTTTTTTTTTGCTTTCTCTTTATTGAATTCTGCCCTCAATTTGATTATTTCCTGGACACTACTTTTACAGGAAAAGTTGGTTTCTTTTGTTCTAGAAACTTCAGGTGTATTGTTAATACGTTAGTGTAAATATTTCCAGTTTCTTCATGTAGGCACTTACTGTTATGAACCTTCATCGCCCACTGCTTCAAAGTGTTCCATAACTTTGGGTATGGTTTTTTTTCATTTTCAATGAATTCTAGAAAGTCTTTAAATTCTTTCATTTCTCCCTTGACTCAGGAATGCAGCAGTTACTTACTTTTCAATGTCCATGAGTTTGTAGGCTTTCTATACTTTTTGTTGTTTTTGTTGTTGTTGTTGTTGAATTCTACAGTGTAAGCACGATTATTATAGCTTAAACAGAAAGTTAAATATTTGCAAAGGCATATTCCAGTATTTATACTGGGGAAGAATGAGGCCTGCACAGTACAAAAACACCAAAAAGAAGCTGAGGAATGCTGATATCCTCAGAAATACTTTTCACAATGAAAAGAACTCTTTGCTATTTTGTTATATAAAATAGTACTGCAACAAAATAGGTAAAAAAAAATGCCTCCATAAAAATTCACATTTTTTTGCTTTACTTGTACATTCATGGCCTCTTTAATCATTAATTGATGTTACAAATAAATACATATACATACATATATACATATATGCATATATTCTTAGGAGTTTATATATATATATATGTATATATCTACTTTTGTAACAAATTACTGTGATATATTAATATCTATATATATAGATATAGATATATTCTTTAGAAATTTGTTATCTGTTCTTGCTGCCTTTTCTCTTGACTTCCTTGATGCTTCCTTACATCTTTCTTCATTCTTAAACTGTTTCCAAGTTTATCAACATATTTTCCCTATTTTATTGTATTAATATTTGTAATATTATTTCATTTTCTTCATTCATGCTTTTTATTTTACATTTTAAAATCATTCCATTAAGAGAGCTGAAGATGTTTATCAAAGATGAATTGCATGTCTAACTTGTTTCTGAAAGCTATAGCTTGCTCTTTATTAATACTGAGGTTTGGTGTTTATATTATAAACCTGGTTTTACCATTTAATGTGTATCAATAAAGAACAGAATAGAGGGATTTTTTCTTCAAGTTACATGTAGCAGTAAAAGATACTTCCATTCAATGATTATTTTCCATCAAAACCAGTGAAATAGGAAGAGATTCTTGTTTTCAGTTTCCATTTTCTTTTTGGATTACCATAAAAGAAAAAGAAAAAAAAAGAAACTGTATCTTGAAGTAAGTGACTCAATCATAGTTTTGAAGCAACTCTTCCAAAGTGGTCAAAATTACCTGACAAAATATCAGGGTCAAAACTTGTGAAATCATTCACCCCTCATATTCAATATCAAGCCAATATTCCTTGGGAAGAAAGTATATAATCACAGAGGGATCAATATATAGTAAAATGGCTACATAATATGTATGAGTAGGCTGGGTTAAGAAATCTCATGAAATAACTGGCTCTATTTCATTATTTGTTTGTTCCATGTGGAGGAAGAAAAACAATGTAATGTTTGAGTATACATCTCAGAGTGGTTCATGTGATTAGTTAATGTAGGACAACCACATCTATTACTAGCCCTAAGCAAGTATTAACACAGATAAAGACATCTCTACAGTGGAGACCATGCATAGATACAATCCTCATCAGAATCTCGTTTCATCACAGGTTATAATTCATGGATCACATAGGTCAGACATCTTCACTTGTCAGATTTCTCAACTTTTCCGTAATAACAGATGACACTATTGGCTGGGAAGATTGTGTATAGTGAAACATGAGACAATGGCTATAGTCTGGTTTAGGAAGGAAATCAGAGGAGGATGACAAGGAGAGATTAGTGCTTTGTTTTGATTTGAGGAAAATCATGCTGGATAAGTCAATGGAACATTGAAGTCTTGACTCCATTTGGCATGAATGACATCTGGAGTAAATAAATTATCTTAAAGTGCTCATCATTCAATTATAATGGTGTAGTTACATTTTCCCTTTCAGGTCTGCTGTATTCAAACATTAATGGTGGTTGTAGTGTAAGAGAAATAATAATAATAACTGATATATTTTAGTTTCCTTAGTGTGGAGAAAATTAGAATATACAGTGGGTGCCGTAGGTGGGCAACTTATTTTAAAACATGAACATGATTTATGTTGTGACCGGCTGTGCTATTATAACAGGTTATTGGCAAGCCAAGTTGGGATTCACTATGCTCAAACAACAGCCCAAGAAAAACAAAGCAGCTTAGATGTAGTGTTTTCTTTGGAAGTTTTGTTTCATAGATACCTCTCTTGTACAAACTTTAAAAGTAGCATAGGTAGGAGGTAAGTTAGGCTTACCAAATTAGGCTATGAGCAAACCTATTTCATTAGCCTGTCAGCTGATATCATTTCTCAAATCATGAGAACCTCACCTCACTGAATGCAGTCTGTGGAATAACTTTTCACACACTTTTGAATGTGGATGTATTCATAAAGAATTACAATTATCTATTAAGGTATTAATTCCTCACAGGTTTCCAGCACACAGTGAGTTTGCCATTGGTACCTTCCTTCAGTTGTGTTTTATTAAATGCTAAAATTCAGCTGGAATTCTATCCTGGCAGTTGGGAATCGAGGAATAACACATAGTAAACATCACAATATAAGAGATTTTTGGTAGGGATAAAACCAGAAGATACAGCATGGAACTGAAAGGACTGAAGGATTTATACATAGTTCCTTTGGGAGTAGTGAGACATTTCAGGGTGCAGATTTCCATTGTAGGAATAGTAGAAATTTTAGTCCAGAGCTTTTTCCTCACTCCCAGTATTATGTAGGCTAGAATCGGGGATATATCCTGCATTTAGAACAGTTACAGTGTTTTGTGAATGGAAACTGGCTTTTGAAAATCTTTAGGGAATAGCTATAACACTGGTGTGCCACAGGGTACCTGAATCTTTTACACCATATCTCGACTATACAGGTTTTGATGTTTGAGTTACTTTCCTCTACCCTGGCAGTTATGCAACCATATCTGATGCACTCTAAACACATAAAATATCCCTGTAATTCTTGCCAATGTATATGGCCATAAAGTCTTTCTCAAAACATCTATATTTTGATAAAAAAATATTATTTTCATTTCCCTTTGATTTACCATCTACAACAATCCCCAAGGACCTCTGCTTATTCCCCTCATTTTGATAACATTTTACCAATAACACTGTGAAAACCTATGACAGTGTAAACAGCAGCTTATAAACCTGACAAAGAGCATTCCAAATTTATATGAGAAACCACTAGGAAACCACTAGGAAAATATACAAAAGAATCTCAGGGATGTTGACAGTTGGGGAAATATATTTCCCAATTGACAGGCTATTTGTTTTTAATTAAAATGATTTTTGTTTGCATAAATTAATGCTGCAATAAAAAGCCTAAGTCCTAAATATGACAAACTAACAATGCATAATCATTAACTGTAAATATATGCACTCCTTTATCAGTAATTATTTTTCCAAGCTTAAAATATATATGGAAATATACAGACTTACTTAAATTAATGTGAACTTTTTGATTATTTGTCTGTGCTACCTTTTGCCATTCTGTCCTTGTTTCTTCATTTCTAACTTTCTACATTCCTCAACATTCTATCCTTTAATTTTTACCTATTAGACATTTTTATTTCTAATTATATTCTATATATCTTCCTTTTATGCATTTCTTTCATTTATCTTTGTTCTAATATTTTTTCTTTCATTTTTATTTTTTATTCTCAAAAACAAACCTTCAATAGAGGACAATATGAATGTCATGGAAAAATTTCATGCCAAATATATTTTTTTCAAGCAAACCATGTCCCCACTATTAACATGTGTTTTGGGGTCCATGTAGCATAGTGTGATGATTAGGCATCTACTTTTCCCTGCAGTTGTGAAGCATCAAAGGGCAAAAGGCATTATTCCTAGTAGTGTAGAACATTAGCAGACACAGAGACGTCAATGATGGCAAGAATGGTGATCAAAACCAGTGAAATAGGAAGAGATACCTGTGTCAAATTTTCATTATGATTGTAGCATTCTAGCAAACATGTATCTTGAAATATTTGACTTAGTTTTAAGTTTTTGGTAGTCATGTTTGCTATAGTTATAAGTGCTTGATGTAACATCATTATCAGAATTCAAGAAGCATTCCATATAGTGTATTCATAATGAAGCCAACCTTCAAGGCAAAATAATGTTTTTCTAGAATAGCAAACATTCTAAATCTCAATATAGCTTAGGAAATTCCCATGTTTACCATTAGTGAGGATGTGACTCTGAAGTATATTCTAAGTTCCATCTTTCCTCTGCCACTTGGTGATTACTACATAGTGTATGATCATCAGGGAGCTTCTGGAAAGCTGACACTCAGTTGAGGAAAAGGGAAACCTGGAAGGATGATAAACTCAGGACTACCAAGAACCATAACCCTTTTTTGCTATATTTTATGCTGTGTTCTTTCTGTTTATTTTGTTTCAGTCTGATATGTTAGTTGTTATGTTATTTTAGCTTATTTTTTCATATAATTAACTAAATAAATAAAAGTAAGCATATAAATAAATTTTCATACAAATATATGCATGCACATATTTATGTAAATTGACAAATATTACTTTGCTGGATAAGCATTTTATGTAATTTATGTTTTAAATGTATGATATACTATTTTATATGTATTTACTCTTATCATTGGATAGAAAATCACATTATTTCTAAAAGTTTTTTTCAAACTTCACCTCTTCTGTTATCATTAACCATATTTCCTACTTCTGTCATTTTTTTATTTTCACAGAGAGAGAAAAATCATAAGAAATTGAAATAATTTCCTTGGGATTAATTATGAAAGAAGTGTTCTGTCATATATGTAGGTGAAGGTACATATCTCTCCCTCTGAATTTAGCACAATACACTTTATTCTTGCTGCAGAGACCTTGCTCTTCACTCCTGAAATGAGTTTTTCTTTTCCTGTGGGGACCCAGAGTGGCATTAGTAGTCAATCATGTTGGGAGGAGACTTACCTACAAAAAGTGAGATAAGCATTTCCCTACTGAATACGAATTAACATCTAAATACAGACAGATATAATTGCATTGGATGCCATGGTTGTAAGTATAAATAGAAGCCAGTAATACAGGGATACACAAATAAAGAATGAACAGATGTGAAACTGAATAGATACTTGAAGAGAGTAAATACCTTTACTCCAAGGACTCAGGATTTGGAGGTAGACTGTTTTCTGTTAGTTCAATGACACACTGATGCTAAGACACTGATCCTATCTTAAAAGCAATATCACTCAGAAAGGTGATCTCGGTACCTGGGATCACATGCTTATAATTCAAGAACTGGGATGTAGAGATTGGAGTGGTATGGCTGGTTGGAGCAAGAAGTATAAGGAGGAAATGGAATCTAAGAGCCTTTTACTCTAAAGGTCCCTGTTCACCCGACTGCCATTTCATCTGAATAGAGATGCGATCTACTGGCTGGTTTGGTTCATTTGCTTCTCTGATTTGCATCTTGAAAGTTGAACTACAATATCTGTCTCTGGGCATTTTACATCTTGGTGCCACATTTGAGAGAGAGGGAGATAGGTCAGAGGCTGCATTGTGATACCTAGGAGATGGCTAGGGTGTGGGCACAGGTTCAGGGATAGGGAATTGTGGGCAAGTTGGAAGAAATATTTATTCTTTCCATGTTCACTTGACTCCACATCAAGCTCTATGGTGGCCTACCTCCTCGAAGGATACCATAATGTCACAGGCCCCTTACTGGCTACTGTTGCAGATAATATGGCATAGTATCCAGCTGAATTTAGATGGCTTGTTCTGTGAGCATCAAGACCAAGGTTTCCTGTGGCCTTTACCCTTTCTTATTAGGTAATCATGCCCATGAGACCATTGTCCTGTAAAACTGGATCCCTCACAAGTTCATACAGCATTTGCCCTTTGCCCTATGTCCAACATGGACCTGCCTTCTGACAGGTGGAAAGTCAGTTTTGGAAATTGGGTCCTATTTAATTGAGTGGTCCTAACCCCTATGTCATCTGCCCACCTTCCCTTGTGACATATAATCTAGGACACCACCATCCTGTTTCCATGTCAACCCTGGGTCAGCCTGGGGGACCCCTTAAGTTATGGCTGCTTTGACAATGAAGGTTTGTTTTTCTCAGTATGCAAGATACCAACATACACAATGCCAGCCTGGATGCTGAAGTAGTAAGGAGATCACTGTTCCATCTATGTGGTGAGAGGTAGACATCAGTGTAACCTGACTGGACATTTCGGGGCAACATAAAGACCCTGGTTCGTAAGTCTATAAATTTGGATCTGAGGGGAAGTACATGTATGCAGTTTAGGTCTTCTAGTGTGAGATGGCTTCTTTGCATGCAAGTTGTTGTGCCAAACTCTTTTGTCTCTGCATACTTGTTTCTGTTACATTGGTCTGAGAACTTGGGGGGGGGGAGAATGAAGGCTTAGGAGATGGTTCGTTTGGAGTTCTGTACCCAGGCAGAGTTCAGAAGGCAGAGGCTGGCAGATCTCTGTGAGTTCAAGGCCAGCCTGGTCTAGAGAGTGAGTTCCAGGACTGCCAGAGCTACACAGAGAAACCCTATCTCAAACAGTAAGTCTGTGAGGCTACTCAGCCTCAAGCCTCCGTAACTATACTCTCAGGCCAGGTCAATGCACGGTGCAGAGGGACCCCAGAGCTGAAAACTCTGATACAGTAGGCTTTTCTGGCTCCCCTATCCCACTTTAGGGTAACTAACTAGGAAGACTGCAAAAGATGACAGAATCAGTCTCTTGAGAATGCCAGCCCCCTGCGGCGGCACCTCTACCACTAACACATTTCCAGATGCCCCTCCCTCTTGATATCCGACAACACCCTCTCCTATCCTTGGGGGGAAACGCCAGGGTGGGGAAGCAATGTGGCCCCAGCTTTTTAAGCTACATTTAAGGAACACCCCACACTCCCTGTTGGAGCTCCCTGACTGGGTACACTCTAAGTGCACCAAGGGATAGAGCAGTGCAAGTTCTCAATGCTCTATGACCTTCAACTATAGCTCCAATGTCAGCATCTGGAGGGGCTAAAAATGACTAAGGCCATGATCGATCGGAAGTACTCAACAGAGGGACATAGATATCCAAAATCCAACCAATGGCTCCCTTCCTCTGGCGACTCAAAACTCTTCCAAGTACAAGTAACTGGGCATACATCAACACTGAGGTCTACACAGCAGCAGAGCCCCTATACAGACCTGCAAAGAAAGAAGCCTGTGGCTTGGGGTGGGTGGGGTCAATTTGCTGAGCTTCTATTGGTTGGCTGCGGTGAGACTAGAGGTCAGGGTTCTTAGTCCTGACTCTGGGGTCTGAGGAAATACGCGAACAAGGTGAACCACATGGGAAACAGACACGTCTTTTAGGGACATACTGCCACAGCCAAGACCCAGACTCCTAAGGTCACTAACCCTCCGTAATCTCCACTGAGTCCAGAGAACACGTCCTCTCTAAGTTTCAATCAATCTAGCTGGAGGGGCCTGCAGGGCAACACAAGCAGGTCCACACTGTGCAGGGTATGGAGAGAAGGGAGTGGTGACTTGACAGGACTGTGTCAGAACCTCTGGGTCCTATCCTACTGTGACCTTGCCCGGTCTGTTGCCTCTCAGATTTGACAGCTCTCAGTGGATATGTAGGTAGTACAGAGTGACGTTTTCCTCTACCCTTTAGAAACAAACAAGCTTCATGCCTTCTTACCTCTCCTCCACCCAGTCTAACTGGAGGTTTAGTGGAGAAAGCCAAGGAGGCAACAGGGCAGTCCTGCAACCTCCAGACTTCCCCGACTTCATGTGCCATCCGGGAAAGGATGGGTAGGACTTGTGACTGGACGCTCCCAGAACCCAAAACCTGTCCCCATCAGTCCCTGGCGGCTGGTCCTCGTCCTGACCAAGACCCTTGCACGACCAACGCAGAGTGCACAGGACCCTGGACACGGTCTCAAGCGAGCCCCAAACAGATCCTGCACTTTGTAGCGCCCCCGCCTTTGTGCGCAGCAGCGGAGCGACTCTCTGGGCCAGCCCCTTCCCCCGGAGCCCAGTCCCGGGACCGGGACCACAGTGCCCACCATCCAGGGCAGCACCTTCCCAGTGCTAAGGTGCTCTTGCCCCTCCCCCTACCTGATCCAACCTCTGAGGTCACGGCCATCTTCACTTGCCTATGACTTTGGTCCGCCCTTGCTTCCTTTCCCCACAGCCCCGCCCCGCCCCGCCCCTGGGCCTTCTCCGTGTAGATCTGCCCCGACCCCTATAAACACGCCCTGCTATCTCGCCCGGGCCGCTGGAGGATGGGCGGGAAGGGGAGGGAGGCTAGTAGGCTCTCCTCCGGGTGCTCCCCACAACCCCAAGTCGCGTGAAGTGGGGTGTGCGTGGGGACCCATTAAGCCTCCAAATGACCCCCATGCCCACCTCAACAGCGCCCCCTACTGTGACCTGGCTCTGCCAGGTTCACTTTTGGCTCTCTTCCTAGCCCCCACAGATTGAGGGGAGGCGACAGATAGAGAGGGGAGGCCAACCCAAGGTGCTCACATCCCATGATTTCATCTCCGCCTGCCCAGAAGCAAAGGGCTAGGCCAAGGAACGGGGAGGTGGGAGAGGGCCACCGCTCAGATCATGTCTCCGGGCAGGTAGGGGCAGTAGTGCAAGCTTGTCTGGGGACAGGGCGTTGAGGGCACAGGAATTCCGAGCGCATGTGGCGCTGGTACCTCCTCAGCCGAGTCCCGCTGCCTGCACTGCGGTGGCTCTGTGAGAAGTTGGACAACAAGCAGGGGGGGGGGATGCTGGGGGTTGCTATAAATAGAGGGTGAACGAAGGAGGGGGAAAATGATGACCAACTAGGCCTCCCTGGTCAACGCCCTAAAGCGAGAGGGAAGGAGTGGGCATGGGGGAGGGGCTGGGGACCCCCCAAATGGCTCTGACACCTGTGTAAACAGGTGCGGAGGCGGAGCTAACCCCTCAGGGGTGGAGTAAGAGTTTGAGGATGACTCGATGTCCTGGGCTGAGACCACTGAGACCCAAGAGACCCTGTGGCTGAGGCACTAACCCCTCCCAGTCCAACCCCCCAAAAGAAGGGTGAGATCTGCTTAGAAAGACTGAATGGCAGTGCCTGCTTGCAGACTTCGCCTGAGCTACTGTCTCCTTGGCCGATTCTCATGCCTAGGTGGGTTTACCATCCTATCCTAGGCTTCCACAAGTTTCACATCTGAGATACACCCTCCCTTGTGCTCTTTAAAGGGAGACTTGCTGGAGTGGAATAGTCGATGAGGCTATGGGGATTGAAAGTTCTGATAGACAACCAGATTGAATTTCCCCACATGCCCTCCTTCTTGCACCCCTGCTCCTAGCATCAACCCTACCCCATCCGGCTTCAGCCTAGTTCCAGACTTGCCATTTCTGGGGACTGGGTGCCAGGCCAGTTGAAAACAATGTCCAATGGAACAGGGGCTGCCAACTGCAACACCAGCACAGACTGCACCCCACAAGACCCACAAATTGTTCTCCCCCTTCCTGGGAACTACCCTCACCAAGGAATATCAATGCCCCTTTCATCCCCACTTGGCAGGTCTGTTGGAAAGAAGGAAAGGCCAAGAGGGAGGAGGAGGAGACCTGGATAGGCTCAAACCCAGCCTTCAAAAAAACACCCTAGACCTAAAGAGCTTCCTATGTCCCCCAAATGGAGCTTCTAGCTGTCATCTGTTCTTTTCTCCTGCTCTCTTCATAAATATTGCCCTAGAAACTGGCACAGAAACCTGGCACCCTAGCTTTATGACTGGCCCCTCAGTGAAGGTTTAATGCTCTCCTGGGCAATGGGATGCTGGAATTAAGAGCGCAGCTACAGATGAGTGAGATAAGAAAGAACTAGACAGCCCTGGTGGCAGGTAGAGATCAAGAGAACCCGAGACTGAGTGAACACTTCAGACTGAAGGCTTCTTTTACGAGTCGAAAGTAGCTGTTCTTGGAGAGGGGGAGGAATAGACTGGAAGGTTCCAGCATCTAAATTCATCTCTGGGTCAGGATGACTCAGGGGGAACCTGATAAGGGGCAGACTCAGGGGCTTGGGGTGGGGAGGCAGAAGGTAGGAAATTTCCACTGGGATAGAGGTCTCTAAGCAGCCCCTGATGACACAGAGAAGGCTGGTTCTGTTCTGCCCATTGTTCTTTACTGTCAGAACAGGTTCAAGACAGACCTGAGAGCAAGTGTCCCAACATGAACAATGCCTAGCCTCCTTTCTCTGGACCAAAAGCAGTTGAAACCATGCTTACAGCTAAGTTATAGTTTCAAGCACATGCAGTATGGGAATCACTGGATAGGTGAATTCAAAGAACTGGTATGTTTTGGTCAGTTTTGTGATCCAGTGACTGAGGAAGCAAATAAATAAAGAAAAACTAGGGAAAATAGTTTATGAGATCAATATATAGAGAGCACAAGTCATATAGCCGGCTCCCACTGAGAGATTTTCACTTCTCCATGATGATTTTAGTAACCCTTGACAAAGAAAGAACAAATTAGAAATTAAGAAATACTTGAAAGTAATTTTTTTGGATCAGCACACTGACAGCTATATATGGTGTTTTTGTTTTGTTTTGTTTTGGTTGTTTGTGTTTTGTTTCTTTTGGTTTTGGTTTTTTGAGACAGGGTTTCTCTGTATTATTTTGGAGCCTGTCCTGGAACTAGCTCTTAGATCAGGCTGACCTCGAACTCACAGAGATCTGCCTGTCTCTGCCTCCAGAGTGCTGGGACTAAAGATGTATGCCACCACTGCCCTGCCATAGATGGTTTTGCAAGGCATATTATTTAATGTTCATGCTTTTGTGTCTAGTGAAACATTTCAGGGCCCCTAGCAGTATGTCTGAAACCCCTACCCAAGAAGGCTAACGACCACAAGCTAAGAGCCACATGTTTCTAATTCAGAGGTTTTGTTGCTAGGGTAGACTGCCCAGACGAGAAATAGGGTATTTGAGTGGTAGAAAAGGGGTGTTTTATCCAGGTAGAAAGCAAAGGAGAAAGAAAGAATGGGTAGAAATGAAAGAGCTACCATCAAGATTTTTTTTTTTGAGACAGGATTTCTCAGTGTAGCTTTGTAGACAAAGACTGACCTCAAACTCAGAGATCCACCTGCCTCTGCCTATGAAGTGCTGGTATTAAAGGTGTGAGCCAGCACCATCCAGCTACCCTGAAGATGTAAGATGTACGAATAGGTAGTATTGTGATCCCAACTATTTATTATTGTCCTTAACAACATGGACATGAAAACTGAAGCCCATAAATATTCATGATCAGCTGATAAGACATCTAGGATTTGACTCTCTGCCAGACTTACTTACCTCCAGGGACTATTATTCTCTTCCCACCAGGTAACCTCTTGAGTGTCTAACTATTATACCATTAGGGCCCCAGCTAAGAGCAGTGTTGGTGACAGGTGAGTGACTCCTGGTGAGATAGACTGGGGCCAAATTGTGTCCTTGAATGCTAGGCAAGAAGACTTGGCAGTAAGTACCAGAGATTATGCTTTCTCAAAAAGATGCCTTATTTTGATTTATGTGTGTGACTGTGGATGTGTACACGTGAGTGCAATGCCTGTGAAGGCCAGAGACATCATCAGGTCGCTCTGGAGCTTGAATTACTGGTGATTGTTAGCTGCCTGATATAGGTACTAGGAATTATACCCAAGTCCTCTGCAAGAACACTATGTGTTCTTAACCACTGAGCCTCCTCTCCAGTCCTGACTATTCTGTTGTTGTTGTTTTCGAGACAGGGTTTTTTTTTTTGTGTAACAGCTCTGGCTGTCCTAGAATTAGCTCTGTAGTCCAGACTGTCCTCGAACTCACAGAGATCTGCCTGACTCTGCCTCCCAATGCTGGGATTAAAGATGTGTGCCACTACCAAGCAGTCTTGACTATTCTTGTATCATAGCATAGTCCTTCTGTGACACAGGTTATTGGGTATTTCTCAAACTAGCCATAAGTCTAAAACTGGCCATTAACTCATCTTCCTGCCTTGGCCTCCAGAGTTCTGTGGTTGCAGGCATGTGTCACTGTACTCAGGTGTCATAATCTGCTCTTAGGCAGGAATAGTGTATAGAAAAATCATGTTTGGGGAACATTACACTAATGGGAAAAGAATGATAGTGCCAGTTTGTAGAGTAGAAAGAAGCAAGGCATTTTATTTGGAAAAGGAGCAGTTCACAAGCCTCAGGTAAGAGGCATGGAGAATGCTCAAGATGTGAAATAAAAACTTGGACTTGGAGAAAGCTTAGTGATCAAAAGGCTAACTGTTCTTCCAAAGGCCCCGGGGGCCCTGGGGGTTCGATTCCTAGCACCCACATGGCAGCTTTTGACTGCCAGTAACCATAGTTCTAGAGGATGATGCCTTCCTGATACCCTCTTCTGACCTCCATGGGCATGACCCACACATGGTACATAGACATACGTACATGTAGGCAGTACACCTGTACATTTAAAATTAATTTGAACAAGACTTGAATTAAGAATGCAGGAATAGGAATGGAAAGGAATGGGTTTATTGTGTATTTATAGACCAGGTTGGCTTCAAACTTAGAGATCAACCTGCCTCTATTTCCCAAGTGCTGGGTTAAAGGTGCAGGCTGCTGCCACCCCCATCCCCATCCCTCAACAGTAATGAATTTATAAGATTACAAACTGTTTATAGAAATTAGGGCTCAATTATCTAAGACAAGAAAGTGAACAATCACTGCAACAGGATCCCTGATGCTCATGTCTTTTACAAGGCTTTTGTCTAGAAAGAGACCATTAAGGAACATTTGGAACTGCTCAGAAACCTATCTGGGGTATTTTCTGAGTCCGAGATTTAGTCTCTGGCACATTGCACACTGCTTTTATATAGATCTATTTTACTACAGGTCCTCTGCTTTTTCCCTTGAGTCAACAGTAGAAGCCCTTTAAAATCCCTGCTGTAGGGTTTTCCACAGCCAAAGGGATTCTGAATGTTGGTCAGAAGAACTAGGATACCAGCCAGGAGGGCAGTGTTAACTCAGCCCAGCCTGTTTTGCTCAATCCCAAATGTTTCAGTGGTTGGGTCTCCCCATAATGTACATGCTAAAGTCCGGGGGGGGGTTTGGGAACTAGATTAGTACATTTATAGGCCAAGGGAGTTCACCCACATGAGGGCATAGTGAGGCCAGAACCCATAAGACTAGTGAACTGAAATGATCAGGGGGGGGGTTGATCATCTGAAAATGCCAACAGGTTGGCATCTTGGTCAATTCAAAGATCATGTCTTGCTGTCCATGATTTCATCATCATTACACAGCCTGAAGCTCTTGTTCATGTCCATGAAGTGGCTGGACAATTGTCTAAAGGCAGGAAACTGATATATCAACTTCTGCTTCTGATACCAGAA
Organism: Cricetiscus sungorus; assembly: GCA_030556225.1. Taxonomy (NCBI): domain Eukaryota; kingdom Metazoa; phylum Chordata; class Mammalia; order Rodentia; family Cricetidae; genus Cricetiscus; species Cricetiscus sungorus. The sequence continues at coordinate 490,616 of JANBXA010000424.1, forward strand.
GGGAAGACAGCAGAGAAACCAAACCAGAGCCAGAAGTGATGTCATTTAACATTGTGACACCACAGTGTTTCTTTTCTGTTGCCATCGTCAACCCAAGCCCCCAGTCATCTGGCTCCCACATCAGCTGCACACACAAAAGCACAGGCACCATCTGGGCACCCAGATACATGAAGGTGGTGGGAGGAAAGGTTACTAAAGCATAGGAGTTTACAGTGCTTTTGATGTAGCCATAACAGTGGGATGGAAAAGTGAGGAGGACAGTGGAGAGCAACATGGAAGAGGACGATTGTTCCTAGCACTGCTGTAGTTTACCATGATTATCCCTAACTCCACAGTCCTCTCTGTGACTGTCTACTCTCACTCCACACTCCTTGCTGTTGACCATGGCCTCGGAAGCAGAAAGAACATTCCATCGGTTTTCTGTCTTTGAGGAATCATCCAGCAGTGGCACTGAGATTAACAACAAGAACTTCTCGAAACTCTGTAAAGACTGTGACATTATGGATGGCAAGGCGGTGACCTCCACAGATGTCGACACTGTGTTCAGCAAAGTGAAGTAAGTGGCCAAAGGTGAGGAGTGAAGTGAAAAGGACACAGCATACTTATTGTGCTTTGGGCTTGTTGGTTTTCGAGATTGGGTTTCTCTGTGCAACAGTCCTGGTTCTCCTGGAGCTCACTCTGGCTGGCCTTGAACTCAGAGATTTCCCTGCCTCTGTCTCCTTAGTGCTGTAATTAAAGATGTGAGCCACCACCACCCAGCCAGATGGCACAGTTCTTATGATGGGAGATTTATAAGAAACATCTGGCAAGTGCCACGCACTGTCCTGGTCCCTATTCTCAGGATTCATTGCCAGGATAAAAGAGGCCACATCTGAGTAAGAAAAAGGGAGATGTTGGGAGGCAAAGACTTTGCTCTCCAGTTACTGGATTTCTGTTTGACTAGGGCAAAGAATGCCACAACCATCAACTTTCAACACTTTCAAGAGGCAATGAAGGAGCTGGGCCAAAAGCTGTTCAAAGGGAAGAGCCCAGATGAGGCTTTGGAGGATATTTATAAACTCATGGAAGACAAGGACCCTGCCACCACAGGCACTACTGTGAGTAACATTCTTAATTTTTGTCTGATCTTTTCCTTTCTTTCTCTTTCCCCTTCCTTCTTTCATTTCTTCCATCCTTTCTTCTTTCCTATCTGTCTGTCTTTCTATCTAGCAGGACATTACTCTGAGAGCTGAGACTGGCCTGGAACTGGCTGTGTGATCTAGACTAGTTTCGAATTGAAGATCTTCAAACTACAACCTCCCAAGTGCTAGAATTGTAGGTGTGTGCTGGCACACCTGCCTTAATAATAGCCTTCCTCATCTCCAGCCTGGAGCTCTACTTCCTCAAATTCCACTGCTCTAGGCCCCGCCCAAATCCTGTCAGCATTATGCTTGCCTGCATAACTCAGGAGACAGGGTAGAAAGTCTGTCCTGGAAGACTTTAGAACCCTGTGGTCATTTGGAGGTGAGAGAGCAGTGGCATGGAAAGAGACTTGCTCCAGGTGCAACTGGTGTGTCCAGCTACTCCATTAAACCTCAGCATAGCTATCCCACTAGGTGAAGTTAGCCTTGCTCTAAAGGCTCTCATATGGTCAGTGTTCTGGGGCTTTGGAGGCACATTCTCACTGGAGGAATTGGATGCCTGCTCCCCCAGTCCTCTCCCTACATATTTTAATCTCAAAACTCCTGCCTCTCACCTCTTCTTCCTAAACTGTTTCCTCTGTACACACCGTACACTGGGGCAGGGCTTTGGCCTGAAGCACTCTGGCAGTAGCCTGATCCTCTGGATACAGAAAAATCCACTGTCCTTTCCCACAGTAAACCCTCCTGTGTTGTGAGTAGTACCAGAGTTCCTGCCCACAGCTGTGTCTGGGCCTCAGGAAGCGGCACCAGGCCAGATGAGCAAAGCATGCACTCCCAACATGCACCATTAGAGCCATAAGGCTCTAATAACATCTATGGGCAAGGCTGTGATAGTGTGGGGAAGGGAAGAAGGCTCAAACACCTGTCCCCCCTTGGCTTGCAGAAAGCAACAACGGAGTAGACCAGTTGACAGACACCAGTAAGTCTGGAACTCATAAGGAGCTCGTTGATAAGAGTGGCAAGAGGAAGAGCATCGCAACACAGGAAGAGACCACAGACAACTCAGGCTATGTGAGTAGCTACAATGCTGCTGGCACCTATGACAAAGACAGCAAGTAGAGAGGAGCCGTCTTTGCCTACTGGTTTCCTGACCCTGTGTTTTTAACACCAGAAAATATAGGGACTAATAAACTTCGTGTGTGCAACACCTAGTGCATTCTATCTATGAGGACCAGATTGTTGCATAGACTGAGACAGGGAAGAGAGAAAGCCCAAGGATCCAGGGTTTTCAGACCCTTTACTCTCCTAAGCCTAAGTCATAATGTAGTAGTCTCCTTGGCAACCGCTCCTGAGAAGAAGGCTGGGGAATATATTATGGAGATAAGAGTTTAATCAGATGCAGAAGAAAAAAACATTTGCTTACTGTGTTCAGACATCAGTGGCCTCCATTCCTTTTGTTGCCCCAAAGGGAGTCATAGTTCCTGATTTGACATACCATGATCCAGATAATCACTGAGTAGAACCTTTAATGTGTCTCCCAACTTGCTCTGTTAGAATCCAAGTTTTGTTGGGAGAGAGATTAAAAACCAGGAAGGAAAGCCTAATGTTGTTACAAATCACAAATCTATTTTCCAGCTGAGGAAAGAGAATCTTTTTGTTTACTTGTTTGTTTGTTTAGTTGATTGATTTGATTTGTGAGACAGGGGTCTCAGTGAGAAGCCCTGGCTGGCTTGATGGCCTGGGACCCTAGGTCAGGCTGGCCTTGAACTTAGAGACAACTGTTGTGATTGAAGGCCTCCACCTGCCTCTACTTCCATCATCAAGCCCACGGAATGAAAGAGATTTCCAAGTGCTAACAGTAGTTCTGAAGGATGGTCAGACAGGTGACACCAAAAGCAGGGAAGGGAATTAAATCATGACTGAGTTGCATGGTTTTTAACATTTTATTTGCAAATTATTGCAGATTCACAAGAAGTCAATACTGAAGGGAGCTCAAGAACCTTTTGCCAAGCTCCCCCACCCCAATGTTTTTTTTTTTTTTAATACACTTTCCACAACTGGAAATTAGGCCTGCCTCATCATCTGCCACCTGAATGGCACAGGCCTTGGAGTCTGGGAAATGGTGGGTGGAGGGGAAGGAGTAAAGGGAGACTGAGGAAACTGGGAAGGAACAAAAAAGATAACATGAACTACTGGTGGTCCTAGGTAAGAGAAGTGTGGGAAGAAGGTTGGGGAAAGGTGGGCAGTATGGCTGTGCTGTGAGTGTTCTGTCGGGAGAGCAGGGGAAAAAAGCACTAGACTCCATGGTGGAAGGAGGTGGGAAAGAAGAGATATGAAGGAGAAATCACAGACAAGTGCTGGATGGAGACAGAGGGGGCTTGAGGGGGAAGGAGACAAAATTGACCTAAGGATGTTAGTGGGGTTCCTGTTGCTGAAGAGTGGCAAGAATTGTAAGGGAAATGGGAGAGACCGACACTAAAAACAGGGATAGGGAGAAATGCTGGAACTAGATTTCTGTTGTTATGGTGTGAGTTGGGGCCTGGGCCTCCATCCAGAAGTCGGGATCTGGTCCAGCAGATAGACAAGCCCTGCCAGCTGGACACCGTCAGCTTCTTGGGTGGGTTTTACTGTTGCTGGGAGAGAGAAGCTCATGGTGGCAGTGATGAGAAGGTGAACCGAGGCTGAAGGACTGTGGGCTCTGCCTCAGAAGTCAGGCAGGAAGACATGCTGCCAGATTCTGACTTTGGAAACAGCTTTGGGGTGGCATGTAGAGGACTGTACGAGGTGGGACTGGTTTGTGAGCTGAGTCCTTAGGAGGGGCCAATGATACCTATTGGCTTGGCATTATGCTTGCTGGAGCAGAGCAAGTACAGCCTCTGGTTGGTCAGCGTGCTGTTGTTAGCTGCAGCTAGTTGGTGGTTGTTTAGAGCCCAAGGTGCAGATTGTGATGGGGAAGGAGTTCTGAGTGAGGGTGCAATACTCATTGTAGTTCTCGCAGAAGCTCTTGCTGTATTTAAAGAACTTTCGGATGCCTTCCCAGGGGGCATGTACCACATAGTGGACCTTAGGGCAGTACCAGTCCCGCAGTCTGCCCTCACATAGGCCATGAGGCCATGAGGTATCCGTGGAAACCCTTTGGGTAGTTAATAATGAGGTAGTCAACGTGTAAGGTGTGGAAGTTCTTGATGGCATTCTCGATCTTGATGCCTATCACCAGGGTTGGTTGTAAGATAAGCTGGAGGACAAGGAGCCAGGCCACATCTTGTGCCATGCCTTCTGCTGGCAGAGTTAAGGTAGTCAGAGGTACATTAGGCCCAAAGAGACTGTCCACCCTTCCCTGAGCTGCCACACCAGCCCCAGTGGAGACAGTGTAGCAATGCTGAGAGAAATCTCAATGGCTATCTGTCCAGAGGTTCGCACCACACGTGGTTACGCCTCCTGGGGAAAAGTGGTTCAGGTCCCTGCAGCTGCTTGCATGGCTGGCTGTTTGGAATGGGTGCTAGATGTGTTTTGTGCTATGATAACAATATTGCCTTTTATTCAAGGGATATTTTAGCCTGTAAGCTCCACTAGTAATTCAGAGATGCCTAGAGAACACTTAGATATAGTTTCAGGAACTGAAAGAGATACAGATCAGCAGTCAATAGGTGGGTATTGCCCTCTGTGCCTTCAGACACAGATCCTAAGGCGCCAGTTGTGACTTCAGATGGCAGCCAGGGCCTGATAAATCAATTAGGGCTAAGGCTATAGGAAGCAGCCCACAATGAGGCCCTGCCTGTAATTAACCGGCCCACAACAAACATGCTGTGGGATTCACAACAATACTCTAATTTGGGATCTTAGGGCCCCTAAATCAACACTATAAAAGTTTACTATCTAGAGACAAAGATTAGCCTCTAAACTCAACAAATCAAATCTCTGATATGCTGACCACAAGCAGGCCAAAATAAACAGAGGTTCCTAATTATGCACTTGCTGAGAAACTTCAAAGGGAATTGTTAACATCTATAGAATGCCTGTTTATCTTTAAACTGTGACCAAAGATCTGTTCTTTGAGCTTTCTGTATAAAAACCCAATACTTTGAAGAAAACTTTGCAGCAGTTCGCAAACCTCCTCAGGTGTGTTTGTGTCTGTCTGTCAAGCCGAAGCCATTCCTGACCTGGTCATCCGAGTCTTGGTCTCCACACAGACCTGCAACCCACTGAGCAGTCTGTGGCACTGAGCCTCCAGCACTCCCCAGTTTTCCCTATGTGCCTCCCTTACCCTCTAAGAACTGCCCAGTAACTTACAAATCCTGACACTCCAGAGAGATGGGGCACTTGCTCAAGGCCACCCCTCACACCAGCCATCTCCAGCCAACTCTCCTCTGCTGTGGTTCACCACCAGTCTCAGTCTCACCAAGTCGCTGGCTTGCAGCATGAAATCAAAGGTCTAGCTGGTCCCTGGGTAAGAGATGCTTCTGGGTGCTCCCTGTTCCTGGCACCCCTTATGGTGGTTAATACAGAAGGAATGGAGAGCAGGCAGCTAGGCCAGTCCCTGGCAGCTCTGAAGGAAGAAATTGAAGTCAGGGTGGGGAGTGGGGGGCAGGGATGCATTTTGCCTAGAGCCACTTAGAGCCTGGAGGTGAGATGAGGCTTAAAAGTTTTCTGGAAGAAGGGAGTGTCTCCTGGGTTTGAGAAGCCCTGTGATAAGTGGGCTAGATGGGTCGGAGGGAAGATACATTGCTGTCTGGTTTCCTCCCTGGTGCCCTCAGAACATTTTGTTCCAACTGCCTGGCCAAAAACCCCTGAGTCTCTGGGCCTTCTATGATGTCTGCTCTGACCCCCTGGTCCTGCTTTTGGTGGGAAGGAAAGAACCATCCTGTCACTGAAGAACAAAGTGTTTACCTTTGATCAAGGGTTCACCACTGTCTAATCCTACTTTCCATCCCCAGAGGCCATGTGCAGGGACACCTCCCACCAAAATGGCAGGCTGAGAACAAACAACCTCCACAAGGGCTCCCACAGTCCTCATCATCAATGCCCAGCTGACTGTGCCAACACCCTGCACCTGTGACTCAGGGCTTGTCAGTTCAGGGCCCTGCTAGAAGTCAAGGCTGCCAGGTTGGCTTGTTAGCATTGCTTGGGACGTGAGAGAAGGTGAACCACCAGGTTGGATCAAATTCATAGTACTGGCAGGTCTGTGGTAGCTTGTCCTACTGAGGACAGGGCTAACAAATTCCTCAGCTTTTTATCAAATGTTGGAATCTTCATCAAAAGAACCTGCTAGCTCCAGCCCTTGCCTCTCACAGGCCTTTTAGCCTCTTTTCCCTGTAGGTCTTCTCCACAATTGCACATCAGGGGGCTTTCTTTGGTGACAGGGGTCTCACTGTGTAGCCCAGGCTCCTCAAATAGGTTATCCTCCTGTCTTGGCTTCTTGAATGCTGGAAAAACAAGCATGTATCGCACCAGCTCAGCTCCTTGGCCTTGCTCTTAGGAGAACTTATTCTCATTCAGCAGCACACAAGGGAGTCATAAGGCAGAGAATCGCATGCTCTGGGATCACTGTGGAGCTCAGGGGAAGGAGGAGCTGGTTTCAGAGAGAGACATATTAGTGTTCTCTATGTAGTCCTTCATTTGCAGCCTCCTCTGGACTTGCTCTTTGCGGCCGCACAAACTGGAGTCCAAAATTAAATCTATTCTCCTCAAACTTAGTTCTCTATGTCTTTGTCTTTGTTTCCCTGTTGCTATGGTAAGAAGCTTTGACAAGAGCTGCCTCAGGGAGCAGTTTATTCCGGTTCATATATGGGGGTGGGGAAGTGAAGGCAGCTGGTCAAATAGAATCCGGTCAGGATGCAGATACGAATGAGCACATGTCCCTTTCACCATTCATACAGCCCAGCATCCCAGGCAGAAAACAGTGATGCCTGAAGTGACTGGGTTTTCCCAGCTGAATTAATTCTATCAGGATTGTGTCCCAAAGGCACAATCTCATCTCCTAGGAGATTCCAGAATCTCTCCAGTTGATATTAGCACTAATGCTCATAGTTGTGTATATATCTCCAAGGTTTTCTGTGATAGTCTCCCCTGTCTCACTGTCAACCACAAGGCATGATTGTAAAATCATCAAGCCTTAAGTCCTGGCTCCATAGTTTAGTGAAGTGTGTTTACCAAGCTTCTGCCTCATCTGCTCACAAGGATAGGATGCTATACCTCACAGTGGCATCAGAACTCACTAAGATGTCAGTCACAAGCTTTGACCCAGTGTCTGGCTCATGGTGACTACTCAGTATGCACATGAATCCGTAAGCCATGCAGCCCTCAGAGTCTGACTGAAAACTCCCCAAAATAGTCCCTCCCTTGCATATTTCTTTCCCAGCTCGGCCTCTTTTATTCTATGAATGTCACACACTGATCTTCACTAAGTCTCAGGATCTTTCATCCAACTTCTGAAAAAGAAATTACTTCCCGTGGGGCTGGAGAGATGCTGGAGTGGTTAAGAGCACTGGCTGCTTTCCTGGAGGACCCAAGTCACCTCTCAGCACTCACAAAACCTATAACCCTCACAACCACCTGTAACTCCAATTCCAGGGAATCTGGTACACTCTTCTGGCCTCTCTGGACTCCTACACATTAGAAATAAAAATATCAAAATTCTGTTTTGTTTAACCCTTCACAATAGTTTCATGTTCCTTACAATATATAACCCAGTTAGCATCTCAGAGGACACAAGACTGCCATGATCTTGCTCTTGTGCATGTCTGCACCAGCATTTACAACCCTGCGAGCTTCCCAACTTGTCCTGCATTCCACACCGATGTCCCCATGTTGTCTCCTCTACCCAGAATGCTGCCAATGTTTCCCCTTCCCCTCCTGCCTCATTAATTCTATAACTAGTCCCTATGGGGACAGGCTGAAGTGTCCTTACAGAATTCTCAGCATAGAAGACCTCCCCTGAGGACTGTGCCCAATCCAGATAAGTGAGGATAAAGTGGCTGCCCTTCAGGCTGCAGATTGGAGCCTAAGCCTGGCTGATTGAAGCGGCACTTTAGGGTTGTCAGCCACCAAGCCTGCTGAGTTTCAGTCATGCCATCTCACCCTGACTCCCTCCAGGCTGCAGTTGGAACTTTTTATTGCTCTTTTCATGTGTCACATCACCACTGTCTAGTCCCTCCATCACCACTACTCACCTAGACACCAGTTTCCAAAAACAAAGAGCACATTATAGAGGAAGGGGTTCACTTACTGGCTCTGGTCTCATCTTCTGCAAGATAACACCTTCCTTAGTTCAGATGGCTGTGAGAATAATGTTACAATAAATATAGAAGGCCTTTTAATCATTCTACAAAACCGTATGTAGATAGGTAACTGGAAACATGCCTCCTAGGTTCTCCATTAATTTACTTTTGTTATATTCAGAGCCCCGTTCATTCCCTAAGCAGACCTAATGACAAATCTACATCTCTGTGCCACCAACTCAGACTCCCCTCTAAACTAAGCCTCTGGAACTCATCTCCACAAAGTTTCCACTGATCATTATGACAGAATTTTTAAAAAACGTTTTACTCTTTGAAGATTTTAAACATGAATTTAGACTATACTAACCACCCACACCATCTGCAACTCCTCCCACATTTCCCCTGCCTTCCTTGCTCCTATCTCAACACCGTGTCTGTCTACTATTCCAACCAGTGCCGCTCATACATGGGTGTAGGGACGTCTAGGGGCATGGGCCCCTATCAGGGACTAGCTATACCCTTGATGAAAACTGAATGTCCCCCAGCAATCATCGACTGTCAGTAGCTCCTTATTAAGGAATGGGGCTGGTAAGCTTCTGTCATGCTGGAAGTTGGGCTGCCGACTTGATTGTGTATAGGCAGCCTCAGCTGCTGTGCAACAGCCCTGTCCTATGCAGAAGACAGCGTTGACTGCACAGAAGTCCTCCCCGACTGCTGGCCCTTACATCGACCGCTCTTCCTTGATGGTCCCTTAGCCTTGCATGGACGAGGGTGTGACATAGATAGAGGATTTAGGGCTGAAATTTGCACCCTCACTTTCCCCCTGCACTTTTATCAGCTGTGATTCTGTAATTAACCATCATTCATTGCAAATGGGAGGTTCTCTGATGATATCTGAAAGCTGCACTGTCATGTTCATATGTATCTTTATATGCACGTGTGTTTATATGTATTGTTATACCCATAGTAATGGCAGTTTGATATGTCCCTTTAGTAAAATTAGTAGGTTCTCCCCTATAGTCTATGACCTCCCCAGCCATTAGTTCTTGGCCAGGTTTACAGTACAGGCATGCATTCTAGCCTCTGGAGCAGGCCTTAAATATAATCAGAAAGCTGTTGATTATCCCCATATTATTCATGTTATTGTTGCACCAATGGACACATCTCACCAGGCTACTCATTATTGTCGCATGTGGGAGTCACAGCTAGGTAAGCCCATTGACAGTTTTCTTCCCCACACCTCAGGCTTCATAGCACTTTCCAGCACTATAAAAGCTGGCCAGTAGGATTGGACCTTGCAGAACGGTACGAGCTTGATTTCTCCATGTCCTATGATGCAAGTATATGGTATCTTCATCAACAAGATTTTACCTTCAAGTCCTAGTGAGGAACCAGTAGCAATGGCACTATTCTGTATGGTTTGGAGGGTCTGCCCCATCATCTCAACCCCTGAGTGCTAGGATTACATGAGCCACAACATTCTGCTACATTTTGCTCAAGGTACAATAGAACTACAGTTAATAGATGAATCTAGTCTTCTAATGATTGATAGTCTAAGAGGAAAACAATAAAATATGTACGGAAAAATAACAAGAGTCCACACAAAAAGTTGTGGTTATTTATTATTATTATTGATGCTTTAAGATGTTGTCTCTCTGTTATGTAGCCCTGACTGTCCTGGAACTCATTATGTAAATCAAGCTGTCCTGAAACTCACAGAGATCCACCTACCTCTGCCTCCCAAGTGCTGCAATTAAATACCTGTGCTACTACATTAGGTATAATTTGTAAGCAGATTTTTCTCCATCCTGCCCGCCAGCTCCCAAATCATGACATAGAGACTTATTATTAATTATGAAACTCATCTAATAACTTAGGCTTGTTTTTAGCCAGCTCTCACAACTTAAACAAGCCCATCTCGCTTGTCTATGCACTGCCCCAAGGCTCATTTACCGCCTTTACATATGTCCATCCTGCTTTCCTGCTTCTTTCCTTCTTCCATGTCTACTCATGACTCAACCCTTTTTCTTCCCAGCATCCTCTCTGCCCTTAAAATCCTGCCATTGAGCTCTTTATTAAAAGAATCTAAGTGACATATCTTCACAGTGTACCAAAAGATTTTTCCACAACAATAATCTTTTTTCTAGGTTTATTTTTATTATTTTTTAAATTATGTGTGTGCATGTATCTGCATGTAGGTATGTACACATGGAGGCCAGAGGTATGGAATCCCCTGGAGCTGGAGTTTCAGACATTTGTAAGCTTCCTGATGAGTATGCTAGAAACTAAACTGAGGTCCTCTGGAAGAGTAGCAAGTGCATTCTTCCTGTCCCTCCCTTCCTTCCTCGCTCTCTCTCTTTCTCTCTCCCTTTCTCTTTGGTTTTGTAAGACAAGGTTTCTCTGTGTAACAGTCCTGGTTGTCCTGGAACTCACTCTGTAGACCAGGCTGGCCTGAACTCACAGAGATCCACCTGCCTCCGCCTCCCTAGCACTGGGAATAAAGTTCTCTTAACTGCTAAGCCATCTCCCCAGACCCCCAAAATCATATTTCTTGAAGCCAGTAAATATTATGGGGATGAAAGACATCATGTCTGCCAGCTAGAGATGTAGATCAGTTGGCATTGTTCAGGTCTGAGACTTGATCCTGGCTGCAGTGGTACACACCTGAAATCCCAGGACTAGGGAGGTGGGAGCAGAACAATCAGGAGCTCAAGGGCCATTCTCAGCTACACAGTTCCAAGCCAGCCTGGGTTACATTAAATTCTTCCCACACCTCCCCCATACAAATTATCTCTGAATTGGGAGAATCTGAAAAAGTTTTCCTGAGGAGGAAGGTAGTTATCCTAGGAACCTGGGATCGGTCTCACTGGGCAGTTAGAAGGTAAATAACATGAAAAAAAGATTATGGAAATCATGTCTGCCCATGGCTAAGACACTAAGTGGGAGAAAATTCATAAAGTTAGAAAGGCAGGCCTGCCAGACAGTGGTTGGCCTGAGTGTGGGCAAAAGAGCTAATTCTGGCTGTAACTAAGGAGTGCCTCACTAAAAAGGGCTGAGCGCACAGTCCAACCTGATAACCAACCCTAAGACCAGGTCCCTCTCCCCTATGGCCTAGCTTGTCTAAAGGTCTGGGAGCCAAGGATTCTAACCTTCAGTCAGTGCTGCCTCCTCCAAATCCACAGCTGTTCCTGGAAAGGCCATGGGAATCCAAAGACCGGAAGAGAGTCTCACAGATGACCCTAATGTTGTAGTATGTTTCACTTTCTCCAATTATAAAAATGAGCCTATCACCCTTATTTATCCAAGGTCTACATCAGGATGACAGAACTTGGACGAGCTCCTGTCTGGAGGACACTCTCCCATGGGCTTTCCATTGGTATCTAGAGGCTGTGTGGAACTCCAGAATAAAGGCTTGGCTCTGAAGGTAGGCACTAATCCAAGCCCAGCCTCTCTCTATCCCCTTGCTCCCTCCCACTGGAGGCTAGAGGAAGCAGCAGCTGTTGTCCTGTGGGGAACACAGGCAGCGATCCACTTTGCACTGCTGGAATTTTCATAACATCCACCCTAACTTTAACAACAGAGAGAGAGAGAACAAGAGAGAGGAGAGTGAGAGGCAAAGAGAGGGGGGAGGCAGAGAGAGAGACAGACAGACATTGTGTTTCTGTGTCATGCCTGGCACTCATAGCTCCCCACATATCTCCACCCAATATACATACAAAGGACCCTTTATAATCTTACAGTTCATGTCTCAGGAAGCTGTGTATAGTGGGAGAATGGGAAGATATTACACAAGTTATTCACCAGGAAGCCAGAGCAATGGTCTTCACATAGCAGTGATCTTAGAAGATATCAAAAGTGTGAAGGATTGCCTCTGTAGTCTGTTGGTGTTCATATGAGACAGGCTCTCTTTTGTGTATTGAAAAGCATTTCCCTACAAAATATGGTATATCATCTGGGTCCAGAAAGGCCTAGCTTTCCTGGATTCCATGGGGGCGAGTGTATATAAGAGCCACAGAGAGAGACCCAGATAACGGAGGAGATAACTATCAAGGTGGACAGATACAAGGCACGAGGGACCTCTGTGTTTTGGTGTGGGATTGTCTTTTTATCTGCAGGTTGATGTGTTGTCCCATTCTGTCTATGGACACATGTTTCTTTTATATGTGTCTGGTGCCCTGGAGGTAAAAGATGAAGGCACCTAGATGGCATCCTGTGGGGAACCCTGGAATTTTATGAGAAGTCTCTGTACAGGACAAGAGAGCAAGAGAGGATATGTGATATATATATATATATATATATATATATATATATATATATATATATATATCCTAAAGGGCATCCTGTGGGAACACCTGGAATTTTGTGAGAAGTCCATGTACAGGACAAGGGAGGATATATGACCAATACCCACATCCATGAGATTGGTTGTTAAGTACCTCCCTTATGCTATACTGGCATGATGTTTCTGTAGGGTGGTGAGTAGGCTTAACAGTAAGCTTACCTCTGTTCTCTCTTGGGGTCTTCTAAGGGATGGCAGCGTTCAAAAACAAATTGTTTCAGGGTAGTGAAGATGACCCTGTGAGTTCTATGAGCCCCATGTCTCTTCCACACCTTTTGGTATTCAGCCCTTGCAGCAGTCCAAGTGTTCCATTTCTGGATATCCTTGATTGTGTGTTGGCTATTTTGGAGTATGCTGCAAAGGCATTTTGTAAGTTTGTCTGTTTTCTGTTTGTTGTTTGGAAAGGACTGAGGGAGTGTACAATAATGTCCTGAGTACGTTGCCATTCTGGGTGCCCTACTGCCATCAAACAGAACATATTTACAGAACATGCCACCATATCCTGGTATTTCTTTGTCATGGCTGCAGGCTGTCTAGGGAGGAACTCTTAGTGCTAGACCTACAGGACCTGAGCAGGTTTCCTGCATTCTCGTTGGCACAGGAGAGAACTTGGCAGAAACAGGGTCCTGGTGCCACAGTCTAGTCTGGACACCATGAGCTTAGCTTGCCATGCCCAAGTAAGCCAGTCTCCTCGGTCCAGAGTGGCCATGTCAGTCAATATCAGGGGAACAGTCTACAAGGATGCTGCATCTGGCCTACATCTGGCCTGATGCCCATCCCACTGACTGCAGATTGGGCACAGTAACACCTGGCCCCCATTTATTCCTTAACATCCTCAGCAGCACCCACACCAACGTATTGGAAAGCACACAGTGCCCAGTATCTCTGACCTACATTGCGGTTCTCAGATCTAGATTGTCATTTTATTCCATCCATAACACTTTGTCTGCCATCCTTTCTCCTCATTTTAACAATCTTCTGTCTGGCTTTCTTTCAGTTTCTCTTACCCATGTTTTTTCCCTAGATCTAGGATAGAGGGTTATTTCAGTGATTGAGAACCCTTAGAAAAAGTTTCTCATCCATAGAACAATTGCTGAACATTGGAACATGTCTGGGAGGCACTAGCCTCATGATCATATTTAACCTTGCATGGAGTTCAAGGCAGGGAGTCTGAGTTGAAGCATCCAGAGTAGAGTGTGGACTGATAGTTGCCAAAAGAACCCAGGCAGACCTGTAGGTACCATGCAGACCAGTCCAGAATTCCTTCTCCCTAACTCACCAAAAGGCTTCCTTTCTGATGCAGGTTACCCATGCTGTTGGCATGTCCTGAGTTTTGCTAACTACCTCACCTTGCCTTAAACCTGGTAAGAACACTCAAGATCAAAGATTGGAATCCTGTTGCCCTGCATTTTTCTGTCCAGGTATCATGTCAGTGGTTAAAATATGTAGAGACATTTCTGAAATTAAAACATGACCCTATCTGTGTTATCAGAACATCTCTCAATCTCTCTCTCTATATATATATATATATATATATATGTGTGTGTGTGTGTGTGTGTGTGTGCGCGCGCGTGTGTATTTATAATTTATTATCTGTGCGTTCCTTGAACAGGACATTCTGGGAGATCTCATAAAGAGTCCCAGAACGATATTAATATATTAGTGTGTATTATTGTGGTGGTCTGCTAAGGGTTTATATTGACTGAGAAGTTGGCATTTATAAAAAGTCTTCCTGTGTGCTTCAGCTACAACTAAGGTGGCAACATAGTCCTCGTGTGTGTGTGTGTGTGTGTGTGTGTGTGTGTGTGTGTGTGCGCGCGCGCGAAGTCAGTAGTTGGACCCTGATGGGTCAGTACATTTTGTGAAAATCTTATAAAAGTTGGTAGTACCCTAATTTGTAGTGGTCAGTAGCTGAGAGTACATCACACATATCCCTTGTACACCTGCTGAGAACACTCTTTGTAGCATCAGAAAAGTTGACTCCTCAGACAGGTGGAAAGGCAGAGTTGCAAGAGATTACATAGGGTTGACTACAGGAAGCAAGGAGGTGGTCTTCTTCTTGGAGCCATCTTGGAGGATCTCATCATGTGGAGGATGACCCCTGTAGACTTTCCATGTTCGATGGAGAACAATAGTCTGTTGAGAACAAAAAAGTATTTCCCTACTGAATATGGATTATCATCTGAATACAGTCAAACATAGGTTTACTGGATGCCATTGATATAAGTGTAAATAGGAGCAAGGGGTAGAGGAATACACAAATAGAGGAAGAGGTAGCTGTGAAAATGTAAAGATGTAAAATGTATATACATGTAAAGAGAAAATGAGATGTGGGGTTCGGTTTTGGGTGATTTTTGTGGCATGGTCTTTTACAGAGCAAGCTGGTGGGCCAAACCATTTTGTGTATGGACAAACTTTTTTCTGTTGCATTGATATGAGACCCTGGCTGGAAATCATAAAGGCATCATGGGAGTTTCATGAACACATGAAATTTTGTGGAAAATACATGAGGAAAATTGGGGGTGTATATGTGCTATAGGCATCCTGGTGTGACAAAAAGAAAGACTTATTTCCCCTAAGTGTCTACGTAGCCTATCCTCTGTCCATTTAATCACTTCAGAGAGCTGTGTGCCCCATGTTTTCCTATAGCTGGAAGCAGGTGGATGGGTGTCCATAGAGGGTAAACTAAGTTCCATGTCTGAGGGTAATGTGTGGACTGTGGGATACAGCATTTTCCTAATTGGACCATATCAGGGGGTAGAGAATATCAGGATGTGAAAGAAGAAATATTGTGATACTGATGATACATTGGTTAAGATTAATGAAAGGCAGTCGAGGTCAAAAAAGCCAAGCAGCCATACTAGATAACTTTAGAAGCGATGTCTTGGTAGTCCACAACTTTAGTACAAGGACTCAGGATTAAGAAGCAGAGGAAACTTTCTAAGGAGAAGGCCAAACAGACTGCATGAAATTTATTCAACCTTAAAAGAAATACATCATGATTGGGTCAGGGTACATTTTCAACAACCCCTCCACATGTCTGGATGTTGCTGGGTCTGATCTGAGCACAAAGGAACTGCCTATCCATGCAGGATAACACTAAGGCCTCACTTGCCTGAACTTCTGACCCCATAGATGGCCCTCTGTTGGACAAATCTCTTCCAAGGAAGCGTGTGCCATGCATTTATAGACATTGAAATCATGGCCCAACTACACACACAGGGAAACTTGGGTAGAGGGAGAGAAACTCCACATTCAAAACTGGAAGGAGCGGTGGAAGATTGCAATACAAGAAAACACCAAACAATAGAAAGATAGGCATGACACTACCAGAATCTAGGAAATCTAATCCAACAACACCTGAACACACTAAAACAGATGAAATAAAATAGAACAAGTTAAAAAATATAACTTCATGAAAAATGATAGAGGCCATAAAACAGGATATGAGAAAATTTCTTAAAGAAATGCAAGAAATTTAAAAAACAAATACTGGAAGAAATAGAAGAAAAGAAAATCAAAATATGCAAGAAATGAACAAATTTTCTTAAAGGAAGTATGGAAGGCCAAGAAAAGCAATCCAACAGATGAGGAAAAGAATTCAGACAGTTACAGACCTGAAATCTGTAGTAGAGTAATAAAGAAACACAAACTGATGGAATACTGGAAATAGGAAAACTGGATAAATGACCAGGAATTCAGATGCAAGCATAAACAACAGAATACAAAAATCAAATATGGAATCTCATGTGTAGAGAGCCACAAAGTGCCACGCCTTAAAGTTGGTGCTGGCTTCAGCCTTCCACCTCCCCAAGGGTGAGCGCTCTCTGGCGTAAACAAGTCCTTATTTGGTTAAGTCTGTTCAGCCTGTCTGCTTCCACATTAGAGTAGCCTATCTGCAGGGTCCAGGTTGCTCACTGGGATTGGTTAGTGCAAGGGTATTTAAGCCTATGCAGGGGTCCCCCAGTCTCTCGCAGGTCAGAAGAACATGTTTCAAGGATGCCGATTAAAACTGCATGAAGACCTTCCCGGAGTCGCATCTTCCTTGCTGGCAAGGGTCAGGCACGTACACTCAAATGCTGAAAATATGCTAGAAGAAATAGATTCATCTACCCAAGAATATTGTAAATCCAACAAATACTTAACACAAAATATTCAGGATATTTCATCGTGGGTAACGATGAAACACCTAAGAATACTAGGCATAGAGGAATTCAAAGAAGACAAGGTCAAAAGTGCAAAAACATATTCAACAAAATCATTGAGGAAAACTGTCCCACTCTGAAGTGAAAGTTCAAGAATCATACCAAACACCAAATAAATGGAATCAAAGAAAAAATAATCCCCTTACCACTTAATACTCAAAAAACCTAACATACAGAATAAAGAAAGTATATTAAGGTTAGCAAATGAAAAAGGCCAAGTACAATATGAAAGCAGACTTCATCATGGAACCTGTCAAGGCCAGAAGGACATGGATAGATGTTCTACAAATAATGAGATCTCATGAATGCCAGCTCAGCAAAATTCTCAAATACTACAGATGGAGAAAACAAGATATTCATGACAAAGAGAGATTTCCACAAAACATATCCACAACACCAGCCCTACAGAAATATTTGGAAGGAAAACTCTAACCCAAAAAAGTTAACTGCATAAGCAAAAGATAATCCCAGATTACCAACCCATCCCCAAAGAAAAAGTGGGACAAATATACTCACAATTTTTCTGCTTAAAGCCAATATAAAACTAAGAAGAATTAACAATCAATGACCTTTACTTTCCCTCAAAATTAATGGTCTAACTTGCCTATAACATGACATAGGCCAGCAGAATGGACAGAATCATTTTTCTACTGGATTCAGGAAAAAGTCTAAACTTCAAAGAAAGATTTTTGGCTCAGGATAAAGTGTTGGGAAAAATTTTCTAATCAATCGGACCTAAGAAGCAAGCAGGTGTAGTTATCTTAAAATCTCACAACTTAGAAATCTATACAAGGTGGGTTAAAAGAGACTAAGAAGGTCATATAATAAATTCACAAAATGTCAATTATGAAAATCTATGCCTCAAATACAAAGGGACACACAATCATAAAAGAAACACTACAAAAATTCAAAACTCTCATCAAACCTCAAACACATATAGTGGGAGACTTCAACAAGCCACTTTCACCATTAACAAGAACACCAAACAGAAGCTTAACAAAGGAACAAAAGTACAAACAAAAGTTATGTTCCCATTAGGTTTAACAGACAGCTAAAGGACATCCCATTAAAACACAAAAGAATATAGCCTATTCTCAGCTCCACAACCAACCTTCTCTAAAATCAATCATATAATAGGCAACATAACAAAACTCAATATACACAAAAAATGGAATAGTTCCCTGAATCTTATGAGACCGCGGTGGTTTAATGTTGAAATTCAACGACACAAATTACAGCAATACAACCAATTCGTGCAAATTAAAAAATGCAATTGCACAATTCCTGGGTCAAGAAAGAAATAAACGAAGAAATTAAAGATTTCCTTGAATTCATTTGAAGACACAACATACCTGAACTTATGGGACACCTTGAAAACAGTGCTACAAGGAAAGTCCATTGCACTAAGTTCCTATATGAAATTAATGGAGGATTTTCACATTAGAGAATTAAAAGAACACCTAAAATCCTTAAAAAGGACTAAGCAAGCTCACTCTGAAAAAATAGATGGAAAAATTTCAATTTGAGGATTGAAATCAATAAAGTAGAAACTAGGAAAAAAATACAAAGAATTAAAGTAACAAAGTTTTTTTATTTTTTAGAAAATTGACAATACAGACAAAATTTATCCAGGCTAATCAAAACGCAGTGAGAGAAGATGCAAATCAACAAAATAAGAAATTAAAAGTTGAACATAACAACGGACAATGAGGAATACCAAAAACTTTTCAGGTCATACTTTGAAAATCTGTACTCCACAAAATTCAACAATTCAAAGGAAATGGACGAATTTCTGGATAGCTATCTCATACCAAAACTAAATCAAGAACAGATAAGCAACTTAAATATACAGATAACCTCTAGTGAAATAGAAGCAGTCATCAAAGCCTCCCAACCAAAAAAGCCCAAGACCAGATATCTTCAGTACCTACTTCTACCAGAAATTCAAAGAAGAGCTATTACCAATATTCTCTCCAACTTTTCCACACAATAGAAGCGGAAGGTTCATTACCAATTTCTTTTGATGAGGCTACAATTACATTGGTACATAAGCCACAAAAATACAAAACTAAGAAAGAAAACTGCAGACCAATATCGCTCATGAACATTGATCCAACAATACTCAAAAAAATACTGGCAAATAAAATCCACTAAAACATCAGAGTAATCATCCACCATGACCAAGTAGGCTTCATCCCACTTATGCAGGGATATTTCAACATAGGGAACTCTATCAACATTGTCCACTGAAAATGCAAAATCATATAGTCATGTCACTAGGTCCAGAAAAATCCTTTGGCAAAATAAAAAGCATTTTCATGATAAAAGATTTGGAGGTATCAGGGATAACAGAAACATACCTAAACATAACAACAGCAGTAAACAGTAAACCAACAGCCAAACTCTAGTGAAACTTCATAATTTTCTCTGAGCATGAAGCAGATTCAATTAGGAGTTTCTCTTTCTCAGCCCTCCAAGCATATACTTTTATTTCCATCCACACTTGTCTGCATAATTTCTGCCTACATACCATTTTGTAACATGTGCACCTGGCAAACATCTTGTAATATAAAAGGATATTAATATAAAAAGGATATAGAGGTAGCAGGTATAATCTCAGAATCATCTGACCATGATATTTTAACAAATTAAGTCAACATGTAGAATGACAAAACCTTGCCTTCCTATCAGCAGCCAATATATAAATCAGATGCATTTCAAATGGACCTCATCTAGTTGCAAATATGATGAGTTATTCAATGAAGAATAATGAAAAGACGTATTAATGAAATCATTGTAATGTTATTACCTAATTTTAGCCATTCTGTCAGGACTTTATTTTTTTTATTTGCATTTCCATGATGGCTAAGAATGCTGAGCACTTTCATATGTAAATTCAGCCATTTTGGATTCTTTTATTAAGAATTCTCTATTCAGTTCTGTACCCCAATATTTCATAGCGTTATTTGTTGTTTTGGTGACTAGTTTCTTGATTTCTTTGTATATCTTGGAGATGAGCCCTCTGTCACATGTGGGGTTGAGATATTTCCCACTCTGTGGGCTGTCTTTTGGCCTTGGCAACTATGTCCTTTGTTTTATAGAAGCCTCTCAGTTTCAGGAAGTCACATTTATTTATTGTCGATCCCAGTTCATCTCTGCTACTGGTGTTATGTTATGGAAATGGCCTTCTGTACCAAGACGCCTCCTACTTTCTATTCTAAGAGGTTTGGTATGGCTTGATTTCTGTTGAGGTCTTTGATCCATTCGGACTGAAGTTTGTGCATGGAAATAGCCATGGGCCTATCTGCAGTCTTCTACAAACCATCATGCAATTCTATCAGTACACTTTGTTGAAAAAGCTTCTCTTCTTCCAACTGCCAATGTCAAACTGAATCAAGAGAAGATTAAGGCAATTCCTCTAAAATCAGGAAGAACACAAGACTGCCTACACTTTCCATATCTTCTAAATATTATATGTGAGATTAGCAAGATGCAAGATTAACTCAAAAAAATTAATAGCCCTATTATATAAAGACAATAAAGGGCTTAGACAGAAATCAGAGAAATGCCACCTTTACAAGAGTCACAAACAACATAACATAGTTTGAGGTAATGCTTACCAAACAAGTGAAACACCTATATAGCAAGAAAAATGTGTCTTTAATGAGAGAAATTAAAGATAATGGAAAAATCTCCCATGCCCTTGGATAAGTAGGATAAATAGTAAAAATGACAATGTTACCAAAATCAAACTACAGATTCAATGCAATCCCCATCAAAATCTAAGCACAATTCTTCACAGACTTGAAAGGATAATACTCAGATATATATGAAAACACAAAAGAAACAGGATAGTCAAAACAACCCTTTACAATAAAGGAACATCAGGAGGCATCAGCATGCCTGAATTCAAGCTCTACTATAGAACTATGGTTTTGAAAATATCTTGGTATTGGCTCAAAAATAGACAGATAGACCAAAGGAATCAAATCAAAAACCCTGATACTGACCCACATACCTAAAAACACCTGATTTTTGACAAAACAGCAAAAATTAAACCCTCGACTGAGTCAATAGATGAATAGATGAGAGCAAGAAAAGGAAATACCTTAATGAAGGAACAATTACAGGTTTGAAGAGAAAACTGACAGTACAGTAATATCCAGAGATATAAAAGGATGACCCCAACTAACAATCTTAGCAATAGTGGAAAGGCTAACTTAAATGCCCTTCCCTGATAATGAGGTTGTTGACACACATATATGCAATCAGAGTCCTCATCTTGTAGCTGATGGAGAAAGAAAAAGACAGACACAGCTAAATACTGAGCCAAAATCCTGGAATCCAGTCTCAGAGAGTGGGGAGTGATAAGTATAGGCGTGAAGATCAGGGTACAGTAACCCACAGAGATAGCTGACCTGAAAAATAAGGCCATGGTCTCCCAGTATGATAGCAGAAAAAAAAAACAAAAAACAAAAAAAAAACAACAACAAAAAACGCAGCATTATACCTACTAAGACTCCCTGAAATCAGGTCTTAGTTAGATGGCTTGGCCTGGCTAAGTGGAACCAAAATGAATCCCTAGTGCATGAAAGGACTAGAAGGGAGGACCTAGACTCCACTCCAAATGACTTGACAGATTTTGGTGAACCCTCCAGGAAAGCATCATCATCCATGTGGAGTGGGATGGGAATGGGATGGGAGAGGGTGTAAGGAGGATGGGAGAGAACCAGGATGAGAGAATAGGAATTGTTATTATATATATATATATATATATATATATATATATATATATAATCAAATTACTTTATATTTCATTAAAATATTGCATTTGCTAAGTTATAAGATAGATATTAGTTTTGTGTTTAAGCCACAGGATATGAGGACAATATTGACTGATTCAAATATAATGATTGTTTCTTTGAGACTTCAAAAAAAATTACATGCCACGTATATCCTGTTCTGGTTAATAGACTAGTTGTTAGAGAGTCATCACAAAATAAGTGTGTATTCTAAATTTTCAAGAGACTACATGAATGTTTTCATCAACCCTACTTCTGACAGAAGATTGATATCAAAAATAAATTAGTAACTCTAAAATCTAGGTACCAAAATACTAAAAACCAAATGCAAATGGGGAACATATCACAGCATCTAATTTTCTACAGAAAAAAAATGAAATGCCTGATAGACACTTAAGGAATTGCACAACATATTAGACTGCACATAAATCAAATGAAAATTTGTACACCTATCACAACGGTTAATGGCAAAAACACTGTTGAAAGCTTATGCTAGAAAGGATGAGACTAGGAGGGACACTTCTCCATTGCAGGGCAAAGTTTTACAGCCACATTGGAAATCAATACATCAGTTTGACAGAAAATCAATATACCTCAAGATTCAGCATCAGTACTCTTGGGCCATATACACAAATTGTAACACAATCATTCTTCAAGAATATTTGTTCAACTTTTATTCATATAAGAATTACCTGTAACTGCCATAATATGGAAACACACTAGATGGCCTGCAACTGTAGAATGGATAAGTAAAATGGTGAACATTCACACAGTGGAGTAATACTTGTAATACTATATTAGCTGTAATACAATAATAGCTGTAAATATTGAGGATCTCTGAGTTTCAGCCCTGGTGTCCTCTCATACTGCAGGACAGAGACTAGACAGTAAGCAGGTAAGGCTGGCTAAAATGATCTGAGTTTGAAATAATATGCATCAAAACACACATGTTCTGCTCATGGTCTTTATTCTTTAAATAAGTTGTTCCTCTAATGTTCTGTTCAAAAGTTTTTCTCCAAAAGTTCTCTCCACAAATTCTCTCAGTAAAAGCTCTCTCTTAATCTTATCTTCAGAAGTTCATTTTGATTCCATGAGTTTTCCAGTGTATGTACTAACACAGACAAAATTAGCAATTCTAGAGCAATAGAAAATAACTGACATGCATATCTCTCAGAGTCCAGAAAAACAAGATAAAGTTTTGACAAATTTATAAATATCTGAATAAGTCTAAGGGTTTGAATTCCTTAGTACAGAGATTTACTTCTTAGAGGAGTAAGTCCACCAATTCCTATGTACAGAGATTTACTTTTTTGGTGTGGAAATCCACCAACAATAGTCATTGAACAGCTTTTGTACACTCTGTACTCTGGGATATTATGTAAGCTTGATGTGTATTATTGCCAGCTGATATGCCAGTGTTCATGCATTTTTTCCATGGCATGGTTAGGAGAATAAAAAAGAAGAATATTCATGAATCTAGTGTTAGATATTAAAATATGCAAACATAAGCCTGCATTTCATTTGTTCCTTTCGTTGGGTCTAATGATTTAGCCACTGGGTATGTAAGGAAACAATTATGATCTAAAATTCATAATATAATAACCCCATCCATGCTAAAATTATCCCTATAATCACTCATGACTCCACATTATAACCTCACTTCTTCTTTAATAAATACAAACACCCATCTGTTGTTTGTAACTATTTGTATTTCTTCTACTCCATGGATAAATGCTACATCTGCTGTAAAACTAACATACAATTGAAGGCATCACTATAATATACCAAAAGTTGATGAGCACTTGAGTCTATTGCAGATACTGCAGCTATCTTGTCATGAGAATGAAGACAGTACCACTATTGTGCCTATGACTTACTCAAAAGATTGCCACTAAAATGAAAATAGTTTATCTTCATCTCAATGTTTAAGGGGAACTTGAACTCATGGACAAGATAGAAATAAGTAAACAAATATGTAACTGTATAATTCACCAACTATATATACTGAGACATGTACAGAGAAACAAACAGACATACATGAATAAACACATACATTCACTGACATACACATCCCCCAAACACAAATGGAACAGATTCCAAACTACAGGAAACAAGAGCAAATAGTTTTCTCTTAATAGTCCTAAAGTAAGTGTCTCCATCCTAAGAAATGACTCTACAGAAGAAACCTCATTATTATTTACATTCTTGTTGATGTCATTGGGAAAATCACACATCTTTATTACCTAGCATCATCCTATTCTCAACCAGTGCTAAGCAGAATCCCGGGAGATACTTTGTGGCTGTCAACTGGTATCTATGATGTCCTCATTATGTGAGTTCAAACAATGAGGTAGCTATGTATTCCCACTGTCAGATCACCTAATTTACACATTGCTTTCAGACAAGGGCCTTATCTACTTACAAATAAGCAAACAAGTATAAATAACTATCTTGACAAAAATAGATTGTACTCATCCATAATACCTGTATTATAACTTGTGTTCACTTGGGGAGGAGTTGTAATAAAAGCAGTATCTTATCACTTCAAGAAACAATTCACTCTGAGATGTCTCATGTACCTTTTAAACTTTGTTTCTCCTCTTGTATCAAACACAGATTATGTGCAACCTTGAAATTGCACGGTATTTCTGAAGCTAACATCTATGATAGAAAACAATTATGACATATGCTAACAAGTCTTTCATTTGTGATCAATAAAGCATGTTCTCAATGAAGGCTGCTTTGCTTTTGAAAAGGATGTCTGAAAGGCTATCTCAACTTTGACCCTGAAAGACCTACACAGGTTTTGTACAACTAGGGATGGAACTTAATAGTTAAAACTGCCTCAGAATTTAATCTATGCATGTTAGATACAAACCACAAATGGGTCAAACTCCAGTGATCATTAATTATTTAATCATAGATTTGAATGACAATATAAGTAAATAAATAATGAGAGGACACCCCACAATTAACACCAACAAAACTGGAGAAAGACTCCATTATTCCTCAAATAGGTGATAGATTTGAATAATTAAATAATCAGATATTGATATGACCTGGCACTCTTGACCCTCAAAAGGGGGCTCTGGACTGCATTGATCACAGATTAGGTAATGAATGATGTAAATAATAAAATGATAAAATAATCGGACGGTATCACACCATCAATTCGTGGAAAGACATGTGGAGGTGACTCAAGAAGGATGCCATCATCAGTGATTTTAAATATTCAATGATTTAATAATGAGAAGATCAGATGATCTTGCCTAATGAACAGTGTTTGGCTAATGTCATCGTGTGGCATCGAGTGTTTGCAGTCCTCACAAGGCCACTTCAGAAGCTGGTATCCTGGCAGTGGTGGCTGTTGTTTCACTTGCTGAGCAGGGAGAGAAGCTAATTGTACACTGTGATGTCATCCCTGGCATTGCCTCTCAAATGGTGAGGGGCCTCTTGTGCTGCTACTTGTTTATCTCATAGTAGAGCATGACGACAGTAGGAATGTGGAGGAAAAGAGTCAGCACCCACTTTGACTTCCACACTCAGCTCTGTCTAATTGTTTCACTTTTTCTCATTGAACAGCAGTCATGTTCTGGAATCTATCTCCCTAAGACCATGGAGCTCTGACCACTGCTTTGTATTCCCGGGCATCTGTTGGCAAATATGCAAAAGCCAAACCCTAACCTCCTGGCTCTACCCCAAATCTATGATATAATTGCCTTTAAATATTAAATAAGTGAATATTTGGATGGTCTTGCCTAGTTAACCCCCATAAGTTGACACCAAACTGAAGTGAAAAATCGATGAAGTAATAGCCTATTTAACAACTAAATGCTTAGACCATTAATTAGGTGATATTATAATTGACTCCCTAGGAGTACTGGCCTGTCTCCAGTATGAAGGAGGACATCATTCATAGAAATGATTAAGTTAAATTATTAAATGATGTGATTAAGTCACACACTTACTTCCTCAAGTTGAAGACACAGTGGACTTTTCCTGAAATAGATAATTGTTTCTTTATGTAATAAAATAAATAAATACATACATATTTAGTTGGTCTTCCATATTAACTCCCACAAGGAGGTGCCAAAATTCAGGTCAATGGATGACTTAATTGTTATCACATTTTTAAATACCTAAATAATAAAACAATGAGATGATGTCACATCATGCACTCCACCACACTTGATCAATAATGCCATAGTCTCTTAAAATAATTGAAACACAATTAAATAATTAGATGGTCCTGCATACTTGACACCTGCAAGGGGGCACAAAACTGTAGTGATTATCGATTATCTAATGAACTTTTAAAATAATTATATAATCAGCAGAAGAGATAGTCTGGCAGAATGTGTCTCTTTTCAAACTTTCAAAAATTTGGACCAAAGTTCAGTGATCACTGATTATGTAATTGTAGATTTGAATAATAAAATGAATAATTGGTTAAAATGACAGTGTATACAGAGTTTCATAGGACATCAGATAATTAATGTTAGACATTGTCCTCATTAGAGATGAACTCTTGCCCAGTTATTCCTCAGTCTGGTCTAACAAATGTATGAAAACCTTGCTGAAGGAAGACAACAATGGAAAAATCACCTTTGTTGAATTACTGTGAGCATTTTTTATTTTCTTAATCCAGAGATAAGCTTCTTAGTGAACATGATATTTATCAACAAAAGTCTTTGAACTATTTTTCCACAGATTATATTCCCTGATATTAGATAATCTGGAATTGGGTAATATTAATAGCTGTAGGTCAACTTACACAGTTTTGGCCACATATACTATCATTAGAGGTTGTATGGGACACTTAGCTTGGGAGACTGAAATATCAAATGGAAGACAAATTTTCAGATGCTCTCTGCTTCTTGGACCCATGACATAAGAGAATTCTACCAGTGTTGCCAGGCAACAGTTATGATCTCACATTCTGTCCCATTCTGGTAACATTTCCACATGCTTAAACAACCCCACCCATTCATGGGCTCACATTATATCCTCACTGATTTTCTCTGAAAACACCAAGAAACTTTTTTAAGTTTTACTTATTTTTGATTATCCTACCAAACAATTACATGGCTATAGTATTCTACACATGAAAGTAAAAGCACAATAATAGACAACTACCTTAGAAAGTACAGATGTTCTTTTTTTTGTCATCCACTAAATATAATCTGTTAATTTCAGTGATTTTGAGGCTTGCTTGAGTCTGCATATAACAACTACCATTGACTAATTTTTGTTCATTTTTAAATCCTAAAGAGATTAGTTGATGTGGTATCATTTATCTACTACATTCTTGAATAACTCTCTGATATCTATTGTATGATTGAGTATTTACATTTGTCACTATAAAATAAATAGATTTCTTACTCTGATGTCATATCTTGGGCTTCCTGAAGGTAAGATCAATGTTTCAACTAAGCCCTATGTTATCAATTATTCCATATATGATCATTCAGCATCATAAATGAAGTCTATCTTCCAATGGAAAAGAATGAATGGTTTTCTGTAATTTGACTTTGTTCTTTCTCCAGACAATCTTTAATAAATTTGATATAAATAAGCCCCCCCAAAAATAAGTCAGGAAATTGAAGATAATTGATACCTCTGTAACACGAAAATGGCAGAGAAATCTGTCCTAATGAAACATGTTTCATTTCATTGGGCTTAACATTATTTGATACTATCATAGAAGTCTCTGCAAGATGTAATTTTCAAATACAGAAAATACTGATTTTTTTACCCCATTGTTGCTAAATATCCACTAACAAAACAAAATTTGTACATTCATTCAGATAAAAGGAGCACCCTCTAAATGCATCAATAATTGGTAGTTTAATTATATGAAGAAACATTGTGTGACGTGAAAATATCAGGCAATGACCACAATAAGCACATCAGCTATTGAAGAAAATTTAAAAATGAAAAATGAAAGGTAAAGAAGAAAAATCCAATAAAATATAGAAAATCAGATCTCAAAATTAGAAGGAGAAAATAGGAATAGATCAAAGATATCAATAGAGCTATTGTCCTGAAAACAGGCTGGTATTGGCCCAAAAATGACAAGTAGACCAATGGAATCAAATCAAAAATACTGCTATTAACCCACACACCTATGAACACTTATTTTTGACAAAAAGCTAAAAGTACACAATGGGAGTAGGAAAGCATCTACAACAATGGTGAATTATTCTTCATATCAATCCTCAGATTAGTTTTATTTTTGAGGTAATAATATTCTCATTTAATTTTTCCACTACAGTAAACAAAACTACCAATTTCCCTCTGCATTTTTTTTTCTAATCTGATAAAATATATCAGTATGTCAACTTCATCATGAAATCAAGTATCGGGATGTAGATGTGAATCCTAATCAAACATATGGAACAAAATAAAGAATGTTGGAATTCATAGGAACTGTATGACTAAGAGAATGTAAAAATTCATTTCCCAACATTCTTTCTTTTTTTATATAAAATAATAAAATTAAAAATTTTTCATATGTGCTTACTGGGACACCTGTATTCTTCCATTCATAATTTATTGCTTTTTTATTATGAATTGTTAGATAAATACAAATACACACAACTGGATTAGTAAATGTGATCTCCTCAAACTGAGAAGCTTCTGTAAGCAAAGAACACAGTTGACAAGACTAAACAGGAGCCCACAGACTGGGGAAAGATCTGTGGGCTACATCCTACATCTGACAGAGGGCTGATCTCCAACATATACAAAGAAATCAAGAATCTAATCACCAAAACAACAAATAACACTATTAAAAATGGGGTATAGAACTGAAGAGAGAATTCTCAGTAGAAGAAAAGGCAGAAAAACACTTAAGAAAGAGTTCAACATCCTTAACTATCAGGGAAAATGAAAATCAAAAGAACTCTGAGAAATCATCTTACTCATGCAAGGATGGCTAAAATTAGAAACACCAATGACAACTTATGCTGGAGAGGATGGTCAGAAAGTGGAATACTCCCCCACTGCTGGTGGGAGTGCAAACTTTTACAGCTATTTTTGGAGATCAGTATGAAGGGGAAATGAAAGTCATTCTACCTCAGGACTTGGCAATCCCCCTCTTAGGCACATACCAAAATGATCCACATCCATGCAACAAAGATATGTGTTCAACTATGTTTGTAGCAGCATTGTTTGAAGTAGCAAGAAACTGGAAGCAACCTAGATGCCCCTCAAGTGAAGAAGGGAAAAAGAAGATGTGGCACATTTACACAATGGAATACTACTCTGCAGGGGAAGAAAAGATGGAATCTTGAAATTCACAAGAAAATAAATGGAACTTGAAGAAACCATCCCGAATGAGGTAAGCCAGTCACAATAAAATAGACATGGTATGTACTCACTCATATATTAGTTTTAGACTTGGAGCAAAGAACAACAGCACATAATTCACACCACCAGAGAAACTAGTATACGAGGCAGATTCTAAGATATTCATATAAGGTCCCTCACAGAAGAAGAAAGGAAAAAGATGTATTGAGCATATAGGTAGTATGTGGGGGCAGTAAGTAAAGAGGGAGTTAGAAGAATGAGAAAGGGAGGTGAGCAATGCACGTTGGACTAGGAAGATTGAGTAAGAGGAGGAAGAGATGAGAGAAAAAAAAAGAGATTAAGACATCATAAAAGAGGGAGCCATTATAAGTTTGAAGAGAAAACTGACTCTAGAGAAATGTCCAGAGCACTACAAATCTGATGCCAACTAACAATTTGAGCAACAGTGGAAAGGCTATCATAAATACCCTTCCCTGATAATGAGTTTGATGATTAGCTTATCCACCATCACAGAGCCCTCATCTAGTAGCTGATGGACACAGAAGCAAACACCCACAACTAAACACTGAGCCGAACTGGAATCCAGATTCATAGAGGGAGGACCTGGCCAAACTACAGAGTCCCACAGTGACAGCTGACCTGAACAAGGAGAAGCTAATGGGCCCCCAGACTGATAGCTGGGAACCCAGCATTGGATCGACCCAGACCCCATGAATATGGGTATCAGAAGGCCTGGGCAGTCTAAGGAATTTCTGACAGTGGAAGTAGTATGTATCCCTGATGCAGAAAAGAACTTTGGGAGCATGTTCCCTCTAGAGGGCTACACCCTTAACATAGAGGCAAGAGGGAGGGCCTAGTTTCAAGAGGGAGGGCCTAGTTTCTACTCCAAATGACTACAAATATAGTTGAGTCCTCTTGGAGGAATCACCCTACTTGAGGAATAGGGCAGGGAATGAGAGGAAAGGGTTGTGGGGGGGGGATGGGAGGGTGGAAGAAATGGAGGAATGGAGAGAGGGACCAAGAGGGAACTGTGATTCATATGTAAAATATAAAAATAAAAAACTGGAAACTAGTAAGTGACAGATATACAACTCAGAATTATTTTTTATGCTTGGATCATTTCTCTGATAAAAAGATGATGTTTATTAAATCTTTGAGTAATGAGAATGATAGAGGTGAATAACCCTTTTTGAGGTAAAAATAAAATTGACTTTAAAGTTAAAAAAAAAATTAATCAAAAAAAAAAAAAAAAAAAAAAAAAAAAAGAGATGATATTGCATACTTAACTCCCCAAGATGGAGCTTGACTGGACTCTTAATGGAATAGGGAATGATTAATTTAAATAATGATGAAAATATTTAGATGACTTTGCATACTAGCCCCTATCATCAATGTGAATAATTTAATTATATAATTAGTTGATCTGGCATACTTGACCCCATAAGGTGGGACCAAACTTCTGGTATTGTGGATGCCATAATAATTATTTTATTAAGCTATATAATAAAACAACCAGTTGGTATCACATCATCCACTTCCCCAAGGTGGCTCCAAACCAGAGTCGTGAAGGATGTTGTCATCATTGTTGGAATAATTTAATTACATAATTAAACAATAAGATGGTATTGCATACTTGACTCACACAATATGGTGAAAAATACCACTGATCATCAATTATCTAATGTCCTATTTTCATAATTAAAAACATTACATGGTCAGTGGATGAGATGGTCTGCCATTCTATACACCCACAACTTATCTCTTACTTGGCTCCACAAGATTGTGCCAAACTAAAGGGATGATGGATTAATCACAGATAGGAGCAGTAAGATGTGTAAATGATTAAAGGTCATTGTGTATCCAGGGTTTAAGAGGATATCAGATAGTTAATGTGAGCATCTGCCTCATTAGAGATGAATTGCTATCCAATTATTGCTCGGTCTACTCTAACAAATGAATTAACATATTCCTGAAGGAATCTGACAATAGAAAACTCACCCTTTGTTGAATAATTGTGAGTCTTTTTATCTTCTTTCCATAGTATAGTTTTACTTCATAGGGAAGATGACATTAATCAACAAAAGTCTTTGAACTGTTTCTCCACAGACTTTTATTCCTGATATTAGGTAATCTTGAAGTGGGTAATATTAATAGCTGTAGCCCAACTTCCAGGGTTTGGCTATGACTTGGTTAGGAAAATCAATTTCCACAAGAGCTGTCATTAAAAGTTTTATGAGATACTTATCTTGGGAGACTAAAATATCTAATCTAAGTTGCACTCTGGTTTTTGGCCCTTGATACGAGAATATAGAATTCCATCAGGGTTGCCAGGCAACATTTATGCTCCAAGATTCTGTTGCATTTCAGTACACCTCCCATTTGCTAAAAAGCAGACTCACTAATGCACTAACCTCATAGCCTCATTGATTTTCTCCCAAAAATGCAAGGCTCTTTTCTGAGCTATAATTATTTTCAAGTCAATTAAACAACTACATGCCTATAGTGATATACACATGGAAACTAAAGCACCATTATGCCATTTAACTGCATTGATGAGTAAAAATCCTGAATCCTGAAAGGAAATCAGTCATGACTAATAATTTAATGATAATGTGTGTGTGAGCATGTGCATGTGAGCATGTGTGTGTGTTTGGTCATGTGTGAGCATGTGTGTGAGCATGTGTGTCTGAGTGTGAGCATGTGTGCGTGTGAACATGTGTGTGTGTGAGCATGTGTGTTTTCGTACATACGTATCATCCAGTGTGAATCTGTTTGCAGCCATGTTCCATGTTCACAGCTCCTCTTCCATGTGTCGGTCACACCTGCAGCTAGAAGTGAAGACAGACATTGAGGACAGTCATACGTGTGCAGACATGCACACACACACATACATGTTCACACACAAAAACACAAACTCATGTGCACAAACACATACATGACCTCGTGTGTGTCTGTGACACACAAACCCATGTTCATACAAACACAAGTGATGGCACACGCACACCCAATCACCTGTAACTTCACACACGTGCAGGCCAACATGGTTCCCATGGCAGATGCACGAGGACACACGTGACTGCACGTGTACATGCGGGGCATGAATGTGTGTCACACTAACAATTACATAGGGCGTCATGTGTGCACATGAGACACGATCACTGCATCACACACAACCGTATTCACTCATAACCACACATGACCACATATGACCGCATGTTACTGCACATTACCACACATGATCACACACGAGCACATGTGACCACAAGTGACCTCACATGCCCACACGACCACACAAGATCACACATGACCGCACAGGAGCACATGTGTCCACACAAGACAGCACATGGCCACACAAGACCACACATGATCACACGTGACCACACAACACATGACCGCACATGAGCACACGTGTCCACACAAGACTGCAAATGACCTCACATGCCCTCACGTGGCCCGAACCCCTCCCGCCTCCAGGAAACAAATCCGGGCCATTTCTTCTTCCACATCGACATCGCCTACGGGAAGTGTCAGTGTGTTGGGGGGGAGGAATCCCGCGGCGCCTCCTGTGACGTCAGAGAGGGCGATGCTGGGCCACACAGTGCACGCAGGGAGTCATAGACCCCGGTAATGGAAGGGAGGAAACAGCAGCCCTGGCCTGTAGCAGCGGAGACAGATGGTGCCATCCTGTGATGTCACAGAAAGCGACGTCCCTATCTCGCTGCGCACGCGGGGAGTCGTATTCCCCGGAAGCCTCGCAGGAAGAAACCACGCAGTGAAGCGCCGCCTGTGACCTCACAGGGACCCACGGTGCTCGCTGGGATTAGTTGTCCGTGCCATGCGCACCGGGAACGGAGACTTCAGGGAGAGAAGCCTCCATGTGTGAAGCAAACTGTAGGGCGTCGGAGCCCCAGTGACGTCACAGTCAGCGACAGTGCTGATCCTGTTGATCGTGGTGCACTCTGGGAAATGAAGTCCGGCCCTGACACGGCTGGGGGATGAGACAGCTGGGAAGAAAATGGCGGCGCCAGTGCAATCCTGTGACGTTACAGGAAGCGACCTCATCCTGCATGGTAGCGCGCGGCCTCCTGGGAGCCATAGTTCCCACTCGCTAATCCCTGAAATCTGCTATCTTTGTAGGAAACTGATGGTGAACCTTGACGTCACACACAGCGACTGCTTTCACTGCGTGTTGGCTGCTGGGAGTCATAGTCCACTCCCATCCCCCGAGCCTCACTGAGCACCAGGACTGCTGGGAAGATTTCCGGGGTTTCTGTGGGAAACGGAGGGGGTGGGCGAGAGTCAGTGATGTCACTGGGAGAGACCGCCAGCTGCGGGGCATAGCGGGAATTGTAGTTTCAGTCCCCAAACCGTCCACTGCTGTCATCAGCTGCGCAGATAGAAGAAACGGCCAGGGCGGGTGTCTGATTGTTACGTCAACAGGAGCGATGCTCACACCACGGTGCATCCTGTGAATTGTAGTTTTGATCCCCAAGCCGTCCAGGACATCACTCGCGCAGAGAAGAAAAATGGAGCAGGCCCGGCGCCGGTCAGTGACGTCACAGGGACGACTGTAGCCGCGGCATCCCGGGAATTGTAGTTTTCACCCCCAAGCTGACCCCGACCTCAGATGTGCAGGTTAACACGTGAGTCCCTGCACCCAGCACAGGAGTCCATGTATGTAGTTGACACGCGGCCGACACGCAGGATGCTTGTTCACTTCCCAGCCTGCACCATAAACATGACTCTGAACCTGACCCTGAACCTTGAACCTAAACCTGATCTGAACCCTAAATCAGAACCTGAAGATGAACCTGGACTTGAACATGGACTTTTACATCGACTTTTGCATGGACTCAACACTCAGCACCTGGGAGGACACCGCGCCCATTACCCGGGGTTGGGGAGGACTCAGCACCCAGCACCTGGGAGGACTCAGTGAACGATTGACCCTGAACTTGAACGTTAAACCTGAACGTGGTCTGAACCCTAAATCAAAACCTGAAGATGAACCTGGACTTGAACATGGACGAGAACACCCAGAACCTAAACCTGAATCTGACCCTGAACCTGACGACACAGGGTGATTATAAACACTCCCCCGATTTTGAACATGAACCTTAACCCTTAACATGAATCTGAACACTGAACTCAAAACTTCCACTGATTCTGAACCCGAACCCTTACCTTGAACCCTCACCCTCACCCTCACCCTGAACCTGAATTAAAAACTGAGCATGATCCTTCACCCTGTACCTGAACCTGAACATTAATCCTCACACTGAACATGAAACATAACCTCAACCATCACGCTGAACCTGAACCCTGAACCTGAACCCTGAACCTGCACCGGAAATCTCACCATGAACATGAACGCTCACCCAGATTCTGAACCTGAATCCAGAACCTGAATTCTAAAACTGAACTTGAACCTGAACCCTGAACCTGAAAACTCAGCCCGAAACTGAACCTGAACCTTTACCCTGAAACTAAACACTCACACTGAACCTGAACACGAACCTGAACTCTAACAAATTCTGAACCAGAAACTGAAACTCACCATTAACTGATTGTGTGTGTGTGTGTGTGTGTGTGTGTGTGTGTGTGTGTGTGTGTGTGTGTATAATTTCGGTATGTTTTATGGTCAAACATTAATGTGCTAGATAAGGTCTTTTGGGTAGTTTATGTTTTAAAAATATGATATACTCTTTTGTTTATATTTACTATTTTCCTTACACAAAATCGAATTATATCTAAATGGTTTGTTTAAAATGTTCACATTTTCAGTTATCATTGTCCATATTTCAGACTTCTGTCATTATTTCTCTAAATAGAGAAAATAATCATAAGAAATTGACTTGATTTGCTTCCCAATTTTCCCATGATATTATTGTTCTGTCATAGGAATAGGTGATGATACACAGCTCTCCCTGTGAATTCAGCACAGTGAAAATTTATTGTTGCTGAAGAGACTGGATCCTCTCTCCTGAAGACAGTTTTGTTCTTCCTGATGAGATTAGAAATGACATTAGTAACCTGTTAATTTTTGGAAGGAGAGTTTCTCATACATAGAAATAGTGAGACTGTGTGCTTTTTGAACAAATTGTTTGCTTTTCATGAGAAACTTCAGTGTGTCAGATAGGCAGAAGTTGTTGACTGAGAGAAGTTTGTATTGGAAAGTGGAAATCACATGGTTCTGTGGGTGTAGATCTTTAGCTTTCTTTGTAAGTCTCCTGTGTATTTTTCAACACTATTCAAAGATTACATATTTTCTCTCCTTATTTTCTAACCTGTACTTTGTTGTACAAAACAGAGTCGTATAGTTTGTCATGAGTCATTGTTGATATTCTTTAAAAACATTGTTCAACATTCACCAATATTTTATTCAGCTCTTCTAACACCAGTCATTTGAGCTATGCATAAACTCACGGATTGTGAGGAAAACCTTGAATTTAAAAACTTTAAATATTCCCAGCAAATATAAATATTTTTCTCCTCTTGGTATTAGAGCTTTAAAAAGTACAGGGCTATTGAAAAAAAGGGGGATTCCAAGATTCACCCCTAAGCTATTCAGAGAAACCTTGAATATAGAAAAACAAGGACAAAAATGAAAACACGATCAGTTGCACCATCCCCCTTTTAAAACAAACTAATGTCACTCACTCAAACAAACAAACAAACAAACAGAGCATAGTTCTCTAAGGTGCATATTTGTTTTGTAATCCTTATATTGACCTGTGTAGCTAACAGGATCTGAGAATTATATGATGAAAACCAACTATGCTGATGAGAAAACTTGTCTTGTTATAAGGAGAAGTAAGCCTGGCATAATATCAAATAGATTTTTGGTGTATATCCATCCACAAAGCCACCATTGAGAAGGGGAAGGGGAAAACTATGGGGAAGGCAATTTTAATCTAATATCTGTTGAGTGATACTACTTTAAAAGAAAGGGATAGTGCATAGTGGTCACATTTTTGGCTGAGATGTGTTATCTCCTTTCAGTGAAACGGAAGTTAGAAGAGGGAACAAGGATTTTGAAAACGTGGATAAATCTTGCCTCAAAGGGGAAAAAAGCTGTGAACCTAGTGCTGAAATTTACAAAATTATTGTGATACTAGAGTATAAGTATAACACAGCTTAGTGGAGACAAATATGGTAAATCTGTGTAATGTTCCTCCCCTGCATAGAGAAATGGTTCTCATTTGGTAGAAAAGAAGTAAGATGAGGGATTTAAATGATGCAGAGGCATTAGTCACCTTTTTGTAATTTCCATTCCTGTGTTGTGGTGATCTGCCAAGTGAAGCATAGTGAATTTCAGAATTTCTTGGGCTATATAAAAAAAAACATTTCTCAAAATAACGAAATCAAACAAAAGCCTGCACAGTGACATGGTGGGCATCTGTGTGGTAGAAGCAGGTAGAAATCTGAAGGGAAGGTCAGGTTCATGACATTTATTTTGTTCTATGTTGGCAATAGAGACAAACACACTTTCTTCTACAAAACCAACTCAATGTGGCAAAGCCTGGTACAGTTGCAGGACTGGCATTTGTTTATTGCTTGTCACCTCCTTGGATTTAGGAGTTTAGTCAGAAATGAGACTTGGTTGTCTGCTGAAAAGACAGGTCATTTGTGATAACAGTCACCTAAGCCTTTGATGAATACTGACTTTGTATTGGACAATAAAAATTTTGGACAGAAGAGAAGGAGAAGATGAAAGAGAAAGTGAAGAAGGAGCTGGAAGGAACAAAAAAGAAAGAAAGAAAGGAAGATACAAAGAAGAGGGGGAAAAAGGGGAAGAAGGGAGAGAGGGATGGGTCTTAGTGATGTGATATAGAGTTTAGTGGAAAATGGCTGCATACTCCATTCTCTTTCCTCTTTAGGTGTCAGGGGGAGGATGTGATTGTCCAAGCAGTCCATGCCAGTACAGAGACATACAATGTTGATAAACAGAAATTATTTGCAGAATTGTGGAATATTACCTTCATTAAAATGTTTAATTTCATAAAGTGGCACATTATCTTGTAATTGGGAATCTTTAAATATATATAAAGTATTTCAACGTGTACTTGTAAAGTTCCAAAATAATTCATAGAAATGCAATGTACAATTACCAAGTGTTTGGAACCTCATTGAAAAAAAATCCAAATTCTATTTAGTTGCCAGTTTTCATTCATGTTGAGAGGAACAGATATAATATCTAACAATGTATACCAAGACAGTGGTAGGCATATCAAAACCTGTTAAATAAACCATGATCAAACACTGTAATGATTGCATTTATTAATCTTCTTTACCTGAGAAAATGAATGTATTTTTGATTTTATAATTCATTTGTCATTTACTTGATGACCAGAAAACTTTCTCATAAAATTCTCTCTTCTGTTTTTTTTTAGGTCAGTAATGATTAACTAGAATTTATTAATTATCATTAACAGTTTAAAATAAGTTAATTGTATTTTATGAAACTAGGATTTTACTTTCCATCCCTGTTAGGGATTGTACTTAAAAAATAACATTTTTTGAATTAAAGCTCTGGCTCCAATTTTGCTACAAACAGATCTATCGACTGTAACTTAAATACAGGATTTTTGCACAGCGTATGCAGGGAACGTGAGAAAAACAGCAGGGCTTGGATCAAAGAAAAAAGAAATAGAAACGGGCAATATTTTCCATCCTGATTGCTTATATTATTTGCAGGGTTCCCAGATAATATTGAGATATAGGTTACCCCGAGTTAGCCATAATAGGCTTGATTACTAAAGAGATATTGAAGGCAGAATGGACTGCAAATGTGGAATAGTTTAGAGGCCCTTAAGTCAGGTCGCTAGTTATAGGGAATGGAGGTTCTCCATGAGGCAACTCAAAGGAGAACTTGGAGGTACAGACAATGATGCATTTCCCACAGGTGAGGTAGAACCCAAACCCGAAGTCTGTGGTTCCCATGAACTTATGGAGGACTGAATGAAGAAGGCAGAAATGAATAGTTGGTTTAACCCTGTACAGTTTGGGGTACAGGGCTAAAAGCTCAAAATGTTAGTGTCTCCCAATACCAGCAATTTCAAATGAAGTCAGAAGGTAAAACCTGATCAAAAGTGAAGACTCCCTCAAGGGAGTCTGGTACATCAAAGAGTACCAGAGACTCGGACAAGCATTTAAGCTGACTGATCAGGGTCACTCACCAACGCTTCTGACAGATGGGGGGATAGTGCTGTTTAATTTTAGTAAGTGACTGCTAAGGCCATAGCTTCAGGGGAATTTTATTCCCTCAGACAACAGCTCTGTTGCTGCCAAAGCTAAAGGCAGTTATAACAAAATCTCCATCATTCTAGTAATATTCAAGATTCTAAGTCTATGGTGAAAAACCTGTGGGCTCAGAGAGTTAGATTAGCAACTGGCTAACTTTCTGTCTTTGGTGTCATCTTGGAAGCTTCTCTCCTTCCACACTGCCCCAACTAAAATAAAACCATCCTAAGCTCCTCCTCTCAACTACTTCCTTTCAATCAGTTGCTAACCCTGATTCTCTGAGCCCAGGGTAATTTTATTTAAGTAATACAAAATTACACATCTTTACATAGTTAACACATGGAGCATGAACAAAAGTAATGCTTTTTTGACTAGTTAAATATTCCTCAAGGTTTTCCGTTTTTTTCTAAATAAAAAGATTTACCTTAACCTACATAAAATAAGAGCAATTATCGCTTATAGATTATATCTACTATATCCAATCATTTATATTTGGCAAATATAGAGAGAAACCACTCTATTATCTGTTACATTGGTGACTCAAGGCTCTGATTGTAGTTCACCATTAGTCATAACTAAGGAAAACTGTAACTGTAACTATATAATCTTCAACTCCATCAAAGACTCCATAAGAATATAATATTTCCTGAGTAAGCCACCTCCAAAACTTTAGAAAAAAACA
This sequence comes from Cricetiscus sungorus, assembly GCA_030556225.1. NCBI lineage: Eukaryota > Metazoa > Chordata > Mammalia > Rodentia > Cricetidae > Cricetiscus > Cricetiscus sungorus. The sequence goes on from JANBXA010000424.1 coordinate 529,536, forward strand.
GAGATAGCTGGCTTCCAAAAGAGTCAAACTAAGTTCCTCTGCAATAATGGGGTATACACTTTTGACCTGCAGGCCTAGAATATCTGGTAGATTTTGCCGTGACACAGGGAAGATTGGCAGATTTCAGCGATTTTTTTTTCATTTGCATTATGCTTGTCTGGTTTGTACAGCATATTGTCAACTGTCAAGGCAAGAGATTATTGTCCAAATGACTAGATTTGACACAATAAAATTAAACTCCATATGGAGGTTCTTCAATGTCATCATCCATACATGAAGTAAATTTGTGCTGATTAGACCAGATATATCTCACTGTCATTAAAGATGTAGGTTATTAAACATTTTAAATGTCATATTATCGAGGTCTTTGAAGTGTTTGAAGGTCATCTATCTATCTAAATATAGATGTTTAACTTTGAAAACATGCCTAATATGACTAATGTTTGATTATTATAGATGATTAACCACTAACCTTCATATCTTAATTATACATTCATTTTTAAATATGCTGCATAAGTGAAATAACTTCAACAAGACTAGAAACATACATCCAGGAAAAGAAAAAAGTACATTTGTATCACTATACCATAGCCAATGCCATTGTAAATATTTAATGTTAATGTTCCCTTTTACCTTATTTTCACCCTAAATGATGACAAATGTCCATATCCCATCAAATAACTAAAGCACTCATCATATGTCTTGGGAATATGGTTGTTTAATTCTCTGGACTTCTTCCTTTTGTCTGTGGCCAAAGGTAACTTTTGGAGACCTCGCTGATTTTTTTTTACAGTAGTTTTCTAGAGTCCAGAGAAAGCTACTTGTTCTTGTTGCACGGAAGCTCTGTGAGCATGACTGTAATTTTTGCGTCCAATGAGTGTGTGTGTGTGTGTGTGTGTGTGTGTGTGTGTGTGTGTGTGTGTGTGTGTGTGTGTGCGTATTTATTTATTTCTCTCTGTGCATTTGTGCATTGCTAAAATTATTCTTTCACCTATTTCTCCCCATACTTACAACAACAACATTTCTTTAAGCTGTTCTAAAGTTTAGAGAATGAAGTGAAGCTTATCTACATTTCAGTAAATTGAAATGGATTAAGGTAGAGGCCAATAATGGTATTGTCTCCACTCTTGAAATAAGAAAATTGAAGCATAAGAAATATTATTATATTCTCATCAATGCAGTTGAATGGCATAATGATGCATTCATTTTCATGTTATATCACTATATGCGTGTAGTTTTTTTGATAGACTAGAAAATACGTGTAGCTCAGAAAAGAGCCTTGCAGTCTTGGGAGAAAATCAGTGAGGTTATAGGGTTAGTCCATTAGTGGCTGTGCTTTTTAGCAAGTGGGAGGTGTACTCAAATGTGACAGAATGTTGCTTCATAAATGTTGCCTGGCAACGGTGCTGGAATTCTATATTCTTGTATCATGGGCCAAGTGCCAGAGAGAAACTTAGATTGGACATTTTCATCTCCCAAAATATGTATCTCATAAAACTTTTAATGACAGCATTTGTGAAAATTGATTATTCTAATAGCAAAATCCCTGGAAGTTGGGCTATTTCTATTAACATTACCCAATTCAAGATTACCTAATATCAGAGATTACAGTCTGTGGAGAAACAGTCCAAAGACTTTTGTTGAGGAATTTCATCTTCCCTAAGGAGTAAAATTATGGACTAAGAAGATAAAAAAAACTCACAATTATTCAACAAGAGGTGAGTTTTCCATTGTTAACTTCTTTCAGGTAGGTGTTAATCAATTTTTTAGACTAGACTGAAGGATAATTGGATAGCAGTTCATCTCTAATCAGACAGCTGCCCAACAACAACTGTCTGATATTATGTTAAACCCTGGATACACAATGACAATTAATCATTCATACATCTTACTACTCAAATCTGTAATTTAATAATTGATCTTCCATACAATTACTCAATTTTTAATCACTTCATTGTTAAAATTAAAATATTTAAAATTATTAAAATTTTATTAAAAATAAAATATATTATTTATTCAATGATCTCTGGTGTTTGAAGCTTTATTGTGTGAGCTAAATGTGCCAGACCATTACATCATCTGATGTTATACTTATTTAACTATAAATTTAGGTCATCAAATAATTGAAGATAACTGGAGTTTGGTCCCACAAGTATGCCAGATAATCTAATTATGTAATTAAATTACTTAAAGCAATAATAACTTTATGGACTATAAGTAAAGTTTGAAGTCAGATTGTAGGAGTTGTTGATGTGACCTCATCTCATTACTTGGTTATTTAATAATTTCAATAGCTCATTATATCAGCCATGATGCCTGAAGTTTGGTGCCACCTTATGGAAGTTAATATGCAAGGCCATCTAATTGTTTATTTGTTTAAATGTTTAAATAAATCACTACTCCAGGAGGAATTCAAATGACTGCACCTTGTGGGATTTAAGTACACAACACTAACTCATTATTCTATTATTTTATAATTATATATTATTTTAATCAATGATGAGGTCATGCTTCATGACTGGATTATGGTTAGTACTCTCTGGGATATAATTGTGTGGCATTATTTAATTATCTAAGTATTACTTCCTTGACAATTACTAGAGTTTGGTTCTTTCTTATGGAAGTTAAGTATGCAGAACCATACAATTATTTACTTATTTTATTACTCAAATGATGAAGGGATCATTGATGAAGGGTTAGGCAGCAGTGCAATGGACAGAGCAGATGGTTGGTGCCAGAACCAGCTACCAGAGCGTGAGGAACACTGGGAGAGCCAATGCTTACTGATTAAATAATGTATTTTAATGATTAAATGATTAAATAATTTTTTAAAAACTGGAAAATTTCACATCATCAGTTCCCAAGAGGATAGACCAGAACTGATCCATAAAGGACATGGTCATCACCAATTTAAAAATTCAATAATTTAATAATCAGATGATCAGAGGATCTTGTCTAATAAATTCTGTTGGGCCGATTGCATGACATTCTACCAAGTCACTGCAGTCATGATGGGGCTGTTGTGGTGGCAGCAGAGGCTCTGGCAGCAGTGATGGAGGTACCTTCACAGGCAGAACCAACAGAGAAAGGTCCTCAAACTCAGTAATGTGATCCCCAGCAATTCTGTCTTGGCAACCACTATGATGCTGCCTGTGCATCTGGTGCTGTTGCTTGTCCTTCTCATAGTAGAATGAAGAGAAGGTCAGGATGTGGAGGGAGAGATGCAAGGTTATCCCAGTGATTGCTACACTCCACAATTGCCTTAGTCAGATGGTGACTCTTTCTCTAGGTTGGACCCTGGATGCATCCAGACTCGATCTCCCAGTCTGCCATTAGAGAGAGAGAGAGAGAGAGAGAGAGAGAGAGAGAGAGAGAGAGAGAGAGAGAGAGAGAGAGAGAGAGAGTTCTTGCGTCTCTGTGGCATGCCTGGCAATTCTAGGAACTCATAGCTTCCCACATATCTGCACCCAATAGATCCACAGAGGGCCCTGTATAATCTTACAGCAGATGTCTTTAGCAAGCTTTGTAGAGAGTGTGAGAATAGACAAGGTTGTCTCCAGGAGGCCGTGGCAGTGATATTCATCTAGCAGCCATCTTAGAACTTACCAACATTGTGAAATTGTGCTTCTGTATTCTTTTGTTGTTCATAGAAGCTCAGCTCTCTGTTGTGTATTGAAAATCATTTCCCTACTGAATATGGTATATCATCTGGGTCCAGACAGGTCTACCTGCCCTGGATGGTAGTGTATAAGGAGCCACAGATATAGGAGGAGGTAGATATGAAGGTGCACATGTACAAGTCAAGATGGACCTGTCTGTGTAGTTTCAGTTATTTTGGTGTGGGGTGGTGTTAAATCAGGCAGGTTGATGTGTTGTCCAATTTTGTTTAGGGACACTTGCTTCTTTTATGTGTCCAGTACCCTGGAGGGAAAGGATGAAGGCACCATGAGGGCATCATTTCAGGACACCTAGAATTTTGTGAGAAGTATATATATATATATATATATATATATATATATATATATGCTATAAGCATCCTGCTGTGACAACTGAGAGTGTATTTTCCCTAGGTGTCTAGTTTGCCTTTCTTCAGACCACGTGAACATCTTGTGCCTATCCATGGTCACAGATAGATGTATTTCTCCATAAGATACAGAAATCCCCATGTAAGAGAGGGTCTTGTGGCCTTTGGAGAAAGGAGAAAGAAGTTTCCTAAATAGGGTCAGGGGAGGTGTGCAGAGTGGAGGTCTGTGGACAGGAGATAGATTGTAACAGACCTGAAAACATCTAACAATGGTTGCCTGGTGATGCCTAGGAGATGGTTAGTTTGGTGATTCTGAGCCAGTCCCTGGTAGGCAAGGGGCAGATAAGATGGAATATTTATTCTTTTAATGTGTCCCTGTGTCCACATCTAGGGAACTGGGCAGCCTGTTTCCTGGAACAAGCTCTTGGATGTTCCAAGACCCTTGGCGGTTCCTGATGCAGATGACATGGGGCAGCATTCTATCTGAGCACTGATAGAGCAGTATCATGAGAATGAATACCAAGTGATCTAATGGCCATTCTCCTTTATAATCTGTACATCACAAAACTGGATCCCTCATGAACATTCACATCTACCTGCAATTTGGATTGTGTCCACCCCTGACATGCTTTCTGCCATGAGGGGAAAAATTCTGAGCTTAGGGACCCATTGAGGTGGGTTGTCCTTTCCCCTATGTCACCTGCACATCTTATTTGCTCTGTACTCTTGGATACCACAACCCGGCTCTCCTACTTGACCTGTGTCAGCCTGGGAGTCCATCTCATGGCTGCCAAGCTTGACTTGGAAGTATTCTTTTATTCAGAACAAACCATATCCTGGCAGCTGAGGTGATGATGGAAGGTCATTGTTAAGTTGATAATTGCTGGATCTCAGGTATTTGTGGGCATTGTACTTCAGATTAACTTGACTGGGCAGCTAGGGGCTTCACAGACGCTCCAGTACCCACATCCATGAGCATAGTTGCTAAGGTCCTCTCTTATGTTACAGGCTGTCATGCTATTTCTGTAGGCTTCACTAAGGGTGATGTGCATGCTTGCCTGTAAGCACAAGTGTTCCCTCTTGAGGTCTTATGAGGCATGGCAGAATCCAAAAATGTTTCAGGGCAGTGAAGTAGATGATCCTGTGAGTTCTGAGTCCCCCATATCTTCCCTTATCCCTGTCCTTCCTCACCCCTTGGTATTCATCTTTTGCAGCAATCCAAGTGTTATGTTTCTGGACAGCCTTTGTTTTTCTTTGTTTTTTTTTTTTTGGTTTATGATGCAAAAAGTTTGTTTTCTGTTTTTTTGTTTGTTGTTAATTTGAAAATGGCTGAGGGAAGGTACACCAATGTCCTTTAGAAGCTACCATTCTGGGTGCACTACTGCCATCATACAGAAGGTATTTGCAGAACATGCCAGCATGTCCTGGTGTGTCTCTGTCATATCTGCCGAGGGAGGATCTCTCAGTGCTGGACCCACAGGACCCACGCAGATTTCCTGCATTCTCCTTGGCATAGGGCAGTGCTTGGAGGAAGCAGCGTCCAGGTGCCCCAGTCTGGCCACCATAGGCTTAGCTTGCTGTTCCAAAGACACTCAGTGTAATGGTTACAAAGTGGCCATGTCAGGCAAGATCACAGGCCAAGTCTACAAAGATATTGAATCCTAGACTATATCTGTACTGTTGTGTGAAATTCTGCCTCCCACTGCCTGCAGCTTGTGCACAGTACCACCTGCCTCCCCCAGTTTTTCTTGAACATGCCCAGCAGCAACTACACCTAACTTTTGGAAAGCACCAACATTGCCCAATATTTCTGGCCTATACTCAGGGTCTCAGGGCCAGATTGTCATTTTCGACAGATTTCTTCCTTGCATAACTTCTTGATTGCCATCCTTTCCCCTCATTTTCCAAGTCTTCTATATGGCTTTTCTTTATTTTTTTTCCTCATGCTTTTCTTCTAAATCTAAGGAAAAGGTATATTTCAGTGACAGAGAATTGTTAGAAAGTTTCTTATCCAGTGAACAACACTTGAATATTTAAAGAGGTATGGGAGGAACCACCCTCATGACCATATGCAAACTGGCATGTGTTTCAGGGCATGGAGTATGTGTAGAAGCATCCAGTGCAGAGTTTGGATGGAAGCGTATCCAAACGAAGCCAGGCAGACCTGTGGGTATCATCCAGACCAGGGCAGGATTCTTGGCTCTACCTCCCCAAAAGGCTTCCTCTTTGATGCAGGGCACCCATACAAGTGGCATTTCATGAGTTTTCCTAACTAATGCACCTTACCTTAAACATGGGAAGAACACCCAAGATCAAAGATCGAAAGCCTGTTGCCTGTTTCTTTCTGTCTAGGTGTCTTCTCAGCTGTTAGATTATTGAGTTAAGTTTCTGAAATTGAAAGACTGCACTATCTGGGGAATCAGATCTTCTCTCTCTCTCTCTCTCTCTCTCTCTCTCTCTCTCTCTCTCTCATATACATACATATATATATATATATATATATATATATATATATATATATATATGTAATTCTGACATGTTGTCTGGGATTATTCTTTGTGTGTTCCCTGGGCAGGAAGTTCTGGGATAGCCCATAAGCAGTCCCAGAGTGATAATAGTGTGCACTGTTGTGGTGGTCTGCTAAGGGTTTAAAGGCACTGAAAAGTTGGCAGTAATAGGAAGCCTTCCAGTGTGCCATGCTTCAGCTCCAGCTATGGTGGCCACAGAATCAGCTATGAATTGTTCTGTGTTTGTGTGTATGTGAGTGTGTGTGTGTGTGTGTGTGTGTGTGTGTATGTGTGTGTATGTGTGTGTATTTGTGTGTGTACATGCACATGATATGTGAAGTTGTGGCTTGGTGACTGAGTATGTTTTTTGGAAATCTTATAAAAGGTGGCAGTACCCTAATTAGTACTGGCTAGTTGGGCAGAGAGTACCTCACCCATCTCCCTTAGACTCCCTCTGAACACACCCTTAGTAGCCTCAGAAACAATTCCACCAGGAAGGTAGTAGAAGGGCAGAGTTTCAAGAGATTAGACAGGGTTGTCTGCAGGAGGTAGAGAGGTGGTCTTCTTTTGGAACCATTTTCAGGATCTCATTAGTTTGGAGGATGGCCTCTGTAGTCTTTCCGTGTATATGGGAGAATTGCTGTCTGTTGGGAGCAGAAAATCATTTCCCTAATGAATATGGATTAATATCTGAATACTGGCAGATGTTATTTAATGGGTGCTTGGGATGTAAGCATAAACAGAATCCAGGGATAGAGAGACACAGAGATAGAAAATGAGGTATCTGTGAAAATGGATATATACATGGATAGAGAAAATGAAATATGGGGTGAAGACCGGTGTGTTTGGTTTTTGATGTTTTCTGTTGCATGGTTTTGTAACATGAAACCTCGTGAGCCAAACTATTTTGTATGGACACTTTTTCCTGTTCCATTGATATACGGCTGGCAAGTGTAAAGTCATCTTGAGGGTTTCATGTGAGGACACGTGGAATTTATGGTAAGTAACTGAGGATAATTGGGGGGGGGTAGACATGTGCTGTAGGAATCCTGATGTAACAATCAAGAATTGCTTATTTCCCCTAAGTGTCTAGGTTGCCTGTCCTCTGTCCACTTTAATCTCCTCAGAGAACTCTGATTCCCCTGTGTTCCTAGACCAGCCCACAGGTAGATGGGTGTCTACAGAGGATATCTGTAGTGAGTTCCATATCTGAGGGAATTTAAGGACTGTGGGAAACAGGAGTTTCCTTAAAGGATCCTACGTGGAAGATGCCAGGGTCTAATAGAAGACACATTGTGACACTGGTGATGCATTGACCAAGATTTATGGAAGCCAGTCAAGAACAAAATTGCCAAGTAGCCATATTGGATATCTTTAGAAGCTATGTGGTGATAGTCCACATCTTTAGTACAAGGACATAAGATTAATAAATTGAGGAATCTTTGTAAGGTGAAGTCTAACAGTCTGCATGAAATGTATCCAGTCTTAATAGAAATGTCTCACAATTGACCCAGGTTGCATGTCTGTGGGTGCCATTTCTTCATGTCCACTATGTCCTTTGATTATTATGTGTCGAGGGGTTTTTCTTTTTAAATTTGGTTCTAGTCTTTTTGTTGTTGTGGATGCTTCTTGTACTTTCATAGGCTTGTCCTTCCTCACATTGGGAAAGTTTTCTTAAATAATTTTGTTAAATATGGTTTATGCACCTTTGAGCTGAGATACTTCTAGTTCTTCTATGCCTATTATTCTTAGGTTAGCCCTTTCCATGTTTTCCCATATTTCTGGGATGATTTGTGCTAAGAATTTTTTGGATTTAAGAATTACTTTGGTCAATGAATCTGCTTCCTCTACTTTAACTTCAGCTCCTGAGTTTCTTTCGTCGATCTCTTTTATTCTGTTAGTTATGCTTGCATCTGAAGTTCCCCATTGTATTCCAACTTTTACTATTTCCAGCAATCCCTCAGTTTGTGTTTTCTTTATTATGTCTATTTCAGTTTTCAAGTCTTGAACTGTGTGAATTGTTCCTTCCAATGTTTGATTTTTTTTTTGTTTAAATTAATTATTTAAACCAATGAGGATGTAGTCCTTCTTGACTGGAGTCTGGCCAGTCCTCCCTGGGAGTTAAATGTGTGGCATTATTTAATTATCTAAGTATGGCTTTCTGGACAATCACTGGAGTTTGGTTCAATCTTATGGAAGTTAAGTATGCAGGGCCATTTATATATTTATTTATTTGGCTACCTAAATTATGATGGGGTCATCGATTATGGGTTTGGCTATTGTGCAAAGGACACAGCAGATGATTGGAGCCAGAAGCAGTGCCCACATCATTAGGGATACTCAGAGATCCAGTGGTTATTGATTACATAATAATATATTTAATAATTAAATGTTTAAATAATTTAAAATACTGGATGGTTTTGGATCATCAGTTTCTCAGAGGATGAACAAGAACCAACCCATGAAGGACACAGTCATCACAGATTTTAAAATTTCAATAATTTACTAATCAGTGGAGCAGAGGATCGTGTCTATGAACTCTGTCAGTGTTGTTCTTTAGTTAGAGGTATAAGAATAAAAGCTGGAGAAGGGGTTGAGCTGATTCGGAATGAGGATCCCAAGTGAGTGGGCTCCCAAGGTAAATGACCACGTGGGAGAGCATAGCAGGTTCCATAGCAGTGAGGGTGACCAAGACAGGAGGGAATCACACACCAGGCAGAGAGAGCTTAAATGAGGAGTTTATTTAGAAAGAGGAGTGAGGGAGAAGGGAAGAGACATAGAGGCACTGGGAATCATGATGGTGATGACAATAATAATAACAATAATAATAATAATAATAATTAGAACAACAACAATAACAACAATATCCCGCCCGGGACCCTGCATGGCCATGTACACATCAGGGGACCCCGGCTCAGAGAAACCTGACAGAAACAGAAAAAAAAAAACCGGAAAATTCTAGAAAAGCAAGGAACCTATTTAAATAAAAAACGGAAGTGCCTGGGACGTAAAGCAAAAAGAGACCTCAGGGGACGCTGAGAAATGGAGTCCAGGGCCTCCAGAGTTGTAAAGTGGAGGTCCCTGGGCTGAAATAAGTAAGCGGCCCCAGAGGTCGCTGGGAAATTAAGTTCCAGGCCCCCAGAGTCTGAAAGCAAAGTCCCTGGTCTGAAAAGCAGGAAGCAGCCCTGGGTTACACTGGGAAATGGAGTCCTGGGCCCCCAGAGTCCAAAACCGGAAGTCCCATTGCTGAAAAGAAGGAAGCAGACCTGGACGGTTCTGGGAAATGGAGTCCTGAGCCCTCAGAGTCCAAAACCAGAAGTCCCAGGGCTGAAAAGAAGGAAGCGGCCCCGGAGCCTGCTGGGAAATGGAGTCCCGGGACCTCAGAATCCGAAAGCGGAAGTACCTGGGCTGAAGATCAGGAAGCGGATCTGGGGACGCTGGGATTTGAAGTTTCAGAACCCCAGAATTAAAAAAATCCCAAGGCTGAGAAGCAGGAAGCGGCCCTAGGAAATGGAGTACCGGGACCACTAGGAAATAGACGACCGTGCCCCACAATCAAAAAGAAGAGGTTTACGTACTGAAAATCTTTATGCGATCGCTGTGCATGCTGGGAAATGTAGTCCCGCGTCCTTAGAGTCCTTGTGCCGATAACCCGGAAGTCGCCCCTTAGTACCCTGGGAAATGGAGTCAGGAGAACCGAGAGTTTGAAACTGTAAGTTTGCAGACGGTAAAAGAGAAAGAGGCCCATGAGGATCCTGGGAAATGGAGTCCCGGGTCCCCAGACTTAAAAAAGTCCCCGACAGTGTCGGCTAAGGTCGGTCCTGGGCGCGATCTCAATGCGGAATTCCCACCTCTGTGCTCTTGATTGACATCAGACATTGAGTCCCAGAGTCACTTTTTCAGGAAGTCCCGCCCCCAATTCCGGCCCACCTTTCCTGCCGTTGCCCGTACAGGAAGTTGCCCAAAGCCTCCCGCTATAAAGTTTGCCCTCACTGCCCCTGCACAGTTGTCCCACAGAAGCTGCTCGCCCTGACTCGTGGCCTGGATGCCACTGCCCTCTTGAAATTCTGTGAGTTTGAGGTCAGCCTGGTCTACAGAGTAAGGTCCAGGACAGCAGAGCCACACAGGGAACCTCTGTCTGAAACACCAAAAGAAACAAGTTAAGTAAGTAATTTAGTAATTAATTAATATTAAACAAGTAATGAGATAAATCTACTAGAAAACAACAACAAGATTAATAATAATTTAAAAAGGAATTGACCAGTGTAGTTTATTGAGCGAGTTCCAGGACAATGCTTGGTTTTATGTCTGAACAGGTGCCAGAGGATTTATTGCTGCTCTGTGAGTGCTGCTGTGGGAATTGTGAGGGGAGCATGGATGAGCACAGAAGCTGCAGCATGGTGAGTGAGGGGATGGGGATGGTGGGATGGGGGTCATTAAAGTCTGTTTGGCAGGCCCTCCAGGAAGAGGCTGGGCTGGAATGTGCTGCCATGTTCAGTGTTCTGTTTGGCCCAGTGTGGTCCTAGCAGCTCCCCTGACCAGGGTGAGTCCTATTAATACTTCACCTAGTGGGCTGCTTCTGAGGAAATGATTTTGATCATGGAGCATTGTGTAGAAACTTTTTTATAATCAGGTCCGGTATGATTTTGGTGCACAGGGATGGGAATTTACAAAACAAGGAGAGGTTCAGTTTGTCCAGTGCCTTCTAGAAGTTCTGCCTTTCACATCTAATATTTAGGCATCAGATCCATGTGGAGTTATTATCTTTTATTGTTTGCCATGAAAATAGTTTTTTTTTTTCTGTTTTTAAAATGAAATAAATGAAAAGATCTTATTTTACATATTGATCTCAGTTCCCTTTCCCTCTCATCCTCCCGTTCCCTTCAGCGAGCTCCCCATCCCATCCCCCTTACATTCCTCAAGGAGGAATTTGTGTATTGGCTCAGGCACTCCATCTTATCTCTAAGCTAAGGCAGTATCTACATTTGGAGTTAATTTTTTGCATGCTCTAAATGACATTTTTTAACTCATGGTTTCCTCCATGTAGCCTCTGCCTCCCAAGTGCTAGGTTAAAGGTAACTGCCAATAAAAACATGTATAAATGGTATTCTTGTGTTGGACCACACTCCCTCATTGAGCTGTTTTGTGGAAGAGTGGAATTGTTGATATAAATATTTACCAAAATAGAATTTAGGTGAGGAAATGCTGCCACTAAAATTAAAAAAAAAAATGACTTTCATGCTAACCATTTATGTTAGAGATTAGGATGCTCAAATATACATTTACTCCCCAGGATAGTCCAGACATTTGGCTCCAAACAACTGCAATGAACTAACCACTGATTTACAAAGAGCCCCAATGCCCATCTACTTTCCATTGAACAGGGCTTTTACAAGCTGTTCAAGGGCGCATTATTGGGTCACAATGGAACTTAGGTCCTCCTGTGCAATAAATTTTTAGAGAAAATCTTGGCTCTGTCATCTGGGCAAGATGTGCCCAGGTTACAACTGTTTGAAAAGGAAAACAGTGATGTATTGAGGTCTGGACTGAGCAAGAAAGAAATTTTGCCTAGGTCCTCACTCACTGAGAAATAACAGCTCTTTCTGAAACACAGGAAAGTGCTTGGACGAGCAAATAACAGCCTCAAGGTACTTAGGTGTTTTCCATCAGGCTTTGAGCTATTGAGAATAAAATAGTGCTCATCCTTGGAAACAAGGAAGATGCTTGTGAGAGAATGCAATTGTCTATGGCCAGGGCCTTTGTGGAGGGGTTGTTTAGATCCTAAGAACACAACCCTTTCTACCACATGAAGCTGTGGTTATTGGGCCCATGACCACTGAGGGCATAGTCAGTAATATAATTGCGATTCCCTGTGTTCCCTCTGTACTGAAATATATGAGTAGCCTTCTTCTGAGTTTGTCCCATTGAGTGGTAACTCCTGTTGACTTCATAGAAGCTCCCTACTTCCTTCCATTTCCCCATGAAAGTATTTTACAAGACAATATTCCTCATAAGAAGCTTGCTTAGAATAAGACACAGCTTCTTCAAACATCCCTGACTGTTACGGTAGGTTTCTCCCTGCCAGCCTCCTGGTCCTGCCGCCATTGTCCCGCAACCACGTGTGCCCCAAATAACACTCAGAGACTCTGTATTTGATACAATCCTGTTGGCCAATTACCATTATTGTTTATGGGCTAGCTCTGCCTTAATTAGGAGGAAGAAAGAGGAAGTAGAAGGCGGAGTCAAGATGTAGCCCAGGGAAGACGAAGCACGCCTGCCACGCGGCTCCCCGATAAGACGACCACGTGGAAATACTTAGATAAGTAGAAATGGGTTAATAATTAAGGCAGAGCTAGCCCATAAACAGTAATGGTAACTGGCCAACAGGATTGTATCAAATACAGAGTCTCTGAGTGTTATTTGGGGCACACGTGGTTGTGGGACCATGGCGGCAGAACCAGCAGCAGCCGGCGGGGAAACCTGCTGTAACAAGCTGTGATGTAGAAGATGAAATTGGTAACAGAAAGGACTTACAAACACGTAGCAGATAGTAATTCTCTCAAAGGAGAATTTAACTGAGGGAGGACTGCCTCTAAATCACCCAAAGTTAAGGTTTTGCTAACCAGTGCTGTTAGAAATTACGATGCTAGGAGAGGCAATATCTTACAAGGATTGTCCATATATTTGGCACCAAACCATTACAAATTAGACACCCCTTATTTCCAATCAGCCTCTATGCCCAATCGCCTTTCAAAGACCACACCTGTAAGAAGCTGCTCAAGGAAGCATTACAGGGTCACAAGCAAAATTAAGGCCTTGTGTGCCATATAGTTCCAGTTATCTTGTTGAGAAAATCTTAGTTCAGCCAGATGATTGATGTAAACTATTTGAAAAGCAAAACAGTATTATGTTGTGTACTGGCCTGATCAATCAAGACTATCACATAGGCCATCAGGCAAGAGGTAGGAACATTCTTGGGGATCTTGTAACCACCTGGGACGTAGGTCTTGGGTGCTTCCCCTAAAGGCCTGATGTAATGACAAGAGAGAGAGAGAGAGAGAGAGAGAGAGAGAGAGAGAGAGAGAGAGAGAGAGACAAACAGAGAGAGAGAGAGACAGAGAGAGAGAGACAGAGAGAGAGAGAGACAAACAGAGAGAGAGAGAGAGAGAGAGAGAGAGAGAGAGAGAGAGAGAGAGAGAGAGAGAGAGAGCCTTGTTTAATACCAGGAATTTCCTAGGGAGAGCTGGTAATGATCTGGAACAACGTTTTTGTGGAGGGATTGCTTCTGATCTGCAGGATGACATTCATCCCACTACATCGAGCTATGACTATTGGTCCCATGGCAACTTTGGGCTTAGTCTGTAATGATCCTGAGATAACCTGTGTTCCCCTAGTGCAGCATTGTTGGAATAGCCTCCCACCTGGGTTTATCCCATTGACTGAGTGTTACTCCTGACTTTTAGAAGTCTCCTCTTCCTTTAAATTCCACTGAAAGTAGTATACAACATTGTATTCTTCTTAAGAAATTTATTTGGCATGACATATAACTTGTTCAAGATCTCCCTATCCCAGTTGGTTTCTTTGTTTTCCTTTTCTATGTTCTACAATTCCTATCGTTCTGATCCCCAACAACTTCACCTCAAGATTTGTTCAGCAAAGAACTTCCTCCTGTTTCAGGTCTCTGATGTACTTAAGAAACAATTCTGGTGCTGGGCAGTGGTGGTTCATGCATTTTATCCCAGCTCTTGGGAGGCAGAGAATTGTGGATCTCTATGAGCTCCAAGCCTGGTAAACAATAGCTAGTTCCAGGTCAGCCTCAAAAGTAGCAGAGAAACTCTATTTCAAATATCCTACCCCTAAAAAATAATAAAAAAATATATCTGGGAACATTATTGCTGTGGAAGTCTGACATTTGTTAAAGTATCTGGACATTCTGTCTCCTGTCTCTGTTTGAATTGTTCAAAGTGTAAATGGGAGCATGAACCTACAAGACACTTAGGAATGACAGAATCTATGGAATGTAAAACGTTTCTTGGGTGGATCATCTTTGAGTATTTGACAGAGATGTACGTGTGTTTTCATTATATGTGTTTTTCATTACTAATCTGAGTGCAGGAATTGACATCTCCCTGGGAAGACATGTTAATACCAGAACAGCAGCATTTCTACCTGTTAGAAAAATGTTAGACCAGCTCTCTAATGTTGAATCAGGTAACTTTGAGTGCAATCAGTTCCTTGCAGGGCTGTGACCTTGATGTCATCTGTAGGACACATTTAAAATTATTCAATGACTGTAGGTCCTCACAAATTTATAAATGTCCATTTTCACCATGTATTTGACTGGGCAATGGTGGCATGTGAAAAAGATTCCCATGTTCAGCGTTCCGTGTGCCTTCAGATGAACATGTGCGGCCCAATTTAGATACAGAAGTATTCAAGGTAAGCAATCAGCTGCTAGAGTCAAAATTATGAAAATTGACCTGACTGTGTTAGCGAAAGTGATTTTGTAGTTTCTCAGCATGGCATGTGCACTGAAACAGACCCGAGTGTTTCAAAAATGGGTCAAAAAGTATTTAACTTAAAATGAACTCTCTTGTGCAAATATGTAAATCCTGCTTTATACAGCTATTTCAGCTCAGAGTTTAGAGGAGCATGTCACTGACTGTATGTGACAGATCACAGTGCTCAACAAACCTCATCTGCAAATGGGAAGCATCTATTTATCTCTCATTTATGGTGGTGATATTTTGTTTGTGATCTAACAAGTAAGAATTTCCTAAATATCAGTTTGCAGAGCTAAGTCAATAGTTAGCTACACTCATGTTTAAATGCTAAGCCACTAGTTAGACACACATCTAACCCAGTAGATAGCAACACACTAAGTAACTAGTTAGCAACACACAAAAATGACTAGGTAGCCACACACTAAGTCACTAGTTAAGCACACACAATAAGTCAGGAGTCAGCTAGTTACCATAGAGGCAGGAGATCAAATACTCAAGGTCATTAGTGACCAGGCAGTGTGGTTCACAGCTTTCACTTAGAAGTCCCTTAAGTGCATAGCACTTGGAAGTCATAGGTGGATGGATCTTTGTGACTTGAAAGACACAATTTGCTATGAGAGAGAGACAGACGGACAGAGAGAAATAGAGACAGAGAGAGAGAGAGAGAGAGAGAGAGAGAGAGAGAGAGAGAGAGAGAGAGAGAGAGAATCAGTTTGAAAGAAAATAGCTTACACAAAGGTGATCCCAGCACTTGGGGTCAAACATCTTTATCCTCAGCACTAAAGAGATGGAGACAGTAGTGACATGGCTAGAGAGAGAGATGAATATAATGTGGGGGGGGCATGTAGTGAGAGGTTTCAATCTGAGCATTTTGTCTGAGGTTCATGGAGACAGCAGTCAGTATGAGGAGGCAGTGGGAGGACAGGATCTCTTCTTTGGTCTGTGCATGGGTTGAGATAAGAACTGTAGTGGCTGGCCACTAGGCTTCTGTGATCCATCAGGTTTCACCCTGTTAGCTGACTTTCAGTATTTTTTTTAATAAGAGATGTTAGAACATGTGCTGCAAATAATGTTCTCTCTAAGGCAGAGACCTTTCTTGATGTCACCATAGCTAAGCTTTTAAAAAATATTAAAAATACTTTATTTTTATTTGTCAAAAATCACTCATTAATATCATTTAAATGTCTTATTTAAATGACTTCTTTTTTCTCTATTCTGCTTTGTAATGTTTTCAGATTTTCACTAATTTCATTCCTTTTCTCTCAAGTGATATTGATTATCGATATCTGTGTAGAGCAAAGTATTTTGTAGCTTAGGCTTGCCTCATGCTGTGTAATTAAGTATTGCTGTCAACACCAAATCCTGCTTTTCCTGTCCAGGACTCCTGCACCTTCTTCCTCTCTGGACCTTGTTGGGTCAGTGAGAAGGAAAGCTAGAACAGTTAGTGAGTGGTCCCCAAGCTCTCTCTTTTTTTGGGTACTTATTATTGAAGTGTGATCTGTGCAAGGTCTGAGTTCATGAACAACTTTGATACTGGATGAGTCACAGTGCAGAAAGGAAAATGCAAGATGGAGGCTCCTTAAACAGTAGTTGGCATGAGCAATATGAAATTAGGTAATCATTCCTAGATGATCCATAATTGTCCTGATTGGCCATTTCTTGGGGTTCACAGATATGGGCAATCAAGAATCTGGATAGAAGGCAGACCTTATTGTATAAACAATTGTGATAGTTACCGTACTTGAGCCCAAATAGATCTAGGTAAACTGTTGTGGCCTGCCTAAAAGGACACACTCTATTTTTTTATGTACAATCTGAGAAAAAATGTTTGAGATCTTGATGTGGTCTAATAGAAATCCATAGTCTCAGGAGCACATAGCCATAAAGCTCCTTCCAGTTTTACAAAATATATTTTTTGGATCATAACTATGTCATATCCATGTTCTCTTTCCTGCTGCCAAGTTCTAACATGACTTCTCCTTGTTTTGTAATTCATGGCCTGTTTTACTTAAACAGCACTCAGACCAGTTACTGGTTGAATGTGGCATACATTTGGCTGCAGTATTTTTGAGATATGAGGCCAAGGATTGCTGGCACTGCACATAGAGTATACAATGGATTGTGCATATAAAGAACCTTGTTTTTGCATGAGGAACATGATGTGTTGGAGAAGACAAGAAGAATATCTACTAAAATTTAAAATTTCTGGACCAGGCCCCTCTCTGCTGGGCTGGTAAGACAGAGCCACAAGGACTTTGCTGGGTCATTTGATCTCTGATCACCTGGTAGGGGGGGCTGCTAATAGTCTAGGCCCAGCTGGGAGTTTCCAGCCAATGAGGTACTCTGAGAATGCTTAGCAATCAGGAGTTGTGGTGGCAGGTTGCTTGCCATTTCTTTTTAGGTTTCTCTTCTTCTGCTCTAGGAAGCTGCAAGGGTGAGTGTATGGTGCCATGCCAGGGTGAGTGTATGGTGCTAGAGTATGTCTGCTGAGGTGTCATTTCTGCTGGGATTTGCAGAGCCCATGAGACAGACTGTGGTTCTCTTGGTCAATGTGTTATGCTTGTTGTCTGTGCCTCCCTTTACATCCATTTCTTGGAAAGTGAGAGACTCTGCAGCCCTGCCATGGGAGGATGTGCTGCTTTGTAACATCACTGTCTAGTGTGCACACACAGGCACTGCTTCCAGTGTGCACTGCCAGCAGAGATTTGAAAACTGGAAGTCTGTTTTGTTGAAGTTGAAGTCTGTCTCATAAATATTTTAGTAAGTGGTAGAAAAATGGTGATGCGGATTTTCTCTCAGCAATACAAGATTAAAATGGTTTAAACTATCTTCTACTGTCAGTCACAATAGTGTGATTGGGTGAAGTATAATTACTGGGGACAAAATGAATTTCTAGTCTGCAGAGAATTTTCAGGTGTGTAAGGTTTGGGGCAGGGAGTTAGGGCAGGATAGTCATCTTGGGCCATATCCATGAGGCATGAAGCAGATTTTCATTTATCGTTTCATATTGCTTTGGGAGTGGGAATCACTGGGGTTTGGTTTACCTGAAACCATAAAGAGGCATAAGGGACTGGAGAGCCATAAAGGGACATCACCTCCTTTTGCAGAGAGAGATCTAGAGCATGTACCTTCTATCTTTAGGAGAAATAACATTAGCTGGATGGTTTAAACAGTTGAAGGGACACTTTTAGTTAATTTAATTGGAATTTGGAAGTCTGTGTTTATATAATCTTATTACACATCCTTTCATAGGTATTTGGATATAATTGGTCTAGATCACTCCTTTCCTGGCTTTGTTTCCCTTGTTTTTCAGAGTAATAGTTGATTGTATTTCCTGGCCTCTGTACTTAGATTATTCTCTTTATCACCTTTATTCTTTTACAAATATTGTACATATCTTGATTGTTGTAATGCCACAGACAGCTCAGTGGGTAGCAGGTCTGCGTGGAGATCAAGACTCAGATGACCAGGTCAGGAGTGGCTTCTGCGCGACAGACAGACACAAACACACTTGAGGAGGTTTGCAAACTGCTGCAAAGTTTACTTCAAATTATCAGGTTTTTATGCAGAAAGAACTGATCTTTGGCCACAGTTTAAAGATAAACAAACATTGTATAAAAATGTCAGCAATTCCTTTTGAAGTATGAGATAGTAAATACATCTAAGCAAGTGCATAACTGAGAGCCTCTGTCTATTTTGGCCTGCTTATGGTCAGCGTATCAGAGATTTGATTTACTGAGTAAAGAGAAAAATCATTGTCGTTGAATACTAAACTTTTAATAGCAAAGGCCCTAAGATACCAAGTTAGAATTTTGTAGTAACTCCCTCAGTAGCCTAGCTGGGGGTAGGCTGATTACAGGCAAGGTCACATTGTGGGCAGCTTTCTTACAGCTTTAGCCCTAATTGTTTATTAGGCCTTGGGCTGACATCTGCCACTGTGGGTTTTATGATTGGGGGCACAGAGGTCAACGTCCATCCGCTGAATGTTGGTCTGTATCTCTTTCAGTTCCTGAAACTATAAGTGTTTTCTAGGCTTCTCTGCATTAACAGTGGAGCTACAGGCTAAAATGCCCATAATTAAAAAGCATTATTGTTATAGCACAAAACACATCTAGCACTCATTCCAAGCAGCCAGCCAAGCAAGCACCTGCAGGGACCTGGACCACTTTTCCCCAGGAGGCGTAACCACGTGTGATGTGAACCTCTGGACAGGTAGCCATTGAGATTTCTCTCAGCCATTGCTACACTGCCTTCACTGTGGCTGTTGTGACAGTTCCCTCTTTCTTATTTTTTAAGTGGAACAGCTGGAAGTCACACTGGAGGGTGCTGATGGAGTGAAGTGCTATTCTGAAAAGAATAGGAAAAACCAAACACACTGTAAATAAAATAACAGCTCCAATTCCTAGGAAAGCAAAATACTGAGTCCAGCTTAATGGATTCAGGGATCTTAGATTTTCTGAAAATGTTGATGCTAGGCCTGAAATGTCCCAAGTATCTATCTTTCTCTGACTCATGGCTGTAATTTTCTCCTGCAATGCCTTGATATCATAGGTTAAATTAGTATCCTTCCATACTCCCAGTGCCTTAGTCTTGTTCCAATTATAGGAAGAGTTGTATGGAAGAGGTGTAACACAGATATACTTAAATTCTGCATGACATTTAGTTGCCAATTGTGTCTTAAGTTTCTGTATGTTTTGGCCTATTTCTATCATTGCCTCTTCTTAAGCATTTATTCTAGTTTCTAATCTTAGATCTATTAACCTCTGTTCTGACAAAGCAAAGGTGATATTCCTATGCATGTCATTTACAAAGGAATCTGTATTTCCTTTACTAATGCTGCTGTAGAAACTGCAAAGGAAGTCAAAATGGCTATCAATGCTGAAATTCCTAAAATTAATGAGGCAACAAATATTTTTGGCCTAATAAATTCATTAATTTTTTAAAATAAGTTTATAGCTGAATTATCATACCAAGTGTCATTACCCAAATCTACTGGCAGCATCACATCTGCAGGCCTTTTAACAACCAGTACAGTTGAAAAGGATTTCTCATAACTTGATTGTACACAATTAGTTAATATGCAGGATTGTTACAGAAGGTTTTTCCTGCTGGCTGCCGCTGGTCCTGCCACCATGGTCCCGCTGCCACGTGAGCCCCAAATAACACTCAGAGACTCTGTATTTGATACAATCCTGTTGGACAATTACCATGAGTGTTTATAAGCTATCTCTGTCTTAATTATTAACTCATTTCTACTTATCTAATTATTTCTACGTGGCCATCTTATGGGGAGCCGCGGCCAGCGTCTTCCTTCCTCCTTAGTCTACATCTTGACTCCTCCCAACTACTTCCTCTTTCCTCCTCCTGGTCTCCTAGCCCCACCTATCTTGTTTCCTATTGGCCACAGTGCTTTATTAAATAATCAGTATGAGAAACATATATACAGAATAACATCTCCCGTCATCTCCTCTTTTCTGTCTAAAATAAAAAGAAGGGTTTTAACCTTAACGTAGCAAAATATATCACACAACAGTTATCAATTAAGAATCACAGTTAACAATAATTAGTCCATTAACATTTTATAAGACTTAAAGAAAATATCATCTATCCTAACTTTGTGAGTCTAAAGTCCTTTATGTAACTTATCTGTAATCCTAACTAAGGAAAACTATAACCATAATTATCTGTCTTCAACTCCTTCAAAGACCACAGAAGGATAATATATAAACTCTAGAAATGACAGAGACAACTCATTGCCTGGTCAGTCACCCGAAGTTCTTCTGTAATGTTCCGTCTTCAGCCCATAGGCCATAGTGTGTCTCCAGACTCCTCAGCAAAGCAGGAAACTTTAAACAGTCCAACTGTATTGGCAGTTTGTCAGTCACTTTTCTCTGTGTCCTGTAGACTGTCTGGCTGTCTGGCAGCCTCTTCCATGAAACAGGGATCCTGTAGCAATGTCCATCTTGCATCAGCAGTCACCTTTTTGTGGGTCCTGCATGTCCAGTTTCTGCAACATAAAGTCAAACAGTCCAGAAGTCTTGCCATATTAGAAGCAAACTTCATTACACATTTCTTTGATGTCCATCTTTCTTTCTGACACAGGTGACGTTGTCAGGAGCAGTTGTGCCTCACTGTCAAGAAAACCTAAACCAATTTAAATGCCATATTCTGTAGGTCTTTGAAAGGTTTGAAGAATGCCCATCCATCTCAAATACAGCTCTGCATATCTAGAAATCCTAACTAACTTAACTCCAAGTTTTAACTATCATAGGTAACTCTATAATCTGTACTAAATTATACATTACATTTTCCAATGAGCTATATAAACACAATACCTAAACAAGAGGAGAAATATACATATCACAAAATTGACCTTAAATTGTATCAATAAAAGAAAATCCATTCCAAAGCAAAGTATTCATATGTATACCATAATTCCCTTTTTACCTTTAAAAAGATTGTTTGTGGTTATAGCCATTTATAACCAAGTCCATTTAAATGAAAACAAACATTTATAAACAATATTTGGGAATTTGGGTGTCGTTCTTTCCAAACTACTTCCTGCTGGTAGAGGGCGTTGTCATGGGGGTCCAAGAAGATGCAGAAATCTTGGCTGTAGTTTGCAAGGCTTTGTCTTAACTTCTTTGAATGTTGGGTCATCCAGGGCACTGTTTCAGGGGGTCTGGTTTGATCAAACCACATAAGTCTAGAAAGAATCCATAGCTTTTCATTTTCTGTGGAAACAAAAATAGAAACCCTTTTCCCCAGTAACTTGTCCTTAGGCTTAATTTTTTTAGTCAAAGCATTTTTAAAATATATAAATTGAATTAATCTAGCAGCATTTCTTTTATCAGTAGTTGCTATTTTCTCAGCAATCAAATAATTTAAAGACAACAGAATTGCGTATAGTATCCAAAATTTCTCTGTGCTTTCCATGTTTACATGGCTTTTTTATTATGCTATTTTTTCTATTTCTATTTTTACATATTTTGAGACAGGGTTTCTCTGTGTAAATTTTATCTGTCCTGGAATTCACTGCATACCATGTTTACTTTGAAATCACAGAGATCTGCTTGTCTCTGTCTCCCGGGTGCTGGGATTAATGGCATGTGCCAACAAACCAATCCATTCTACTTCTTTTTTCATTTTAAACCATTGTATTCTGTTTCTTTTTTTCTCCCAAGCCAGCGTATTTTTTAAAAACACAGTGTAAACCTTCATTGCAGCTCTCGTACACACCAATGAATTGTTAGCAGAGCTAACAAGCAAGGCGGGTTTTCGCCGCTTATGCTAATTTTGGAAACCTCCCTTAAAGGAGCTGTGCCAATCTCTGTCTACAGCAAAACAAATCCAACCGAGAAAATGCTGCTACCAAGAGGTCTTGTTAGTCTCTGTTCTTTTGTTTCTAAAAACTATTTTTTAAGCTTTTGTTAAGTTTTAAGTGAAATTTCTCAGTCCCACTTCTGGTACCATTATGTTAAGGCAGGATTTTCCTCCCCACTGGCTTCGCAGTCCTGCTGCCATGTGAGCCCCAAATAACACTTAGAGAATCCATATTTGATACAATCCTGTTGGCTAACTACCATTATTGTTTATAGGCTAGCTCTGTCTTAATTATTAACCCATTTTTACTTATCATATTATTTCCACGTGATCATCTTATGGGAAGCCGTGGACAGCGTCTTCCTTCCTCCCTAGTCTACATCTTGACTCCTCCCCACTACTTCCTCTTTTCTCCTCCTGCTCTCCTAGCCCCACCTATCTTGTTTCCTATTGGCCACAGTGCTTTATTAAATAATCAGTATGAGAAACATATATACAGAATAACATCTCCTATCACAGGATTGACATTCAACAAAAAAATGAGTTCCCTACTTTCTTGGTATGCACCAATTTGTTACGTCCAACCATTAAGGCATATGGGTAAGGGAGACAAGCAGTAGCAGGAACAGGCTCTGATTTTGCAGCCTTTGGTTTCTTTAATACTATAACATTAGTTGCTGAAACTAATCTGAATAGATCTGTCTGAGGAGATCCATATGTCCCATCCGGTTTTTGCCAATACCATACAGGTGATACCCACCTGCTGAATACCATCTCCTTATGGGCTCATTTTTTGAAGGAGTGTATCCTCCAAATTGAGCAGAATGATCTTTAAGGTAGCCAGAGTAGTCATGATCAGGTGATGGTACAGAGAAATCCCAGATAATTTCCCCTGAAGTCAAAGGAGAAAACCTTGTTCCAGCTTGAGGAAATCCACAATGAAGCCAATTAGGCATCTGATCTTCATTTCCCTCCCATGAGCTATCTTTCTTGTATTTTACCATGCAATGTGGCATTCTAGACAGCAGCGGCTGATTTACTACCATAGTCTCATTAAAATTAGAGTGCCCCAAAGTAGCAATTTGTAGTTGCTACATATGCCGGTGTTCCGGACTCCTACTTGTAACAGGTTTATTATCGGGAGTATCAGCAAGGAAAGTTTTATAGCTGACAGGCAAACAGCCAGCTGGAGGGACACTACCAAGTGCTATGCAGATTGATAAGGAATCTGATCTACCCTCGTAATTTATATAACCCGATGAATTAATTCCCATATGAAAATCAGGAGTTCCCCCTAGCACATCAGTAACATTAGTCATAATTTTAATGAGCTCTGTATTTCCCCAAACCACAGGATATAAGAGGGGAGGCTTGGGAAGGTATGCCCGGTAACTTTACCTGTTTGCCCCAGAATTCATTGACAAAACAGCAAGAAAAGCAAGGAAAATTGCTACAGGATTCTTAGGAGTTTTTGTTTGAGCCAGTACAGCAAGCGCCTCTCTTTGTGTGTTCTTTAGTTGAGTCTGTGTGGGCACATTGTGCCGATGTTCAGCTTCCTGGACAGTTTCACTTTCTTTATTTGCTATCATCAGACTTGTCAGTTGCTTCCCCATTGTCTGCAGCTTGCAGTTTCTCAGCCTCTTTGTTTTCCATCAAAGTCTCCTGCTGGTAGGGTCAGGTAAGTCAATCTGGGATGCAGACTGGTGAGCTTTCATTCTGTAGAAACACACAAGCATATCCCCTCTCAGGGGTGATTAGCACATCTGGCCCTTTCCACTTACCCATTAACAGGTCCTTCCAGTGAACCAGAGGCTGAGGCCCAGCAGTAGCCTGAGTATTCCAGTGTCTCTCAGTTGCTCTGAGACCCTTATCATTAACATTCATATGATTAAGCACAAACAGAGCATGTGTTAATACATGATGAGGAGGCAAATAAGATGCTGAAGCCTTTAATTTTGTGATTTGAGCTTTTAAAAGCTGATGACTCCTATCCACTATTGCCTGTCCTTGTGGATTATAAGATATTCCTGTGGATCCTTCAATCTGCCATTTCTGCAGAAACTCTTTATACCCTCTGGAAGTATAAGCAGGAGCATTGTCTGTCTTGATTTTAAAAGGAACTCCCATATAGGCAAAGCAAGCTGCCAAATGCTGAACAACATCCTTCACAGCTTCTCCAGCTCTAGCAGAGGCATACATCCAATAAGAAAAGGTATCTATAGTTACATGCACATAGCACAGATTTCCAAACTCTGAAACATGAGTAACATCCATTTTCCATAAGGCCAAGAGCTTCAATCTTCTGGGGTTGACTCCAATTTTTAGCACACTGCCAATATTAGGGCAGTCAGGACAAGTCTTGACTCTCTCCCTAGCTTGTTCCCTAGTTAGTTTGAACATATATCTTAGAGCAGATGCATTTTGATGATGTAGTTTATGACTTGCTATTGCATTCTCAAGAGCAGTGAAAACTTGTGTATAGGACTCTGCTATGGCCTTTCCTTGAGCCAATGGTCCTGGCAATTTTGTGTGTTCCCTAATATGAGCCACATGATATTTAAATTTTCTCTTCTGAGCCAATTCTTTTAGTTTGCTAAGCAGGTCATTAATTTCTGTTCTTATATAAATTACAGCCATCTCGATAGCAGGAAATAATCCAGCCACATATATGCAATTTGTATAAAGATTAAATGGTTCTTTTACTTCCTCAAAGGCCAAGATCACTGCAATGATTTCTGCCTTCTGAGCAGAAAGCCCTTTTCATATTTTATTATGGGGGGGTCCCCCCTGAACAATCATAACTGAATTTCCTTTGGAGGAACCATCAGTAAAGATGACTTTTGCCTTTTCTATAGGTTCTGTCGACATATTTGAAGGGAAAATTATAGGTGTGTCTTTTATGAATTCAATGACTGGATGTTTTGGTAGGTGAAATTTAATAATTCCTAAATATCCAATTAATGCTAAACCCCAATTATTACTCTCCTGTAACAAATGTTTGAATTGTTGTCCAGTATAAGGAACCACTATTTCCTGCATGTCTTTTCCAAAAATTTCTTTGGTCTGTTTCTGGCTTATACTATAAGAGCTGCACAGAGAATATCATATGCTGAAATAATTCTGGAGTTTGTATGTGGCAGATGGATCCATTCCAACACTCCATCCTGCCAAAGACAACCTGTTGGGGTATATTCTGTCCTTATAATTAACAGACTCAAGGGCTTGTTATAGTATATTCTTATTACTTTTGCTTCTGTCAGCTTTTCTTCTACCAATTGTAGGGCCTCACAAGCTTCAGAGGTGAGGATCCTTACTGATTTAGGATCTGGGTCTCCATTTAACGTCATAAACAACAGTCTTAATTCCCCTGTGGTTATCTTTAAATATGGTCAAATCCAATTAATATTGCCTAATTCCTTTTGAAAATCATTTAAAGTCCTCATTTTTTCTCTTCTAACTTCAATTTTCTGTGTAGAAACATAGTCTTCCTGCATGGTATTGTAGAGAGCCGCATAGTGCCACGCTTTAAAGTGGCGCTGGCTTCTGCCTTACACCTTCCCGCTGGTATAAACAAGCCCTTAATTGGTTAAGTTTGTTCAGCCTGTCTGCTTCAGTATTAGAGTAGCCTATCTGCAGGGTCCACGTGGCTCACTGGGGTTGGTTAGCGCAAGGGTATTTAAGCTTGTGCAGGGGTCCCCACTCTCTCTCTCTCCCTGCGGGCCAGAAGCAACATGTTTAAAGGATCCTGATTAAAACTGCATGAAGAAGATCTACCTGAAGTTGCATCTTCCTTGCTTGCGAGGACAGGCATGTACAGGTATGACCTAAATAATTTATTGGCCATTTTTGTTGAACTTTTTCTGGGGCAACAACTAACCCATGATCTTTTAAATTATTAATCAATTTAACAACCAAATTATCTAATTCCTGTTTGTCCGGATGTGCTATTAAACTATCATCCATATAATGTACTAGATAAGCATCAGAGTGATCCTTCCTTAATTGTTCTATTTCCTTAGCAACAAAATGTTGACACAAAGTAGGACTGTTTTTCATTCCCTGAGGCAAAACCCTCATTTGATATCTTTTAAAAGGTTCTTTATAATTTACAGATGGTACACTAAAAGCAAATCTCTGGCAGTCATCAGGATGCAATTGTATCGTAAAGAAGCAGTCCTGCAAGTCAATGACTATTACCTTCCATCCTTGAGGCACTGCAACATGTGATGGTAGCCCTGGCTGCTGTGCTCCCATATCATACATAGTGGCATTTACTGCTCTTAAACCTTGTAACAGTCTCTATTTCCCTGACTTTTTCCTTACCACAAAAATGGTAGTATTCCACAGACTAAAGTTCTCCTCCAGATGACTAGCCTAACCCAGACTACAAAATTGGAGGAGCCAAATTGACCATCCCCCCCTTTCAGTCTGTAGCTCAGGATTAGGTAACTTCAAATATGGTAACAGCAATAATTGTGCTATTCTTTGCCCTTTCTTTATAACTGTAGTTTGTTTTGTACTTTTAACCATGACTTTGATTTCTCCTTGGAAATCTGAATCTATTACTCCGGGTAATACTTCCAAACCATTCTTATAGTTGGAAATCCTTCCTAAGAGCAATCCTGTAATCCCTGAGTTCAAAGTTCCCTTTAAGAAGTAGGTACTAATTGCGTCCCATCTTCCTTTGAAAAGATTAAATCTGGGTTGAAGCAAGATAAAGTCCTGCACTCCCTGGAGTTGCTCTTGGGAGATCATGTATTGTAAATTCTGGAGCTTTAGGGTTCAAATCTGACTGAACCTCCTGTAGTGTTTTTCCTCTCTATTTTCGGGGCTGAGAGGCTGCCCCTTTACTAGTTTTTTTGATTCCTTCCTGGGAATGTCTTCAATTCAAGTCCCATCCTTGGTAAACTTAGAATGGCACTCATTTCTCCAGTGCCTTTCCTTTTTACATCTTGGGCAGATGCCAGGGCCCCTTTTAGGACTTCCACACTGGCCTTACTTTTTACAGTCTTTATTCATAATTCTCCACAATTAAAACAAGTGGGGGCATGATTCTTACCATTGCCTCCCCCATATGTCTGTTTCACAAAAGCAGAGAATTTCTTCCCCTGTATAGCAGCTGCATAAGCCACCCCATGAACTACAGCAGGTGAGGCATCTGCACATACTTTTATGTAATCCTGTATTGACCCTGTTTTCCATATGTGCCTGATTAAATCTTTACATAATGTATTAGCATTTTCCCATGCTAATTGTTTTAACAGAATAGAGGTTCCTTCTCTTGCAGGGAGCATCCTATTAATTACTTCCTCCAATCTATAAATAAAGGAAGTGTAGGATTCCTCATTGAATCCCAGCTAGAGTATTGCCCTCGGTTCCCAGAGGAGGGATATCCCTCCAAGCCAATACTGTGTTTGTTGTAATCTCTTTTGATAGCACCTTAGGCAATTTAATTTGTTCTGCAGGAGTTACAAAATCACCTTCACCAAACACCATAACCATGGTTATTTTTTCTCCTCGCTTTCCTGCTGATTTTTGTACTGTGACCTTACATCTATCCCCATAATCTGTTCTCCACACTATATAATCTCCTGGAGAAAGTGTCTTTCGCAGTTTGATGCCAATCATTAGGTGTTAACCATCGACTTGCCACCATTTCCACTCCTGAATAGTGTATGGTGCAGAAGGTCTCATGCTCTTTACTGCATGCTGTAGATCCTTGAAAGTTTTTAATGGCAAATGTTCCCACACAGGGTCCTCATCATCACTATCCCCATTAAAGATCAGGGGAAACATAAATGAAGTGTCTCCCTGTTCTCTGGCCTCTGCCAATGCCTATGGGTGGCAGGCATTCTTTCCTTTTTGTCTTAGATATGTCTTTTTGCACTCTCATTCTTTCTGACTTGTATTTAGAATGACGGGAGATTGGATAACTCCTGCCACGATGGTCCCTATCTTCATCCAAATCATACTCTGAAGCCTCTCTTTTTAGCTCAGCTTTATCCTCAATGTCTAAATTTAAGTCATCAAGGCCAGTCTTTATTGGCTTTAAATTAAATTGAGTCATGCTGTAAGTTTTAGCTGGCAGGCATGTACTATCATTTTTAACTGAAGCTGCCTCCTCAGTTAAGAGAACCAAATCAGATTTCTCAGTGAGAAACTCACTCATTTGCAACCAAATAGGATAAGCTTGTTGGGGAATAGTCTCCTCACCATGTTTTGTAGTGTACCTTCTCATCTCCCTTCCTACACGTTTCCAGTCCTCCAATGTGAGACTACCTTCCTCAGGGAACCAAGGTGAAACCTTCATAAGAAATAAGTAAAACTCCTTCACAGTGGCATCAGAGACTTTTAAACCCCTTTCTGCTAGCATATGTTTCAAGTATTATATGAAAATTTTCTGTCCCTTTGAGCCCAAGTTTCCCATCTTAATTTCCCAGATTACTCACCCTTAACCAGCGTATCTTCACTGGCGGGACTGCAGTTCCCTTGGTAAGAGCCTATCCACTCCTTTAAAAGAAAGAAAGAGTTACCTGTCCGAGGGTTCCCCTTCAGGCACCAGCTGCCTCAGACTGTTCATTGGGTAGCAGGTATGCAGGGAGACCAAGACTCGGATGGCCAGTTCAGGAGTGGCTTCTGTGTGACAGACAGACACAAACATACTTGAGGTGGTTTGCAAACTGCTGCAAAGTTTACTTCAAATTATCAGGTTTTTATGCAGAAAGAACTGATCTTTGGCCACAGTTTAAAGATAAACAAACATTGTATAAAATGTCAGCAATTCCTTTTGAAGTATGAGATAGTAAATACATCTAAGCAAGTGCATAACTGAGAGCCTCTGTCTATTTTGGCCTGCTTATGGTCAGTCTATCAGAGATTTGATTTACTGAGTAAAGAGAAGAATCATTGTTGTTGAATACTAAACTTTTAATAGCAATGATTCAAGGGCCCTAAGATACCAAGTTAGAATTCTGTAGTAACTCCCACAGTAGCTGTGGGTAGGCTGATTACAGCTGTGGTAAGGCTGCTTCCTTACAGCTTTAGCCCTAATTGTTTATTAGGCCTTGGGCTGACATCTGGCACTATGGGTTTATGATCGGGGACACAGAGGTCAGCATCCATCTGCTGAATGTTGGTCTGTATCTCTTTCAGTTCCTGAAACTATAAGTGTTTTCTAGGCTTCTCTGAATTAGCAGTGGAGGTACAGGCTAAAATGCCCATAATTAAAAAGCATTATTGTTATAGCACAAAACACATTATTGTAACTTTGTGCTAAGTATACGGGTGACATTGTATCAATGTGTGTGCTCTGATTTCTTAATTCCATTGAGCTTTCTGATTATTTCCAACAAAACGGTTTTCTTAATGTGCCTTTTACATCAGCATTTTGCTATAAATTGTGGTGCATCATCATTGGATTGTATTCATTTCATGTTGCAAGCTTACCATATAAAAAATCTTAATACTGATGCTTCATGTTTTCAAAGACCATTATTTACTTCTTTATTTTTTTCAGTTTTGTTGTTAATCTGGACAAGTTTTAGCTCAACCTATAAAGTATGTTGCATATCTTGGCATGGGACTCAGTACATCTTTCTTTTAGGGGTCACCAGAGATCAGATACTGACACTCATACATCTCATAATTATCTACATGCATCCCATAACCTGTATACCCTTAGAAAACATTCTCTCTCATCAACAAACATGCAAAATATAGCAATAAATCTTGTAAATTGGTAAATCTTTATACCATAAATTCTATTACCATCAATTCTACTCTTCTTCACCGCAATTTAGCTGTGACACATAATAAATATTGGAGATTGTAGCACTAATGCTACTTGGTCTTTATAATAAAAATGTGGATTCATATAAGGGGTTAATGATGAAAGATGGGAGAAGCAGGGCAGATAGCCCCTAGTCCTTACCTGTACTGAATCTTGAGACCAAATGGGCCATGCTGTCTCTAGAAGACTTCAGTCAGAATGCAATGAGATTCTGTATTCTTCCACCTTATATTTCTTTCTTCTCCCACCCATATCACTCTTGGCTTCACTTCCCAAGTACAGGAATAAAGGAATGAGACACCAAATCTCTCGATTTTTGTTTTAGACTAGATCAATCTGGTATATCCTGGGGCGGCCAAGAACTCACAGAGACCCACCTGATTATGTCACCCAAGTGCTGGGATTAAAGGTGTGCGCCACAATGCCCTGTCCTTGATGGCTAACTATTGCATAGCTCCACACTCTATTCTTAAAGCAAGTTTTTGTTGTTGTTGTTGTTTTGTTTACATATTTTTGTTTTTGTTTGTTTGTTGTATTATATTTTTGAGACAAAGTTTCTCTGTGTAAAATTTGAACCTTATCTGGAAATCAATTGAAGACACAGAGATCCATCACCCTCTGCTTCTCAAGTGCTAAAATTAAAGGTGTGTGCCAGCATGACCTGACAGGCTTCATTTGCTTAAGAACAAACAAAATACCACAACACATGGAGAAACAATTACAGTCTACACAAATTTAGTGCCATGTGGATCCTGCTGAGTCTATCAGTTTATAGCTTTAAAGCCTATTTCTTTAAATTATTCAAGTATACTGCAGACCAGCTGAAACATTCACACCCATAGACCAAACACCTCCCAAGTTCTTCAAAATTCCATTGGTAGGCAGTCATTGTTGGAATAGTTCGTACAGAGATTGTGAAACATTCCAATAAATCCTCTTTCTACAAATAGAGAGAGATTCATTCTACCAGTCCTGATTGAGCAGAGAACATTGAATATTGAAGCTGTTTTCTCATTTGCCCACTGAGGCAGCCGTTTTGGCTCATCATAGTGCTCATACATGCATTTTCTTGAGCCTCACACTTTCTGACTATTCAGATTACCTTGGAGATGACACTTTTTATTATTATTCATATCTCAAGATTTCAACACAAATTTCAGGAATAAAACACCAATGCAATGGACCTATTATGCAGCCATCTTTCAGGAGGAAGATACATGATCTTATTTGTGACATGGCTCCTTCCTTTCTCTCATGGTTGTCCAAGGGTCCTGTGACAACCAGGAAAAAAGTAACCTCAGGTCTCCAGACCTCATCAAGAAGCCACAGAACAAACATCTTTTATGTCCTAAAATATTTCTCTTTACTTTTTAATATTCTAGCAATCCTTCCATCTATTGAATAAGAGAATAATTTCATTCAAATTTGTGTCTGTGCAAGATCTGTACATTGTGTGGAGAAGGAAGGAGATAATGAATCTGTGCACTGCAGGAAGATAGCTGGGTTGTCAATTGAAGACAGAGTAAGCAACATTGAAATTTGTGTCTCACCAGGGAGTGCTGGCTCTCGTGTTTAATCCCATCACTCCAAGGCAGAGGCAGGTGGATCTGTGTGAGTTTGAGGACAGCATTGTCTACAGAGTGGATTCTAGGACAGCAGAAATCACACAAGGAAACCCGGTCTCAAAAAACCTAAATGAATAAATAAACATAAATTAATTAATGAGAAAAATCTACTAAACAAAACAAAAAGATTGTTAATAATACTTACTAAGGGAATGGCCAACCTGGTTTATAGAGAGAGTTCCAGGACAGCAGGGGCCACACAGTGAATCCTTGTCTCAAAAAACAAAAACAAAAATAATTGAAATGCCTCTCTATGTTTACCTCTGAAATGTCTAGCTCTAGAGTAGAAGCCAGGTGCAAGAGGGGCTGTGCTGTGTCTTTAAGCACAATGTAACCCTTGAAACACTTGTCACTCAAGTCTTACTAGCCAATGAGGGACACTGGGCCACCTGCTAGTCTCAGGTCTTGGAGGAAATTCCTGAATCCATGTTGAATGCTTGGATTTATTTCAGAACATGTGCCAGAGGATTGATTGTTGCTCTGTGGGTGCTGCTATGGGATATTGTGAAGGAAGTGTGGGTGAGCACAGAAGCTGCAGCATAGTGAGTGAGGGAATGGGAGCAAGGCTGGGTAGGGACCTCCACATCAGTGCTCTGTGAGCATCATTGTGGTCCTAGAAGCTCCCCCAACCAGGGTGTGGCCTATGAAAACTTGACTCTCTGGGCTGCACCTGAGAAATGGGATTGAATCAGGGAGCTTTATGTAGATACATAGATATAGACAGGACCATCACACTTTTGGTGAACAGGGATGGCAAGTTACCAAACAAGGAGAGGTTCAGTTTTCTCAAAGTCTTTAGAAGTTCTGCCCTTCACATATCAACATTTAGGGGTCAGATCCATGAGAAGTTAATTTTTTATTTTTTGCCATTTGCGATCAAAATACCTTTTCTCCTCTTTGAAAAAAAATAATTTAAAAGATCTTCTTTTACATATTGATTCCAGTTTCCTTTCCGTGCCATCCTCCCATTCCCACCAGCAACCTCCCCAACCCATCCCCCATACATTTTTCAGGGAGGCTGAGGCATCCTAGGAGGGATCATCAAAATCTGTCATGTCATTTGGGTGTTGGCACAGGCAATCCCTCATGTCTCCAGGCTAAGAGAGTATACACATTCGATGTTAATTTTGTGCTTTCTCTAAATTGCATTCTTTACTTTATGATATATATATATGTCATATATATATATATGTTTATATATATGTGTGTGTGTGTGTGTGTGTGTGTGTGTGTGTGTGTGTGTGTGTGTGTGTGAAAGAGGCTTTCTCTGTGTAACTTTGCAGCGTGACCTAGATTTAGCTCTATAGAGCAGGCTAGCAACAATCTCAAAGACATATGCTTGCCTCTGCCTTTCAAGTGCTATGTTAAAGGCAGGGGCCAATAAAGCCATCTGTAAATTTCATTATTGTGTTGGATTGTACTCCGCCACTGAGCTGCGATGTGGAAGAGTGGAGTTATTGATATAAAGGGTTTGCCAATAGAATTTATCTGACAGAGTGCTGCCCATGGGAAACTAAAATGAAGATTGTTATTATGCTAACCAAGCATGTTAGAGAGTAGGATGCTAAAATAGACACTTATTCCCCAGGGTAGCCCAAACATCTGGGTCCAAACCATAACAATGGAGAATTCACTGATTTACAAACAACCCCAAAGCCCATTGAGTAGTTCTGCACCTGCACAGCCACAGTACAGAGATTGGTGGAGAGTGTTAGGATTGAAATTCTTAACAGACCACTATGAGAAGTTGAGAAGAAGATGCTGCTACTCTTTATTACAGAGGGTTATGGGCCAGGGGATGGGCTAAGCATAGGAGGAAGTAATTCACCACCTACACCTGGAGTCAATGTACAGCTGCACTGCTCACAATTAAGGTTTTAAACAAATTTCTTTGCTCAACCTTGTTTGCATCGAACCTCTACGTCTAGTTGCTGATGAAGAAGGCTGTAATGTACAAGTAATTAAATTTTCCAACACAGTAGGGCTTTTACAAGCTGTTAGAAGGAGCATTAATGGGTCACAATGAACATAAAGTCCTGGTGTGCCATAGACATCTAGTCTTCTTCTGGAGAAAATCATGGCTCTGTCATATGGGCATTATGAGCCCAGGGGACAACTGTTTTAAAAGGAGAACAGTGATGTGTTGTGGGCTATTCTGATCAAGCAAAACTTTCAAATTAGTTCCTCACACATGGAGAAGTTACATAGGTCCTTCTGAAACTCAGGAAAGTGGTTGGCAGAGCCAATAACAGCCTTGGAGTCTAGTGTTAGGTGTTTTCCACCAGGCTCTGAGCTATTTAT
Organism: Cricetiscus sungorus; assembly: GCA_030556225.1. Classification (NCBI taxonomy): domain Eukaryota; kingdom Metazoa; phylum Chordata; class Mammalia; order Rodentia; family Cricetidae; genus Cricetiscus; species Cricetiscus sungorus. The sequence goes on from JANBXA010000424.1 coordinate 563,609, forward strand.
ATTAAAATAGAGCATCCCATTTAAAAGAAGAAATATTCTTGAGAGAGAATGCATTTATCTGTTGACAGGGTCTTTGTGGAAGGGTTGCATCAGATCCTTAGAACAAACCCTTCCCACCACATGGAGCTGTGGTTATTGCACCCATGGACAGTGTAGTCAGTAATGTTCCCCTTGTACTGCATTGTTTGAGTAACCTTCTCTTCAATTTGTCCTCTTGAATGCTAACTCCTTGTGCTGTCCTAGTAGTCACCATTTCTTTCCATTTTCCCATTGGAGTAGTATTCCAGATGCTTTTCCTCTTGAGAAGCTTACTTAGAATAAAACATAGCTTAAGAAATACCTCCCTGCCCCAGCTTTTATCTTGTCTTTGTTCTACCTTCCCTATCTTTATCATTTTCTCACACTTCTCCCTCAGGACCTGCCAATCAAGTGTGACCTGCTGTTCCATGTTACTCCTGTACTATGAAATGATTATGATGCTATCTTTTCTGTTGAAGGCTTGTATTGCCTTGCTGGCCCAACTTGCAGTATCCTGTCACTATTCAAATTCCTCAAAGTATAAGCTGGAGTCAGATATTGAAAATACTTAAAGATGGCAACATATGTGGAATGCAAAATCAGTTTTAGGAGTGAGGTTGTGGTAGTCCATGCTATTAATCACAGCACATAGGAGGCACAGGCAAGTACATCCATGTGATTTCAAGGCCAGCCTGAGCTACAGAGATATACCTACAACACCGAAGTCTATTTATTGCACAGAAAAACTGTCTCCAAAAGACACCGACAATAACAACAAAAATAACCATCTGTTTTAGGTTCTCTCCTCTTTGAGCATTAGCCAGAAATGAACGCAATTTGCCATTACAGAGATTTTTCTCTATTTTTTAAGTATATGGTCAATGTCCTGCTGTCCTCTTGAGTACCCCTTCTTGAACTAAGTGACTATATGACCACAGTGGGTTTTTTGTACCAGGTTTCTTAAACACTATATTTGTGGATAACAATCATTTTTTACAGATGTATTTAATAAACAGAACCCATTAATTTGTAACACTGTTCATTAAATTAAAATATAATTCTCTTAACCATAGGAGAATACCCCCATTTGTATAAAGTGATCTATACTATGGGGTGTCTCTGTTTGAAAAAACTGTCAGTAGTTGTAGGGATAGAAGCAGAACCGCTTAAACGTCCTTTTGAGATAATTTTGTTAAGAGTCGGTTTATTTAAGTTCTAAACACATAGAGTCATGGGTAACTAGGTAACATTGCTCAAAATCTCAGTTTACGTGGATGAATTTTCCTTGGTTTTTTTGACAAAACGTTGGCTATTTTTACATTATTGTTTTTTTTTTCTTTTTCTCATCCTCCCCTTTGTTCTTTCTTAAATATTGAATACCTCTAATTCACTGCATGTTTGTTGTAGGTAAAGAAGCCATGTTTTGTCAATATGTGATATGTTTTTCATAATCATATTGAGATTCTATTTTTCCCATTTGCTGAATCTTTGCAATCAGGTATCCTTTTATAAGCTGTCAGGAATGTTGTTTGTATTGTATTTGATTCATGTTGCAAATTTGTCTTATACAGAATATGCTCACTAATGCACCAAGTTCTCATTGATCATTTGTTTCTTTTCTATTAATGTACTGACTTTTATTCTTCTTATTTTCAATCTGGAAATCACATTAACTGTTTTGCCTAAAAAGTACTATGGGTTGTGGCATGTGGCTGGCCCATATTGTTCTTGTGGATGACCTGATTTCAGATCCCCAAACCCAAAATTATAGGCTCAACACAACCTTGGCTCCAGATGCAGGTCATCTGACAACCTCTACTATGATATGTAATAACAACACATGGGGTACCTCTCTCACACACAATCTGAACGATCTGAATATACAAAAACTGAGAATGACCTTGTTTTCAAAATTTTTGTTACTGAAACAACAATGAGAGTAAAACCATTCACTTTGAGTGCATGATTCTAATAATATATTGTTTCTTTTTTAATTACCTATAAAATTTATTTTTTATTTGACATACCAACCACAGTCCCCCTCCCATCTTCATCCACAACATCTCTGCCTTTTCCCCATTTCAGTAGTCAGAGACCCTCATTCCGGAGTCAACAAAGTCTGGCATACAAAGCTGAGGAAGAACCAAGCCACTTTATCCTTTATCAAGACGAAGTAAAGTATCCCACCATAGGGTGTGGGCTCAAAAAACACAGTTCAAGCAACTGGGATGGGTCCTGGTTTTACTGCCAGGGGCCTGCTAACAGATCAAGTCCCCTAATTGTCAACCACAATCATAAGGTCTAGTTTGTTGCCATGAGGGTCCCCCAGTGGTCAGTCCATACTCTGTGAGTGCCTACTACTGATAGTAGATGTGGTGTGGCTTTGTTGGAGTGGAATTTACCCTCTTAGAGGAAGCACATCATTGTAGGGTCACGCATTGAGGTTTCTTATTTTCAGAATGTTGCCCAGTGTGTCAGACAACACCCTGTTGCCTCTGAGTCATGCTGTAAAGACTCTAACCTCGAGAACAGCAGCAGCCTGAGTGATGACATGCCCCTGCCATAACTGAATCTCTGAAATATTAAGTGTGACCCCTTAATTAAATGTTTTCTTGAAAGTGTTTCCCTGGTCTATGGTGTCTCTTAACAGCAATGGAAACCTAGTAAAGACAGAAGTAGGTTTGAGAGCCTGGAGTATTTCTGTGATATGCTGTCCCTATTGTACAATTTATTTCTAATGTGTTCTCAGTATTGTTGGTCTGGTAGCTTGCCTCTCCCTTTAGGTCTATTTATTGAGATTTCTTTCACAGGGCTATATGCTGCTTAAATGGCCAAGAAATGGTGCATGTGTACCTCCTATTCCATTTATTTCTAATGTGACTGGGTGAATGCATGAGAATTATATGACTATATTGTCAAAGAAGTTTACATTTACAATGTGAATATTATACTTCTTTGTCATACATGTATGTGTTTTTTAGGACTCAGTTACCTATGATGATGTGTATATCCACTTCACTCAGGAAGAGTGGGCTTTGCTAAATCCTTCTCAGAAGTGTCTCTACATGGATGTGATGCTGGACACCTACAGGAACTTCAATGATACAGGTAAGACAGAATTTTCCTTCATGTTTTAAAATAAGAAACCAAATGTTCCTTAGTTAGTGATACTATTTTGTAATTTTGATTGAGAAAAGGGAATATTGGGTGAATGAGGCATAATTCATTGATGTTATTAACTTAAATTTTGTACACTTTACAATTTACATATAATTTACAATAATACATCATACATTTCCTGTTATTTCAGGTTACAATTGGGATGACCATAATATGGAAGATCATTGTCAAACTTCTAGAAGACATAGAAGGTAAACTTTCATGGGCAAATTTATGTAAATTTGGCTCTGAAGATATTTTAATGTATCCTGGAAATTTTATTGAAGAGCCACACTTTAAAAATTGAATAAAAAATAAGATCAACAGTGAAAATAAGCGCAGCTTAAAGTATAGTGATGGTTCTCATTTTATCACAAAACCATGTACCTTGGTGAAAGGTAGAGCTTCTGTGTTTGCAAGGCATTCATGTAAAAAGAGAAGGAAACAACAATGCCTTAACTGATACCACCCTTTGAATTATAGCACCCGGAGATCTATGGTGTAGATATGCCAGTCTTTTTAGTTTCATACTATTCAGATATTTTAACCAGTATACATGTTGCATAGGTATGAATATAAATCCAAGACTTTCTAAGAAAATGTCTATAATTAATCAGGCATTACTTATATATTTGTGACCTTTCTATGTATATTGAAAGGGTCAGTTTATGAGTGTCAAGAAGGTTGTGGAGAAACCTTAATCCCTATAACACATGTCTGTGACGAAAAGAAAGTCAAAGTGTGTGAATGCAATGTGGAAACCTTTTCTTTGTTATTCTTACTTTGATAAGTATATCATATGTTGAGTCAGGTAGTTGTGGCCCATGCCTTTAATTCCAGCATTCATGACAAAGAAGAAAATGGATCACTTAAGTATGTGACCAGCCTGGTCTACAAAGTGTGTTCCAGTCTAGCCAGGTCTACAAAGAGACATTCTGTATCAGAAAACCTAGAAAATAAAAGAATATATGTTACTCTAAATGCAAGACATTAGAATTTAGAATAGAAAGCAGAAATGTACCTCTCTATCTTAGGACAGTAAAAAGAAATGAAAGATACTTAGTAGTCCCCACTTTGAGGATATTTGTTGAGTGTGAAACAAGTTTAAAATTTGTCAATATTCCAACATCATCTTAAAGATATCAACAAACAACATTGCATTAAATCCCTTTGATCATTGGAATGTGTGAATGCTTCAATTTGTACTGGTATATTTGGCCAAAGTAGTATAATTTATACTATGGAAAAAACTGATAAATGCAATATATTTGGCAAAATTCTGAGTTAGTCCAGTTATTTTCAATTATGTGGGAAAGCTCATGTAAATAGATGCCATAAATGTGGGCCATGAAATAAAGGCTCTTCCTCTGAATCACAGATATCTTCAATGAGAAGAAAACAATACCTCATGAGGGAAGCATTATGAATGTAAATCTCAAGATCTGGTTCTTGTTTACAATTAGGCCAAATTATAAATTTATTTTATACATGTACTAAGTTACTTTAGAATCATGTATGTGATAAAGTTTTACATATGCTAATTATCTTTGCAGGAATGAAAGAAGCCATAAGGGAGCAAATCCTGTGAATATACATGATGAATGTGTGAAAACATTTGTATGTTACAGGAATCTTCAAAGGCTTGAAAAAATTCATACTGGAGAGAAACCATATAGAAGTCTTCAATATGGTGAAGTCTTTGCATATCACAGCTTCCTCCAACTCCATGAAAGAACAAATAAGGCACAGAAAACCTATGAATCTAGTCAATGTGGTAAAACGTTTGCAAGACATACTATACATAAAAGATGTATCAGAGCACATACTGGAGAGAAAACAGAAGACTATAATCAATGTGGTAAAGTCTCTTCACTATGCAATTATCTCATAAAACATAAAAGAACACATACTGGAAAGAGATCATATGAATATAATCAATGTAGTAAAGCTTTTGCAACACATGATGAGATTAAAAGTCATATAAGATCACATACTGGAGAGAAACCTTATGGATGTAATCAATATGGTAAAGCATTTCCAAGTAATGTTCAGCTTAAAAGACATACAAGAACACATACTCGAGAGAAACACTATGTATGTTATCAATGTGGTAGAGCATTTTCACAAGTCAGTAGTCTCCAATCTCATCATAGAACACATACTGGAAAGAAACCCTATGTATGTAATCAATGTGGTAGAGCGTTTTCAAGTGTCAGTAATTTCCAATCTCATCATAGTACACATAAGGGAGAGAAACCCTATGTATGTAATCAATGTGGTAGAGCATTTTCACGTGTCAGTAATCTCCAATCTCATCATAGAACACATACTGGAGAGAAACCCTATGTATGTAATCAATGTGGTAAAGCTTTTTCACAAAAATACAATCTGGTATGTCATAAAAGAACACATACGGGAGAGAGACCCTATGAATGTAATCATTGTCATAAAGCATTTGCAAGTAGGGGTCATCTTAAAAGACATATAAGAACACATACAGGAGAGAAACCCTATGTATGTAATCAATGTGGTAGAGCATTTTCAGATTTCAGTACACTCCAATCTCATCATAGAACACATACTGGAGAGAAACCTTACGAATGTAATCCATGTGGTAAAGCATTTCCAAGTAATGTTCAGCTTAAAAGACATATAAGAACACATACTCAAGAGAAACGCTATATATGTTATCAATGTGGTAGAGCATTTTCTCGTGTCAGTACTCTCCAATCTCATCATAGAACACATACTGGAGAGAAACCCTATGTATGTAATCAATGTGGTAGAGCATTTTCACAAGTCAGTAGTCTCCAATCTCATCATAGAACACATACTGGAGAGAAACCCTATGTATGTAATCAATGTGGTAGAGCATTTTCACGTGTCAGTACTCTCCAATCTCATCATAGAACACATACTGGAGAGAAACCCTATGTATGTAATCAATGTGATAGAGCGTTTTCACGTGTTAGTAATCTCCAATCTCATCAAAGAACACATACTGGAGAGAAACCCTATAGATGTAATGAATGCGGTAAAGCTTTTTCACAAAAAAACAATCTGGTATGTCATAAAAGAACACATACGGGAGAGAGACCCTATGAATGTAATCATTGTCATAAAGCATTTGCAAGTAGGGGTCATCTTAAAAGACATATAAGAACACACACAGGAGAGAAACCCTATGTATGTAATCAATGTGGTAGAGCATTTTCAGATGTCAGTACACTCCAATCTCATCATAGAACACATACTGGAGATAAACCCTATGGTTGTAATCCATGTGGTAAAGCTTTTTCATGACACAGCCATATAGTATGTCATAAAAGAACACAAACTGCAGAGAGACCTATGAATGTAATCAATGTAGTGAAGATTTTGCAACACATAATGGGCTTAAAAATCATATAATAATATATTCTAGAGAGAAAATTATGGATGTAATCAATATGGTACACTTTTCACAACCCAGCAATCTGGTACATCATATAAGAACACATATTGGAGAGAGATCTAAGAATGTAATCAATGTAGTACAACTTTCACGACACATGATGTGCTTAAAAGTCATATAAGAACATGTAATGGAGAGAAACATTTTGAATGTCATCAATGTGGTAAAGGATTTGCATATCCAAGCATTCTCTTCAGTCACAAAATAATGTATACTTGAAAGACACTGAATGGGTCCCATGTGGTAAAGCCTCTCTATGTATCAATACTCTTTATAATCACAAAAATATCATACTACATCAAAACCCTATACATGTAAGCATTGTGGTAAAGTTGTGTACTTTGCTTATCACAGTAATCTTTGTGGATGTAAGAAAACTCTTATGGAAAGGAATCTTACTAGAAAGGATGAGGTATGATCTTTAGCCAACACACATTGTATTACATAGAATTCTGAAAAGAAAAATATTTGACAAGATTGTACAATCAGTTCAAGTATTACAATGTCTCTGTTTTGTTCTCACATGCAAACTCATATGGACAAAAGTCCTAGGAATTCACTGGTAAGGGAAAACTGTTTAATCGTAACACTTGTTTTTATTTTTATAAAAACATTGCTCAGATGGATCGTTTTCTCTAAGCCCAATCCTTCATGCTTGCTTGTTTTACATGAAGCAATCCATAATGTAGGAAAACTTAGAAGACTTTAAGACACTCAATGTGGGTGGCAGGAATGAGTGCTCATAAGAGAAAATATTCACATATGGGAATCTATTTAGAGATTTGATTTAATTTTAATTATGTGATATCAGTGTGTGAGTTTGTGACTGTTCATGTTTTTTCAAAAGAAGGTTACACCCTTCAGAATTCCTGTACGAGGAACTACTGTATGTTCTCAGAAAACTGACATAGGTCATGGCAATTAACCTTTCCTAATTTTGTTCATGTGTATCTCCAAATCTTGTGCATATTTTAAATACTTTTTATCATCTTGATATCATGTAATAGGGAAGAAATTTTGGAAAACCCCACATCATGTGAACAATTTTGTGAACATGTTAGACATCATACTTGACTTTAGTGTTAATAAATAAAATTGATTAATGTGTAGATGAGGTGCTAATAAGTTCACTACACCCAAGACAAACGATAAATTAGTATATTATTGGGAAGCAACTTACACAGATGGTAATAAAGAACTGTGGAGGGGTTCCAGCTCAGGAGGATGCAGTCCCTGCTCTTCTGATTTGATCTGCAACATGGGAGAGAGAAGTGTGAGACAGAGTGGTGGAAAGTGAATGAGAGGTAGAGGGAGGTCGAAGTGAGATAGTGACAGGGAGAATGGTAAAGATAGAGGGTCCACCCTAGGGTTCTCCACCTTCTGTTTATGTACATAGAACCAAAGGCACTGCAAAAGAAATAACTTCTGACTTCTTCAAGACATAATCTGAGCAGAAATCCTGGATGCACAAGAACCCTCCACTGTAAATGGCACGTCCACTAGTGGCTCTGATTGGTTCTTAGAGCCTAAGTGAAAAGAACTGATTTTCAGAAGATACACAGTCACTTGACAGTGGGATTTGGAACATTGCAACCGAATAATCTGAACATTTGTATAGAACCCAGCAGGGCTTCCACCAAAACAACCCTGAGACCCTGGGTGTGGGGGCACAGGTCTGAGTCTGGCTTCTTGCTGGCAAAGGACAATGTGTGGTATGATAGTCAGGTGTTGGTGGATTCAGCAGGAGGTGTGGGTGAAGAATTTTTTTCCCTAGATGCCAGTCTGGAGACCTCAGGCGTCTATTCCTTGAGTAAGTGAGAAGGAGTGCTGAGTGAAGCTTCAGCCATAACAGCAATCACAGGTAGGACCATTTCATTCCGCAAACACAGGGTGCCTAAACAAGCCGTCTTCTGAATTCACCTCACTTCAGACTCTGCCTTTAAAACGCTCCCATTAGAGGCTCTACTTGGGGTTGGGGCAGATGCAAAAAGCACCCACTTTCCCATGCACAATCTGATCCCATTTTTCCTATTCTCTGGGGCCACCCAGGACTGCTGTGCTCAGATTAAATATGGATTCATTATTTCAGTATTATTGAAGCATTGCATTGAAATCCGTGGGTTTCCATTTTCCTTTTCACTCTCCAGAACTTTTAAGTGAACAGTGAGGCTTTGAGTTTGTGCTCCTGCCCACACCCCAGATCCAGTATAGAATTCCTGTTGCTCCCTGGATTCTTTGACCTCACATCTCACCCCACTCATGTAGTCCAGTCATCCAGATCTGAGAGAGGTTTTCCTTTATGTGTGGTTTCCGGTTGATTTTCTCACTTCTCTCAACTAGACAGACACTCAGTCTCTCCTGCTCTAAGAAGCATACAACTTGGAGGTGCCTACCTGCCTTCAATTCCTTTCCACCAGTCCTCTCTGGAACACACTCCTAGACACTGCTCTGAAGCACTTTATCAAAGTCCTACATAATGTAGCAGCGAGTTGCTGAGTCAGATAATTGGTTTCAGCTTGCATCTCTCTCACTGTTAGCAAAAGGATACCAAGCTGACCTAATGAACTCCTGACACAGCAGCTGCTGTCAGTTTAGGAATTAAGTTCATACCTATTTTGCTGAACTTTGTGGTTTGACTTGGGGTCATTATACCTCAGAAAAACCAATAGGTAATTTTCTTTTCTAGATGCAACACCTTGTTAGCCTCTAATCAACCTGTAAGATTCAGGCATTATGGTAGCCATGCACTGAAGAATTCTCTGGTCAGTCCAGGGATCCATGAATTCTAGTGTGCACAGAGGTGCAAAAGACGCCTTTAAAGACAGACCTCATCCCCCCCTCTTCTGTCTTTCAGGCTCTTGGCTCTCTTGTTGCTCTTTCTGCTGTTTCCCCTCTTATCTCTTTGTGCTCGGTTTTTTTCTCTTTCTCTCCCTCTCCGTGTCTCTGTTTCTCTTTTGCTACAAGTAGGTTTTCCCTGCACCTGGTCTGGTTCCACAGCCACACCAGCCCCCAATGACATGCAGAGACTCTGTATTTGATATAAATACTGTTGGCCAGTTATTATTGTTTATCTGCTAGCTCTGTCTTAATTATTAACCCATTTCTATTTATCTAAGTATTTCCACGTTTCTCATCTTACTGGTGAAGTGGCGCTGGCTTGCTATCTCTCCGGGTGTTCCATGGTGATTCCTCCTTACTACTTCGTCTTTCCTCCTTGACTCCTAGCCCTGCCTACCTTGCTTTCCCATTGGCCACAGTGCTTTATTAACCAGTATGAGAAACATATTTACAGAATATCTCCCATCATCACCTCTATTCTGTCTAAAATAAAAAGAAGGATTTTAACCTTAAAATAGCAAAATATACCATACAACAGTTATCAAATAATAATCACAGTTAACAATATTTAGTCCATTAACATTTTATAAGACTTAAAGAAATTATCATCTATCCTATCTTTGTGAGTCTAAAGTCCTATGTGTAACTTATCTTTAATCTTAACTAAGGAAAACTATAACCATAATTATCTGCCTTCAACCCCTTCAAAGATTACAGAAGGATAATGTATAAACTCTAGAAATGACAGAGACAACTCACTGCCTGATCAGTCACCCGAAGTTCTTCTGTAATGTTCCATAGGCCGTAGTATGTCTTACAGACCCCTCAGCAAAGCAGCAAACTTTAAACTGTCAATTGACAGTGTGTTAGTCAATTTTCTCTGTGTCTTGTAGACTGTCTGGCAAACACTTCCATGAAGCAGGAATCATGTAGCACTGTCCATCTTGTATCAGCAGTCACTTTTCTGTGGGTCCTGCATGTCCAGTTTATACAGCATAAAGTCAAACAGTCTAGACAAGAGCTGTATCTTGCCTATATGGCTAGTCTTGTCATATTGAAAGCAAACTTCATCATGTACTTCTTCCATGTCCATATTCCTTTCTGATGCAGGCAGTGTTGACAGGAGCAGTTGTGCCTCACTGTCAAGAAAATCCCTAAACCATTTTAAATGCCATATTCTCTAGGTCTTTGAAAGGGTTGAAGAATGCCTATCCATCGCAAATACATCTCTATATATCTAGAAATCCTAACTCACCTAACTATAAGTTTTGACTATTATAGGTAACTACCTATAATCTGCCCTAAATTATACATTGCATTTTTCAATGAGCTATATAAACACATTATCTAAACAAGAGGGGAAATATACATATCACAAAATTGACCTTAAATTTGTATCAATAGATGAAAATCCATTCCAAAACAAAGTATTCATATCTATACCATAATCCCCCTTTTACCTTTAAAAAGATTGTTTGTGGTCATTAACCATTTATAACAAAGCCTGTTTAAAGGAAAACAAACATTTATAAACAATATTTCGGAATTTGGGTGTCGTTCTTTTCAAACTACTACCTACTGGTAGGGGGCAGTGTCATGGGGAATCCTAAGAAGACACAGAAATCCTGGCTGTAGTCTTAAAGGCTCCTTTGTCGCAGGGATAATGCTTCAGGGGGTCTTGCTTGATCAAACCATGTTAGTGTGGAAGGAATCCACAGCTTTTCATTTTCTGTGGAAACAAAATTATAATTCCTTTTCCCCATAACTTGTTCTTATGCTTAAATTTTTATGTAAAAGCATTTTTAATATATATAAATTGAATTAATCCAGCAGCATTTCCTTTATCAGTTGTTGTTGTTTTCTCAGAAGTCAAACAATTTAAAGTAAACAGGACAGCGTACACTATCCAAAGATTCTCTGTGCTTTCCATCTTTCCATGACTGTTTTATTACTCTATTTCTTCTATTTCTTCTTTTACATATTTTGAGACAGGGTTTCTCTGTGTAACTTTTTTCTGTCCTGAGATTCACTGCATACCATGTTTCCTTTGAAATCACAGAGATCTGTTTGTCTCTGCCTCCCAAGTGCTGGGATTAACAGTGTGTGGCACTATAGCCAGCCACATTCTGTTTTTTTAAACCCATTTTATTTCTTTTCCCTTTCTTTCCCAAGCCTATGTATATTTTAAAGCACAGTGTAAACCTTTAGCATTTTTTCTTAATATGAATCTGCCATTACTTTTAATCTTTATCTTTTTCTTTCCATGAGTCTTTTATCTAACTGTTAAACAACAACATGCTAAAGCCACAGTTTTTTTTTTTTTTTTTTTTTTTTTTTGTCTATCCAAGAGGTCGGCAGCTATGTTACCTCCAGCACTGAGAGCTGTGTTCACTATGTTCACTACCTTGGTCTATGCAGCATCAAGCAGCATGCTGCCAGCATGGAGATGTGGTCACTGTGATCGGCAGCTCTGGTACACATGAATAAATTGTTAGCAGAGCTCTTTAAAATCCATGCAGTTTTTTGCCACTTATGCTGAGTCAGAAAACCCCTCTTAAAGGAGCCTCACAAATCTTGTCTCTCACAAAACAGAGTCTGACCCAGAAAAATGCTGCTACCAGAAAGCCTTGCTTGTCTCTGTTCTTTTGTTTCTAAAAACTATTTTTTAAGCTTTTGTTAAGTTTTAAGGGAAAGTTCTCAGTTCCACTTATGACACCATTATGTTACCTGTATGTTTTTCCCGCCAGCCTGCCTGGTCCCATTTTGGTTCTGCTGCCTCTCTAGCCCCCAATAATATGCATAGACTCTGTATTTGATATAAATACTGTTGGCCAGTTATTACTATTGTTCATCGGCTAGCTCTGTCTTAATTATTAACCCATTTCGACTTATCTAAGTATTTCCACATGGCTCATCTTACCAGCAAAATGGTGCTGGCATGCTATCTCTCCGGAAGCTCCATGTTGACTCCTCCTTACTACTACCTTTATCCTCCTTTTCTCCTAGCCCCACCTATCTTGCTTTCCCATTGGCCACAGTGCTTTATTAATTAATCAGTATGAGAAACATATTTACAGAATAACATCTCCCATCACTCTTTATCTCTTTTTCCCTTTATAATAAAACCTCTCACTCAAGCTCTGGCTTTGTGACATATTTGGACCCCACCTTCATCACCCTCATCTGCCATCGAATTTGCCATGTCCGACATGCATGACCACCTTTCAGGTTTATCCTAACATTGAAGTAAGAGAACAACATTGTAATGATATATCCACCCTACCCATACCCAAGATAAATTAGTAGACATCGCTGAATTTAAAGACTGAGGCTAAGCTTAAAAGTGGAGAATTGAATTTCTCTTATTTATCTGCTCCTCTCAAAAGCAAATTTTGAGGAGAGGGAGCATATCATGATTCAACTCTTTGCCTGACTGACATTCAAAGTGATTAAATGAATTTTAAATTTTTTTTTAATTTTGTATTGATCCCGTTGCTGATCGGGAACTATTGCTGATAAAGTAGCCCACTTTACTGTCTTAATTTCTGTGGTAGCTGAAATTGCTGGATCTTGAATACAGGTACCAATTACCCAATTTTAAATTAACTTGTAAAAAAAGGATGACACTTGTCATATACATGTCAGGGTTTGGGATTGATTTTTTTCTTCAACACTTTAGAGGATTTCCCTGTGTTGCATGTGTATGTATCGTAATATGCTTTGTTGCTCTTTAAAGGTGCCTTTACATCTTTTATTTCAGTTGGAAAATACTTCCCCAACTGAAATATCTTCATATTTTCAAAATATTTATGTTACAACATGCTAATCACTGGTGTCTATGTATAGGTATCAGTGATAATAAGGTTTTGATTTATTCTGTTTTGTTTTACAGTTTTTGTGCCTGTCTGTGGGTGCTATTCCTCTGTACATAAGTGAACCCTGATCTTGAGCTCTCTATTAGCAAAAGAGGACCTTGCGGGCCTGATTCTCCTGCCTCTACCTTTACATCCTAAGTGCTGGGTACAAGTGTGTGTCTCTGTGCCTCTCATGTTTTTTATTTGTTTGTTTGTTTGTTTTGTTTTGTTTTGATTTTTGCTTTTCGTTTTTTGGTTTCTTTTATTGTTTTCTGTGTTTTGTTTTTTTGTTTTTGTTTTCTTTTTTTGTTTTGTTATTGAGACAGAATCTTTCTCTGTTACTTAGACTGGCCTCAAATTCTGGCTTTCTCCCCACATTAGCCTTCTGAGTCTTGGAGTTACAAAAAGTTCAAACTGGATCTACCAGACCCCACAGATGGCCTTGGTTTTAAACTAGGCATCACAGCGCAAGTGTGGCAGTGACCTCAAGTCTAGACAAAGATGTTTACCACTTGCCCTCTTGGGCATCTTGTAACCACCTGGGACGTAGGTCTTGGGTGCTTCCCCTAAAGGCCTGATGTAATGTCAAAAAAAGAGAGCCTTGTCTAATATCAGAACTTTACTAGGGAGAGCTGATAATAATCTGGAACAAAGTTTTGTGGATGGATTGCTTCAGATCTCCAAGATGACATTCATCCCACTACATCTAGCTATGACTATTGGTCCCATGGCAACTTCGTACTTAGTCTGTAATGATCCTGAGATAACCTGTGTTCCCCTAGTACAGCATTATTGGAACAGCCTCCCACCTGAGTTTATCCCATTGAATGAGTGTTACTCCTGACTTTTAGAAGTCTCCTCTTCCTTTAATTTCCACTGGAATTGGTATAGAATATCGTATTCTCCTTAAGAAGTTTATTTGGCATGGCACATAACTTGTGCAAGATCTCCCCATCCCAGTTAATTTGTTGTTATGGCAGGTTTTTCCCCGCCCGCCCGCAGGTGCCATTCTGGGCCCACAGCCGCACCAGCCCCAAATAACACTCTGAGACTCTGTATTTGATACAATCCTGTTGGCCAATTACCATTATTGTTTATGGGCTAGCTCTGCCTTAATTATTAACCCATTTCTAACTATCTAAGTATTTCCACGTGGTCGTCTTATCGGGGAGCCGCGGCGAGTGTCTTCCTTCCTCCCCGGGCTACATCTCGACTCCTCCTTCCCACATCCTCTTTCCTCCTTGTCTCCTAGCCCCACCTATCTTGCTATCTCATTGGCCACAGAGCTTTATTAACCAGTATGAGAAACATATATACAGAATAACATCTCCCATCATCTCCTTTTTTCTGTCTAAAGAAAACGAAGGGGTTTAACCTTAACATAGCAAAATATGCCATTCAACAGTTATCAAATAAGAATCACAGTTAACAATATGTAGTCCATTAACATTTTGTAAGACTTAAAGAAAATATAATCTATCCTATCTTTGTCAGTCTAAAGTCCTATATGTAATTTATCTTTAATCCTTACTAAGGAAAACTATAACCAAAACTATCTGTCTTCAATTCCATCAAAGACCACAGAAGGATAATATATAAACTCTAGAAATGGCAGAGACAACTCATTGCCTGGTCAGTCACCTGAAGTTCTTCTGTAATGTTCCATCTTCAGCCCATAGGCCATAGTGTGTGTCCAGACTCCTCAACAAGGCAGGAAACTTTTCTCTGTGTCCTGTAGACTGTCTGGCTGTCTGTCAGCCTCTTCCATGAAGCAGGAATCCTGTAGCAATGTCCATCTTGCATCAGCAGTCAGTTTTTTTGGGGGGTCCTGCATGTCCCGTTTCTATAACATAAAGTCAAACAGTCTAGACAAGAGAAGTACCTTGCCCAAATGGCTAATCTTGCCATATTAGAAGCAAACTCCATAACATGTGTCTTCGATATCCATCTTCCTTTCTGATGCAGGTGATGTTACCAGGAGCAGTTGTGCCTCCCTGTCAAGAAAATCCCTAAACCATTTTAAATGCCATATTCTGTAGGTCTTTGAAAGGTTTGAAGAATGCCTATTCATCTCAAATACATCTCTGCATATCTAGAAATCCAAACTAACTTAACTCTAAGTTTTAACTATCATAGGTAACTCTCTATAATCTCTACTAAATTATACATTACATTTCCCAATGAGCTATATAAACATAATACCTAAACAAGAGAAGAAATATACATATCACAAAATTGACCTTAAATTGTATCAATAAAAGAAAATCCATTCCAATGCAAAGTATTCATATCTATATCATAATTCCCTTTTTACCTTTAAAAAGAATGTTTGTGGTTATAACCATTTATAACCAAGTCCATTTAAATGAAAACAAACATTTATAAACAATATTTGGGAATTTGGGCGTCGTTCTTTCCAAACTACTTCCTGCTGGTAGAGTGCGCTGTCGGGGGGGTCCAAAGAAGACGCAGAAATCTTGGCAGTAGTCTGCAAGGCTTTGTCTCAACTGCTTTGAAAGTTGGATCATCTGGGGCATTGTTTCAGGGGGTCTGGCTTGATCAAACCACATAAGTCTGGAAAGAATCCATAGCTTTTCATTTTCTGTGGAAACAGAAATAGAAATCCTTTTCCCCAGTAACTTGTCCTTAGGCTTAAATTTTGGAGTCAAAGCATTTTTAAAATATATACATTGAATTAATCTAGCAGAATTTCTTTTATTAGTAGTTGTTATTTTCTCAGCAATCAAATAATTTAAAGACAACAGAAGCGCGTATAGTATCCAAAATCTCTCTGTGTTTTCCATCTTTACATGGCTTTTTTATTACTCTATTTATTCTACTTCTATTTTTACATATTTTGAGACAGGGTTTCTCTGTGTAACTTTTATCTCTCCTGGAATTCATTGCATACCAGGTTTACTTTGAAATCACAGAGATCTGCTTGCCTCTGTCTGCTGAGTGCTGGGATTAATGGCGTGCGCCATCATAGCCATCCATTTTACTTTCTTTTTTCTTTTTAAACCATTGTATCCTGTTTCTTTTTCTCTCCCAAGCCAGTGTATTTTTTAAAACACAATGTAAACCTTCATTGCAGCTCTTGTACACACCAATGAATTATTAACAGAGCTCTTTAAAAGCAAGACGGCTTGGCTTTTTTGCCGCTTATGCTAATTTTGGAAACCTCCCTTAAAGGAGCCGTGCAAATCTCTGTCTACAGCAAAACAAATCCAACCGAGAAAATGCTGTGGGCTGGCGGGCTGGCGGAAACATACAGGCTACCGATTGGTGCCAAACCTGCTGCAACAATTTGTTTGTTTTCTTTTTCTACTTTCTACATTTCCTATCTTTTTGATCCCCACCAACTTCACCTCAAGATTTGTTCAGCTTAGAAGTTCCTGCTGTTTCAGAACTCTGGTGTACTTAAGAAACAATTCTGGAGCTGGGCAGTGGTGGTTCATGCATTTTATCCCAGCACTCGGGAGGTAGAGAATTGTGGATCTCTATGAGTTCCAAGCCTTGTGTACAAGAGCTAGTTCCAGATACAGCCTCAAAAGTAGAAGAGAAACTAGGTTTCAAAATGCTACCCCTAAAAAATAAAACTAAAAAAAAAAACAATGTGGGAACATTATTGCTGTAGACATTTGACACCTGTTAAATTAGCTGGACATTCTGTCTCATGTCTCTGTTTAAGTTGTTCAAAGTGTAAATAGGAGCATGAACCTAAAAGACAATTAGGAATGACAGTATCTATGAAATGTAAAATGTGTCTTGGTTGGATCATCTTTCAGTATTTGATAGAGATGTATGTGTGTTTTCATTATATGTATTTTTCTTTACTAATCTGAGTGCAGGAATTGACATCTCCCTGGGAAGACATGTTAATGCTAGAACAGCAGCATTTCTACCTGTTAGAAAAATGTTTTTGAAACCAGCTCTCTAATGTTGAATCAGGTAACTTTGAGTGCAATCAGTTCCTTGCAGGGCAGTGACCTTGCTGTCATCTGTAGGACACCTTTAAAATTATTCAATGATTGCACCTCCTCAGTAATTTATAATTGTCCATTTGCATCATGTATTTGACTGTGCAATGTTTGCATGGGTAAAAGATTCCCATGTTCAGCATTCCATCTTCCTTCAGATGAGCATAGGTGGCACAGTTTAGATGAAGAAGTATTCAAGGTAAGTAATCAGCTGCTAGAGTCAAAATTATGAAACTTGAGCTGGCTGTGTTATGGAGAGTGATTTTGTAGTTTTTCAGCATGTTTTAATTCATGGCATGTGCATGGAAACAGGCCCGAGTGTGTGGTTGTAAATTTGGTAGGTTGTCTTGAGTCAAAAAGTATTGAACTTGCAATGAGGTAACTCTCCTGTGCAAATATTTAAATCCTGCCTGACACAGCTATGTCAGCTCAGAGCTTAGAGGAGCAGGTCACTGACTGTAGGTGACATATCACAGTGATCAGCAAACAACATCTGCAAATGGGAAACATCTATTTATTTCTCATTATTGATGGTGGTGCTATTTTGTTTGTGATCTAACAAATAAGGATTGCCTGAAGATCAGTTTGCAGAGGTGAGTCAATAGTTAGCTACACTCCTTTTTAAGTGCTAAGCCACAAGTTAGACACACAACTAACCCTGTAGTTAACCCCACACCTAAATAACTAGTTAGAAACACACCAAAATGACTAGGTACTCACACACTAAGTCACTAGTTAAGCACACACAAAATGTCACTAGTCAGCCATAGAGGCATGAGATCAACTACTCAAGGTCAACAGTGAAAAGGCAATAGGATGCACACCTTTCATCATAGCATGTAGAAGGGAGAGGCAGATGGATCACTGAGATGAAGGACACATTTAGCTATGAGAGTGAGACAGAGAGAGAGAGAGAGAGAGAGAGAGAGAGAGAGAGAGAGAGAGAGAGAGAGAGAGAGAGAGAGAGAATCAGTCTGAAAGAAAAATAGCTCACACAAAGCAGATTCCAGCACTTGGGGTCAAACAACTTTAACCTCAGCACTAAAGAGGCAGAGACAGTAGTAACATGGCTGGATAGAGAGAGGAATATAAGGGCATGTAGTTAGAGGATTCAATCTGAGCATTGAGTCTGAGGGTTCATAGAGACAGCAGTCAGTATGAGGAGTCAGTGTGAGGAGGGAATCTTCCCTTTGGTCTGTGCATGGGTAGTGGCTGGCCACTGGGCTTCTGTGATCCTTCAAGTTTCACCCTGTTAGCTGACTCTGAGTATTTTTAATAAGATATTTTAGAACTAGTGCCACAAATAATGTTCTCTCTAAGTCAGTGGCCTTTTTGATGTCAACATAGCTAAGCTGTTAAAAATATTAAAAATACATTATTTTCATTTGTCAAGAATCACATATTAATATCATTTAAATGTCTTATTTAAGTGTATTACTGCTTTTATCTCCATTTTTCTGCTCTGTGAAGTTTCTAGGTTTTTAACTAGTTTCATTTTTTTCTCTCAAGTACTGTTAATTATTGATATCTGTTGTAGAGCAAAGTATTTTGTATCTTAGGCTTGTAACACAATGTGTAATTAAGAATTGCTGTCAACATAAATCCTGCTTCTTCTGCTCTGGACTGGGAAGACAGTCCTGCACCTCCTTCCTTTCTGGACCTTGATGGGTCAGTGAGAAGGAAAAATAAGCAATTAGTGAGTGATCCCCAAGCTCTCTTTTTTGCAGGGATTTATTAGTGAAGAGTGATCTGTGCAAGTGTTAAGTTCATGAACAACCTTGATTCTGGTGGAGTCACAGTGCAGAAAGGGAAAGGCAAGATGGAGGCTCCTAAAACAGTAGTTGACATGATCAATGTGAAATTAGCTAATCGATCCTAGATGATCCATAATTGTCCTGATTGGCCATTTCTTGGGGTTCACAAATATGGACATTCAAGAATCTGGATAGAAGACAGACTTTATTGTATAAAAAAATTGCTATAGTTATAGTACTTGAGACAAAACAGATCTAGGTAAACTTTTGTGGCCTGCCTAACAGAACACACTCTTATTTGTATGTACAGTCTGAGAAAAAAGGTTTGATATCTTATTGATATGCCCTAGAAGAAATCTATAGTCTCAGTAGCACATAGCCATAAAGCTTCTCCCAATATTACAATATATTTTTTGGCTCATAACTATGTCATGTTCTCTTTCCAGCTGCCATGTTCTAACATGCTCCCTCCTTGCTTTGTATTTCATGGCCTGTTTTACTTAAAGAGCACTTAGACCAGTTACTTCTTGAATGTGGCATACATTTGGCTGCAGTATTTTTGAGATATGAGGCCAAGGATTGCTGGTACTGCACATTGAGTATACAATGGCTTGTGCATATAAAGGACTCTGTTTTTGCATGAGGAACAGAACATGATGTTTTGGAGGAGACCAGAAGAATATCTACTAAAATATAAAATATCTTAACTAGGACCCTCTCTGTTAGGCTTGTAAGACAGAGCTACAAGGACTTTGCTGGTTCATTTGATTTATGATCATCTGGTAGGGGGGCTGCTAATATTTTTGGCCCAGCTGGGAGGTTCCAGCAAATGAGGTACTCTGATAATGCTTAGAAATCAGGAGTTGTGGTGGTAGGTAGCTTGCCGTTTCTATCCAAGTTTCTCTTCTCCTTCTGCTCTAGGGATTTGCAAGGAAGAACATAAGCCATATCATGGTGAGTGTATGGTGCTAAGAGTAGGTCTGCTGAGATGTCATTTCTGCTTGGATTTGTAGGGCCTATGGGACAGACCATGGTCCACTTGGTCAATGTGTTATGCTTGCTGTCTGAGCCTTCCTTTACATCCATTTCTTGGAAAGTGAGAGACTCTGGAGCCCTGCCATGGGAAGATGCACTGCTTGTTACATCACTGTCCAGTGTGCACACACAGGCACTGCTTTCAGTGTGCTCTGACCGCATAGATTGGAAAACTGAAAGTCTATTTTTTGAAGTTCTGAATATTCCATTCCACTTTCAGGTTTGTCTTATAAATACTTTAGAAAGTGGTAAAAATGGTGATATGGATTTTTTTTCTCAGTAATACAAAATTAAAATGGTTAAACTATTTGCTACTACCAGTCACAATAGTGTGATTCAGTGAAGTATAATTCCAGAGGACAAAAGGACTTTCTAATCTGCGGAGAATTTTCAGGAGTGTATAGTTTGGGGCAGGGAGTTAGGGCAGGATCCTCATCTTGGGCCATAGTCCATGTGGCAGAAAGCAGATTTTCATTTATTGTTTCATATTGTTTTGGGAGTGGAAATCATTGGGGTTTGGTTTGTCTGAAACCATAAAGAGGCATAAGGGATAATAGAGCCATAGCAGGAGATCACCTCCTTTTGCAGAGAGAGCATGTGCCTTCTGTCTTTAGGAGAAATATAATTAGCTGGAGGGTTTAAACAGTTGAAGGGTATCTTTTATTTGATTTAATTGGAAGTTTGAAGTCTGTGTTTATAGAATCTTTTTACACATCCATTCATAGGTATTTGGATATCATTGGTCAAGATCACACTTTTCCTGGCTTTGTTTCCTTTGTTTTTTAGATTAACAGTTGACTATATTTCCTGGCCTCTGTACTTGGCTTATTCTCTTTATTACCTTTATTCTTTTACAAATATTGTACATATTTTGATTGTTGTAACTTTGTGGTAAGTATATGAGTGACATTTTATCAATGTGTGTGCTGTGTCTTCTTAGTTCCATTGAGCATTCTGGTTATTTCCAACAAAACGTTTTCCTTAATGAGCCTTTTAAATCAGCATTTTTTAAATAAATTGTTGTTCATTGTCATTGGATTGTATTTATTTCATGTTGCAAGCTTACCATGTAAATAATATTAATACTGACACTTCATGTTTCCAAGGACCAATATTTACTTCTTTATTTTTCTTTCAGTTTTTTTGTTAATCTGTGGAAGAATTTTAGCTTATCATATAAAATATGTTGCATATCTTAGCATGTGACTCAGTACATCTTTCTTTAGGGGGGTCACCAGAGATCAGATACTGGCACTCAAGCATCTCATAATTATCTATATCCATTTCATATCCTGTATACCCTTAGAAAACATTCTCATGCACAAACATGCAAAATATAGCAATGAACCTTGTAAATTTTAAAATATTTATACCATCAATTCAATTACCATTAATTCTACTCTTCTTCAACTACAGTTTAGCTGTGACACATACTCTATATTTGAGATTTTAGCACTAATGCTAATTGGACTTAATACTAAAAATGTGGATTCAAATAAGGGGTTAATGATGAAATATCAGAGAAGCAGAACAGACAGCCCTAGTTCTTTTTTGTACTGAATACTGAGACCAAATGGGCAATGCTGTCTCTAGGAGACTTCAGTCAGAACACAATGAAATTCTGTCTCCTTCCACCTTATATTTCTCTCTTCTCCCACTCATATCACTCCTGGCTCCACCTTCCAACTACAGGAATAAAGGAATGAGACACCAAATCTCTCTATTTTTCTTTTAGACTAGATCAATCTCATATTTCCTGAGGTGGCAAAGAACTCACAGAGACCCACCTAATTATGTCTCCCAAGTGCTGGTATTAAAGGTGTGCTCCTCCGTGGCCTGTTCTTGATGGCTCACCACTGCATAGCTCCATACTCTAGTCTTAATGCAAGTTTTTTTGTTGTTGTTATTAGTTTTTGTTTGTTTGTTTGTTGGCATATTTTTGAAATGAGGTTTCTCTGTGTAAATTTTGAACCTTATATGGAACTTAATTGAAGACACAGTACTACACCACCCTCTGCTTTTCAAGTGCTGAAATTAAAAGTGTGTACCACCATAACCTGGCAGGCTTCATTTGCTAAAGCACAAACATAATACCACAACACTTGGAGAAAACAATTACAGTCTACACAAATTTAATGCCACGTGGATCCTGCTGAGTCTATCACTTTATAGCTTTAGTGCCTATTTCTTTAAATTACTCAAGTACAGTGCAAACTAACGCATAAACCAAGCCCATAAACCAAACAACTACCAAGTTCTTCAAATTTCCATTGCTAGGCAGTCATTGTTGGACTAGCTGGTAGAGAGACTGTGAGACATTCCAATAAATCCTCTTTGTACAAACAGAGAGATTCATTTTTCTACTCCTGTTTGAGCAGAGAACAATGAATAATGTAGCTGTTTTCCCATTTTCCAACTGAGGCAGCCATGCTGGGTCATTGAGTGCTCATAAATGCATTTTCCTGAGCCTCACTCTCTCTGACTATTCAGATTAACTTGGAGACAACATTGATTATTATTATTCATTTCTCAAGAATTTGACAAAAATTTTAGGAATAAAATCCCAATACAATGGACCTATCACGTAGGCATCTATCAGGAGAAAGATATATCATTTTGTTTGTGATATGGCTCCTGCCTTTCTCTCATGGTTGTCAGAGGGGCCTGTGACAACCAGGAAAAAAGTAACATCAGGTCTCCTGACCTCAGCAAGGAGCCTCAGAACAAACATCTTCTTTTATTTCATAAAAAAATTTGCTTTATTTTTTAAATTCTGGGAACCCTTCCATTTGTTGAATAAGAGAATAATTTCATTCTACATTATGTAATAGTCTGTGTAAGATCTTTATATTGTGTGAAGGAAGGAGAAAATGAATCTGTGCACTTTAGGAAAAAAGCTGGGTCGTAGATTGAAGACTAAGCAACATCGAAATTTGTGTCTCACCAGGGAGTGGTGTCTTTCGTGTTTAATCCAAGCACTCCAAGGCAGAGGCAGGTAGATCTGTATGTGTTCGAGGACAGCATTGTATAGAGACTTGATTCCAGGAAAGCAGAAGTCCCACAAGGAAAGCTTGTCTCGAAAAACCAAAATAAATAAACAAATAAACATAAATTAATTAATGAGAAAAATCTATTAAACAATAACAAGATTATTAATAATAATTACGAATGGAATGACCAGTCTTATTTACAGAGAGAGTTCCAGGCCAGCAGGGGCCATGCATGGAATCTCTGTCAAAACAAAAATGAAAATGAAATTCCTATCTATGTTTATCTCAGAAATGTCTAGCTCTAGAGTAGAAGCCAGGGCCAGGGGGGTTGTGTTGTGTCTTTAAGCACACATCACACTTGAAACACTTGTCACTCAAGCCTAACTAGCCAATCAGGGAAACTGGGCCAACTCACCAGTCTCAGGTCTTGGAGGAAACTTTCTGGATCCATGCTGAATGTTTGGTTTTATATCAGAACAGGTGCCAGAGGATTGATTGCTGCTCTGTGAGTGCTGCTTTGAGGTATTATGAGGGGAGTGTGGGTGAGCACAGAAGCTGCAGCATAGTGGGTGAGGGGATGGGGAGGGCATGATTGGAGGTCATGTTAGACAATGTGGTATGCCCTCAAGTACTCTGGGTAGGAACCTGCTCTGCCACATCAGTCTTCTGTGAGGCCCATTGTGGTTCTAGAGGCTTCCCTAACCAGGGTGTGGCCTATGAAGAATTGACTCTCTGGGCTGCAACTGAGGCATGGGATTTGAATCAGGGAGCTTTGTCTAGAAACATGGTTATAGTCAGGACTATCACACTTTTGGTGCACAGGAATGGCAAGTTACCAAACAAGGAGAGGTTCAGTTTTTCCACTACCTTCTAGAAATTCTGCCCTTCACATCTAACATTAAGAGTTTTGATCCATGATGAGTTAATTTTTTATATTTTGCCATCAAAATATCTTTTCTTCTCATTAAAAAATAATTTAAAATGTCGTACTTTACACATTGATCCCAGTTCCTTTTCTTGCCATCCTCATATTCCCATGTGGAACCTCCTCATCCCATCCCCCATACATTCCTCAGGGAGGCTGAGGGATTGTAGGAGGGATAATCAAAAACTTTCAAGTAATTTGGGTGTTGGCACAGGCCATCCCCCATGTCTCCTGGGAGTATACACATTTGGAGTTAATTGTGTACATGCTCTAAATGTCATAATATATATATATGTATATATATACATATATATATATATATATATATATATATATATATATGAAACAGGCTTTCTCTGCGTAACTTTGCAGCCTGACCTAGAATTTGCTCTCTAGAGCAGGCTAGCAACAATCTCATGGAGATATGCCTGCCTGTGCCTTTCAAGTGCTAGGTTAAAGGCAAGGGCCAATAAAGCCATCTGTAAATTTCATGATTGTGTTTGATTGTACTCAACCACTGAGCTGTGATGTGGAAGAGTGGAATTGTTGATATAAAGGGTTTACCAATTCTTGGGGGATACTTAGTAACTCCCAATAGAATTTAGCTGAGGGAGTGTTGCCCATAGGAAAATAAAATGAAGATGATTATTATGCTAACCAAGCATGTTAGAGAGTAGGATGCTAAAATAGACACTTATTCCCAAGGGTAGTCCAGACATTTGGCTCCAAACCATGGCAATGGAGAATTCACTGTTTTTCAAACAGTCCTGAAGCCCATTGAGTAGTGCTGCACCTGCACAGCCACAGTACAGAGATTGGTGGAAGGTGTCAGCATTGAATTCCTCAACAGACCTCCCTGAGAAGTTGAGAAGCAGCTGCTGCCACTCTTTATTACAGAGAGTAATGGGATTTTATACCAAAGCCAGGGGATGGGCTAAGCATAGGAGGAAGTAATGCATCACCTACACCTAGAGTCAAGGTACACCTGCACTGTGCACCAAAAAGTTTTTAAAGCCTTGTTTTCTCAACCTTGATTGCAAGGAATTTCTACATCTGCGTGGGGAGGAAGAGAGCAGTAATAAACAAGGACTTAAATTTTCCAACAGAGTAGGGCTTTTACAAGCTGTTAGAAGGAGCATTATGGGTCACAATGAACATTATGTCCTGGTGTGCCATAGAAATCCAGTGTTCTTCTGAAGAAAATCGTGGCTCTGTCATATGGGCATTATGAGCCCAGGGGACCACTGTTTAAAAAGGAAAACGGTAATGTGTTTTGCACTATTTTGAGCAAACAATCTTTCAAATTAGTTCCTCACTCATGGAGAAGTAACATAGGTCCTTTTGAAACCCAGGAAAGTCGTTGGCAGAGCCAGTAACAGCCTGGGGGTGGGTGGCTAGTGTTAGGTGTTCTCCATCAGGCTTTGAGCTATGAGAATAAAACTGAACTCCCAATTTAAAAGAAGGAATATGCTTTGGAGAGAATGCATTTGTCTTTGGCCAGGGTCTTTGTGAGAGGGTTCTGTCAGATCCTGAGAACAAAACACTTTCCACCAAATGGAGCTGTGGTTGTTGGGCAGTGTGGACTTAGTCAGTAATCTTCCTGGGATTCTGTGTGTTTCCCTTGTACTACACTGTTTGAGTAGCCTTCTCCTGAATTTGTCTCTTTGATTGCTAACTCCTGCTAATGTCCTAAAAGTCACCCTTTTCCTTCCATTTCCCCATACATATCTTAAGAAATACTTTCCCTGCCCCAGCTTTCATCTTTTCTTTGTTCTGCCTTCCCTATATTTCTCATCTTTTGACAATTCTCCCTCAGGTTCTCCCAGTAAAGTGTGACCTGCTGTTTCATGTTACTCCTGTACTATGATATAATTAAGGTGCTTTCTTTTCTATTGAAAGCTTATATTGCCTAACTGGCCCAACAGTCAGTATCTTGTTGCTATTCAAATTGATCCTCCAATTAGAAGCTGGAGTCAGACATTGAAAGAACTTAAAGATGGCAACTTATGTGGAATGCAAAATCTGTTTTAGGAGCCAGGTTGTGGTGCCCCACACATTTAATCCCAGCACTCAGGAGGCACAAGCAAGTAGATCAACGTGAGATCAAGACCAACGTGGTCTACCAAGATATTCCTAAGACTACTAAGGCTATTTAGTGTACGTAGACTCTCTCAAAAAACAATAACAACAAAAATATCCATCTGTTTTAGGTTCTCTTCTCTTTGAGCATTAGCCAGAAGTGAACCCAATTTGTCATTTGCAGAAGTTTTTCTTTATTTCTTAAGTCTATGGGCAATATCCTTCTGTTGTCTTGATTATGCCTTCTTAAACTAAGTGACTGTATGTCCTCAGTGTTTTTTTTTGGGGGGGGGACAAGCTTCTTTAAAAACTTTATTTGTGTTTGTGGATACCAGTAATTTTATGGATATATTTAATAAACATATTTCATTAATTTGCAACACTGTACATTAAATTAAAATGTAATTCTCTTAGCCATAGCAGGACATTACCTCCATTTGTATAGCGAGCTCTAGACTATGGGGTGTCTCTGGAATAAATATCAGGAGCTAGAGTGTCAGAAGCAGAACAGTTCAAGTGTCCTTTTGAGTTAACTTTTTTTGAGTCTGTGTGTTGCAGCCTGCGCAGTCATCTCGCCAGCAAGAATGCACATGGACAACAGGATCCTTCTGCAGCAAGCTTTATTGCATCCAAGCGATGAAAAGAGGAAGACCCCAAGCCCCAGAGTGGTGCTGTATTTATAAGCCCTTGCCACACCAGGATGGTACGAGGTGGTGTATCGCCCTCTGGTTGGCTGCTCACTCATCACCCTATGTGACGCCCCGGGCTGGGCAGAGACTTGGCGTGTTCTCGCAATCGGCACATGTGCTCCAGAACTTGTTTACTGACTGTGGGGCCGGATGTCAGCACCATCTTGTAATGGCGAATGCAGTATCACAGCTCCCTACATCTGTGTATTTAAGTTCTGAACACATAGAATCATGGGTAGCTGTGTAATATGACTCAATATGTCAGTTTAACTGGATGAATTTCCCTTGATTTTTTTTTGACAAAAGTTGATGGTATTTACCTCTTATTGTTCTTTTCCTTTTCTCTTCCTCCCCTTTGTTCTTCTCCAAATATTGTACACCTCTAGATCATTGCATGTTTTTTGTAGGTATAGAAGCCATGCTGTGTCAATATATGTACTATGTTTTCATAATCCTCTTGAGATTCTGTTTTCCATTTCCATGAATCTTTGGAATCAGGTATCCTTTGATAAGGAGTCAGGAATGTAGTTTGCAATTATTTTGATTCATGTTGCAAATTTATCTTATATAGAATTTGAACTCTAATGCACCAAGTTCTGATTGATTATTCGTTTTCTTTTTTATTTATGTACTATGTTTTATTCTTGTTATTTTCAATTGGAAATCACATTTACTGTTTTGCCTAAACAGTATATGGATCTTGGAAAGTGGCTCAGCACATATTCTACTTGGTGATGACTTGAGTTTAGATCCCCAAACCCAAAATTCTAGGCTCAATACAAACTCACTTCCAGATGCAAGGTTTTTGACAACCTCTACTATGGCATGTAACATGTATGTATGTACAGGAAAGGTCTCTCACACAAAATATGAATAAACAAAAAGTGGGAATCAACTTGTTTCCAACATCCTTGTTATTGAAACAGCAATGAGAGCAAAATGAGAAACTTTGAGTGCATGATTCTAATAATATATTGTTTCTTTTTAAATTTCCTATAAAATTTTAGTTTTTATTTAACATACCAACCCCAGTTTCCCTCCCTCCCCATGTTCATCCCGAACATATCTCTGTTCTTTTCCCTTTTTCAATAGTCAGAGAGGGTAAGACACTCACTCAGGAGTCTGGCATACAAAGCTGAGGAAGGACCAAGCCACTCTATCCTTTATCAAGACTGAGCAAGGTATCCCACCATAGGGTGTAGTCTCCAAAAAAAAAAAAAAACACAGTTCAAGCAACTAGGATGGGCCCATGTTTCACTGTCAGGGGCCCCTACCAGATCAAGTCACCTAAGTGTCAACAACATTCAGAGGGTCTAGTTTTTTGCCATGAAGGTCTTCCAGCTGTCAGTCCATACTCTGTTAGTTCTCACTAGTAATAGTAGATGTGGTGTGGCTTTGTTTGAGTGGGCTTTACCCTTTTAGAGGAAGCATACAAGTGTAGCGTCAAGCATTGAGGTTTCTTATTCTCAGAATGCTGCACAGTGTGTCAGACAAATCCCTGTTGCCTCTGACTCATGCTGTAAATTGTCTAACGGTAACATGCCTAACCTTGACCAGCAAGGAAGACACAACTCCGGGAAGATCTTCTTCATACAGTTTATTCAGGATCATTGAGCAAGCTTCTTCTGATCCTGCGGAAATACCTCCACATGCTTAAATCCCCTTGCGCTGACCAACCCCAATGAGCAGATAGGCTACTCTAAAATGGAAGCAAATAGGCTGAACAGACTTAAGCAAATAAGGACTTGTTTACTCCAGAGAGCACTCACCATCGGGAAGGTGGAAGACGGAAGCCAGCACCATCTTTAAGCAGCACTTTGCAGCTCTCTACAGTTCTCCCTTTTTGTTTTATTAACGCAACAGGCAAGGGTAGTGGTCTGGTCTCCAGTAAAGCAGTGGACATTGTAATGCCCCTGAATCCTGGTAGTCAGCCAAGTCAGTGCCACACCCATCCAGTATCTTTTTCCATGTGGGCCTGCTGCCACAAGGTATGCATTTGCTCCTGCACAAGATCAATTATTTGGTTTACAATCATTAAACCTCCTTTTAGCTGAGAACCAATTGTGGATTGGGCATCAAAGGCAGTAGCCACATTCTTGGAAAACTCATTTAGCTTACAGGCTGTCTGCAGCGATGTGCTCATAGCCACGGCAGCCATGACTGAAAAAGAGATAGCTGCAACTATGGCTGCTGTAATGCCAAAATCTTTCCCTGCAGCCTCTCCCAAATGGGCCACAAAATCTGAAAATGGTTCCATTGGGCCTTGCAGTATCTTAGTGAGGTTACCACTCACCTCTCCCTTATTAGGTAATGACTTCCATGCTTTTATGGCAATCCTATTTACTTGTTCAAAAACTTGTATCAGGTATCCTGTCTGTTGATTGGCAAAGCGTCCCTCTCCAAGCAACATGTCTCTCTCCCATGCTGCGTTTCCAGCTGCCAGATTAGCTGCAGCCTGCTCATTGGCATACTCAATCAAAAAAGCTGTCCAATCCAGATAACCTCCGGGGCTTAGGCATGCTCAAGCCAGCCCACTCCAATCATTAGGAGTCATGCAATGTCTATTTAGGGCTTCAACTTGAGCTACAGTAAAAGAAGCTGAAATTCCATATGTTCTCACAGACTTGATGACCCTAAAGTCTAAAAGCTCATCATATCTATTGCCTTGGGCATCCTGGAAAACTGGATAGGCCAGACTTAAGTCAGTTCATACAGCTCTCCAGACCTCAGGGCAAAAGGAATGACCTGTACCTCGGCCCCACCCTTCTTCACTCTGATAAGGAGAAGGCGGCGCGACGGCATTGTCCTGGGAGGGACCTCCTTCTCCCGGGAGGGACCTCCTTCTCCTTATATCACCTTTTCTCCTTTTCTTTCCCTCTCTGTTCTTTAAGGGATTGTTTCTGAACCTTTTCTATGTGGGCTTGCAATTCTTTCTCAGAAGCTGTTTCGTTTGTACCTGACTCTCCTGTGCTCTTAACCTCTTCTGATCTTTCTTCTTGTAGCATTTATAGTGCACCTTTTCCTTTATCCATCGCCTCTTTACTGTACCTCTGGTCTTCAATACAGCTATGCACTAACTTCCAAACAGGTCAGACTTCAGACTTTAGTGTCCCTTGTTCCCAAGCAAAGTGAAGAACCCTGCCTAACTTGTCCCAGAACGCTACTGTGAAGTCTCCCGAAACTGCAAACCAAGGTGCAATGGCGTCACACTCGCTCAGGAAC
Organism: Cricetiscus sungorus; assembly: GCA_030556225.1. Taxonomy (NCBI): domain Eukaryota; kingdom Metazoa; phylum Chordata; class Mammalia; order Rodentia; family Cricetidae; genus Cricetiscus; species Cricetiscus sungorus. Next base: position 593,606 of record JANBXA010000424.1, read on the forward strand.
CTTTCTCTTGTGCTTTTGTTTATTTTCAATTTCTTTGACAAAAGTAGCCCCTGAAGAGCCAGAAAAGTTGGATGAGACTGCAAAGTCCCCATTTTAAAAATTTTACTTTCGGTTCATTACAACCTCTCGTTCAATGCCTGAGACTTTATTTCCGCGGTCTTTAACTTGGTTGCAACTTACCTGGGACTTTATTTCTCCTTGCCAGAGACCTTATTGCCTCTTTACCGAGGGGCTTAGCTTGGTCCCAACTTACCTTGGGAACTTACCAGCACTGCCCTGACTGCAAGAAGTTCTGATTTGAAGAGGAGGTTTTCTGTACGGCCACCAATTGTAATGCGCCTAACTTGACCAGCAAGGAAGATGCAACTCCAGGAAACATTCAGTTTTAATCAGTTTTAATCAATCTTCTTCTGACCCCAGGGAAATGCCTGCACAGGTTTAAATCCTTTTGTGCTGACCAACCCCAGTGAGCCACATGGACCCTGCAGATAGGCTACTCTAAACTGGAGGCAAACAGGCTTAATCAAATAAGGACTTGTTTATGCCAGAGAGTGCTCACAATTGGGGAGGTGGAAGGTGAAACCCAGCACCATCTTTAAGGCACAGCACTTCACAGCTCTCTACAGGAAAATGTGGTGGGTGTTTATATCTAATGAGGCAGCTGAGTAATTCATATATCGGCATGCCTCAAACAACATGGATATACAAAGTCAATACCAATTTTGAAGACTGTACTCATTGTGGCTGCCATAAAACTTGGTGTCCCCATGAAAACTTAAGTCCAGTACCATAGTCCATGGCAATATATCACTGCCACATAATGAGAAGTCTTTGGATCTGGCTCGTGGGCAAGTGCCAATGAGATTTGTGCTGAGATTTCTACAGTTTCTGTCTCCTAAGCATGAGGTTCTCTTCAATTTTCTGTATGTTTTTACCCTCAGGAATAAGGCAATGCAATATGTACTGGATGAGTGCCCCATTTTGATGTAAATGAGAATCTTATGCAAACTTCAATACCACTATCATTCTCGTGTATCAAGTTTGGAGAAACATTTCTGGTTTTCATTTTCTAAATCTGTGCCTTGCCACATTGGAGTCTTATGGTAGGAAGATGAATGGGGATTTGAAATGCATGACACTGTGAGTGAATGTAAAGTGAAGACATCTTGGTTTTCTATTCAAATACTACCTGTACATCGATTTGTTTAACTGAAAAATCACTTCCATATCTCTGATTTTCTTGTAAGGGCATGAATTGAAGGCCATCTCAATTTATCTGGAAAAGGTATTGGCAAATCCATGGAGTTTTAAGATCTATGGATCCAAGGGGATTGCAGTTTCCTACGGCATGTGTGACTTTAGAATTCTTGACCCAGGTAAAAAAGAAAGCACATTTTTCCATTTCCAATGGAGCCTATGCTTTCCATGGAAACAAAATAGTAATGGGACAAGAGTTTATGCATGGTGCTGCAAAAAGAGCTACACCTGCAATTTCTCACTACCTGTCTTCTTAGCAGAAAACTGATACTCCAAATCCACTGAGGTGCACTTAGTCTCCCTAACTGTTTCTACATTAACTTAGGACATCCAGTCATCATGACCTGAGTTCACAACATGACCTGACTGTTATAGACTCTCCCCATTGTGTTCATGGTGAAATGTTCTTTGTATTAATTGTCATTTTTTTTAATTTTTGAGGCCATAATATTTTTTTATTTCTCCTTCTTTTCAGTAAATAAAAACTCCCATTTACATTTTCATTTTTCCTCCAAGTTTATAAATTTACCATTATGACAATATAATCATGAAGTCAAATATCTGAATGTAGATGTGAGCCCTACTCAAACATCTAGAAAAAAATAAATAATATTGGGAATCTCAGAAACTGTATTGCTAAGAAAAAATAATGATTCATTATCCAACGTTATTTCTTGATTTTATATATATAATTAAATTTTTATTCATGTGCTTATTAGGACACCTTAATTCCTGCCTTGATCATTTATTGTTAGTTTATCAAGAATTGTTGCACAAACCATTAGATATGTACTCATATATACCAATGGCTTAATAAATATGATCTATTTGACTATCTGTCCAACATCCGATTTTTACTTCCTTGTTCCTTTTTGTCTTTAATATTTTTCTATGTCCTCTTATTAATTTTGAGATGTGACTTTTAAATAGCTGCATTGTATTTTATTCTGTACTACACTTCACTTTTTGTTTTAAAATTTCTTTCAATAGATGTGATTATTAATGCCATTGCCTGATATTTTCCTGTTATAAAGCATTTCTTCTGTTTTTTTTTATTTTACATACCAATCCAAGTTCCCTCTATCTCCCTCCTATTCCCCCTGACAATCCTCCAATCTCATTCTCCTCTACTTGACATGAAGCCTTCTAGGAGGGGTCAATAAAATCTGTCAAATTATTTGGAGTCCGGACTGGGCACTCCCTCCTGTCTCTATGTTAAATGACTATTCCTCCATCGGGAATGTTCTTCCAAAGTCCTTTTGTGCACCAGGGATACACACTGCTTCCCCTGTTAAAAACCCTTTAGACTGTCCAGGCCTTTTAGCTGAGACCCATGTTCAGGGGGTCTGATTCAGTACAATGCTCGTTTCCCAGCTATCAGTCTGAGAGCTCATTATCTCCTTCGTGTTCAGGTCAGTTGGCAGAGTGGGTCACTGCAGCCTGGTCTTGTCCATCCCCTCTGCATCTGGATCCCAGTTAGGCTCAATGTTTAGATGTAGGTGTCTGCTGTTTCCATCAGCTACAAGATTAGTGTTCTATGTGGGTGGATAAGTTATTTATCAACCTCATTAGCTGGGAAGGTCATTTATGGTAGCCTACAGACTATTTCTCCAATTGTTATTTGGGATCAGTCTTGTAGGTCACCAGACATTTCTCTGAAGTCAGTGTTCTCTTCAAATCTATAAAGGCTCCCTCTTCTATGGTATCTATCTCTCGTTATTTCTCTCATCTATTCTTCCCCTGACTCAATCTTCCTAGTCCTAGGTGCTCTCTTCTCCTTTTCTGTTTCTTCTAGGTCCTTCTGCACTCATTCTAAGCCTACTAGCAATGTGTTCAAGAGATCTTGTTCCTTTACCCTTCTGTGAGGGACCTTTTATAAAACGCTTAGATTCCTCCTTGTGTCCTGGTTTCTCGGGCGGTGTGAATTATAAGCTGATGATCCTTTGTTCTATCTCTAAATTCAGTATATTAGTAAGTAGATACCATGTTCCTCTTTTTGTGACTGTGTTACTTCATTCAGAATATTTTCTTCAAGTTCCATCCATTTGCCTGTGAATTTCAAGATACTAGGTTTTTTTTCCCCCACAGTAGTTTTCCTTAGTTTAAATGTGACACATCTTCTTTATTTGTGTTTCTATTTAGGATCACCTAGTTTGCTTTCAGTATCTTGCTATTACAAATGATGTTGTTACAAACATACGGATAGATGTCTTTGTTGCATGGATGTGGATAATTTGGGTATATGTCTAAGAGTGGAATTGCTTGGTCCTGTTATAGACTGATTTCCATTTAATGAATCCATATTGATCTCCAAAATTGTTGTACAATTTTCACTCTCACCAGCAGTTGAGGATTATTCCCGTTTTTCCACATCCTCTCCAGCTCAAGTTTTCATTGCTGTATCTAATTTTAGTCATTCTAACAGGAGTAAAATTTTATGTCAGCATTGTTTTGATTTACATTTCCCTGATAGATAAGGATATTCAGCACTTTCTTAAGTGTCTTTCTTCCTTTTTGATTTCGTCTAATGAGAATTTTCTCTTCAGTTCTGTACCCCATTATTTAATATGGAATTTCAGTGTTTTGGTGAGTAATTTCTTGAGTTCTTTGTGTATTTTGGAGACCATCCCTCTGTCAGATGTAAAGTTGGTGACGATCGTGTCCCAGTCTGTGGGATGTGGTTTGTTCTTGTCAACTGTGTCTTTGACTTACAGACACTTCTCAGTTTCAGAAGATACCTTTTATTAATTGATGATCTCAAAGTCTGTGCTACTGGAGTTATGTTCAGGAAGACATCTCCTGTAACATTTTGCTTATGGGTACCTCTCACATCAGATTGGCTGGATTTACATTGAGGTCTAAGATCTATTTGGACTTGAGTTTTGTGCAGGGCAATTGAAATCGGTCTATCTGCAATCTTCTGCACACCATGATACAATTGTGTCAGCACCATTTGTTGAAGATACTTTCCTGCTTCCATTGTATACTTTTAGCAGACTTGTCAAAAATCAGGTCTTTGTAGGTGTGTGGGTTAATATCAGTATTTTTGAGTTGATTCCCTTGGGATACCTGTCAGTTTTTGTGCCAAATCCAAGCTGTTTTAAAGACTGTAGCTCTATATTAGAGCCTGAAGTGTGATATGGTGAGTCATCCTGAATTTTGTTTATTGTACAGGGTCATTTTTTTCTATATTGTGTCTTTTGTTTTTCATGTAAATTTGAGTGGTATCCTTCTAAGGTTTGTGAAGGATTATGCTGCAATTTTATGGGGATTGCAATGAATCTATAGATTGATTTTGGCAAGATTGCTATTTTTATTATGTTTATCCAACCTATCCAAGAGCACAGATGTTCCTTTCATTTTCTGGTATCTTCTTTAATTACTTACTTTAAGGACACAATGTTCTTGCTATAGAGATCTTTCACTTGTTTGGTGTTACCCCAATATATTTTTTATTATTTGTGACTATTGTTAATGGTGTTGTCTGTCTGATTTCTTTCTTAGCACCTTTTTCTTCTGTATATAGTAAGGCTGATGATTTTTTATTTATTTTTATGTTGTATCCTGCTCTTCTGTAACGCATTTCTTCAAGTAACCCACATGCCAAATATTAATACATTGTAGATGCTGTGTTTCAAGATTTTCTGTTTGTCTGCTTTTTTCTTTTTTCTCTTAACTCTTGGTAGCTGCTTCCCAAATAAACCTATCTGAAGCTGTTTAAACTTTTTGATCAACAGTGTGAATGTGACTTAGTAAAACTGAAGGCATTGTGCAGCACTCTTTTAGCTAGGGTTCATATAATAGCTGTGGTTTCTGCACATTGTTCATGTCTAGATGTTGTTGCACCATGCTGATTGGAGCAGAACTCTACTTCCTTGTCCCATGTTAACAATGTTTTTTTCTGAATCTTCTGGACCATGTTCTTGTAATACTAAGTGGTTTGGTGCATCCCTAAATATATAGGCTCTGAACACTCATACAAGAGGAGTGTCACACTTAATTGAGAATGAGAAACCTGCACAATCTTCAACTAAAACATGATTTCTGTGACTCAATCTTGATAACCTTACCCTTGCCAAAAATTGAGGAAATAAGTTATGGCTACATGGGTGTCTGTCATTGTCAACTAATTAAAACCATTTTCCTAGCAGAGTACCTAATTTGTGACACTGGTTAACAACAAATTAATTGCCTTTCTATCGAAAGAAAAAGTGAGATACAGACTTTTTTTTGTCTGTGCATATATTATTTGCTTTAGATTTGCCTACATGACTTTGTATTAATATGACTCCACTTTCAAATGGTTAGCATTGGGGCTATTTCTGTCTTAGCAATCCTACTATATACATATATATGTATATATATATATATATATATATATATATATATATATATATATATATATATACATATATGTGTGTGTGTGTGTAAATGTGTAAATTTTTTTACCTGATATGCATAGAATACATATTCACGATGCATTTGAGAGTATCATTAGCAGGAATTCAAAACAAGAGTTGAGTAGTTGACTCAATGTATGTCTTTGGTTTAGGAAAAGCTTTATTTGCAAGTCTCTCTATCCTGCCCTTCTCCATTGCATCTCCCCTCTTTTCTTTCTTTTTTCCTTTATTCTTAACTTTTCTTTTACGTCTATGTTATGTCCTGCACTATCATTATTTTAGTATGCCTTCTGTAAATATTTTTATTTGATAGGCAACGATTTTCATCTTTTGTTGGTCTTCTTTAAAACTGAGTGTTTATTTATTGATTGTATGATATATTCATAATTCATTTTATGAGTGTAACCTCAATATTCTCTATTTTTGTAGGTGTTATAATTTAGGACCAATAATGTCTTATCATCACTGACACCACACATTCAAATGCACAGAAAGACACATATATGCACACACACACACACACACACACACACACACACACACACAGAGAGAGAGAGGGGTAGGTGGAATCTGACCAACCAGACATTGTATGAGCCTGAGTGATGGGAGATGTTATTCTGTAAATATGTTTCTCATACTGGTTAATGTATAAAGAACTGCGGTCAATGGGAAAGCAAGATAGGTGGAGCTAGGAGACAAGGAGGAAAAATGAAGTAGTTAGGAGGAGTCAACATGTAGAGCCTGGAGAGAGCAGATGTGGGCTGCTGCTCTCTGGTAAAATGAACCACGTAGAAATACTTAGAATAGTAGAAACGTGTTAAACATTAAGACAGAGCTAGCACATAAGCAAAGATAATAACTGGCCAGGAGCCTTATATCAAATACAGAATATCAGGGTGCTATTTGTGGTGGGAGCGGCTGTGGGACCAGACTGGCGGCAGGAGGGCTGGAGAAAAACATTTCACTACACCCAATCTGTGGATGAGGGATGAGAGCCCTATAAGAATTCCCCTACATAGCAAACTGCCTCTCCCTTTCAACCCTGGAATGACAACCATAACTGTTACTGTTATATCTGAGACAGTTTGTAGGTTCTCACAGGACTAGATTCATGTCCACAGACACAAACACAAGCACATTCATGGGGGGGGGGGTATTTGGTCCCCAGATAGTTCCCTGTGCTTATTTCAGAAACTTCTCTTAATATTGCAACAGCTGAGATAATACCTGGAAAAGGCAGAGCAAGACAATGGGCTTTTCGACCTTTCACCCTGGGATTACTCTTTGGGTTTAAGGCTATATGAGCCAGTTAGCAAAACAAAGGAGAATGCAAACTGCATGGGAGTCCTGATTTAAAGAAAAGAATCTTATCAGGGGAGGGGTCAGCAGTAAAACATGGCCTGGCAGGGATGGTAACTACAGCAATCTTTTTCATTTGAATTCTGCTTGTCTGGTTCATACAGCATACCATCAGCAGTCAAAGTAAGATTTTCTTACCCAAATGACTAGTTTTGACATAATGAATGCAAACCCCACAGGGAGGTTCTTCTATGCAAATCATCCTTTTATGAAGTAAATTGGTGCTGATTGTAGCAGTTGTGTCCCAATATCATAAAAATTCCTAGGTTATTAATCATCTTGAATGCCATATTCTGGGAGTGATTGAAGTGTTGGAAGGTCATCTTTTTATCAAATATACCTGCTTAACCATGAAACATGCCTAATTTGACAACATGTTTGTAATAGACGACTAACTACTAACCTGTTTTTCTTAATTATATATTATTTTTAAATAAGCTGCATATATGCAGTACCTTAAACAAGAGTAGAAATATATATCCAGTACAACCAAACAACTTTACATTTGTATCAATATACCAAAGCTCATATCAACATAAAATTCCCTTTTGATTTATATCCCTGCTATATGTTGACAAACATCCATAGAACCAAAAGGTCAGGCAACCAAAAATACCCTTCCAACCTATTGAGAATATGAATATTTTATTGTCTAGACTTCTTTCTAATTTCTGAGGGCAATGGCACCTTTGGGAGACACTCATTTTTTTTACAGTAATTCTCGAGGATTCCAGTGTAAGCTATTTGTTTTTGTTGCATTAGCAATGTGAGCATCACTGTTTCTTATCATGATTGTCATTTTTGTGTGCAATGTGTTTGTGTGTGTATTTATTTATCTTTGTGCTTTGAGCATTTCTACAATTTTTAACTCACCTACTTTTTACCCATATTTGCATCTATAGCATGGGGTTCAAGCTGTTCTAAATGTAAGAGAATGAACAGAAGCTTATTTTCATTTCAGTAAATAGGAAAGTATTAAAGTAGACACCATTAATGCTATTGTCTTCATTCTGGAAATAAGAAAATTTTACCATATGAAATATATTTAAATACACATCAATGTAATTGAATGGCATAATGATGACTTCATTGTCATCTGTATAACACTATGAGCATTTAGTTGTGTAATAGACTGGAATATAACTTAAAAAATAGCCTTGCATTTTTGGGAGGAAATCAGTGAGGCTATAAAGTGGGTGTGCTTATTTTAGCAAGTGGGAGTTGTACAAGAGTGTGACAGAGTATTGGATCATAAATGTTGCCTGGCAACCCTGCTGGAATTCTATATTCTGGTATGATGGGCCAAGAACAAGAGAGCAATTTAGATTGAATATTTTAGTTCCCCAAGCTAAGTATCTCATAAAACTTTTAAGGACAGCATTTGTGGAAATTGACTCTGCTAACCAAGTCATAGCCAAATCCCTCGAAGTTGGGCTACAGCTACTAATATTACCCACTTCAAGATGACCTAATATGAGGAATTATAGTCTGTGGAGAAAAAGTCCAAAGACTTTTGTAGATGAATGTCATCTTCCCTAAGAAGTACAACTGTGGATTAAGAAGATAAGACTCACAACTATTCAACAAAGGGTGAGTTTTCCATTGTTACCTTCCTTCAGGAAGGTGTTAACCCATTTGTTAAAATAGACTGAGGGATAATTGGATACCAGTTCACCTCTAATGTGGCATCTGTCCAATATCAACTATCTGAGCATTGAGGTGGTGACATACACACTAGTGGAGTGTGTCAGTGATAAAAAAATGACAATCCCACACACTCAGCAATCCAAATAATATCCAATGGACTCAACCTAGAGTAACAATCAATGAACATAATAGTCAATGTTAGTGTATTGCCACAAAGGAGTCTGTGGTGTGGCAGGTAAATGAGGGGGTTTCAAGCACAAGTGAAAGTGATGGAACTTAGGTTAAAAATCAGCTTGTACATTCATTGGAATTGCTGCCAGGAAACATTGTCATGTTGTGCACCCATCCATCTTTTTTGATTTTCTTCTTTGTGTTTGAATGAGTGGAGTTTGCATTCATTAAGATAGGAAATGGCTTCATTTTTCTTGGATGTCCATGGATATTTAAGGCCTGAATATCACTACAGTTTCTTGAGACATGATTGGCTTGACAACTTTTGAACAATGAAGAAGAATAAACACATTCTCCCAGTTCCATTGATAGCCAGGTTTAGAAGGGAAGCAATATTGCAGCATCTCACAAGTTTACAAATATTGTTGGTGCAGGTGGGGTGTTTGCCTGGCCTCTATTCTTAACTGCTTACTCCTTATCACAAAAGAGACCAATCCTAATAGCACCAAATTCCATGCAGGGCTCCTAGCTATTTATTTTCTTAAATAATTTGTTCTTCCTTATTTCTCAGAGTACATCATGTTCAAGGTACTATTGACTCTGACTTGAGGTCATACCATTCTTCCTCTCAAAGTCTCTTTTTGTTTTATTCTATATATTGCAATATGATTATTTAACTATCACTCATAGCCCTCTGTGGACTCCAAATCCTTCTATTTACTCCTGCTTAGTTTGTCCTTATTAACAAAATATTATTATTATAATAGGATAAATGAGGGTTAGAAAAATCTTACAATAGATATGCCCAAGTGTATTGGTTGAAAATCATGCAGGCCATAATCATATACAAACTTCTAAGTTTGTATGGGAGAAAGAGTCTTCGCTATGAAAGAGAATATATCCTTATAAATTATTATTCTGTCTTCTTTTTTCAGATTAAATAATAAGAAAATTAGATCATCCTCATTTTATTATAAAAACACCTGTATTCTTTTCAGTACACATTCATATATTTTTTTCTAATTTATTGCTTTTACTTCTATAATACAAATTATAATAATACACAAACATAAATTCTAGCTAGTAAGTTATCTGTCCATCCTGTCTATTTTATTTACTTTATTATTTCTCTGTTTATGGGATATGTCATTCTGTAAATATGTTTCTCTTATTGGTTAATGAATAAAGCACTTTTGGCCAATAGGAAATAAAAAAGGTGGGACTAGGAGAGAAGGAGGGGAGAGGAAGTAGTAAGGAGGAGTCATCATGGAGATACTGGAAAGAGCAGAGCACCAGCCCCTCTCTTCAGTAAGATGAGACCACATGGCAGTACAACAGAACTATATCTAATACAGAGTCTCCATGTGTTATTTGGGGCTGGCACAGTGGTGGGACCAGACCAGCAGGGAAAAACCTACTCCTAACAAACTTATGCTGGAGAGGATGTGGAAAAAGAGGAACACTCCCCCACTTCTGGTAGAAGTGCAAATTTGTACAGCAATTTTGGAGATGAATATGGCCCTTCCTGAGGAAAATGGAAATCAGTTGATGACAGAACATGGCAATCTCACTCTTAGGCATATACCCAAATGATCCACATCCACGCAACAAAGACATCTGTTCAATTATGTTTGTAGCTACATTATTTGTAATAGCAAAATAGATGATCCTAAAAAACAGAAGAACAAATAAAGAAGATGTGTCACATTTACACTATGAAAACTACTCTGGGGGGGGGAAGAAAACAAAACAAAACAACAACAAAAAAACCTGACTTGAATCTTGGAGTTCGCAGGCAAATGGATGGAACTTGAAGAAAATATGCTGAATGAGATAACCCAATCACAAAAAGAGGAACATGGTATGTACTTACTAATATATGGATTTTTAACATACAACCAAGGATCACCAGCCTATAATTCACATCACCAGAGAAACTAGGATACAAGGAGTAATCTTAGAGTTCATACAAGGTCCCTCATAGAAGGGGAAAGGAACAAGATCTTTTGATCACATAGCTAGTAGGTTAAGAATGAGTACAATGGGAGCTGGTAGAAAGAGAAAGGGAAGAGGAAAGCACATGGGACAAGAGAGATTGAGTCAGGGGAGGATTAGACAAGAGAAATAACAAAAAAAGATACCATAAAAGAGAGAGCCTTTATAGGTTTGAAGAGAACACTGAATCTAGAGAAATGTTCAGAGACCTACGAGACTGACCCCAACTAACAATTTGAGCAGTAGTCGGTAGGGTACAATAAATGCCCTTCCATGTTAATGAGGTTGATAACTAACATATCCACCAACATAGAGCACTTATCTCATACCTAATGGAAACAGTGGACACCCACAGCTAAACACTGGAATCCAGATGCAGAGAGTGTGGGCATGACCAGACTACAGAAAATCACAGAGACAGCTGACCTGAACAATAAGGAGCTAATGAGCTACCAGACTGATAGCTGAGAAACCCGCATTGTACTGACTCATACCCCCTAAACATGGGTCTTAGTTAGAAGGCCTGGACATTCTAAGGGGCCTCTGACATTGGAAGCAGTGTGTATCCTTGGCGCACAAAAGGACTTTGGAAGCACATTCCCCCATGCAGGAATCGTCCTTTAACCTAGAGACAGGAGGGAGCGCCTAGTCCCTACTCCAAATGACTTGACAGATTTTATTGACCCCTCCTAGAAGGCTTCACCCTTCATGTCAAGTAGGGGAGAATAAGATGGGATGGTTGTCGAGGGAGATGTGAGGGAGAGAAAGGGAACTGGAATTGGTAGGGAAAACAAAATCAGGAGAAATGCTTTATGACAAGAAAATATCAGGCAATGACATTAATAATCAAATATACTATTGAAGGAAACATAATAACAAAAAGGGCAATGTAGTAAAGAATAAAATACAATGTAGCTATTTAAAAGTCAGAACTTCACATTAGTAAGAGGACATAGGAAAATACTAATGACAGGAAGGACCAACGAAGTACAAATCAGATATTGGACAAGTATTCAAATAGAAAATATTTATTATGCCAGTGAGTTATATTTGTACATATCTAATAGTTTGTGAAACAATTCGTAATAAAATGGCCATAAATGATCAAGGGATGAATTAAGGTGTCCTAATGAGCACATGAATAAAAATTTTAAAATTTATTATTTAATATAAAAATCAAGAAACATGGTTGGGTAATGAATTTTTATTTTTTTCTTAGCATTGCAGTTTCTAAGATTCCTAATGTTACTCATTTTTCTAGATATTTGAGTAGGGTTCACATCTACATTCATATATTTGATTTCATATTTATATTGTCATAATGGTAAATTCATAAAACTGGAGGTAAAATGCAAATGTAAATGGGAGGTTTTATTTACTACAAGGGAGGAGAAATAAAATAACATTATGGCCTCAAAAAAAAACCTGAGAATTGATAAGAAGAACATTTCACCATGAACTCCAGGGGGAGAATCTTGAACAGACAGGTCATATTGTGAACTCAGGACATGACGGCTGGATGTCCTAAGATAGTGTAGAAACAGTTTTGGATGTAAGTGCACCTCAGTGGAATTGGAGTATCAGTTTTCAGCTAAGAAGACAGGGAGTGAGCAATTGCAGGTGGGCCACTTTTTGCAGCACCATTCATAGACTCTTACCCATTATCATTTTGTTTCCAAGGTAAGCATAGGATCCAGTGGAAATGTGAAAATGTGTTTTTTTGTTTTGCCTTGGTCAAGAATTCTAGAGGTACACATGCCTTAGGAAACTCAATCTTCTTGGCTCCATAGATCTTAAAACTCCATGGATTTGTCATTATGCATTCCAGATAAATTGAGATGGCCTTCAATTCATGCCCTTACAAGAAAATTAGAGAAATGTAATTGATTTATCAGTTAAACAATCCTATGTACAGGTAGTATTTTACATAGAAAGCCAAGCTGTCTTCTCTTTACATTGACACACAGGGTTCTGTGCATTTAAAATCCCCATTCATCTTCTTCTCATAAGACTCCAAAGTGACAAGACACAAATTTAGAAAATAAAAACCAGAAAGGTTTCTCCAAGTTTGATTCACTAGAATGGTATTGGTATTGAAGTTTGCATAAGATTGTCATTTACATCAAAATGGGTCACTAATCCAGTAAAAATTGCATTACCTCATTCCTGAGGGTAAAACATACAGAAAGCTGGAGAGACCCTCAGTCTTAGTTGTCAGAAAGTCTAGAAATCTTAGGACAAATCTTATTGACTCTTGCCCACGAGCCATATCCAAAGACTTCTCATTATACAGCAGTGATATATTAGCATGAGCAATGGTACTAGATTTAAGTTGTCATCTGACAACAAGTGTTTTGGAAGCCACAATGAGTACAGTCTTCAAAGTTGGTATAGACTTTGTGTATCCACGTTGTTTGAGGCAAGCTGATATATGAATTTGGCAGCTGCCTCTTTAGATATAAACACCCACCACATTTTCCCTCATTCTAGTCTAAGAGGCAGATTACAACTTTGCTGAAGGAAATTAACAATGCTACACTTACCCCATGAAAAATATTTCTAAGTATTTTAATGTTTATAATCCATGGTTTTACTTCTTAAGGAGGAGGACATTCATCAAGAAAAGACTTTGATCAGTTTTTCCTGGTTCTTCTCCCTGAAATTAGCTACTCTTGACTTGGGTAATTTTGGTAAATGCAGCACATCCTCTAGGACTGTGGTACAGCTGTTCTTTGCTAAATCAAATTCCACATATACTGTCATTAGGGGCTGTGCAGAATATTTACCTTGGGAGAGTAAATTATCTAATGATAATGCAGCATGTCAGCTACTCTTGCTTCTTGAGGCCATCATATGGGAATACAGAATTCCACCAGGGTTGCCAGGCAATGATTATGATGTACCATTCTGTCACATTCTAGTACCCAACCTACTCCTTTACTCATATAGTTTCTACTTTATTGATTTCAGCACTCAAATTGATTATTTCCTGTCTTCTACTCATCCAGGGTGAGTTTGTTTTGTCCTAAGGTTTTCAGGTGTGCTGTTAATTATCTAATGTGAATATCTTCCATTTTCTATGGGCACATAGTTCAATGAACATTCCTTGTTTCTCTTATTTCATAGTTTCCCATCAGGTCAGTTATATTGTGTCTATTTCTTCCTCTATCGATGGCTTCTAAGTAAACTTGCATGGCTTCCAGGTCAGGTAGGCCAGTATGGACCAAGAGTATGTACCATACTTGGTTGGGAAATTCTTTTCAGTACCATACAGAAAGCAGCTGGTCTTCTATGAACCTTGACAGCCTACTGAGGTTCATCTTCATACTGCAGATATCTTCTAAGATGAAGACCACTGCCCTGCCTCCTGGAGACAATTCCATCTAATCTCAATTCTTATTCTCTTCAAAGCTTCCTGAAGACATCTTCTCTGAGGATACAAAGGGCCCATCTGGGTATGTTGGATAGAGATATGTGGGAAGTTATGAGTTATGAGTTCCTAGACAGTACAGTACAGAAAACAAATTCTCTCTTACTATCTTTCTCATGTGAGTCCATATGATTAATTTTGGAAAGGGCCATGGTGCCCACCTAGGGGAAGTTCCATGATCTGACAGAGCTTAGCAGGATAGTTACAGTGATCACCTTTCAGCTCTTCCTCCACATTCTGGCCTTCTCTTCTTTACTATGAGAAGGACAAGCAGCAGCACCAGAGGCTCAGGCAGCATCACCGTGGTTGCCAAGGCAGTGCCACCAAGTATGATGTCACAAAGAGCAAGGAGGTGTTCTGTCTTGACTCTGCAGGTGAAGCTGCCTCCATCATTGCTGCCACAGCCTCTGCTGATGTGTTCCCATCCACCAATGCAGCCATAACATGAATGTAGGGACACAGTTTTATATCATGAGATTAACCCAACATAGTTAATTAGACAATATACTCTGATCATTTGATTATTAAATTATTGAATTTTAAATATCTGCAATGACTGTTTATTTAATGAATCGGGTTTGGCACATCCTTATAGGAATTAATTATTTGGAACTATCCAGTTTTAAAGTATTTAATCATTTAATTATTAAAAATCTATTGTCATGTAATCTGTGATCACTGGATCTCCCAGTGTCTCTCGTGCTCTGGGAGCTGCTCCTGGCACAAGGTGTTTACTGTGTTCACCACACTTCAGCCAAACCCCTAATCGATGACCTCATCATCATTTAAGTGATCAAATAAATAAATAAATAATTATATGGCTCTGCATGCTTAACTCCTATAAGATGGCACCAGTGATTAGCAATGAATCAATACTTGGATAATTAAATAATGTTACAAAATTAAATATGTGGGGATACTGGACAGACTATGTTCATGATGGATGACATCCACATTGATATAAATATTTAATGTAAAATAAAATTGAATGATGAGCTTATGTTGCATACTTAAATGCCCCATGGTAAAATCATACTGAACACTTTCTGGAATAACATTATTTGAACTTAACATTATTTGAACCCACCACATGGCTCCAAACTCGAGGTATCATGGCTGATGTAATGCTCAATTTAAATGACCAAATAACATATCATAACCTCCCACAAGTTGACTCTAAACCTGACATATGATCTAAAATGTGTTGGTGTATTTAAATAATTTAATTAGTTAATTACATGATCTTACATACTTGATCACACAAAGTGGATATAAATTCTAGGCATCTTGGTTTATTAAATGACCTAATTTAATATTTAAATAAATATAACATCAAATGATGATATGGTTTGGCACACTTGACTCCCACGATGTGGCTTCAAACTGTAGTGATCACTGATTAAGTATTGATAGATTTTTAATAATTAAATGATTAAATAATTAATAATTGGATGGTGTTTTATACTTGACTCCACAAATTTGGCCCAAACTCAAGAGATCATTCAATCTTTAATCATAGATTTGAACAATAAAATGAATGAGTAAATAATGAGAAAATGTCACAAAATTTACTCTTAGGGAGATGCCAAAATCATGTCATCATTTCTTTAAATAATTAAATAAGAAAATGGCATACCAAAATTAACTCCAGCAAGGTGGAATCAGACTTCACACATCCTTTAATAGATAAAGATCCAGGGTTTTAGAGGACATGAGATAGTTGATATTGGGTGACTGCCTCAATAGAGATAAACTCCTTCTAATTATCACTCAGTCTAGCCTAACAAAAGGATTAATACATTCCTGAAAATAGTTCACAGTGGAAAATTCACCTCTTGCCGGATAACTAAGTCTTTTTGTTTTCTTAATCCATAATTTTACTCCTTAGGGAAGACAACATTCATCAACAGAAGTCTTTTAACTGTTTTTCCAGGGACTATACTCCCTGATGTTAGGTAATCTTGAATTGGGTAATATTAAGAGCTGCAGTCCTAATTTCATGGATTTGACAATGACCTGTTTAGGACAATTAATTTCCACATCTGCTTTCATAAAAGCTTGTATTGGCCACTTACCTTGTGAGACTAAAATATCTAATACCACTACATAAAAGTGCCTCTCTACTTCTTGGGCCCATGTTATGGAAATAGATAATTCAATCAAGATTTCCAGGCAACAGTTTTGTTCCAACATTCCGACACATTCTAGTATGCCTCACACAATCTAAAGCAACGCCACCCACTCATAGACTCACATTATATCCTCACTCATTTTTCCCACAAAATGCAATCCTCTGTTATGGGTTATACTTATGTTCAGATATCCTGCCAAACAATTACATGTCTATAGTGATATACACATGAAAGTCAAAGCATCATTGTTACATTCAACTGATTGAGGTGTATTTAAACATATTTCTTTTGCTTCAATTTTCATTTTTCCAGAAGAAAGACAATACTATTTTTGTGCGTCTATCTTAATCCATTTCAATTTACTGAAATCAAAATTAGGTTCTCTTCATACTCTTATCTTTAGGATAAGTTGACCACATGGCATAGGTGCAATTATGGGTAAAAAGTAAGTGACTGAATAATTGTAGCAATACACAAAGACACACAGAGAAATGAATTCACACACATACCCACAACAGCAACAACAAACACATTAGACACAAAAATGTCATTCATACTAAGAATCAGGAATTCTCACAGAGCTAACATGCAACAAGAAAAAGTAGCTTAGTTGGGATTCCTGTGCCACAAATCCCTGCCCCATTCTTTTAAAGGAATATCATTCAACACATGCTAGGCCATGATTGAACTTGCCATCCCTGGAGTTTCCTCCATTTCCCTTCACAATTATAATTTTGTGCATTGATATACACCCTCAAACTATATGACACTGTTCCAGGTTTCAGTTTTGATCTTATAGCAAGGCAAAGTTTCACATCAGTATAGCTTGACTTGGTCATATACTTCCCACATCCTGCTAACTCCACACTTGTATATAAGGATTACAAAATAAATATACACTTTAGAGAAGTATGCTCTGTTTGTTTGTGTGTCATTAGTTTGTCTTGGGGAATGGCTGTTGGGGAGTGTAATGTTTTCATTTTTCCCCTGACTTTCCATAGTCAAGGTTTATCTGAATAGCTTACGGATGTTTCTTGGAATGCTCCCTTTATTCTCTGTATTGTTTTAAATGCTCTACCAACACAGAGCAGACAAAATATTTATATTTGGTAGAAATCTTTAAATTGTTTTGATTTTTTTATCTATATTAGCAACCACCTGGTTTTACATTTCAATCATAGTTTCCTCACCCTCCCTCTCAAAACTCCTCTCAAAACCCATCCCATCCCATTTTTTGCTCCACACGCATTGTGAATTCTTCCTTGGGTTATCTGTAAGTCTGTAATGTCATTTGGAATGTCACCCATGTGTCTAGGCTGACAGAGTATCTCCTTATGTATAATAGGCTTCCAAAGTCAATTCCTATAATACAGATGAATACTGATCAACTATCAGAGGCCACATGCACTGCCCAATACTCCAAAATAACACCCACTTTCCTGGTGTCTTGGTTGGTCTTATGCTGGTTTCTCAGCTATCAGACGGGATCCATGAACTCTTGCATTTTTAGGTCAGCTGTTTCTATGGGTTTCTCCAGCCTGCTTGACCCCTTTGCTGATCAATTTTCCTTTTCTGCAATTGGAATCATGGAGTTGGGCCCAGTGTTTAACTGTAGAGGTCTACTTCTGCTTCTGTCAGCACCTGGATGAAGGCTCTTGATGGCATATAAGTAAGTCATCAATTTTACTATCAGGAAAGGGAATTTAAGGTTGCCTCTTCACTATTGTTCACATTGTTAGCTAGGGGTCATACGTGTAGATGTGTAGGTACTTACTCCTATATGGATTTTATAAATAGACTAAAGTATCACCAACTAAAATCCACAGCAACAGAAAAGCTAAGAAACAAGGAGGACCCCCAAAAAGACATATAAGTACCCCAGAGAAGGGGAAATGGACAAGATTTCACCAGAAAATTGGCAGCAAGGGGAGAAAATAGGGTTTTAGGAGAAAGAGAAAGAGAGAAGAGAAGGTAAAAGGAGGGAATATGGGATGAGCATAATTGAGTCATGGAAAAAATAGAGGAGAGAAAGGGAAGGGATACCCTTTATTAGAGGGTACCATTATTTGTATAATGAGTAATCTGGCACAAGGAAAACATCCAGAAATCTACAATAATAACAATAAATTTTTTAAAGTACAAGTTTTTCCTCACAAACCCTGAGTTTATGCAGAGCTTAAATGTTTGGTAGTAGGAAAATTGAATAATATATATGGAAAATATTAAAGAATGTTTCCAAAGAATGTCAACAATGAGTTATGCAAAAATGTAGACCTCTGTCTACACTTTGCACAGGAAATTAAATGTCAGAAAATAAGGAGAAAAAAAACATGTAAGATCTAGGAAGTGTTGAAAATTACATAAAATATTTACTAAGATATTTAAAGAACAACTCCCAGAAAACCATGTGTTTCTATTGTGCAAGATAAACTTCTTTCAGTCTCAAATTTCTGCCCATCTGGCACATTGAAGTTTCTCATGAAAGCCAATAATTTCTTCAAAGTCTCACAGTTTAACAGTATCATTTTTTGTATGTAAGTCTACTCCCATCATGAATTGACTACTAATGCCACTCTGGGTCCCCTCAGGAAGAGAAAACCTCATTTAAGGAGTGAAGAGCAAGAATAATTTTTTTTTGTGTTGAATTCAGAGGTAGAGATATGTACCTTTACCTACTTACATGACAGAACTCTTCTTTCATAATTTATCCAAGGAAATTATGTCAATTCCTTATGATTTTTTTCTCTCTGTGAAAATAAAACAATGACAGAGGTAGGAAATATGTTTAATGATAACAGAAGAGGTGAAGTTTTGAAACAAACCTTTTAGAAATAATGTGATTCTGTATCCAGAGAAAAGAGTACATATATAAACAATAGTATATCATACATTTAAATCATAAATTACCTAAAATACTTATCCAGCAAAGTAACATTTGACAATTAACACACATAAATATGTACATGCTTATATTTGTGTGTAAATTTGTTTTATACATTTACTTTTATTTACTAAGTGAGTTACATGAATAAATGAGTTAAAATAACATAAGAACTAAAGTATCAGTCTGAAACAAAATAAACAGAAAGAACACAGCCTAAAATATAGCAAAAAGTAGAGTAAAAGGGTTATGGTTCTTGGTAGTTGCTGAGTTTCTCATCCTTCAAGGTTTCCCTTTTCCTCAATTGAGTGTCAGCTTTCCAGAAGCTCCCTGATGATCTTACACTAAGGAGTAAACACCAAGTGGCAGAGGAAAGATGGAACTTAGTATGTACTTCAGTGTCACATCCTCATTAATGGTAAACATGGAAATTTCCTAAGCCACATTGAGATTTAGAATATTTGCTATTCTAGAAAAACATTATTCTGCATTGAAGGTTGGCTTCATATGGAATGTAGTAACTTGAATGCATTTTGAATTCTGATAATGATTTTTACAACTAGTGCTTATAACCATGATAAAAAGAACTGAAAAAACTTAAAACTGAGTCAGGTATTTCAAGATACATGCTTGCTGGATAATCCACAATCATAATGAAAATTTGACACAGGTATCTCTTCCTATTCACTGGTTTTAATCACCACTCTTGCCATCATTGAAGTCTCTGTGTCTCCTAATGTTCAACACTAGGAATAATGCATTTTGCCCTTTGATGCTTCACAACTACAGGGAAAAGTAGATGCCTAATTATCACACCATGCTACATAGCCCCAAAAATAAAATGTTAATTTTGGGGACAATGTTTGCTCGATAAACAATGTGTTTGGTATGAAATTTTTCCATGACATTCATATTGTCCTCTATTGATGGTTTGTTTTTGATGATGAAAAATAAAAATGAAAGAAAAAAGAAATATTAGAACAAAGATAAAGAAAAGAAAGGCACAAAATGAAGAAATATAATATTATAACTAGATATAAAAATGTTTAATAGGTAAAAAAATTAAAGGATAGAATGTTGAGGAATGCAGAAAGATAAAAAAAGAAAAAAACAAGGACAGAAAGACAAAAGGTAGCACAGACAAATAATCAAAAAGTTAATATTAATTTAATTAAGTCTGTATATTTCCATATATATTTAAAGCTTGGAAAAATAATTACTGATAAAGGAGGGCATGCATATAGAGTTATTGTATATGCATTGTTAGGATGTCATATTAAAGAGCTGGGCTTTTTATTGCAGCATTAATTTATGCAACCAAAAATCATTTTTATTAAAAACAAATAGCCTGTCAATTGGGGAATATATTTCTCCAACTGTCATCATCCCTGCCATTTTTTGTATATTTCCCTAGTGGTTTCCTAGTGGTTTCTCATATTAATTTTGGAATGCTCTTTGTTAGGTTTGTAAGCTGCTGTTTACACTGTCATGGGTTTACACAGTCTTATTGGTAAAATATTATCAAAAGGAAGAGAATAAGCAGAGGTGACTGGGTATTGTTGGAGATGGCAAAGCAAAGGTAAATAAAAATCATATTCTTATATCAAAATGTAGATGTTTTGAAGAAGACTTTAAATCCACATACATGTCCAAGAATTACAGGGATATTTTATATGTTTAGAGTGCATCAGATAAGATTGCATAATTGCCAGTATAGAGGAAAGTAACTCAAACATCAATACCTACATAGTCAAGAAATGGTGTAGAAGCTTTAGGATTTCTGAGGCATACCTATGTCATGCATTTTCCCTAAGAATTTTCAACAGCCAATTTCCATTACTAAAACACTATAACTGTTCTAAATGGAGGATCTATCCTCGATTCTAGCCTACATAATATTGGGAACGAGGACAAAGCTCTTAACTAAAATTCCCACTATTCCTACAATGAAAATCTGCACCCAGAAAAGTCTCACTACTCCCAAATAACTATGTATAAATCCTTCAGACCTTTCAGTTTCCTGCTGAATCTTCTCAAAATTACATTCCTGGTTTTATTCCACCAAAAAAAATTCTCTTGTATTGTGAGGTTTACCTAGTGTTATTTCTCAGTTCCCACTTCCAGGATAGATTTCTGTTACGGCAGGTTTGGCCCCAATCTGTAGCGTGTATGTTTCCGCCAGCCCGCCAGTCTAGGCCCTTAGCCGCGCCAGCCCCAAATAACACTCAGAGACTCTGTATTTGATACAATCCTGTTGGCCAATTACCATTATTGTTTATGGGCTAGCTCTGTCTTAATTATTAACCCATTTCTACTTATCTAAGTATTTCCATGTGGTCGTCTTATCCCGTAGCCGCGGCAGGCGTCCTGCTTCTTCCCTGGGCTACATCTCGACTCCTCCCTACTACTTCCTCTTTCCTCCTCCTGGTCTCCTAACCCTGCCTATCTTGTTTCCTATTGGCCACAGGGCTTTATTAACCAGTATGAGAAACATATATACAGAATAACATCTCCCATCATCTCCTCTTTTCTGTCTAAAGTAAAAAAACGGGTTTAACCTTAACATAGCAAAATATACCATACAACAGTTATCAAATAAGAATCACAGTTAACAATATGTAGTCCATTAACATTTTATGAGACTTAAAGAAAATATCATCTATCTTATCTTTGTCAGTCAAAAGTCCTATATGTAACTTATCTTTAATCCTAACTAAGGAAAACTATAATCAAAACTATCTATCTTCAACTCCATCAAAGACCACAGAAGGATAATATATAAACTCTAGAAATGACAGAGACAATGCATTGCCTGGTCAGTCACCCAAAGTTCTTCTGTAATGTTCCATCTTCAGCCCATAGGCCATAGTGTGTGTCCAGACTCCTCAACAAGGCAGGAAACTTTTCTCTGTGTCCTGTAGACTGTCTGGCTGTCTGGCAGCCTCTTCCATGAAGCAGAAATCCTGTAGCAATGTCTGTCTTGCATCAGCAGTCACCTTTTTGTGGGTCCTGCATGTCCAGTTTCTACAACATAAAATCAAACAGTCTAGACAAGAGAAGTACCTTGCTCAAATGGCTAGTCTTGCCATATTAGAAGCAAACTTCATAACGAGTTTCTTCAATGTCCATCTTCCTTTTTGATGTAGGTGGTGTTACCAGGAGTAGTTGTGCCTCACTGTCAAGAAAATCCCTAAACCATTTTAAATGCCATATTCTGTAGGTCTTTGAAAGGTTTGAAGAATGCCCATCCATCTCAAATACATCTCTATATATCTAGAAAACCTAACAAACTTAACTCCAAGCTTTAACTATCATAGGTAACTCTTTATAATCTGCATTAAAGTATACATTACACTTTTCAATGAGCTATATAAACATAATACCTAAACAAGAGGAGAAATATACATATCATCAAATTGACCTTAAATTGTATCAATAAAAGAAAATCCATTCCAAAGCAAAGTATTCATTTCTATACCATAATTCCCTTTTTACCTTTAAAAAGAATGTTTGTGGTTATAGCCATTTATAACCAAGCCCATTTAAATGAAAACAAACATTTATAAACAATATTTGGGAATTTGGGCGTCGTTCTTTCCAAACTACTTCCTGCTGGTAGAATGCGCTGTCATGGGGGTCCAAAGAAGACGCAGAAATCTTGGCAGTAGTCTGCAAGGCTTTGTCTCAACTGCTTTGAAAGTTGGATCATCTGGGGCATTGTTTCAGGGGGTCTGGCTTGATCAAACCACATAAGTCTGGAAAGAATCCATAGCTTTTCATTATCTGTGGAAATAAAAATAGAAATCCTTTTCCCCAGTAACTTGTCCTTAAGCTTAAATTTTGGAGTCAAAGCATCTTTAAAATATATAAATTGAATTAATCCAGCAGCATTTCTTTTATCAGTAGTTTTTTTCTCAGCAATCAAATAATTTAAAGACAACAGAAGTGCGTATTGTATCCAAACTTTCTCTGTGTTTTCCATCTTTACGTGGCTTTTTTATTATTCTATTTATTCTACTTCTATTTTTACATATTTTGAGACAGGGATTCTCTTTGTAACTTTTATCTGTCCTGGAATTCACTGCATACCAGGTTTACTTTGAAATCACAGAGATTTGTTTGCCTCTGTTTCCCGAGTGCTGGGATCAATGGCGTGTGCCAACATAGCCATCCATTTAATTCCTTTTTTCTTTGTTAAACCATTGTATCCTGTTTCTTTTTGTCTCCCAAGCCAGTGTATTTTTTTAAAACACAGTGTAAACCTTTATTGCAGCTCTTGTACACACCAATGAATTGTTAGCAGAGCTCTTTAAAAGCAAGGCGGCTTTTTTGCCGCTTATGCTAATTTTGGAAACCTCCCTTAAAGGAGCTGCGCAATTTTCTGTCTACAGCAAAACAAATCCAACCGAGAAAATGCTGCTACTAAGAAGTCTTGCTAGTCTCTGTTCCCTTGTTTCTAAAAATTATTTTTTAAGCTTTTGTTAAGTTTTAAGTGAACGTTCTCAATCCCACTTCTGACACCATTATGTTATGGCAGGTTTGGCGCCAATCTGTAGCGTGTATGTTTCTGCCAGCCTGCCAGTCTGGGCCCTCAGCTGCAGCAGCCCCAAATAACACTCAGAGACTCTGTATTTGATACAATCCTGTTGGCCAATTACTATTATTGTTTATGGGCTAGCTCTGTCTTAATTATTAACCCATTTCTACTTATCTAAGTATTTCCACGTGGTCGTCTTATCCCGGAGCCGCGGCAGGCGTCCTGCTTCTTCCCTGGGCTACATCTCGTCTCCTCCCTACTACTTCCTCTTTCCTCCTCCTGGTCTCCTAGCCCCGCCTATCTTGTTTCCTATTGGCCACAGGACTTTATTAACCAGTATGAGAAACATATATACAGAATAACATCTCCCATCAGATTTCCATCTGATTTATAACATTTAATTAAACACAACTGAAAGAAGGTACCAAAGGTAAACTCACTGTGTGCTGGAAACTCATGAGAAATTAATACCTTAATTAATAATTTTAATTCTCCATGACGAAGACATCCTCCTTCAAAAAGTTATTCCACAGAAAGCACTCAGTGAGGTAAGATACCCATGATTTGGGAAATGATATCACCTGAAAGGTTAATCACAATAGGTTTGCTCAGAACCTAATTTGGACAATTATTTCATATGTATGCTGCCTTTCAAGTTTGTAAAAGACAATTATTTGTAAAACAAAACATTCAAAGAAAACACTACATCTAAGCTGCTATGTTTTTCTTGGGCTCTTGCTTGATCATATTGAATCCACACTTGGTTTGCCAATAACTTGTTATGATCACAGAGCTGGTCATAATTTAAATAATGTCCACGTTCTAAACTATGTCACTCACTTGTGACACCCACTACATATCCTAATTTCCTCCACACTAAGGAAACTAACATATTTGAGTAATAATTATTTTTATTTCTCTTACACTACCGCTACCATTAATGGCTGGGTACAACAATCATGCAAAGGAAAACATCACTATATCAATATAATTGAATGGTAAACACTATGATATAAATTATGCACCCCAGATGTCATTCATGCCAAATTCAGTCAAGAACCCCCATGTTCCTGTGACTTATCCAGCATCATTTTACTCAAATCAAAACAAAGCACTAATCCTTGTCATTCTGCTCTGATTTCTCTTCTACACCAGCCTACAGACTTAAATTGTCCCAAACTTTACTATACACAATCTTCCCAGCCAATAGTGTCATCTGCTATCACAGAAAAATAGGGAGATCTGCTGACAAGAGAAGATGTCTCTGCTATGTTGTATGTGCCTGCAAGGATGACACGACTCCGGGTAGATCTACTTCATGCAGTTTTAATCAGGATCCTTTAAACACATTTCTTCTGGCCTGCAAGAGAGAGAGAGAGAGAGAGAGAGAGAGAGAGAGAGAGAGAGAGAGAGAGAGAGAGAGAGTGAGGGGACCCCTGCACAGGCTTAAATACCCTTGCGATAACCATCCCCAGTGAGCCACATGGACCCTGCAGATAGGTTACTCTAATGCAGAAGCAGACAGGCTGAACAGACTTAACCAATTAAGGGCTTGTTTACACCAGAGAGTCTTCACCAGCAGTAAGGTGTAAGGTGGAAGCCAGCACCACTTTAAGGCGTTGCACTATGCGGCTCTCTACAGTTCCCCCTTTTTGTTTTAATAATGCAACAGGCAAGGGTAGTGGTCTGGTCTCCAGTAAAGCAGTGGACATTGTAATGACCCTGAATCCTGGTAGTCAGCAAAGTCAGTGCCACACCCGTCCGGCATCTTTTTCCTGGAGGTGGGGCCTCAGACACCAACCCACATGCAACAAGACTTGCCCTTCTTGGAGTTGCTCACTTCCAGAGCTAACTCGGAGTGCAGTGCTAAGTCATACAACCTGAGCGTGAAGGATCAATACTTGTTTATGACTGTGAGCCATGCTTGGGGAGACTGTCCTGCCTCAATGGCTGTAAAAGCCTGGACAACCATAGCTGCATACTGCTTTCTGAGCAAACCTCATCTTGCAAAGGCACCATAGGCCCACAAATGAGATAAGCAACAAGAGTACAGCCATGGCTCCCATTCCCGCCCACTCTTTCAGATGATCCATGGTAACGGGAACCACCATGACAATCCAGCAGTCAATCCTGCATCCACACATGTCGAATTCACTGCAACGATGGCCACTCGCACCTGTGCCATCAGGTCATCAAAGTCAGCAGACCATTTTCCTAAAAGATAGCTAGACAACTGTTGTGACAAATTAGCAGCATGTGTAAAGTTCTCATACTGAATGCTGGTAACACACAAGCCTGGATATTTCATTTCACATTCCAATTGGGCCAGCTGCCACAAGGTATCTATTTGCTCCTGCACCAGATCAATTCTTTGGTTTACAATCATTAAACCTCCTTTTAGTTGAGCACCAATTGTGGATTGAGTATCCAAGGCAGTAGCCACATTCTTGGACAACTCATTTAGCTTAGAGACTGTTTGCACCAATGTACTCATAGCCACAGCAGCCATGACTGAAACCACAACTGCAAAAGAGATAGCTGCAACTATGGCTGCTGTAATGCCAAAATTTCTCTCTGTAGCCTTTACCAAACAGGCCACAAAGTCTAAAAATGGTTTTATGGGGCCTTGCAGTATCTTAGTGAGGTTACCATTCACCTC
The DNA here is from genome assembly GCA_030556225.1 of Cricetiscus sungorus. NCBI lineage: Eukaryota > Metazoa > Chordata > Mammalia > Rodentia > Cricetidae > Cricetiscus > Cricetiscus sungorus. The sequence goes on from JANBXA010000424.1 coordinate 620,074, forward strand.
TATCTTATTTAGTAATGACATCCATGCTTTTATGGCAATCTGATTTACTTGTTCAAGACTTAAGTCATTTTGTAAGGCTTTCCAGACCTCAGGGCAAAAGAAGTGCTCTATATCTGGGCCCCGCCCTTCCTCACTCTGATAAGGAGAAGGCACCAAAGGCATTGTTCCAGGAGGGTCCCTCCCCCTCCCCACATTGCCATTTCTCCTCTCCTTCCCCTTCTGCCCCTTAGGGGATTGTTTCTGAACTCCTTTTATGAGGGCTTGCAATTCTTCCTCAGCCCAGCATGCTACCTTGATGTCTTCCAAAACTGCAAACCAAGGTGCAATGGCATTGCATTCTCTCAGGAATCTTTCTAGTGTGCTTTTCTTTATTTTAAATTTCTTTGACAAAAGTAGCTCCTGAAAAGCCAGAAAAATTGGATGAGACTGAGAAGTCCCCATCTTAAAAATTTTACTTTTGGTTTGTTACAACCTCTCTCTCAATGCCTGAGACTTTATTGCTGCTTTTTTTCAGCAGTCTTTAACTCGGTCCCAACTTACCTGGGACTTTATAGCTCCTTACTGGAGACCTCATTGCCTCTTTACCGAGGGACTTAAATTTGGTCCCAACTTACCTTGGGAACTTTCCAGCGCTGCCCTGATTGCAAGAAGTTCTGATCTGAAAAATTCCTGGTATGGGCCACCATCTGTACGCGCCTGCCCTCGCCAGCAAGGAAGACGTGATTCCGGGTAGATCTTCTTCATGCAGTTTTAATCAGGATCCTTTAAACATGTTGCTTCTGGCCCACAGGGAGAGAGTGAAAGAGTGAGGGGACCCCTGCACAGGCTTAAATACCCTTGAGCTAACCTACCCCAATGAGCCACATGGACCCTGCAGTTAGGCTACTCTAATGCGGAAGCAGACAGGCTGAACAGACTTAACCAATTAAGGGCTTATTTCTACCAGAGAGTCTTCACCAGCGGAAAGGTGTAAGGTGGAAGCCAGCACCACTTTAAGGCGTGGCACTACGAGACTCTCTACACTATGTGAGTCATGGATTATAACCTGTGTTAACATGAGTTTATTATGAGGATCGTGTCTATTCATGGCCTCCACTATAATACAGATGTGTTTATTTGTGCTAATACTTGCTTGCTTAGGGCTAGTAATTGATGTGGTTTTCCTACATTAACTAATCACATGACTCATATTCAAACTTTATATTGTTTTTTCTTCCTCCACATGGAACAATCAAATAATGGAATGTAGCTAGTTAATAATGGAATGTAAGCATGAGATTGCTTACACCAGCCTACTCATACATATTATTTAGCCATTATGCTCTCTATTGCTCCCCATGCGACTATTTACTCTCTTTCAGAAGTATATTGGCTTGATATTGAATATGATGGGTGAATGATTTTACAAATATGTGATTCATCTATGACACATATCTTCAGCTCTCTTAATTGAATGATTTGAAAATGAAAAAAGAAAATCATGAACAAAGAAAACGAAATAAAATTGCAAATCTTAAAGACATATATAAGAATAAATGAGAGAAAATTTGTGCATAAGTATGGAAAATGTTTTAGAATGCAGAAAGATATAAATAAGAATTAAGAAAGTAAAGACAAAGGGCAACAAGAACAGATAACATTTTTTAAAAAAAAATATATATGTATATCAGTAATTTATGTTACATAAATTTAAACTTCTAAGAATATATATATATATGTGTGTGTGTGTGTATTTACATATTTGTAACATTAATGATGAAAGAGGCTATGAATGTACAAGTAAAGCAAATAAAGGAATGGACAGTATTATGGAGATATTTTGGGTACATATTTCATTGCAGTACTATTTTATATAAAAACATAACAAATAAATCTTATCATTTTGAAAAGTATTTCTAGGGACTTCGGCATCCCTCACCTTCTTGTAGGTGTTTTTATATTGTGCAGGCCTCTTGCTGCCCCAGTATAAATACTAGAATATCAATTGTCAAATATTTAAGTTTCTGTTTAAACTATAAAATTCATGTTTACACTGTGGAATTCAATAACAACAACAACAACAACAAAATCTATAAATAGCCTACAAATTCATGGACATTGAACAGTATGTAAGTACTGTATTCCTAGGGCAAGGAAGAAATAAAAAAAAGTTAATGACTTTCTAAAATTCATTGAAAATGAAAAAACACTTTACTTAAAATTATTGGACACTTTGAAGCATTGCTGACAGGAAAGTTCATAGCAATAAATGACTACATGAATTAACTGGAAAATATTCACATTAGAGAATTAATAACACACCGAAGTTTCTATAACAAAAAGAAGCAAACTTTCCCAGAGAAGTAGTCTCCAGAAAATAATCAAATTGAGGGCAGAAATCAATAAAGTAGAAGCAAAGAAAACAATAGTATGAGTCAATAAAACAATGAGTTTGTTCTTTGAGAAAATCAACAGGATAGACATTCATCCAAAGTAGCAAAAAGGCAGAGAGAAAACATGACATTTAACTAAATAAGAAATGAAAAGGCAGACATAAGAATGGATATTAATGAAATGAGGAGAATGTTCAAGTCATACGTCGAAATTCAAACATTTATGATTAATTATAATTTTGTATAGATATGACTTATGAAAATTAAATCAAGGACAAGCAATGTAATAGACCTACAAAACAAAATGAAATAGGTGTAATCATCTAAAGACTCCTACTCAAACAAACAAACAAACAAACAGAAACAAAAAACCCAGGGACAGATTGTTTTAGTGCTGAATTTTACAAGAAATTCAAAGAGGAGCTCATGCCAGTACTCCTCAAATTGTTCCACACAAGAGAAGCAGAAAGGTCATTGTAAAACTGTATTTATGAGAGTAAAATCACCTGTGTATCCAAACCACAAAGACACAACAAAGAAAGAGAACTACAGACCAATATTCCACAAGTACATTGATGGAAAAATACTCAATAAAATATTGTCAAATCGAACCCAAGAACACATCACAAAAATCATCTAGCATGATCAAGTAGCATTTACACCAGGGATGTAGGGATATAGTTCAACATAGAAAAATTAATCAGTGGAATCCACCATATAAACAAACTGACTAAGAAAAAAAAAAACACATGATCATTTCATAAAACATTGAAAAATGCTTTGAAAAAAATCCAACACTCCTTCCTGATAAAGGTCATGGAGAGATCATGGATAACAGGAACTTACCTAACCTTAAAAAAGCAATATACAGCAAACCAACAGCCAATATCAAACTAAACAGAGAGAAACTCGGGGTGATTCCTATAAAACGAAGAACAACACATGGCTTACAATTCGCTCCATTTTTTCTTCAATATGGTGCTTAAAGTTCTAGCTAGAGCAGTAAGACAATAAAAGGAGAAAAATGGGATATAACTTCGAAGAGAAAAAGTCAAGTTTCACTATTTACAGAGGACATGACAGTTTCCACAACTTAACTGAGATATTCTACAAGGAAATTCCTACAATTGAGATTAACTTCTAAAAATCAGTAACCCTTCTATATATTGAGGATAAATGGGCTGAGAAATAAATCAGAGCAACATCCCTATTATTATAGCGACAAACAGCATAAAATACAGTGGGGTAACTCTAACAAAACAAGTGAAAAACCTCTCTAACAAGAATTTGGAGGCTTCAAAGAAGAAATTAAAAAGATACCAGAAAATGGAAGTATTTCCCATGCTCTTGGATAGGTAACATCAACATAGTAGAAATGGCAATCTTGCTAAAAGCAATCTACAATTTCAATGCAATCACATGTAAAATCCTGGCACAAATTTTCACATATCTTGAAAGACTAATACTGAACATTGTCTATAAAACCAAAAAATGCAGGATAGGAAAAACAACTGTTTACAACAAAGGAACTTCCAGATGCATCACCATCCCTGACTTCAAGATATATTATTAAAAATATTAAACAGAAAACTTCTTGGTACTAACACAAAAATAGACAGGTAGACAAACAGAATCAAATGGTAAAACAACATATTAGCCCACAATTCTATGAACACCTTATTTTTGACAAAAACGGTAAATTATCCAATGAAAAAAGTGTATTCCGTAAATAATGCTGGCATAACTTGGTATTGACATGTAGAAAATTGCAGATATATCCATATCTATTGCCATGCACAAAATATAAGTTCAAATGGACCAATGATCTCAAGATAATCCAAGCCTCACTAAACTTCTTAGAATAGAAAATGAAAGGTACCCTTGCATGAAATGATATAAGACACTGCTTCCTGCACATAAAACGAGTAACACACACAATGAGGTCAACAATTAATATAGGGGACCTCCTGAAACAGAGTTGCTTCTGCATGGTAAAGTACACAGCAAGCAAAACAAAATGGTAGCTCACAGAATGGGAAAAAATATTCACCAACTCCAAATCTACAGAGGCCTGACAAAAACTCAAGATACTAGTCACCAAAAGACCAAATATTTCAAATAGAAGTGGGATAGAGTAGTAAAAAGAGTATTCTACAAAAGTAATCTAAAATAGTTGAAAGACAAGATAGTGCTCAACAACCTCACACATGTATATTGGAAAACATTAACACCTCACTCTCAATGCAAGAAAGGAACACCAGTCAGAAGCTGAATAAAGAAGCAAAAGAACTAACAGAAGATATGTCTCAATTGAGTTTCACAGACATCTATAGAACATTCCATTAAAACACAAAAGAATATAACTTCTTCTCTGATCCACATGTGTGTTAGAGACAATGATGCATTTATCAAAGGTGAGGTGGAGACAATGCAGCATTTCTCACAGGGTAGGTAGAACAGTGATGTAATTCCAACAGGTGAGGTAGAGAAAATGATGCATTTCCCACAGGTGAGGAAGAGGCCATGATTCATTTCACCCAACTGAAATGCCGACAATGATACATTTCCCATAGGTTAGGTAGAGACAATGATATATTTCCCACAGGTGAGGTGGAGACAATGAAGCATTTCCCAAAGGTGAGGTAGAGACAATGATGAATTTCCCAGAGGTGAAGTAGTGACAATGATGCATTTCACATAGGTGGGGTAGAGACAATGATGAATTTTCCACAGGAAATGTAGAAGCAAGGATGACTTTCCCACAGGTGAAGTGGAAAAATTGACACATTTCTCAAAGGTGAGGTAGAGACAATGATTCATTTTCCATAGGTGAGGTTGAGACAAGGATGCATTTCCCACAGTGAGGTGGAGACAATGAAGCATTTCCCAAAGTGAGGTAGAAATAATGATGCATTTCCCACAGGAGAGGCAGAAGAGTGATACAATTCCAACAGGTGAGGCAGAGGCAATTATTTATTTCAAACACTGGATGTAGAGTCAATTATGCATTTCCCACTGGAGAGGTAGAACAGTGATGCATTTCACACATGTGAAGTGCAGACAATGATGAATTTCCAAGAGGTTAGGTAGAGATAATGAAGCATTTCCCAACGGTGAGGTAGAAACAATGATGTATTTCCCACAGATGAGCTGGAGACAATGATGCATTTTCCATAGGTGAAGACGAGACAATGATTTATTTCCCACAGAAGAGGCAGAAGGTGTCTCCGAAAGGTGAAGTACAGACTACGATGGATTTTGTAGATGTTAGGTAGAGAGAATGATGCATTTCCCACAGGTGAGGTGCAGACAATGAAGCATTTCCCACAGGTGTGGTAGAACAGTGATACAATTCCAACAGATGAGGTAAAGGCAATTATGCATTTCCCACAGGTAAGATAGAAACATTGATGCATTTCCTACAGGTGAGGTAGAGACAATGCTGCATTTCCCACAGGTGAGGAAGAGAACATGATGCATTTCCCCCTGGTGAAATGCAGACAATGATGAATTTCCCATAGGTTAGGTGGAGACAATGATATATTTCCCAGAGGTGAGGTAGAAACAATGATACATTTCCCAAACTTGAGGTAGAAAAAATGATGCATCTCCCACGTGTTATGTAGTGACAATGATGCATTTCCCACAGGTGAGGTAGAGACAGTGATGCATTTTCCACAGAAAATGTGGAAGCAAGATGTATTTCCCACAGGTGATGTGGAAACATTGACGCATTACTCACTGGTGAGGTTGAGACATTGACGATTTCTCACAGGTGAGCTGGAGACAATGAAGCATTTCCCACAACTGAGGTTGAGACAATGATGCATTTGCCACAGATGAGGTGGAGACAGTGATGCATTTCCCATAAGCGAGGTAGAGACAAAGATGCATTTCACACAGGTAAGGTGCAGAGAAGGATAAATTTTCCTCAGGTGACACAATGAAAGTGATGCCTTTCCCACAGGGGATGTGGAGACAATAATGCATTTCCCACAGAAGAAGTAAAGCAGTGATGAATTTCCATCAGGTGAATTGCAGTCTATGATAAATTTTGTAGAGGTTAGGTAGAGTGAATGATGCATTTCCCACAGGTGAGGTAGAAAAGTGATGCAATTCCAAAAGGTGAGGCAAAGACAAAGATGCATTTCCCACAGGTGAGGTAGAGACAATGCTGCATTTCATACAGGTGAGGTAGAAACAATGATGAATTTCTATGATGTTAGGAGAGATAATGATGCATTTTCCACAGTTGAGGTAGAGACATTAATTCATTTCACACAGGTGAATTAGAGGCAATGATGCATTTTCCACAGGTGAGGTAGAGACAATAGTGCATTTCCCACAGGTGAGGTAGAACTGTGATGAATTTCCCACAGGTTATTTAGAGACAATGATGCATTTCCCACAGGTTAGGTAGAGACAATGATACATATCCCAAACTTTAGGTAGAGAAAATGATGCATTTCACACAGGTGAGGTACAGATAATGATGATTTTCCACAGGTGAGGTGGAGAAATTGTTGCATTTACCACATGCTGCGTAGAGAAAATGCTGTATATCCCAAAGGTGAGGAAGAGACCATGAGGGGCCTTCATCCAGTTGAAGGGCAGAAAATGAAAATATCTCCGATGCTCTTGGATAGGTAGGATAAACAGTAAAAATTGGTATTCTTGCCAAAAGCAACCTACAGATGCAGTGCAATCCCCACTAAAATCCCAGCAAAATCCCAGCAAAATCCTTCACTGACCTTGAAAGGATCATACTCAACTTTCTATGGAAAAACAAAAGACACAGGATAGCAAATAAAAAACCCTGTACAACATCAAAAATTCTGGAGTTATCACCACCTTTGATTTTAAGCGGTACAACAGAGCTATATTACTGAAAACAGCCTGGTATGGGCCCAAATATAGACAAGTAGACCAAACTAATTGAATCAAAAAAACATGATATTAACCCACACACCTAAAAACACCAGGTTTTTGACAAAACTGCTAAAGTATACAATAGGAGGAGGAAAGCATCTTTAGCAAATGGTGCTCTCACAACTTGATGATGGTATGTAGAAGACAGAAGATAAACACATCTATCCCCATGCACAAAATCCAAGTTCAAATGAATCAAAAACCTCAACATTCATCCAGCCACACTGAGCCTCCTAGAAAAGAATGTGTGAGGTACCCTTAAATAAATTGCTACAGGAGACTGCTTTCAGAATATAATACCAGTAGCACAGACCCCAAGATCAACAATAAATAAATGAGCACTCCTCAAACCAAGTAGCTTCTCTAAGGCAAAGGACACAGTTGACAAGACCAAATGGCAGCCTACAACATGGGAAAAGATCGTTACCAATCCTACATCTGACAGAGAGCTGATCTTTAAAATATACAAAGAACTCAAGAAACTTCCCAAAACAACAAATAACTCTATTAAAATGGCAAACAGAACTGAAGAGAAAATTCTCAAGAGAAGAAATAAAAAATGCTGAAATATAATTAAATTGTTCACCATTCTTAGCTATCAGGGAAATGCAAATCAAAACAACTTTGAGATGCCATCTTATTCCAGCCAGAATGGCTAAAATTAGAAATACCAATGACAACTGATGCTGGAGAGGGTGTGGAGAAAGGGGAATACTCCTGCACTGCTGGTGGGAGTGCAAACTTGTACAGTTCTTTGATATCAGTATGGTGATTCCTCAGTAAATTCACCCAGCAATCCTCTTATTAGACACATTCAAAAATGATCTACATCCATAGAACGATGGCATATGCTTAAATATCTTTGTAGTTGCATTATTTGAAATACCAAGTACCAGGAAGAAACTTAGATGTCCTTCAACTGAAGATTGGATGAAGAAGATGTGACACATTTACACAATGAAATACTACTCTGTGGAGGAGGTGTGGAATCTTGGAATTTGCAGAAAAATGGATGAACTTGAAGAAACCCTCCTGAATGTGGTAACCCAGTCACAAAAAGAGGAACACGGTATGTATTCACTTGTATATGGATTTTAGACATAGAGCAAAGGATCACCAGCCTGTAATTCATACCACCAGAGAAACTAGGATACAAAGAGGAGTCTAAGTTATTCATACAAGTTCCCTCATAGAAGAGAAAAGGAACTTGATCTTCTGAGCATATTGGGAATGGTGGGGCAGTGAGTGGAGGGAGAGCTAGGAAAAAGACAAGAGGAAAGAAGGAAAGGATAGCACATTGGACTAGCAAGATTGAGTCAGGGGAGGAGTAGATGAGAGAGAGAGAGAGAGGAGAGAGAGAGAGAGAGGAGAGAGAGAGAGAGGTACAGAGAGAGAGACAGAGACAGAGAGACAGACAGAGAGAGACAGAGACAGAGAGACAGAGATAGAGATACCATACAAGAGGGAGTCATTATATGTTTGAAGAGAAAAAATGACTCTAGAGAAATGTCCAGAGACCTACAAGGCCGATCCCAACTAACAATTTGAGCAAGAATGAAAAGGCTACCATAAATACCCTTCCCTGATAATGAGTTTGATGACTAACTTATGACTAACTTATCCACAATTACAGAGCCCTCATCTAGTAGCTGATGGAAGCAGAAGCATACACCCGAAGCTAAACACTGAGATAAACTGGAATACAGATGCAGAGAGGGAATACCTGACCAGGCTACAGAAGCCCACATAGACAGCTGAGTTGAACAAGGAGAAGGTAATGGGCCCCCAGACTAATATCTGTGTATGCAGCAATAGATCAACTCAGATCCTGCAAATATGGGTCTCAGTCAGAAGGCCTGGGCAGTCTAAGGGTCCTCTGACAGTGGAAGTAGTGTGTACACCTGGTGCACAAAAGGATTTTGGGAACACATTCCCAATGTTGGAATACTCCCTTAATGTAGATGCAGAAGGGATGTCCTAGTTCCTACTACAGATGACTTTACGGAGTTAGTTGTGCCCTCCTAGAGGCATTACCCTACATGCAGTGCACGTGATGGGAATTGGAATGGAGGGAGATTTGTTGCATGGGATGGTGGGAAAGAGGAAGGGATGAAGGAATGGAGAGAGAAGGAGCTGTGATCGATAGGTAAAATAATAATAATAAAAAGTGTCTGGATACTGGTGACAGATATAAAACACAAAATTAATTTTCATGCTCAGATCATTTCTCTGATAAAAAGATGATGTTTAATAAATCTTTGAGCAATGCGAATGATAGATGTGAATACAGCTTTTTCAGTTTAAAAAATTGACTTTAAAATAAAAAATACCAATTAATCAAAAAATGTGGTAATAATGCATACTCAACTCCTCAAGATGGAAATTGACTTTACTCTTCATGGAATAGAGGATGATTTATTTAAATTATTATACAAATATTTAAATGATCTTGAATACTAACCCCTATCATCAATTTGAATAACTTAATTATAAAATTAGGTAATCTGGCATACTTACCCCACAAGGTGGCTCCAAACTTCAGGTATTGTGGAAGACATAATCATTGTTTTATTAGACTATAAAATCAATCAACCAGTTGGTATCACATCAGCTACTTCCCCAAGGTGGCTCCAAACCATACTCATGACCGATGTTGTCATCATTGTTTTAAATAAGTTAATTACTTAAATAAATATTAAAACGTCTTGCATACTTGACTTCCACAATGTGGTAGAATAATCCACCGATTATCAATTATTTAATGTCCTATTTTTATAAATAAATAATTACATAATCCGTGGATAAGACAGGCTACTATACAAGACACCCACAAGTTGTCTTACTTGGCTCCCACAAGATTGTGCCAAACTAAAGGCATGATGGATTAATCAAAGATTTGAGTGAGAGATTAAAGGTCATTGTGTATCCAGGGTTTAAGAAAATATCAGACAGTTTATGTTGAGCAGCTGCCTCATTAGAGATGAATTGCTATCCAATTACTCCTCAGTGTAGGCAAACAAATGTATTAACATATTCCTGAAGGAAGCTAACTATAGAAAACTCACCCTTTGTTGGATAATTGTATTTTTATCTTCTTCATCCATTGTTTTACATCTTAAGGGAGATGACATTCTTCAACAAAAGTCTGTTTTTCCAGAGATTATAATTCCTGATATTAGGTAATCTTGAATTGGGTCATATTAATAGCTGTAGCCCAACTTCCAAGGTTTGGCTATGACTTGGTTAGGAAAATCAATTTCCACATGTGCTGTTATTAAAACTTTTATGAGATACTTGTATTGAGAGACTAAACTATTCAATATAAGTTGCTCTCTGGTTCTTGGCCCATGATACCAGAATATAGAATTCCAGCAGGGTTGTCAGGCAACATTTATGATCCAAGATTCTGTAGCTTTCCAGTACACCTCTCATTGCTAAATCACTTCTACTAATGTACTAACCTTATAGTTCATCGATTTTCTCCCAAAAATGCAAGGCTCTGTTTAGAGTTATACTTATTTTCATGTCTATCAAACAACTACATGCCAATAGTGATATACACATGGAAATGAAAGCATCTTTATGCCATTCAAATACATTTATGAGTATCTAACCATATATCCTGTGTTCCATTATTTTTTTATTTCCAGAATAGACACAATAACATTAATGGCCATTAACTTAGTACTTTTCTATTTACTGAAGTAAAAATAAGCTTTTTTATATTCTCTTAACTTTAGAACAGCTTGACCACATGGTATAGTTGCAAATATGGGCAAAAGTGGGTGAGTGAATAATTGTAGAAATGCACAAAAGCACAAAGAGATGTAAATTCACACACAAACACATTGGTCACAACAATATCAATCATGCTAAGAAACAGCCATGCAAACAGAGCTTACATGCAACAAGAACATATAGCTTACTCTGCACTCCTGAAAAATTAGTGTAAAAATTCAGGAGGGCTTCCTAAAGACACCTTTGCCCACAGACATCACTAAGAATTCTAGAGAATAAGGCATTCATATTCTCAAGAAATTGGGTGGATGTATTTGTTTTTGGTGATTTGATGAGCTGTGGATGTTTGTCATAATTTAGAAGAAATATAATATAAAAAGGAATTTTACCCTCAATATTTTACATTGATATGAGCTTTGGTACATTGATACAAATGTAAAGTTATTTTCATTGTAATGTATATATTTTTTTCACTCTTGTTTTAGGCATTGCACTTATGCAGTGTATTTAAAAATGAATGTATAATTAAGAATTACAGGTTACAAGTTAGCCATCTATAATTATTAAACATATAGTCATATTAGGTATGTTTTCAAGGTTACACAAATATATGTGGATAGACTGATGATCATCAAACATGTTGAAGACCTATAGAATATGGCATTCAGGATATTTAATAACCTGAGACTTCTCATGACACTGACAAATGTCTGCTATAGGCAGCACAAGTTACTTCATAGAAGTATGATGGGCATGGATTTACCTCCATATGGAGGTTGCTTTCAATGTGTCAAAACATCATTTTGGAAAGAAACGTAATAAATAGTATCATTTATTAAAATCAATCATTGCATAATATGTTGTTACACTCATTTGGAGTCAAGGTGGCTAGCCATCTAGCCATCTGATTATTTCATTTTTCAAATATGTCTTTATCTACTCGAGGAGGAGTGGAGTCTGTTTCTACCTTGTTGGAGTTAGGTGTGGCATGACCTTTCATTTTTTAGTTATTTATATCATTTTGGTAGCTCACTGGGCTTGAATTATGAGACATTATTCATTATTTTTATAGTTAAAATCTATGATTAAATAATCAACGATCTCTTGAGTTTTGCCCTATCATGTAAGAGTCAAATGTAAAACACCATCAAATTATTTATTTATTTAATTAATTATTAAAATATATTATTCTTTAATAAGTGATTATGGAATTGGAGCTACCTTTTGGTTGATGATGTGGCATCATCTCATTACATGTTTATATATTCATTTAATTGATCATTATATCAGCCATGATACATCTACTTTAGTGCCACCTTGTGGGAGCTAATGTGAAAGGCCCACTATTTATTTATTTATTTATTCATTCATTCATTCATTTGTATAAATCAATCAGTATTTAGGAAGAGTACAGTCTGTTTCCAGCATGGGGAAGTATTCAACACTATGAAATTATTCAATTATTAAATACATATATAATAATCTTTTAAATAGATGATATCATCCTTCATGACCAGAGTTTGGTCAATCCTCCCTGGGCGTTAATTGTGAGACATTATTTAGTTATCTCAGTATTACTTCATTGACAATCACTGAAGATTGTTGACATCTTATGCGAGTTAAGTATTCAAGACCATCCAATTATTTACTTATTGATTACTTAAATGATGATGGTGTCATCGATTAGGGCTTTGACTGCTGTGTATTGTTTACAACAGATGCTTGTTGCCAGAAGCAGCGCCCACAGTACAAAGGACACTGGGAGATCAGGTATTCACAGATTACATAGTCATGTATTTTAATAAATAATTGATTGCATAATTTAAAAAACTGGACAGGTTTACATTATGCATTCCCAGAAGGATTCATCAGACCTGACCCACAGTCATCACTGATTTTAAAAATTCAATACTTTAGTAATCTGATGGTCAGAGTATGTTGTCTAATAATTATTTAGTCATTTAATTGATCATTACATCAGCCAGCCATTATACTAGAGTTTGGTGCACACATGTTCCCCTCATGGCTTTTATTTTTTTAAAAATGCTATTCCTAGAAATTTCTTTTCAAAAGTTTCTCTCCAAAAGCTCTCTCTGGAAATATTCTCAATAAAAGCTCTTGTTTAATGTTCTCATCATAAGTTCATTTTGATTCTATGAGTTTTCTATTGCATGTACTAACACAGACACAGTTAGAAATTCTCTGGCAGTAGAAAATGATGCCTGACATGCATATCTCTTAGAGTCAGGAAAACAGATAAGGTCTCAACAAATTTTGGATGTCTGATATCTCAGAGGAGACATGCCTTGTCATAAATCTAATGTTTTTAATTCCTAAGTACAGAGATTTACTTCTTAGGGGAGGAAATCCACCAACAATATTCTTTGGACAGATTTGTACACACTGTATTTTGTGGTATTACTTATCTTTTATGAATAGTATTGCCAGCTGAAAACAAATGTTAATGGATTTATTTCCATGGCATAATTAGTGGAACTCTAACCTATACTAATAGAGAAGGACTTTCATGACACTAGTTTTAGATAATAAAATATCCAAAGATAAACCTGCATTTTAGTTCCTCCCTTCTTGTGTGTCTAAAGATACAGCCAAAGAAAATTCCACTGTCTGTAAAGAAACAATTATGATCTTATCTCAAATTCACAATCAAATAATCCCAACCATGCTAAAATTATCTCCAGCACTCATGACTCCACATTACATTCTCATTTTCTTTTTCCTAAAGAAAAAACCTATATGTTGATTGTGACTGTATTCATTTCTCCTTCTCCATATCTAAATGCTACATCTGCAATAGCTAACATACAATTGTAGGCATCACCATAACATTCCAGAAGATTGATGAGCCCTTGAGTCTATTGCAGATACTGCAGTTATCATGTTATGAGAATGAAGACAGCATTGTGCCTATGAATTATGCAAAGAATTGCCACTCACATGAAAATATGCTATCTTTTTCTCAAAGTTTAAGGGGAGCTTGAACACAAGATAGAAGTAATGAATAAAAAAGGTAACTGAACATTAACCAAATACACTTACTCAGACTTGTACAGAGAGACAAACATAGACATCCACAAACACAAACTTACAATGACAAGCACAACTTACACAGATGGTCACATAGATTCCAAACCACAGCAAACAAAAGCCAATAGTTTTCTCTTAATAGCAGACAAGTAAGCATCTACATCCTAAGAAATGCCTCTATAAAGGAAACTTCATTATTATTTAGGTGCATGTTGATATCTTTGGGAAATTCACACATGTTTATTATCTAATGTCATCCTCTTCTCCCTCAGTGCCAAGCAGAATCCAGGGAGGTACTTTGTGGCTGTCAACTGATATCCATGATGTCCTCATTCTGTGAGTTCACACAAGGAGGTAGCTATGTATCAACAATCTCCACATGGTTTTCAGACAAAGGGATTTTATGCTCAAAAACAAGTATAGTTACCTATCTAGACAAAAATAGATTGTACTCATCAGTAGTACCTGGATTATAACCTGTGTTTACTTGGAGAGGAGTTGTAAAAGCAGCACTTTATCATTTCAAAAAACAAATCTCTCTGTGATGCCTTATGTATATTTTAAACATTGTTTCTCATCTTGTATAAAACATAGAATGTGAGCTCCCTTGAAATTCTATGGTGTTTCTGAAGCCAACATCTATGAAAGAAAAACAATTATGACACATCCTAATAATTATTTCCTTTGTGATCAATATGGCATGTTCTCAAAAAAGACTGCCTTGCTTTGCAAAAAGATGTCTATAAGGCTATCTCATCTTTGACAATGAAAGTTCTACAAGGTTTTTTTTTTAACAAGATGGGATGGAACACATAACAAATTTTCTTATCAAGATAAAAGGCTCCCACTACTCTGCTATAATTATGTGGATATAAATTGTTTGCAGAAACATTGTCTAAATCCTCCTCAATATTCTCTCTAATAATTTTTCCCCATAAGCTCTTTCTAATAGTGCTCAGGCTCAAGACTCCTGTGGTCATCGACAATGTAATGAGAGATTTTATAATTATGTAATTAAATAATTTGAACCACATGAGTGGTTCAAACTCCAGTGATCATTAATTATTTAATCATGGATTTGAATGACAAAATAAGTAAATAAATAATGCCATGACACCTTGTAATTAACACCAGCAAAATGGAGCCAGACTCCATTGTTCCTCGAATAGATCATAGATTTGAGTAATTACCTAATCAGATGGTGAGATGATCTGGCATCCTTGACACTCAAAAGGTGGATACAAACTTCAGTGATCACAGACTGGGTAATGAATGATATAAATAATAAAATAATTAAATAATAGTATGGATTCACATCATCAATTCCCGGAATGACATGCCGGACATGACTCGTGCAGGACGCCAACAT
Organism: Cricetiscus sungorus; assembly: GCA_030556225.1. Lineage (NCBI taxonomy): Eukaryota > Metazoa > Chordata > Mammalia > Rodentia > Cricetidae > Cricetiscus > Cricetiscus sungorus. The sequence continues at coordinate 635,530 of JANBXA010000424.1, forward strand.
CAGCAACTTTAAATATTCAATAAATTAATAATGAGATGGTCAGACGATCTTTCCTAATCAACTCTGTTCAGCTAAAGTCATCGTGTGTCACCAAGCATCTGCAGTCCTCACAAGAAGCTTATCCCCTTGCAGTGGTAGCTCCATCCCTTCCTCACTACTTCCTTCCTATGAGAACAGAGAATTACAGAGAATTACAGAACATTACAGAAAATTCCAGAGAATTCCAGGAATTTCCTGAAAATCCAGAGGATTCCAGAGGACACAGACTGTTGTGAGCACTCTCTCCATCTCCTCCTCACTTTCTTCCTTCCTGTGAGGACAGAAAATTCCAGAAATTTCCAGAAAATTCCAGAGAAATCCAGAAAATTCTAGAAGATACAGAGTGTTGTGAGGATTCACTCCATCCCCTCCTCACTACTTTCTACATGTGAGAACAGAGAATTCCAGAGGACACATTGTCATGAGGATTCACTTCATCCCCTACTCACTACTTCCTTCCTGTCAGGACAGAAAATTGTAGAGCCTTCCAGAAAATTACAGAGAATTACAGAGAATTCTAGAATTTGCCAGAAAATTCCAGAAATTTCTAGAAAATTCCACAAAGTTCCATAAAATTCCAGAGGACACAGAGTGTTGTGAGCACTTACTCCATCCTCTCCTCACTTCCTTCAATCCTGTGAGGACAGAAAATTTCAGAGAATTCCAGAAAATTCCACAAATATATATGAATATATAAATATAAATATGAGTATATACATGATTTAATTATTTACAAGTATGAATATATGTGAACATATACATGAATATATACACAAATAAATATATGAATATATATTCATATGAATGAATATATGAACATACATGAATATAAATATGAATTAATACATCAATATATGAACATATGTATGAATATATTAATGTGTACATGAATATAAATGAATATAAATATGTAAATGTTCATTAATATACACATGATTATACACATGAACACGAACACATGCCTGAATATAAATATGATAATATAACAGAATATACATATACATATGAACATACATGAGCACATACATGAATATATAAATATGTACACGAATATGTATGAATATATGAATATATGCATGAATATAAATATAAATATATATGAAGACATTCATGATTATATATGAATATATAAAAATGAGTACATGAATATATATACACAAATATAATTATGACTATATACATAAATACATGTGAATATATAAATAAATAAGTACATGAATAACTATATAATAATAATGGGAGAGAAAGAAGAAAGGAGACTAAGCAGTGCATTTATCAAGGTCTCACTTTATTAGATAAAAAGAGGAGTTTTTAAAGCAAAGCAGGGAGGAAATGGGGAGGGATAGCAGGCAGGTAGGAAATGGGGCTGGGTAGCTTTTGTTAACTCCTGGGTTTTGGTAATTATCCCAGACAATAAACATCTGACCAAAACACATCTTCTTATCTTAGTTCCTGGCGCAAGGCCCATCTCAGTTCTGGGCACTTTGTTTATCTCAGTACATGGGATGAGTGTAAAAGACCACCTATCCAGCAGGTTCCTGTTTACCAAGATAAGGCTCAATTAGAGTTCTAAAGTATAAGCAACTCTGCAAGAGGATGTGACTGAATGCTGGCTCCCAACAATATACGTTGTTATTTCTCCAGTTATGTGTTGCTCTTTTGTCCCTGGGACAATTTGTTTTTAAATCTTTATTTTCCATCCACCCACTTAGTTATGCATATTCCTATTTTGTTACCACTCTGCCTGCCTTTATTTAACCTGTGGGCTTTTTGCTAATGATCTCTGGGCATTTCCGTAGTGACAGCTTTCTCTTTAAATCTATAATGGCTACCTCTATTATGGTATCTCTTTTCTTCTCCTCCTATATTCTTCCCCTATCTCAATCATCCTGCTGCCTCATGACAGCCTTTCTGCTGTTCTCCTCCCTTTCTCTTTCTCCTAACTCCCTCTACCCTCCGTCCATGTTCCCAGTTTGCTCAGAAGATCTTGTCCCTTTCACTTTCTAGAGAGGACCATGTATCTCTCTCTTTGGGTCCTCCCTGTTTCCTAGTTTTTATGTTGGTATGAACTGTAGGGTTTGAATATTTTGAACTATTTCTAAAATCCAATTATGAGTGATTACATATCATGTTTGTCTTTTTCTGACTGGCTTACCTCACAAAACATGGTTTCTTCTATTTCCATTCATTTCCCTGAAAATTTCAAGATTCCCTTGTGTTTTTCTGCTGAATAGTATGCCATTGTGCCATTCATCAGTTGAGGGGCATCTAGGTTGCTTCCAGGTTTTGGCTCTTACATATAGTGCTGCTATAAACATAGTTGAATAGATGTCCTTGTTGTATTAATGTATATCATTTGAATGAAAATACTGGATCTTAAAGTATACTGGTTCCCATTTTTCTGAGAAACTGACAAAGTGTTCTGCCAATTGGCTGTAAAGTTTACACTACAACCAGAAGTTTAAGAATGTGACCTTTTTTCAACACCCTCTCCAGAAATGTGACAGGCGTAAGATGGTATCTTGAAGTTGTTTTGACTTACATTTCACTAATGGCTAAGGATGGTGTCTTTCAACCATTTTATATTCCTCCCTTGAGAATTCTTTATTTAGTTCCATGCCCTAGGTTTAATTAGATGATTTGTAGTTTTGGCAACTAGCTTCTTGAATTCTTTGTATATTTTGCAATTCAGCCCTCTATCAGAAGTAGAGTTAGTGAATATCTTTCTCTATGCTCTGGTTGTGGGTTTGTCTCCTTGAATGTCTCCTTTGCCTTACAGAAGCTTCTCAGTTTATTACTTGTCAATCTCAGTTTCTGTGCTACCAGTGCTATGTCCAGAAGCAGTCTCCTTTGTCAATTTGTTCAAGGGTGTCTCCCAATTTTTCTTATTTAGGTTCAGTGTGACTGGGTTTATGTTGAGTCTTTGATCCATTTGGTTGATATTTGTGAAAACCTCTCATCCATTTTATTCCACAGCATGACATTCTTCCTTGAAGTGACAGTATATTCAGAGGAGGAACAATGTGTAGCACACTGTCTAAATAAGATGAATGAAATGTATAGATTAATAAATCCCATAAAATTACTAGGATCATTATTTTCAGTTCAATATAGAGGAAGAAAAGCATTGAAAGTTGCAAAATACACCTCAGAGTAATTTTTGTGATTAGTCAATATAGGATAGGATACCTAATAGCTAGCATTTTCCATGTATTGACACAGAATAAGACATGTCTTGAGTGGAATCCAGTCAGTATTCTCATCAGAATTGCAGGCTAACCCAGATTATAATCAATGCATGCCATAGTAGAGGCTTCTTCACTTATAGGGAGATGTGTCTAATTCTCTGTAATATCAGATAAGAACATTGTCTGAGAACCATGTGCCCAATGAAAAATGAGAAAATTAAAGGCTGATCATGGTTAGAAATCTCAGAAGGATCACATAGAAGGATTAGTGTTACCTTTTGAACTATGTGAGTAAATTTGTGCTGCATAGGGCAAAGGAACATGGGTGGTCTTTTCTACATTCTGGATACATGGATCTACAGAATATGAACTATGACAAACTGCTCATCAATTAATTACAATGGCATAGTGGCAATTGTTCTTGAACATTTGCTTTCTCAGCCATATTAATTTGTTGTGTGGTTGGAGTGATAGAAATAATTATAACACACCCAAGTTTTTTTCTTAGTATGGCATGATTAAGGTATATAATGTGTGCTATAGAAGGGTGTAGTTTGTGTCAAATATTTGGAGATATATTTGTTTGTGTCCTTTTGTGAGATACCAGGCAACACCATTTGTAATTTTCACTGCTTCTATCAAGTGCCCAAATATTTCAGCTTCTATCAAGGAGCTAAAATATTGTGAGTACTTTGGATGTTCTGGTATACTTATATATGTCCTGTACAATCTTTAATGGCTGCAAACATTGATGTGACTATTGTAATCAGGTTATGCCCAAAGCCATGCCATTATTCTTGAGGTTTCCTACACATGTTCATTACGTGTTGAGGTGGATGCTGCCAGTTGGGAGAATCAAAGGCAATTTCGTAAAGAAAGAGTTACTTTCCAAGAGTCAAAAGTAACCTATTTGCTCTGGTTTTTGTGCAGGGAATCTCTGTGAGCCTGAGTGTTTGTTAGCATTGCTGTCGTTTTTGTATTCAATGTGTTTGTTATTTGCTGTCTTTTGTATTTTTGTCTTTCTATGTGTGTGCCTTTATTTACCAGAATTAATGCTCACTTTCCTACTTTCTGTCCAAGTTTGCACCTACACCATGATATCAAGTTGTCCTAAACATAATAGGATATAGATAAATTTGTTTTAATTTTAAAAAGAAATTGATTAAGGAAGTGGCACTAGAATGGATTTCTTCCCATTGTGGACACATGAAAATTGGAGCAGATGAAATATGTCTAAATATTCATCTACATAACTGACTTATGATGTGATGCATTGTGGCTTTTATGTGTAATTTATTAGAGCCATGTAGTTGCTTGTTAAGAGAAGGGAAAATACTTGTAAGTCACAGAGTCTTTAAGTTTGGGAAGAAAAAATGAATATGTAATATGAGTCTATGAGTTTGTTTGGTACTAGAATGTGACCAGAGGTTACATCATAATAGCTGCCTGGTAACCTTGGTGGAATTCTCAATTCCCATAATGTAGCCTCAAGAAGTGTACCTGAGATGCTGTGATAACATTAGATGTCCCAACATAATTGTCCTGTACAACATCTAGTGAAAGCTTATGTGGAATTTGATTCTCCAAAGAAGAGAAGGTTCAAGGCCCTGGGAGCTTTCCATATGTAAAGTGTAGCAAATTTCAGGGTACTCTGTGTAAAAAAAAACCTCTCAAAGATATCTCTTGATCAATGATCTCCTTCCTAAGAAGTACATCCATAGAATAACAAAATTAAGAGTCAAATATACTTTTCAAAGTGTGAGTATACAATTGTTTCCTTCATTCAGCAAGGTTTTATTTTACCTCTTAAAGTACAATGAGGGAAATGGGAAGGGTGTTTATCTCTAATAAGGTAGCTGCCAAACTTCATCTACTGGTGTCAAAAATCATGGATGCACAATGTTAATGCCAGCTTTGTAGACTGTACTTATTGTGGCTACCATTATACGTGCTGTTAAAATGACAGCTTTATGTCCAGACCACTGTCCATGTCAATACATTTCTGTTATATATTGAGAAGTCTTTGAATCTGGCTGTTTTGCCACTGTCAATGAATTTTGTGCTGAGCTTTATAGATTCCACAACAACTAAGAATGAGTTTCTCTTAAGCTTTCTGATTGTATGTAAACTCAGGGATGAGTTGATGCCAATGGTACTGGGTGAATGCCTCATTTTAATGTAAATGACAATGTTGTCCTACCTTAATATCAATACCATTCTGGTGAATCAAGCTCGAAGAAATTTTTTTGGTGACGTTGTCAATGTTTGTGCCTTGCCACCTTAGAGTTTTGTGGTTGAATGACGACTGGCTAGTCTGAAAAGCACAGGATAATGAGAGTGAATGTAGAGTGGAGACAGCTTGGCTTTCTAGACAAAATAATACCTTTAAGCAGAATTGTCTTAATTATGCTTCCCTTACATTTCTTGTAATGGCATGAAATTAAGCCATTTTACTTTATCTGGACAGTATGAGAAAGTCCATATAATTTTAAGATCTACGGACCTCAGGGCATTTCACTTTTGTAAGTCATAGTAACATCTATAAATATTGAAACTAAAAGTTCAGTTTTTCATTGGAGACTGTGCTTACCATTGAAACAAAATAGTAATGGCTAGGAGGCTAGGTGAGGTGCTGCAAAAGCAACAAATGTATTATTGCTTACTCCCTGTCTTCTTGTCTGAGAACTGATGCTGTTTCATGGCTAAAGTAATCAATCCAGGTGTCTTATCCCAAAAGCACAATCCAGGTGTCCGGATTATCCTACATTCTTTGCCTGAAGTTCATGGTGAACTGTTCTTCCAATTAATTCTCAGTTTTGTTGTATTTTTCAGGGCAAATTATACTCATATTATTTCTGCTTCTTTGAAGTAAAAAAAAAAAAAACTCCCATTTACCTCTGCATTTTTACTCACATGTGATAAAATTTTCAAGTATTATAACCAAAACATTAAAGCAAATATCTGAATGTAGATGTTAAACGTACTCAAACATCTAAAGGAAAATAGGAATGTTGGGAGTTGTAGAAACTGTATTTCTTAGAAAATAAATTATTACCCCAAATTTTTTATTTTCTATATTAAATAATTAAATTATAAGGTTCTTAATTATGTGCTTATTAGGACACCTGTATTTTGTCCCTTGACCATTTATGGCGACATTTATCATGAATTGTTACATAAAATGTTAACTAAATAGAAATATAGACCACTGGCTCAACAAATATGACCCATTTGAATATCTGTCCATCTTCAATTTGTCCATCCTTTGTTTTCTGTTCTTTGATGTTTTCCTATTTCCTCCTATTAATATTAACATCTGATTTTTACAACTTCCTTGAATTTTTCTTGTTTATGTCCTTTCACTTTTCATTTTTAATTTTAGATCTATAAAAGATGTGATTATTAAAGACTTTGAATGATATTATTATGTCATGAAGTGTTTCTTCAAGAAATCTACATGCTAATTATTAATATATTTTTGATGGTGCTCTCTAGCTTGGTATGAAGAAAACACATTTGGTTTTGTTAGTTAATGTTTAGCAACAAAGAACAAAGAATCCGTATTTTCTCCACGTAAAAATTAGCCCTAGCAGAGACTATCATGATATGATCAAATCATGGTAAGCCCAATGAAATGGGAAGAGTTTCATTTGGCCAGATATCCCTGCCTTTTTGGGTTACCTAGGTATCAATCACCCTCACTTTCCTGATTCATTTTTGTTTTAGGTATCTTCAAAGATGACAGCTAGATGAAGACCTATGCCTCAGCCTCCTGAAGACAATCTTGTCTAATCTCTTTCAATTACCACTCTCTACAAAGTTTCCTGAAGACACTTGCTGTGAGACTACAAAGGGCCCAATGACATGTGGGGAGCCATGAGTTCCTAGACATACCCAAATTTACACAGACACAGAAAAGCTCTCTCCTCTATCTGACCCCCTGTCTGTCTCTCATTGCAGGGTATATTCACCAAATGGGAGATTCAATCTTGAAGAAGCCAGATTCTCACCAAAAGAAGCTCCAAAATCTGACCAAATCAAGTGTGCAGTGTGACAGTCACAGGAGTTGCCTGCAGCTTTTCCTTCACAACCTTGCCTTCCCAGGATACTACTATAAGAAGGTCAAGGGGCAGAATGAGATGAACCTGCAGAATCATAGTGTTTTCCAAGACTGACTGCATCACTGGGAATACTATTCCAGAGTGTGAAAAAACTGTTGTCTCTTGGCTCTGCAGGTGAAGCCACATCTTCCAATGCTGCCACATCCTCTGCTGCTGTAGTCCTAGCAAACACAGCAGCATCATTATAACTGTAGAGACACGGTAGAGTGTCATGAGGTCAGTCCAACAGAGTTTATTAGACAAAATACTCTGATCATCTGATTATTAAATTATTGAATTTTTAAAATCGGTGATAACTGTGTCCTTCACGGATTAGGTCTGGCACATCGCCTCAGGAATTAATGATGTGGCACCATCCAGTTATTTAAATTATTTAAATTATTTAAGTTATTTCAATTATTAATTGAATTATTAAAATCTATTAATATATAATCAGTAATCACTGAATCTCCCAGTGTCCTTCATACTTGTGGTGCTGCTTCTGGCACCAATCTTTTACTGAGTCCAATAACACTGCAGCTAAACTCCTAATCGATGACTCCATCATAATTTAAGTAATCAAAGAAATAAGTAATTGGATGGTCCTACATACTTAACTCCCATAATATGAAACCAAACTCCAGTGATTGTCAAAAATGTAATACTTAGATAATTAAATAAAGTCATATAATTAAATCAAAGACAGGACTGCCCAGACTCCAATCATGAAGGATGACATCACTGCCAATTTAAATAATTAACATATAATTATGAAATAATTGAATAATAAGGCTATGTTGCATACATAAATATCACATGGTGTAGTCAGACTGAACTCTTCCTGGAATAATGATACATTTAAACAATTAAATAAATAAATAATTAGACGGCTTTGCACATTAACTCCCATACGATGGCACAAAACTTGGGGTATTATGACTAACTTGGGGTACTATTTGTCTATTTAAATGACAAAATAACCATGCAATGAGATGATGTCACTTCATCAACTCCCACAGCTGTCCTCAAATCTGACTTATGAGCTACATGGTATTTGGCTCTTTAAATAATTTAATTACAAAATTAGATGATCTGGCATCCTTGGTCACTTAAGGTGGAACCAGACTACAGTAATCTTTAATTAATTAATGATGTAATTTAATAGTTAAATAAGTATAACATCAGTTGATAGGATGGTCTCACACATATGACTTCCACAAGGAGGCTGCAAATTCCAGTGATAACTAAATAATTGTAGATTTTAATAATTAAATGATTAAAAAATACTTGTAGCATGTAATTCCTTAGTGGCTAGCTCTGTCTTAATGATTAACCAATTTCTATTATTCTAAGTATCTCCACGTGGCCTTTCTCACCAGAGAGCGGTGGGCCACATCTTCTCTCTCCAGGCTCTACATGCTGACTCCTCCTAACTTCTTCCTCTTTCCTCCTTGTTTCCTAGCCCCACCTATCTTGCTTTCCTATTGGCCACAGTGCTTTATTCATTAACCAGCATGAGAAACATATTACAGAATAACATCTCCCATCAAATATTAAAAATTGGAAAGTGTTTTATATGTAACTCCTACAAAATTGGGCCAATCTCAAGAGATCCTTGATTATTTAATCATAGATTTGAACAATAAGTTAGTGAATAACAAAATAATATCTCATAATTCATCCCTGGGGAGATATCAACATGATTTAAATAATTAAATTGATTTAAATAATTAAATAATGAAATGACATGCCAGAATTAACTCCAACAAGGTGGAACCAGACTCCAATCTTACTCAAGTAGATAAAGACAGAGTTGAATAATTAAATAAACAGATGTTTAGATAGTCTGGCACCATTGAATCTCACAAGGTGGCTCCAACTTCAGTGATAACAGATTACATAATGAACAATTTTAATAATTAATCATTAAATATTTTGCATCATCAATTCCTGGGAGGATGTGTCAGACCTGATGAAGTATGCTGTCATCACAGATTTTTGAAGTATAATAATTCAATAACCAAATTATCAAACAGTCTTGCCTGATGAACTGTCTTGATGTCATAATCAATAAACACTGAGTCTCTGCTGTTGTGATGCAGGAGCTGTGATGATGAGTCCCCAGCTAGGGAGTTAATAGTCATTACAATGCAAAGATGGCAACAGCAAGAGCTTCACCACCATACCTGAGAGAGAGCAGCATCTTCTCTGTGACATCATCCCTGGTGAGGCCTCTATGATGGTGCTGGCACCTCTCGTGCAGCTGCTTCTAGTAGGTCTTTATGAAGGTGACAATGTAGAGAAAGAGGGGGGAGGCAAACACCCGGACAGCCAGGCTCAGCTTGGTGGAGTACTTGTACATTTTCTCAGTGATGCCATTGTGTATTCTGAACTATATCTCCCAGCTTCCCTCACACTCTGGTCACAGAGTGTAGCACCAGCTTCTGCTGTGTCCATGGCTGCTTCTTCTAAGCTCCTAACCTAGCTCCTGCCCATAACCACACTCTAAATGTAGTAAAGGATACCATCATCATTTAAATATCAAACAAGTCAGTAATTTTTAACTTTCACTAGGTTGCACAAAACTGCAGTCATCATTCAAGAAGTAAGGATCTATTTAAATAATTACTTAGGAAATTTAAAAAATGGTGATGTCACATAATTAACTGTCAAGGAATACTGGCCAGATTCTAGTCATAAAAGAAGACATCATCATAAATTTAAACAATTATGTTTTACTAAGTAATTAAATAATAAAATAAGGTAATGAGGTCACATATTAATAGAACACATGTACTGAAGCTAGGGCTGAATTCCAAGGGGTGTGGAGGAGAGATTGGGGGTCACTGACTCACGGACACATTTTCTCCACTACCCTAAAACCATTTATTTTTGGACCCTGCCATCCCTCAGAAAAACCCTAGAGAGAACATAGGTAGGCTTACTAGCTAGCCTACCCACCACCCTTAGTGAAGCCTATAGAAACATCATTCCAGTCAGTAGCATAAGGGAAGTGCTTAACAACCAATCACATAGACATAGGTATTGGGCCTATATCTTGCCTTGTCTTTACAGGGACTTCTCACAAAATTCCAGGTGCCCCAACAGGATGTCGTCTAGAGGCCTTTATCTCCAAGTCACCTGACACCTATAAAAGAAGCAAGTGCCCATAGACAGAATGGAACAACACATCTGCCTGTGCGTAAAAACGCCATCCCAAACCAAAACATGTGAGCCTGCACACACAATTCCCTCTTGCCTTGTATCTGTCCACCTTCATAGCTACCTTCTCCAATATCTGTATCTTCCTCCCTGGCTCCTATATACACTCCCACCCATGGTATCCAGGACAGCAATACACAGATGATACCATGTTTTGTAGGGAAATGCTTTTCAATACACAAAAGAGAGCCAGTCTCATATAAGAACAGACAGACTACAGAGGCCCTTCTTCACACTGTTGATACCTTCTAAGATGACTGCTAGGTGAAGACCACTGCCTTGGCCTCCTGGTGACTCCCTTATCTAATGTCTTCCCATTCTCCCACTCTACACAGCTTCCTGAGAAATCAACTGTAAGATTACAAAGGGCCCTCTGGGGATACGTTGGGTGGAGATATGTGGGGAGCTATGAGCTCCTAGACATGAAAGCCATGGCACAGATACACAAATAGTCTCTCTCTGTCTCTCTGTCTCTGTCTCTGTCTCTCTCTCTCTCTCTCTGGAGGGCATATTCCCCACATGCTCCAATTTCAAGTCGAGAAATGGTCAGAGTCTCACCTAGAGGAAGCATCATGATATGACCAAGACAAGTGTGGAGTGTGGCAATCTCAAGGGGCACCTTGCAGTTCTTCATCCACATCTCAGCATTCACTGTCCTCTACTATGAGAAAGACAAGCAGCAGCACCAGTGGCAGAAGCAGCATTGTAGTGGTTGACAAATTAGCATTGCTAGGGATGACATCACAGAGAGTGAGGAGCTGCTCTTTCTTGGCTCTGCAGGTGAAGGCAGCTCCATCACTGCTGCCACAGCCCATGCTGCTGTGGACCCAGTCACCACAGTAGCCTCATCATTACTGCAGTGTCTTGGTGGAGTGTCATGACTCATGGCAAACAGAGTTCACTAGACAAAATCTTCTGATCATCTGATTATTAAATTATTGAATTTTTAACATCGGTGATGGCTGTGTCCTTTATGGCTTGGTTCTGGTGCATACTCTCAGGAATTGATGATGCAAAACCATCACTTTTTAAAATTATTTAATCATTTAGTCATTAAAATCTATTATTATGTAATCAGTAATCACTGGATCTCACAGTGTCCCTAAAGCTTGGGTGAGGTTCCTGGCTCCAAACATCTGCTGCATCCATCAGAGAGCAGCCAAACCCAAAATTGATGTGACCACATAAACATTTAAGTAAAAAAAAATAAGTAAATAATTGAATGGTCCTGCATATTTAATGCCAATAAGATGGAACCAAACTCCAATGATTGTCAAAGAAGTAACACATAGATAATTAAATAATGACACACAATTAACTTCCAGTGATGACTGGTCAGACTCCAGTCATGATGGACAACATTATCATCATTTTAAGAAATTAATATATAATGTTAAAATAATTGAATAATGAGATGGTGTTGCATACTTAAATCCCACATAGAGGAGTCAGACTGAACTCTTCTTGGAATAATGATTCATTTAAACAATCAAATAAATAAATAATTAGATAATCTTACACATATTTAAACAAAGTATCACCAAACAAAATGTATTGAGGCTGATGTAATGATTTATTTAAATGACTAAATAAGAAATAATATGTTGTCACATCACCAGCTTCCACAATCTGATTGCAAACCTGACTAATGGTCTATAACGTCATCATCATTTTGAATAATTTAGTTATGTAATTACATGATGTGGCATACATGATCAAACAAGGTAGAACCAAACTCCAGTGATCTTCAATTATTTAATGACCAGTTTTATAGTTAAATCTGTATAACATCAGATGATATGACTGTTTGGCACATTTGACTCTCACAAGGAGGCTCCAAACTTCTGTGATCAATGAATAAATAATGACAGATTTTAGTAATTAAATGGTTAAAAAATTAAATTATTTGATGTTATTTTATACTTGACTTCTAAAAGACTTAGCAAAACTCAAGAGATGATTAATTATCTAATCATAGATTTGAACAATAAAATGAATGATTAATGAGATAATATCTCATGATTCATCCATGGGGACTTAAGAAAATGATACCATCATTGATTTAAATAATTAAATAATGAAATGACTTTCCACAATTATCTCCAAAAATGTGTAAATATCGACTTATCATCTATTATATAACGTCTTATTTTAATAATTAAATAATCATATAATCAGAGGATGATATAGTCTGCCATACTGGACAACTACAAGTTGTCTCTTACTTGATTCTTATAACATTGTGCCAAACACCATGAACCAGCAATTATTGATCAGAAATTTCAGTCATAAAATGTGTAAATGTTTACATGTCATTATGGATCCAGGTTTAACAGGATATCATATAGTTGCTGTTCGGCAGCTTCCTCATTACAGATTAACTGCTATCCAATTATCCCTCAGTCTAGTCTATCAAATGGATCAACACCTTCCTGAAGGAATACTAACAATGGAAAACTCACCATTTGTTGAATAAATGTGAGACTTTTTATCTTCTTAATCCATAGTTTTACTCCTTAGGGAAGATGATATTCATCAACAAAAGTCTGTGAACTGCTTCTTCATGGACTATAATTAGGTAATTTGGAATTGGGTAATATTAATAGCTGTAGGCAAATTCCAGGGATTTGGAATTCCAGGGACTTGGTTAGGAGAATCAATTTCCACAAATAACTTCATTAAAAGTTTTATGAAATACTTTTGGAACACTAAAATATCCAGTGATAACAATACATCTAATCTGTTCTCTGGTTCTTGGCCCATGATACTGGAATATAGAATTTCAGCAGGGTTTCCTGGCAACATTTATGATCCAACATTCTGTCACATTGTAGTACAACTCCCACATGCTAAAATAAGCCCACCCACTAATGGAATAACCTTATCGTCTCACTGATTTTCTCTCAAATGCAAGACTCTTTTTTGGTTAATATGCAAATTAAAATCTATTAAACAACTACATGGTCATAGTGATATACACATGACAATGAAGGCATAATTATGCCATTCAACTACATTGATGAATATTTAAACATATTTCATATGCCACATTTTTTTTTATTTCCAGAATGTAGACAATAGCATCAATGGCCTCTACTTTAATCCTTTTCTATTTACTAAAATGAAAATAAGCTTCTGTTCATTCTCTTCCATTTAGAACAGCTTGACCCCATGATATAGGTGCAAATATGAGGAAAAAGTAGATGAGTGAATAATTGTAGCAAAAATAATAGTCATGCTAAGAAACAGTGATGCTCACAAAGCTTCCATGCAACAAAAAACAACTAGCTTACACTGAACTCTTGTATAATTACTTTAAAAATATATGATTGTCTCCCAAAGATGCCTTTGCCCTCAGAGAACAGGAAGAAGTCTTGACTATAAAACATTCATATTCCCAATAGGTGGGAAGGGTATTTTTTGTTTATCTGAATTTAGGTTCTGTAAATGTTTGTCATCATATAGGGGGAATATAACTCAAAAAGGAATATTAACCTCAAATAGTTTACATTGATATGGGCTTGGTTTATTGACATAAATTTAAGTTGTTATTGTTGTACTGGATATATTTCTATTCTTGTTTAAGGTATTGAACTTAATGCAGATAATTTAAAACTAATACATAATTAAGAAAAGCAGGTTAATAGTTACTCATGTATAACATTCAAACATGTAGTAAATTAGGCATGTTTTTAAGGTTAAGCAGGTATATTTGATAGATAGATGACCTCCAAACACTTTAATCACCTCCAGAATATGGCATTCAAGATGAATAATAAGCTAAGACTTTTCATGAGAGTGCAACATGTCTGCTCCATTCAGCACAAATTTGCTTCATAAAAGGATGATTTGCATAGAAGAACCTCCTTATGGAGTTTTCTTTCCTTGTTTCAAAACTAGGCATTTTGGTAAGAAAAAATTGTCTTGACTGCTGAGGGTATGCTGTACGAAACCAGACAAGCAGGATTCAAATGAAAGATTGCTATAGTTACCGTCCCTGCCAGGCTAGGTTTCAATGCCGACACCTCCCCTGCCAAGCTTCTTTTCTTTAAGGTAGGACACCAATGCAGTTTGCATACTCCTTTGTTTTGCTAAGTGGCTCATATAGCCTTAAACTCAAGGAGTAATCCCACAGTGAAGGGTCAAAAAGCCCATTGTCTTACTATGCCTTGTCCAGGTATCATCACAGCTGTTGCACTATTAAGAGAAGTTCCTTAAATCAGCACAGGGAACTATCTGGGGTCCTAATACCCCCATCTTGGGTGAATGTAGTTGTGTTGGTGTCTGTGTTTAAGCTCTGTGTATTTACTGGACATGAATCTAGTTCTGTGAGAACCCACAAACTGTCTTAGATATAACAGTAACAGTTATGGTCGTCATTCCAGGGTTGAAAGGGAGAGACAATTTGGTATGTAGGGGAATTCTTATAGGGCTCCATCCCTCAGCCACAGCTCAGGTTCATACAATGTCTGGTTGGCCAGATCCCCTCTTTCTCGCTCTCTCACTTTCTCCCACCCTGCTCTCTCTCTCTCTCTCTTTCTGTGTGTGCATTTGAGTGTGTGGTGTTGGTGATGATAAGAAATGAATTGTTCCTAAATCATAACACCTACAAAAACAGGGAATATTGATTTAATACTCCTAAAACCAATTATGAATTATTCAATCAAAAAATCAATGAAGTAAACACTCAGTTCTAAAGAAGAAACACAAAAGATGAAAAAACTTTGCCTATCAAATAAAAATATTTACAGAACGCATATTCAATAATGATATTACAGTACATTATGTAGATGTAAAAGAAAGTTTAAGATTAAAGGAAGAAAGGAAAGAAAAGAGGGGATATGGAATGGAGAAGGACAGGATAGAGAGACTGGCAAATAAAGCTTTTCCTAACCCAAAGCCATCCATTGAGTCACCTACTAAACTTTTGTTTTAAATCCCTGCTAAGAATTCTCTCAAATGAATCTTGAATATATTATGTGCATATCAAATATATATATATATATATATATATATATATATATATATATATATATATTGAATTCTAAGACAGAAAGAACCCAGACAGTAATCAATTGAAAGTGGAATCACATCAATAAAAGTCCTGGAGACAAATCTAAAGCCAATAATATATACATAGGCAAAGAAATCTATATCTCACTTTTCCTTTCAATAGAAAGGCAATTCATTTGTTGTTAACCAGGGCCACAAATTAGGCACTCTGTTAGGAAAATGGTTCTAATTAGTTGTCAATGACAGGCACCATGTAAACCTAACTAATCTTCTGAATTTTTGGCAAGGGTAGGGTCACCAAGATTGAGTCACTGGAAACATGTTATAGTTGAAAATTGTGCAGGATTCTCATTTCAAATTAAATGTGACACTCCTCTAGTATGAGTGTTCAGAACCCATATTATTAGAGATGTACAAAACCACTTAGTATTACAAGAACATGCTTCAGATGATTTAAAAAAAAAAAAAAGAACCATTCACATGGGACCAGGAAGTAGAATCCCACACCTTTCAGCATGGTGCAACAACATCTAGACATGAACAGTGTGCAGAAATCTCAGCTATTATCCGAGCCCCAGTTAAAAGAGTGGTGCACAATGCCTTCAGTTTTACTAAGTCACATTCACTCTGTTGATCAAAAGTTTAAACAGCTTCAGATAGGCTTATTTGGGAAGCTGCTAAGAAGAGTTAAGAGAAAAAGCAGACAAACAGAAACCCTCAAAACACATCATCTATAGTGTATTAATATTTGGCATGTGGGTTACTTAAAAAATGCTTTACAAACTAGCAGGATGCTACATTAACTCAAAAAAAAAATAGCCCTAGTATATATAGAAGACAAAGGTGCTGAGAAAGAAAGTAGGGAAATGGAACCATTAACAATAGCCACAAACAACATAAAGTATCACCAAACAAGTAAAACATCTATCTAGCAAGAACTTTGTGCCCTTTAAGAAAGTAATTAAAGAAGATACCAGAAAATGAAAGGAACTCCTGTGCTTTTGGATAGGTAGGATTATCATAGTAAAAATGGCAATTTTGCCAAAATAAATCTATAGATTCAATGCAATTCTCATAACTTGCAGCACAATTCTTCACAGACCTTGGAAAGATAACACTCAAATTTATATGAAAAACAAAAGACACAATATAGACCAAATTACCATGTACAATAAAGAAAATTCAGGAAGAATCACCATATCACACTTCAAGCTCTAATATAGAGCCTTTAAAAAAGTTTGGTACTGGCACAAAAATAGACAGGTACCCCAATGCAATCAAATTAAAATTCCTGATATTAACCCAAACACCTACAAAGACTTGATATTTGACAAAACTGCTACAAGTATGCAATGGAAGAAGGAAAGCATCTTCAACAAATTTTGCTGGCACAACTTGATCATCATGTATAGAAGATTGCAGAAATATCCATGTCAAGTGCCATGCACAAAACACAAGTCAAATGGATCTAAATCCAGCCAAACTGAACCTCTTAGAAGTGAAAGTGGGAGGTAGCCATGAACAAATTGTTACATGAGACTTCTTCATGAACATAACTCAGGTAGCACAGACATTGAGATCAACAATTAATAAAAGGTATCTCCTGAAACTGAGAAGTGGCTGTAAGACAAAGACACAGTTGACAAGAACAAACCACAGCACACAGACTGGGACAGGATCTTCACCAACGCTATATCTGACAGAGGCCTGATCTCCAAAATATACAAAGAACTCAAGAAACTTGTCACCAAACACCAAAAAGCCATATTAAATAACGAGGTACAGAACTACAGACTGAATTCCCAATAGAGGAAATCAAAAAGAAAGAAAGACACTTACAAAAGTGCTTAACATACTTATCTATCAGAGAAATGCAAATCAAAACAACTATGGCTTAGCATCTTACTCCTGCTAGAATGACTAAAATTAGAAACACCAATGACAACTTATGCTGGAGAGGATGTAGAGAAACAGGAACACTCCTCCACTGCTGGTGGGAGTGCAAACTTGTACAGGCATTTTGGAGACAATATGACAATTACTCAGGAAAATGGAAATCAGGACCTGACAATCCCAATCTTAGGCATATACCCAAATGATATTTATCCATGCAACAAAGACATCTGTTCCACTATGTTTTTTAGCAGCATTATTAGTAATAGCAAGACACTGGAAGCAACCTAGATGATTCTACTCAGAAGAATAAATAAAGAAGATGTGTCACATTTACAGAATGGAAACCTACTCTGTGTGTGGGGGGGCACTGGAATCTTGAAGTTCACAGGCAAATGGATGGAACTTGAAAAAACCATGCTGAATGAGGTAATCCAATCACAAAAATTGGAACATGGTATGTACATACTCATATATGTATTTTAGACATAAAATCAAGGATCACTGGCCTACAATTCACACCACCAGAGAAAGTAGGATACAAGAAGGAATCTAAGAGTTTCATACAATGTCCCTAACAGAAGGGGAAAGGAACAGGATTTCTTGAACACATAGCTAGTAGTTTGAGAGTGAGTGCAGAGAGAGCTAGTAGAAAGAGAAAGGGAGAAGAGGAAAGCACATGGAACTAGGAAGATTGGGTCAGGTGAGAATAGACATGAGAAATAACAAGAGATAGATACCATAAAAGAGGGAGCCTTTATAGGTTTGAAGGAAACACTGACTCTAGGAAAATATCCAGAGACTTACAAGTCTGACCACAACTAACAAGTTGAGCAATAGTCAGTATGCTCCTATAAATGCCCTTTCCTAATAATGAGATTGATAACTAACATAGAGCACTCATCTAGTAGCTGATGGAAACAGCAGACACCCACAGCTAAACACTGAACCAAACTGGGATCCAGATGAAGAGAAGCTACAGAAATGCACAGAGATAGCTGACCTGAACAATAAGGAGTTAATGGGCTCCAGACTGATAGCTCGGAAACCAGCATTGCACTGACTCAGACCCCCTAAACATGGGTTTTAGTCAGAAGGCTTGGGCAGTCAAAGGGGACTCTGACAGAGGAAGCAGTATGTATTCCTGGTGCACAAAAGCTCTTTGAAAGCACATTCACCATGTAGGAATGGTCCTTTAACCTAGAGACTGGAGGGAGTGCCTAGTCCCTACTCCAAAAGACTTGGCAGCTTTTATTGATGCCTCCTAGAATGTTTCAATTTCATGTCAAATAGGGGATGTAAAATAAAAAAAAAGAAATGCTATATGACAGGAAAATATCAGGCAATTGCATTAAAAATCACATTTCCTATTGAAGGAAATTTAAAAATGAAAATTGAAATGTAGTAAAGAGGAAAAGTAAAATGCAGCTTTTTAAAAATCAGATCTCATCAGAGGACATAGAAAAATTTAAAGACAGGAAGGACCAAGGAAGTACAAATTGGATGTTGGACAGATATTAAAATAAATCATATTTATTAAAACAGTAGTGTACATTTGTACTTATCTAATGGTTTGTGTAACAATTCATGATAAAAATAACCACAAATTATCAAGGGATGAACTAAGGTGTTCTAATAAGCACATGAATAAAATTCTTAAATTTTATTATTTAGTATAAAAACAAGAAACAATGTTGGGTAATGAATCATTATTTTTTCTTAGCAGTACACTTTTTAAGATTCCCAATATTACTCATGTTTTTACAGATGTTTGAGTAGAGTTTATATCTACATTCAGATTTTTGATTTTATGTTTTTCTTTTCATAATGGTAAATTTATGAAACTGAAGGAAAAATGCAAATGTAAATGGGAGGTTTTATTTACTGCAAAGGAGGAGAAGTAAAATAAAGACCTTATGGCCTCCAAAATATAAAAAAACCCTGAGAATTATTAGAAAGAACATTTCAACATGAACACAAAGGGGAAAGTCTAGCACAGTCAGGTCATATTGTGAACTCAGGACATGATGGCTGGATGTCCTAAGATAGAATAGAAACAGCTAGGGAGACTAAGTATACCTCAGTGGAATTGGACTATCAGTTTTCAGTTGAGCAGACAGGGAGTGAGCAATTGCAAGTGTGCTTATTTTTGCAGCACCTTGCAGAATCTCTTGTGCAATTACTATTTTGTTTCCATGGTAAGCATAGAAATGGGAAAATGTGTTTTCTCTTTTGCCTTGGTCAAGAACTCTAGAGATACACAGGACTTAGGAAACTGTAATCCCTTTCTTCAATAGATCTTAAAACTCCATGGATTTGCCATATGCATTCCAGATAAATTTAGATGGCCTTCAAGTAATGCCCTTAAAAGAAAATCAGAGAAATGTAATTGATTTTTCAGTGAAACTATTCTATGTACAGGTAGTATTTTACATAGAAAGCCAAGCTTTCTTCACTTCACATTCACTTACAGGGTTCTGTGCATTTCAAATCCCTATTCATCTTACTACCACAAGATTCCAATGTGGCAAGGTACACATTTTGCCAATGAAGCAAGAAATGTTTCTCCAAGCTTGATTCACTAGAATTGTATTGGCATTACAGTTTGCATAAGATTCTCATTTACATCATAATGGGGCACACACCCAGTACAAATTGCATTACCTCATTCCTGAGGGGGAAAACATACAGAAATATGAAGAGAACTTCACTCTTTGTTTTCAGAGTCTAGAAATCTCAGCACAAATCTCATTCACACTGGGCCATGAGCCAGATCCAAAGACTTCTCATTATGCAACCATGATATATTGGCATGGTCAATGTTGCTGAACTTAAGTTGTCATCTGTACACCAAGTTTTATGGTAGCCACAATGAGTACAGTCTTCAAAGTTGATAATGACATCATGTTTCCGTGTTGTTTGAGGCAACCTGATATATGAATTTGGTAGCTGCCTCATAAGATATAAACACCCACCACATTTTCCCTCATTCTATCCTAAAAGACAGATTAAAATCTTCCTGAAGGAGACTAACAATGCTACACTTACATCATGAAAAATATCTTTAAGTCTTTTAATTTTTTTAATCCATTGTTTTACTTAAGGAGGAGGGCATTCATCAAGAAAAGTCTTTGATATTTTTTTCCTGATTCTTTTCCCTTAAATTAGCTTCTCTTGACTTGAATACAGCTGTTCTTTGCCAAATCAAATTCCACATATGCAGTCAATAGAGGCTGTACAGAAAACTTATCTTGGGAAAGTTATCTAATGATAACACATCATGACTCTTGCTTCTTGAGGCCATGATATGGGAATACAGAATTTCACCAGGTTTGCCAGGCAATGATTATGATGTACCATTCAGTCACATTCTAGTACTCAGCCCACTCATGTACTCACAAAGTTTCTACTTTATTGATTTCAGCACATAATTTGATTATTTCCTGTCTTCTACTCCTCTTGAGTGAGTTTGTTTCTTTTTGTCCTAAGGCTTTTAGTTGTGCTGTTAATTATCTAATGTGAATATCAACCATTTACTTCATATGGGCACATAGTGCAATAAACATTTCTTGAATCACTGATTTCAAAGTGTCCAATTAGTTCGGGCATGTTATGAAGATATTATTTTTACTGTCAATATTGAGATAAGAACACTGAGTTAATAATAGCACTGCTGTGAATTTAACCCTTCTAAAAGTCATAATTTTCAATGTAGTCCAGTGAATAAAATAAAATAATTTAACTAGAAACAGGACAAAAACTTTACTTTTGAATGAGTTACAAATACAGAATAATCATTAGCAATAAAGTAAGCTCAGTGTGGTGCGGAATAGACTTCCCAGTATCAACTCTTTCCTATAATAATAATATATCAAAGGGTTGTTTTTATGTACTTTGAAGTGTGTGTGTGTGTTTGTTAGCATGCATGTATGTGTTTATATGAGTGTATAGGTACCAGCAACTTTTTAAAGAGAATATGAATTTAAGCAAACAAAGAAGAGAATGAAATAAAAAAATTCTTTGCATTAGGTTTCATATGAGGTTTGTATATAATAATATATACATATATATACTCACAATCACATGTGAATATACATGAATATTTAATTGTTCCAGCATTGTCTATTAACAATATTATTGTTATGAACCTTTTAGTCATAAAATAAATTCGACACCAGCAAATGTTACATACATTCCACGTTATTTAAAGTGTTGTGTGTGTTAGGAAATAAAATATGGAATAAGTGCACAACATGCATGTGGAAGTCAAAGAGAAAGTCGAATATTCGACTTCATCCCTCATATTTGTCTGCAGTCTCTTTGTTATATGTTTATGGGTAATGTAACTAATTTAGACAACAAGCTTCTGTCTTCCTATCTCATATCATGTCAAGGGCACCAGTGTAGGCACAAGTACACAAAAAACTTGTACTCCAAGGCCTGACTTTTTCCTGGGTCATGGATTTTTTATTTTTATTTTTTGATATAATGCTGTTGGCCAGTTACTATCATTGCTTATTTACTAGCTCTGTTTAATGATTAACCCATTTAACTTATTTAAGTATTTCCATGTGGTCATCTTATTGGAGAGCAGCAGGCCAGCATGGTGCTCTCTTTTGGCTCTCCGTGCTGGCTCCTCCTTACTTCTTCCTCTTTCCTCCTAGTCTCCTATCCTTGCCTATCTTTCTTTTCTATTGGGCCACAGTGATTAATTCATTAAACAGTATGAGAAATATATTTACAGAATAACATCTCTCATCATCTACACTTATCTGTCTAAAATAAAAAGAAGGGTTTTAACCTTAACATAGCAAAATATATCACACAACAGTTATCAAATAAGAATCACAGTTAAGAATATTTAGTCTATTAAAATTTTGTAAGATTTAAAGAAAATATCATCTATCCTATCTTTGTGAGTCTGAAGTCCAATATGTAACTTATCATTAATCCTACCTAAGGAAAACTAAAACTATAACCATAACTATTTCTCTTCAACTCCTTCAAAGACCACAGAAAAATAATATATAAACGCTAGAAACGACAGAGACTTCTTCCTGGTCAGTCACATGAAGTTCTTCTGTAATGTTCCATCTTCAGCACATAGGCCATAATGTGTCTGGCAGACTCCTCAGCAAAGCAGAAAACTTTCCCTCTGTATTGACAGTTTGTCAGTAATTTTTCTCTGTGTCCCATAGACTGTCTGGCATCCTCTTCCATAAAGCAGGAATCCTGTGGCAATGTCCATCTTGTTTCAGCAGTCACTTTCCTGTGTGTCCTGCATGCCCAGTTTCTACAACATAAAATCAAACTGTCCAGAAAAGCAGTACCTTGTACAAATGGCCAGTCTTGTCATATTACAAGCAAACTCCATAATGTGTTTCTTCAATGTCCATCTTTCTTTCTGATGCACATGGTGTTACCAGGAGCAGTTGTGCCTCACTGTCAAGAAAAACCCTACACCATTTTAAATGCCATATTCTGTAGGTCTTTGAAAGGTTTGAAGAATGCCTATTCATCTCAAATACATCTCTGCATATTTAGAAATCCTAACTAACTTAACTCCAAGTTTTGACTATAATAGGTAACTCTCTAATGTGTATTAAATTAAACATTTCATTTTCCAATGAGCTATATAAACACAATACCTAAGCAAGAGGAGAAAAATACATATCATAAAATTGAGCTTAAATTTGTATCAATGAAAATCCATTCCAAAACAAAACATTTATATCTATACCATAATTCCCTTTTTACCTTTAAAATAATTGGTTGTGGTTATAGCCATTTATAACCAAGTCTATTTAAATGAAAACAAACATTCATAAACAATATTTGAGAATTTGGGCATCGTTCTTTCCAAACTACTTCCTGCTGGTAGGGGGCGCTGTCATGGGGATCCTAAGTAAATGCAGAAATCTTGGCTGTAATGGTCTGTAAGGTTGCAATATCCCATTGATGTTGCTTCAGGGGGTCTTAGTCTGGAAGGAATCCACAGCCTTTCATTTTTCTATGGAAACAAAAATAGAAATCCTTTTCCCCAGTAACTTGTCCTTAGGCTTAAATTTTGGAGTCAAAGCATTTTTAAAATATATAACTTGAATTAATCCAGCAGCATTTTTTTTATCAGTGGTTGTTATTTCCTCAGCAGTCAAACAATTTAAAGATAAAAGAACAGTGTACAATATGTAAAGTTTCTCTGTGCTTTCCATATTTACATGGCTTTTTTACTACTCTATTTCTTTTACTTTTATTTTTACATTATTTTGAGACAGGGTTTTTCTGTGTAACTTTTATCTGTCCTGGAATTCACTGCATACCAGGTTTACTTTGAAATCACAGAGATTTGTTTACCTCTGTCCCCGAGTGCTGGGATTAATGGCGTGATCCACCACACCCATCCATTCTACTTTCTTTTTTCTTTTTAAAACCATTGTATCCTGTTGCTTTCTCTCTCCCAAGCAAGCGTATTTTTTTTTAAAACACAGTGTAAACCTTCATTGCAGCTCTCATGCAACACCAATGAATTGTTAGCAGAGCTCTTTAAAAGCAAGGCAGTTTTTTTTGCCACTGGCCATTTTTCCCTGCCAATTAAATGCTACATCACCTATTTATTTATTGTGAGAGATAGCATTACTGACTTATTTAATTATTTATGTGATGATGGCATCATTGATTATGGTTAGGATACAGTTATCTGTCTGAACGAGGTTAGGGATTTGAGAGTTGCAGTCATTGACACAGCAGAATCTAAATGCCATATGCACCACCCAGAATGCTTGGCATGCTGGAAGATTGAGTCCAGATAATTCCATGGTTCCCCCAGAGAAGAAGTACAGGGACTCCACCAAGGTAAGCTTTGCCTCCCTGCTCTACCTCCACATCCTCATATTCCTTGTGCTCTACTGTGAGGAGAAGCAGTGCCTCATGAGGCATGGCACCATCACAGAGGCTCGCCAGGGATGATGTCCCAGAATACAGATGAGCTGCTCTCTCAGCTCTGTTGATAACACCCCTGCTACTGCCATCTTTGCAACTGATACCAACATTGTAGACACTACTGCTACCCTAGGTATTATACCAACATCACAGCTTCTGCAGCACCACAACAGAGATTCAGTGGCAAGCAATGATGTCAGCCTGAGAGAGTTTATGGGGCAAGGCAGTAAGAATATTAAGTTAGTGAGTTTTAAAAGGTTGTAACGACAGCATCCTTCATCAGGTCTGGCATGTCCTCCAAGGAACTGATGATGCAAAACAGTCCAAATATTTAAATATTTAAATATTTAATTATTTCATTATTAAAATTGTTTATTACATAGTCTGTGATCACTGAAGTTTGGTGTTACCTTGTGGGAGTCAAGGGTCCCACACCATCTAACCACCTGGTAATTTGAGTATTTAAATCTGCCTTTATCTACTTGAGAATGACTGGAGTCTGGATCTACCTTGTTGTAGTAAATTGTGGCATGTCATTTTATTATTTAATTATATAAACTAATTATGATATCATTTCTTCTCTGCCTAGGGATGAATTGTGAGACATTATCTCATTAATCGTTTTATTGTTCAAGTATATTATTTGATAGTCATTGATCTCTTGAGTTTTGCCCATTCTTGTAGGAGTCAATTATAAAGCACCAAACAATTCCTTAAATTTTAATAATTTAATTCTTAATATTCATCATTATTTATTAAGTGATCATTGGAAGTTGGAACCTCCTTGTGGGAGTCAAAGTGTTAGGCCACAACATCATCTGCAAACTCCGCCGGCTTACTAGCAGGATAGAATTTGGCCAGACATTGAGGGGAAGATTGTACCACATGCATTTGTAATGAGCAGCTTCATGATAGTGTTGCTATGAAGTTTGTTACTCCTGGGAAAAGACTATGGGCTCAGTTAAATTATAATCAAAAGATTGATTGTTTAGCTGCTACCAAGAAAATAGCCAAAGCTGAATCGTGGGTGTGTCATGAAGCAGGGGGTATGGGGAAAGGTAGTTTAAGGATAAAAACCACCAGAAGACTTTCAAGCTGGTCTCTTCCACCAAGGTTAGGTGGCTAAGGCATCTCAAAATAATTTTTGGGTATTTATGTAAGAAAGTTACAGAAACCAAAAAATGTTTGGTTATCATAACAAGTAAAATAATCATGGCTGAACATTTCTGGGTAGAGGTCACTGAGTCAGGGTGGCTGTAAACTTAAGCTTCCAGGGACTGGAGTCAGAGATGTTTGTCTAGCTGGCAACAAGATAGATGCCTAGCATAAAGTTTATTTCCTTTAGCCATTGCATTCCTACTGATTATAGATCATAGTAACCAAATCATTGATTTGCATTTATGCAGATCTAAATTTTGATACATTAATTGTGTTGAATATATAAGTATTATATATATATAATATTTTTGAATTTAAATAACAAGTTTATAGTACAAAATAAATGACATGGGGTTTTTGTTTTTTGTTTTTGTGAGTTCTGTTTCTATCTTTTGCATGTGCTTTTGTAAATTGTTTTCATTAGCTTTTTATTTTGTTTCATTTTTCTTTGAGAGAGATACAAAACATGAAATTGGATGAATTGGGAGGAGGGAGAAAAACTGAGAGTAACTGGGAAAGGGGAAAGAATGTGATCAAAATATAATTTTTTATATTTATTTATTTTTATTTTACATATCGATCCCATTTTCCTCTCCCTCCCTTCCTCCTTCCTCTTTCCATCTCTCCCACCATCACATGCACCTGAGCACCCTCCGCTCCCACCCTTCTCCACTCTTCATGTAGGATGATGTCCTCCCGGGGGGTAATGTACATCTGCCAAGCCATTTGTAGTAGGGACTATGACTTCTCTCCTGTCTCTAGGTTAAGGGACATGAGAAATGTGCCCCCAAGGTCCTTTTGTGCACCAGGAATACATCCTGATTCCACTGTCTGAGGTCCCTTAGACTGCTCAGGCCTTCTAGCTGAGCCCCATGTTCAAGGGGGCCGGAGTCAGTCCCATGCTGGATTCCCACCTATCATTCTGGGGGCCCATTAGCTCCTCTTTGTTCAGGTTAGCTGTCTCTAAGTGTTTCTCTAGCCTGGTGTTTTGCTTCCTCTCTGCATCTGGATTCCAGTTCGGCTCAGTGTTTAGTTTTGGGTGTTTGCTTCTGTTTCCATCAGCTACTAGATGAGGGATCCATGATGGTGGATAAGTTAGTCATTGATCTCAATATCATGGAAGGGCATATATGATAGCGTTTCCACTGTTGCTCAAATTGTTAATTGGGGTCATTCTTGTAGGTCTCTGGACATTTATCTAGGTTCAGTTTTCTCTTCAAACCTATAATTTCTCCATCTTTTATTCTCTCTATCTATCTATCTATCTATCACTTTTTTCTCTTTTTTCTCTTCTATTTCTCCCCTGACTAATCTTCCTCATCCCATGCACTTTCCTTTCCTCCCCTTTACTTTCTCCTAGTTCCCTCTTCAATAATTGCCCCCACACACACTCCCCATGTGCTCTGGAGATCTTGTCCATTTTCCCCTCCTGTGAGAGACCTTATATATATCTCTTAGAATCATCCTTGTTTTAAAGAGATTTTCTCATATTGTTTTTGAGGACCTCTATCATTTTTATGAAGTTATTTTTTAAATATTTCTCTTCTGGTTCATCTGCTTTGCTGTGTTCAGGTCTGGTTGTTCTAGAATCACTAAATTATGTTGGTGTCATGCTTATCTTTCAATTGTTATGTGTTTTCTTGCATTGCTGTTTCCTATCACTTCTTTAAGTGGGTGCATGTGGAGTTATTTTTCTCTCTGTCCTATTTCCTAGGGTCACAGTTAGGCTAGGATTTTAATGTCTGTACCTCTTTATGATCCAAGCTTTCCTGCATGTCTCTCCCCCATCACAGGATATTTATGGGGTCTTATGATCAGACATGTGAGGGCTTAGGGTTGTCCTGTGTTCATAGGCGGGTTCAGTGTGCTCATAAAAGATGACACAAACGCTTCCAGGCATGTGGAGGGGCTATTGGACATGCACTCTGGCCCAATTGTGAGGTATTTGTTTTAAGCCTAGATAAATTTCATGCTATGTATATTCCTTTCTCCTTACAAAGATTCCTCTACTTCTTAATCCTTATTCCTTGTACTAAAGATGTGAACTATGATCCGATAGATTCTAAAGATATCCAGTATGGCTGCTTTGCTTTAATAAATCTTAATCAATGTATCACCAGTGTCCCCTTCCATATCCTGACATCCTCTATCTCCTAGTAAGTTCCATTCAAGAAATGCCTGTTTCCCAAAGTCTTCAAATTACCCTCAGATATAGAACTTACTGTATTGTCTGTAGACACTCATACCCTTGTGGCCAGATCAAGGAACACATGGGATGCAGAGTTTTCTGAAGGGTTTAAAGTAGACATAGGACAGTCAACCTAGACACTTTCAGGGGAAATAAGAGATTCTTGATCATCACATTAGGATGCCTACAGTACATATCTACCACCCCCCCCCATTATCCTCAGGTACTTACTCCAATATTCCATGTGTACTCCAAGGAAACACTCAGGATGCTTTTATGCTTTCCATCTAGCATCTGACATCAGTGCAACAGGAGAAAGTACTCATACACAGAATGGTTTGGGCCTTCCACTGGCACGCGAAAAGACCATGCTACAAAAAAAAAAAAAAAAAATATCACCTAAAACTGAACACATGGGTCTTCACCCAATATCTCATTTTATCTATCCATGTATATATTCATTTTCACAACTACCTCATTCTCTATTTGTGTATAGCTCTATCCCTGGCTCCTATTAACACTTACATTCATGGCATCCAGTGAAATGACGTACGTCTCTATTAAGATGATAATGCATATTCTGTAGGGAAATGCCTTTCTGTTCTCAACAGATTGCTATTCTCCCATGAACATGGAAAGACTACAGGGGCCATCCTCCACATTGATCATCAAAGATGGTTACAAGAAGAAGATCACCTCCCTGCCACCTGAAGACAACCCTGTCTAGTCTCCTGCAACTCTAACTTCCACCAGCCTCCTGGAGGCATCTGTTTGGGGCTACTAAGGATGTGCTCAGAGGATGTCCAGGGGAGATGTGGAAGGGACTCTCTGAAGACTTGTCACTAGTGATTATGGTTATGCCACCATTTATAAGATTTCCACAAAATGTACTCAGCCACTAAGACACAACTGCAGACACTGCACACACACACACACAGAAACACACACACACACACACACACAATCATATGCACATGCTCACACACACTCACATGCACATGCATGAACACATATACCCACACACAAAGGAAAATTCACAACAGACATTGTGCTCATCTTAGCTAGAGCTGAAGCATGGCACACTGGAAGGCTTCCTGTTAATGCCAACTTGTTAATCCCTTTAAACCATGAGTAGACTACCAAAACATTACAAACTACTTTCACTCTGGGACTGCTTTTCGGTTGTCCCAGAAATTCCTGTTAAGGGAACACACAGAGAATAAACACAGCCAACATATCATATATATATATATATATATATATATATATATATATATATATATAGAGAGAGAGAGAGAGAGAGAGAGAGAGAGAGAGAGAGAGAGAGAGAGAGAGAGAGAGAGAGAGATGAGTCCCCAGGTAGTATTGTCTTTCAGTTTCAGAAACTTCTCTAAGTATTGTAACAGCTGAGATGATTCCTAGAAAGAGAAAAGCAGGACAACAGTCTCTCAACCTTTGATATTTGGTGTTCTTCTCTGGTTTAGAGCAAGGTGAGGTAGTAGGGAAACCTCTTGACATGCCATGTGCATGGGCACCCTGCTTCACAGAGGAAGCCAGTTGGGGAGGTAGAAACAAGGAATCCTGTTCTGGTCTGGTTGGTACCTACAGGTCTGCCTGGCTTCTTTTGGATACTCTTTAGTCCAAACTCTGCTATAGTTGCTTCTCATATTCCTTGCCTTGAACTCCATGCCAGGTGGCATATGATCAGGAGGAGGTGCCTCCCAGATGACATCAGATATTCAGGAGTTGTTCACTGGATTGGAAACTTTCTCTAAATGGTCATAGTCACTGAAATATACCTGTACAATAAATGTAGAACAAAATCATCTCTAAAAGCAACTAAATTACTGCCAGACAGAAGACTTGGAAACTGAGGGGGAAAGGATGGCAGTCAAGGAGTTATGGATGGAAGGAATCTATCCAAAATGACAATATGGCCCTGATGCTGTGAATGTAGGCCAGAGATACTGGGCACTGTGTGTGCTTCCCAAATGTTAGGAAAAAGATAGAGGACAGTTCGTACAGTGCACAAGCTGCAGGCAGTGGGAATACCAATTCCATACATCAGGCAAGATGTACGCCTGGATGCAGGATCCTTTTAGACTCGTCCCCTGATCCTGCCTGATGTGATTAGTCTGGACCCAGGAGCCTGAGTTTCCTGTTCACAACAAGGAAGGCTATGTTTCCTGAAGTAAGGCACCTGGACCCTGCTTACAACAAGTACTCTTCTGTGCCACAGAGAATACAGGAAACCTGCGTAGGTCTTGTGGTTCCAGCACTGAGAGCTACTCCCTGCAGCCGGCAGCCATGACAGAGAACATGATGGCATCCGGAAAATACCTTCTGTTTGATGGCAGTTGTGCACCAAGAATGGCAGCTTCCAAAGGACATTGGTTTACACTCACTTAACCCTTTCCAAAACTACAGCAAACAAACAAAAACTGACAAACTGTTTTGCATCATACTCCAAATAGCCACAAAACAACCAACTCTGTTCAGAAATGGAACATTTGAAGTGTTGCAAGAGATGAATTCAAGGGGTGTTGATGGACAGGGTGAGGTGGAGAGATGGGGGAAATGGAACGCACAGGGTTATCTAATATAGTACAGTGAAACAATATTTTTGGACCCTGTCATCCCTCAGAAGACACCAAGAGATAATTCTGGTAGGTTTACTGTCAAGCCTGCATATCACCGTTAGTGAAACCTACAGAAACCACATGTCCGTCTGTAGCATAAGGGAGGGGCCTAACAACCAAGTTCATTGATGTGGATATTGTACCAGAGTGATGCACCCTAGCTCCATAGCCCAGTTATTCTTAAGTACTCTGCCCATAAACATCTGAGATCCAGAAGTTATCTACTTAATCATGGTTATCCATCATCACCTCAGCTAACAGGCTGGCCTTTATTCTGCTAGATCATTGTACACTGGAGAAAACTAAACGTCCCAGTCAAACCTGTCAGCAAAGAAATAGACTCCCAGGCTGGCACAGGGCAGGTATTTAAGCAGGGTTGTGGTATCTAAGGTTACAGGACCAACAGGAAGGTGTACATGTGACATAAGGGTGAGGACAACCCACCTCAATGGGGCCCCTAAGCTCAGCACTGGCTTTATCCTGGAAGAAGGCTTGTCTGGGATGAACAAAATGCAAATTTCAGGCAGATGTGTGCACTAATGAGTGATGCACTTTCATGATATACAGATGAGAAAGAAAAATGGACAATAAATCTCTTGGACTTCATTTCCGTGGTACACCTCCATCAGTGTTCAGGTGAAATGCTGCCCCACATTATCTGCAGCAGGAAGCAACAAGGAACTGAAAAACACCCATGACCTTGTCCCAAGAAACAGGCTGCCCAATTCCCTAGATGTGGACATAAGGACACATTAAAAGAATAAATATTCCATCTCACCTCCCCCTTGCCTACCAGGGGCTGGCTCAGGGTCACAAATCTAACCATCCCCTCCCAGGTCTGTTACAATCTATCTCCTATCCACAGCATTCCAATCTGCATCTTACACCTGACAATACTTAGAAAACCTTTCTTTCCTTTACCCAAAATCCTCAAGACCCTCTCATACATGGGACTTTCTGTATCTCAGGTAGAAATCTACCATTCTGTGTCCTGCCATAGGCACAAGAGAGTCAACTGGTCTAGGGAAAGTCAAATTAGACACCTAGGGAAAATACACAATATTCGGCTGTGACAAAAATGTGTTTACAGCATATATCCTCCTTTGTCCTGCAGAGTAATTTCTCACAAAATTCCAAATGTCCCTATTGGAATACCTCATGGTACCTTCATTTTTTCCTCCAGGGCACCAGACCCATTTAAAAGAAGCAAGGTTGCATAGACAGAATGGGACAAGACATCAACCTAGATGTAAAAACACCAACACAGAGCAAAACAACTGAAACTTCACACACAGAACGCTCTTGCTATGAATCTGGTCACATTCATATCTACCTCCTGCACTCTCTGCATCTCCATCCCTGGCACCTATATACACTCCATGGAATCTAAAACATCTAGGCCTGTTTTTACCCAGCTGATACACCATATTCAGTAGGGAAATGCTTGTCAGTACAAAACAGAGAACCAGTCTCTTATGAACAGCGACATACTATAAAAGCCCACCTTCATATTGTTGATATCTTCTAAGAAGACTGCTAGATGAAGATCACTGCCCTGGCCTCCTGGAAACAACCTTGTCAAATTTGTTCCAATTCTCCCTCTCTGAGGAACTCTGCTGTAAGATTACAAATGGCCCTCTGGGAATATATTGGGTGGAGATATATGTGGAGCTATGTGCTCCAAAACAGGCCAGGCATAACACAGAAAAACAAACTCTCTCTCTCTCACTCACTCTCTCTCTGTCTCTCTCTCTCTGTCTCTCTCTCTCTCTCTCTCTCTCTCTCTCTCTCTATATATATATATATATATATATATATATATATATATCAGAAGGGCATGTTCTCCAAATGGGATATCGAGTCTGAAAGAGGCCAGCATGCCACCTAGAGGAAGTGTCATGATCTTACCAAGCCAAGTGTGAAGTGTGGCAGTCACAAGGGAAGCTCTGCAGCTCTTCTTCCACACCTGGCCTTCACTGCCCTCTACTATGAGGACCAGCAACAGCAACAAAGTCACAGGCAGCATCATAGTAGTTGCCAAGTAAGCATTGCTGGGGATGACATCACAGATTGTGAGGAGCTGCTCTCTCTTGGCTCTGCAGGTGAAGGCACCTGATCACTGTTGACACAGCCTCTGATGCTGTGGACCCAGCCACCACAACAGTCTCATGATGACTACAGTGATTTGGTGGAATGTCATGACTTAGCCCAACAGTGTTCATTAGATAAGATCTTCTGATCATCTCATTATTAAATTATTGAGTTTTTAAAATTTGTGATGGCTGTGTCCTTCATGGGTCAGTTCTGGTGCATCCTCTCAAAAATTAATGATGTGTAACCTTCCAGTGATTTAATTATTTAATCATTTAATTATTAAAATCTGTTAAAATGTAGTCAGTAATCACTGGATCTCCAAGCATCCTTCATGCCCTCAGCTCTGCTACTGGCACCAACCATCTGTTGTGTCCATTGCATGGCAGTCAAACCCCTCATCAATAACCATGTCATCATTTAAGTAATCAAATAAGTAAATAATTGTATAGTCCTGCATACTTATGTTCCATAAAATAAAACAAAACTCCAGTGAATGTCAAAGAAGTAACACTTAGTAACTTAGTAACAAATAATGCCACACAAGGAGGACTGGCCAGACCCAGTCACATAGGACAACATCATCAATTTAAATAATTAATATGTAATTATGAAATAATGGAACAATGAGATAGTATTGCATACTTTAAACACACATGGTGGAATCAGACTGAACTCTTCCTGTAATAATGATTTATTAAATATAGAAATAAATAGTTGGCCTTGCGTATTAACACCCACAAGGTGGCACCAAACTCGAGGTATCATGACTGATGTAATGATCTATATAAATTAATAAATAACCAAATAATGAGATCACCCACAATCTGATTTGAAACATGAGTTATGGTCCATAACACCATCGTTGGTTTAAATATTTTAATTACATAACTAGATGATCTGGCATACTTGTTCCACAAGGTAGAACAAAACTTTAGTGATCTCCAATTATGTAATGACCATATTTTATAGTTAAATATGTATAACATCAGATGACATGGTGGTCTGGCACATTTGACTCCCACAAGTAGGCTCCAAACTCCAGTGATCAATGAGTAAATAATGATAAATTTAAATAATTAAATGATTAAATAATTAAATAATTTGATGGTGTTTTACACTTGACTCCTACAAGATAGGACAAAACTCAAGAGATCATTGATTATTCATTCATATATTTGAACAATAAACTGAATGAATAATGAGATAATGTCTCATAATAGACCTGTGGGGAGATTACAAAATGATATAATTATTTATTTAAATAACTAGATAATGAAATGTCATACCACTCCAACAAGGTGGATTCAGACTCCACTCTTCTCCGAGTATATAAGAACAGATTTGAGTAAAGAAATAATCAGATGGTTAGATGTTCTGCCACCATTGACTCCCACAAGGTGGTGACAAACTTCATTGATCACACATTATGTAATGAACCATTTATATATTTAAGTGATTAAACATTTAAATAGTTGAACTGTTTTGCATCAAAAAGTCCTGGGAGTTCATGCCAGACCTGGTGAAAGATGCTTTCATCACAAATGTTTAAAATTCAATAATTTAATAATCAGATAATCAGACTGCCTTGCCTGATGAACTTTGTTGGGCTGACATTATCTCAAGCCACTGAGTCTCTGCTCTGGTGCAGCAGGAGATGTGATTATGGGACCAGCTCATCCATTTTCTGGGACTTCATACCTGGTGAGGCCTCTTGTGCCATTGCTCCTCCTTCCCATAATAGAGGCCAACAAATGTGAAGATTTGGAGAAAGAACAGGGGGGCAAACACCTCGACCACTATGCATACCTTGGTGGATTCCTTGTACTTCTTCTCGGTGGGCACCATGGAATCTTCTGGACTCAGGCTTCCAGGATCCCTAGCCCTCTGAGGGATGCACATGCCACTCAGAGTCTTCAGTATCCATGGCTGCAACTTCCAAATCCCTTATCTCAACCATGACAGATAACTGCACCCTAACCATAATCAATGATAACATCATCATTGAAATAAATAAATGTGTCAGTAATTGATAACATGACAATAACTAAATAGGTGATGAGGCATTTAACTCTCAGGGAAGAACAGCCAGACTCCAGTTTAATGACATCATCATTGATTTAAACAATATATCAAAAAATGGGATGATATTGCATACTTAAATGCCCAAGATGGAGCTTGACTGGATTCTTCATGGAATCAAAGATGATTTATTTAAATAATTATACAATATAAAGATGATCTTGCATATTATCTCCTATCATCAATTCAAATAATTTAATTATATAATTAGATGATCTGTCATACTTGATCTCATAAGGTGGCAATAAACTTCAGGTATGAAGAATAACATAATCATTGTTTTATATAACCAAATAATCAAATAACAAGTTGATATCACATCATCCACTTCCCCAAGTTGGCTCCAAGCCACACTCATGAACGATGCTGTCATCATTCATTTAAATAATTTAATTATATAATTAAATAATTAGATGTTCTTACATGTTTGACTCCCATAATGTGGTCCAATATCCACTGATCATAGATTATCTAAAGTACTATTTTAGTGATTAAAATTTACAAAATCCAAGGATGAGATGGTCTGCCCTACTCGAAACCCACAAGTTGTCTTTTATTTGACTTCCAGAAGATTGTGCCAAACTCTACAGATAATCAATTATTTAATCACAGAGTAGTAACATGTATGTTACAGCAAGTTTCCCCCACCGGCTGCCGCTGGTTCTGCCGCCATTGTCCTGCAACCACGTGAGCCCCAAATAACACTCAGAGACTCTGTATTTGATACAATCCTGTTGGCCAGTTACCATTATTGTTTATGGGCTAGCTCTGTCTTAATTATTAACCCATTTTTACTTATCTAAGTATTTCCATGTGGTCGTCTTATGGGGAGCCGCGCGGCAGGCTTCCTGCTCCTTCCCCCGGGCTACATCTTGACTCTACTACTTCCTCTCTCCTCCTCCTGGTCTCCTAGCCCCGCCTATCTTGTTATCTCATTGGCCACAGTGCTTTATTAACCAGTATGGGAAACATATATACAGAATAACATCTCCCATCATCTCCTCTTTTCTGTCTAAAGTAAAAGAAGGGGTTTAACCTTAACATAGCAAAATATAACATAGAATAGTTATCAAATAAGAATCATAGTAAACAATATTTAGTCCATTAACATTTTGTAAGACTTAAAGAAAATATCATCTATCCTATCTTTGTGAGTCTAAAGTCCTATATGTAACTTATCTTTAATCCTAACTAAGGAAAACTATAATCATAACTACCTGTCTTCAACTCCATCAAAGACCACAGAAGGATAATATATAAACTCTAGAAATGACAGAGATAATGCATTGCCTGGTCAGTCACCTAAAGTTCTTCTGTAATGTTCCATCTTCAGCCCATAGGCCATAGTGTGTGTCCAGACTCCTCAACAAGGCAGGAAACTTTTCTCTGTGTCCTGTAGACTGTCTGGCTGTCTGGCAGCCTCTTCCATGAAGCAGGAGTCCTGTAGCAATGTCCATCTCGAATCAGCAGTCACCTTTTTGTGGGTCCTGCATGTCCAGTTTCTACAACATAAAGTCAAACAGTCCAGAAGAGCAGTACCTTGCCCAAATGGCTAGTCTTGCCATATTAGAAGCAATCTCCATAACATGTTTCTTCGATATCCATCTTCCTTTCTGACGCAGGTGGTGTTACCAGGAGCAGTTGTGCCTCACTGTCAAGAAAAACCCTAAACCATTTTAAATGCCATATTCTGTAGGTCTTTGAAAGGTTTGAAGAATGCCTATCTATCTCAAATATCTAGAAATCCTAACTCAATTAACTCTAAGTTTAAACCATCATAGGTAACTCTCTAATCTGTACTAAATTATACATTACATTTCTAAATGAGCTATATAAACACAATACCTAAACAAGAGGAGAAATATACATATTACAAAATTGACCTTAAATTGTATCAATAAAAGAAAATCCATTCCAAAGCAAAGTATTCATATCTATACCATAATTTCCTTTTTACCTTTAAAAAGATTCTTTGTGGTTATAGCCATTTATAACCAAGTCCATTTAAATGAAAACAAACATTTATAAACAATATTTGGGAATTTGGGCATCGTTCTTTCCAAACTACTTCCTGCTGGTAGAGGGCGCTGTCATGGGGATCGTAAGAAGACGCAGAAATCTTGGCTGTAGTCTGCAAGGCTTTGTCTCAACTGCTTTGAATGTTGGATCAACTGGGGCATTGTTTCAGGGGGTCTGGCTTGATCAAACCACATAAGTCTGGAAAAAATCCATAGCTTTTCATTTTCTATGGAAACAAAAATAGAAATCCTTTTCCCAAGTAACTTGTCCTTAAACTTAAATTTTTGAGTCAAAGCATTTTTAAAACATATAAATTGAATTAATCCAGCAGCATTTCTTTTATTAGTAGTTGTTATTTTCTCAGCAATCAAATAATTTAAAGACAACAGAATCGCGTATAGTATCCAAAATTTCTCTGTGCTTTTCATTTTTACGTGGTTTTTTTATTACTCTATTTCTTCTACTTCTATTTTTGCATATTTTGAGACAGGGTTTCTCTGTGTAACTTTTATCTGTCCTGGAATTCACTCCATACCAGGTTTATTTTGAAATCACAGAGATCTGCTTGCCTCTGTCTGCCCAGTACTAGGATTAATTCTACTTCCTTTTTTCTTTTTTAAACCATTGTATCCTGTTTCTTTTTCTCTCCCAAGCCAGCGTATTTTTAAAAACACAGTGTAAACCTTTATTGCAGCTCTCCTACACACCAATGAATTGTTAGCAGAGCTCTTTAAAAGCCAGGCGGCTTTTTGCCACTTATGCTAATTTTGGAACTTCCCTTAAAGGAGCCGTGCAAATCTCTGTCTACAGCAAAACAAATCCAATCAAGAAAATGCTGCTACCAAGTCTCTGTTCCCTTGTTTCTAAAAACTATTTTTTAAGCTTTTGTTAAGTTTTAAATGAAAGTTCTCAATCCCGCTTCTGACACCATTATGTTACAGCAAGTTTCCCCACCGGCTGCCGCTGGTTCTGCTGCCATTGTCCTGCAACCACGTGAGCCCCAAATAACACTCAGAGACTCTGTATTTGATACAATCCTGTTGGCCAGTTACCATTATTGTTTATGGGCTAGCTCTGTCTTAATTATTAACCCATTTTTACTTATCTAAGTATTTCCATGTGGTCGTCTTATGGGGAGCCGCGCGGCAGGCTTCCTGCTCCTTCCCCGGGCTACATCTCGACTCCTCCCTACTCCTTCCTCTCTCCTCCTCCTGGTCTCCTAGCCCCGCCTATCTTGTTATCTCATTGGCCACAGTGCTTTATTAACCAGTATGGGAAACATATATACAGAATAACATCTCCCATCACATGTATAAATGATTAAATGTCATTGTGTATCCAGGGTTTGAGAGGATATCAAATAGTTGATGTTGGTCAGCGGCCTCATTAGAGATGAAGTGCTATCAAATTTTCCCTCAGTCTAGTCTAGCCAATGGACTAACACATAACTGAAGGAAGCTAACAATGGAAACTCTCCTATTTTTTTTGAGTAATTGTGAGTCATTTTATCATCTTAATCCATAGTTTTACTTCTTAGGGAAGATAATATTCATCAACAAAAGTCTTTAAACTGTTTCTCCACAGTCTATATTCCCTGATATTAGGTAATCTGGAATTAGGTAATATTAATAGATGTAGGACAACTTTCAGGGATTTGGTGATGACTTGATTAGGAGAATCCAGTTCCACAAATGCTATCATTAATGATAACAATGCATCTAAGGTGCTCTGGGGTTTTCTGTCCTTGATACCAAAATATAGAATTCTAGCAGTGTTTCCTGGCAGCATTTATGATTCAACATTCCTTCACATTCTAGTACAACTCTAACATGCTAATATAAGCTCACCCACTAATAGACTAACCTTTTAGCCCTACTATGTTCCTATGTTGATATACACATGAAAATGAACATCATTTTGCCATTCAACTATGTTGATGACTGTTTAATTATATTTCCTATGCTCCACTTTTCAAATTTCCAGAATGGAGACAATACCGTTAATGGCCTCTATCTCAATCCTTTTATATTTACTGAAATAAAAATAAGTTTCTATTCATTTACTTACCTTTAGAACAGCTAGATGACATGGTATAGATGCAAGTATGGGGAGAAAGTAGGTGACTGAATAATTGTAGCAACGAAGAAAGGCACAAAGTAAAATAAATAAACACAAACATATTGGACCCAAAAATGACAGTCATGCTAAGCAACAGCCATGTTCACAGCTCTTCCATGCAACAAGAATAGTTTACTGTCCAGTCCTAGACTGTTACTATGAAAAAATCAGGAGGGTCTCCTAAAGATGACTTTGCCCACAGACAACAAAAATAAGACTAGGAAATAAAAGATTCATAATCCCAAGAGGTAGGATGGGAATTCTTTGGATATTTAAGCACTATGGGGTCTTTCATGATTTACTGGGAATATAAGAAAAAGGAATTTTAACGATAAATATTTTACATTGATATGGGCTTTGGTATATTGATACAAGTGCAAAGTTGTTTTTGTTGTACTGCATATATGCTTCTACTCTTGTTTAAGGTATTGCAGTTATGCAGCTTATTTTAAAATGAATGTAATTTTAAAAATACATGTTACTAGTTAGTCATCTATAATAATCAAACATGTAGTCATAACTGGTAATTTTTCAAGGTTAAACAGATATAGTTATATTGGTAGATGATCTACAAACACTTTGAATACCTACAGAATATGGCATTTAGGATGTTTAATAACCTAAGTCTTTTCATAACAGTGAGACATGTCTGCTCCAATTAGCACCAATTTTCTACATAAAAGGATGATGTGTACATAAGAACCTCCATATTTAGTTTGATTTTATTACGTCAAAACTAGTCATTTGTGGAAGAAACTCTTGCCTTGACTGCTGATGTTATGCTGTAAAAACCAGACAAGCATTATTCAAATGAAAACGATTGCTGGAATTTGCAAAGACAAGATGAGACAGTTTTTCAAAACCCCTGCCTCACAGACAAATCTGCCAAATATTCTAGGCCTACAGGCAAAAATGGATGCCCCAACATTGCAGAAGAACTTTGGGTGACTGTTCACACAGCCAACTTTCTCTGTTCTTTCTAACATTTTGAATGTGGCTTACACTGTACTTCCTGTTGACTCAGGAAATATTATATTCTTGTGAAATCTTTGATAGAGTTGCAGAATAGAGAGATATGGTTACAGTTTTCTTTAATTATGGTTGCTCCAGTTTTTTGCCACTTTGTGGGAGTTAATACACAAGGCCACCTAAATATTTATTTATATAATTGTTAAAATAAATCATTATTCCAGGAAGAATTCAGTTTGACTCCACCATGTGGGATTTAAGTATGCAACATTCTCTCATTATTCAATTATACTATAATTATATATTAATTATTTAAATTGATTATGATGTTGTCCTTCATGACTGGAGTCTGTCCAGTCGTCCCTGGGAGTTAATTGTGTGGCATTATTTAGTTATTTAAGTGTTATTGGCATTTGGTTCCATCTTATGGAGGATAAATATGAACATCCATGAAATTATTTAATTGTTTGATTACTTAAATGATGATGGGATCAATGATTAGGGGTTTGGCTGCTATGTGATAGACACAGCAAATGATTTGTGCAAGAATCAGCACCCAGAGAAGGAGGAACACTGGGAGATCCAGCGATTACTGATTACATAGTAATAGATTTTAATGAATACATGATTAAATAATTAAAAAAACTGGAAGATTTCACATCATCAATTCCTGAGAGTATACACCAGAACCAACACATAATTGGCACAGTAATCACTGATTTAAAAATGTAATAATTAAATAATCAGATGATCAGTGGTCCTTGTCTAATGACCTATGTCAGGCTTATGTCATGACACTCCATCAAGGCATTGGAGTCATGATGACGCTGTTGTGGTGGAGGTGACCACCACAGCAAAGGCTGTGGCAACTGTGATGGAGATACCTATACCAGCAGAACCAAGAGAGAGAAGTTTCTTGCACTGTGTGATGTCATCTCCAGCAATGCCCCCTTGGCAACACTATGATGCTGTCTGTGCCTCAGGTACTGCTGCTTGTTCTTCTCCTAGTAGAGGACAGTGAAGGAAAGGATATGTGGGGAGGGCTACAAGGAAACCTGTGTTACTGGCACACTCCACACTTGGCTTGGTCAGATAGTAACATTTTCTCTAGGAGGGAATCTTAACTCTTCTGGCCTCAACCTCCCATTTGGGGAATATGCCTTCCCATGGGGGAGAGTTAAAGAGAGAGAGGAGAGAGCGACACAGAGAGAGAGATAGAGATAGAGAGAGAGTGTATTTGTGTCATGCTTGGCATGCCTGGAGCTCATAGTTCCACACATATATCCACCCAATAAACACACAGAAGGCCTTTGGTAATACATAGGAGCCAGGGAGGGAGACACAAGTAGTGGAGGAGGTAGATATGAAAGTGGACAGATACAAGGCAAGAGAAACATGTGTGTGCAGTTTCGGGTGTTTTGGTGTGGGAGGGTGATTTTACACACAGATTGATGTAAAGTTCTATTCTGTCTACAGACATTTGTTTCTTTTACATGTGTCTGGCACCCTGGAGGGAAAGGATGAAGGCCCCCTTAAAGGCATCCTGTGGGGACCCCTGAATTTTGTAAGAAGTCCCTGTGCAGGATAGGTGAGGACATAAGCTGTAATTATCCTGTTGTGACAAGCAAGAACTGTGTATTTTCCCGAGATGTATAGGATTCCTCTCCCCAGACTAGTTAAATCTTTTTTTGCCTATGCCATGACACAGATTGGCAGATTTCTACATAAGATGCAGAAAGTCCCATGTATGAAAGTATCTTGAGGACTTTTGAGAAAGGAATGCGAAGTTTCCTAAGTAGTGTCTGGAGAAGGGTGCAGAATGGAAGGCTGTGGACAGGAGAAAGAATGTAACAGACCTGAAAGTACCTAACAATGGTTGCCTAGTGATGCCTAGGAAATTATTAGGTTGGGGCTGAGCCAGCCACTTGTAGGCAAGAGGGCAGGAGAGATGGAATGTTTATAATTAATGTGTCCTTGTATTCACATCTAAGGAATTGGGCTGCCTGCTTCCTGGTACACGGTCATGAATGTTCCAAGCCCCTTCCTTGGTGGTTCCTGTGGTGGAGGATGTGGGGCAGCATTCCCCCTGAACACTGATGGGGGAATATAATAAGAATGAAGGCCAAGAGTTCTCTTTTCTCATCTGAACATCAAGAAACTTGATCCTTCATGGGTGTGCACATCTGCCTGCAATTTGACTTGTGTCCATTGAGACAAGCCTTCTGCCAGGTGAGAAGCCAGTTCTGAGCTTACAGCCCCATTGAGGTGGGTAGTCCTCACCCTTATATCACCTGTAAGCCTTCCTATCTGTCTGTTATCTTAGAAACCACAACACTGCTCCACTAACTGCTCTCTGTCAGCCTTGGAGTCCATTTCCTGGCTGTCAGTCTTGACAGGAATGTTTGCTTTTCTCCAGTGTAAAATAATCTAGCAAACCAAATGCAAGCCTGATAGCTGAGGTGATTATGGTTGGCCATAGTTAAGTAGATAGCTTCTGGATCTCAGATGTTTGTGGGGAGTGGCTTTCAGATTAACTTGGCTGAGCAGCTAGAGGCACCACCCAAGCCCTAATACCAATGTCCATGAGCTTGTTTGTTAAGCTCATCCCTTACGCTACAAAATGAGATTTATATAGGCTTCACTAAGTGTGTTGTGCAGGCTTGGCAGTAAGCCTGCCTGAGTTCTCTCTTGGGGTCTTCTGACTGATCGCAGGGCCCCAAAACAAATTGCTTCAGGGCAGTGAAGTAGATGACACCGTGAGTTCTGTGACACCCATCTCTCCACCGCACTCTGTCCATCCACATCCCTTACTATTTATCCCTTGCAGCAGTCCAAGTGTTCCATTTCTGGACAGCCTTGGTTTCTTGGTGGCAACTTTGTGGTATGATGCAAAAGGTTTTTGTTAGTTTGTCTAATTTTTTGTTTGTTATTGTTTTAGAAAGGGAGTGTACACCAATGTCATGTGGTAGCTGCCATTCTGGGTCTACTACTGGCATCAGCCAGAAGGTATTTGTAGAGCAGATCAGCATGTTTGGTATTTCTCAGTCATGGCTGCAGGCTGCCTACGAAGGAGTTCTCATTGCAGGACCACCAGGACCTAAGCAGATTTTCTGCATTCTCCTTTGCCCAGGAGAGTACTTGGAGGTGCCCCAGGTGTCACCATGGGCTTATCCTGCTGTGCCATGAAACTCAGTCACCTGGATCCAGCATGGCCATGACAGGCAGGATCAGGGTACTAGTCTACAAGGATACTGCATTCTGGCCTACATATGTACAGATGTATAATTTCCCTTCTCACTGTCTGCAGCTTCTGCACAGTACGAGCTCCCCCAACTTTTTCCTGAACAACCCCAGCAGCACCCACAGCTAACTTTTGGAAAGCACACATAATTCCCAGTATTTCTGGCCAATATTCACGGTCTCAGGGCCTGTTTGTCTTTTTAGATAGACTTCTTCAAACCCTAACTCTTGACTGCCATCCTTTCTCCTCATTTTCCAAGTATTCTGTCTGACTTTCCATTAGATACTTTTACACATGGGTTTCTCCTAGATCTAGTGTACAGGTAAATTTCATTGACTGTGACCCAATAGAAAAAGTTTCTGATCCA
Source organism: Cricetiscus sungorus (assembly GCA_030556225.1). Classification (NCBI taxonomy): domain Eukaryota; kingdom Metazoa; phylum Chordata; class Mammalia; order Rodentia; family Cricetidae; genus Cricetiscus; species Cricetiscus sungorus. The sequence goes on from JANBXA010000424.1 coordinate 678,796, forward strand.
GGGAAAACCGCTAAATTTCAAGGTATCTAGGAGGCACAACCCTCCTACGCAATTTGGCATGGAATTCAAGGCAGGAAATGTGAGTAGAAACATTCATAGTAGAGAGTGGCCTGAAGAGTATTGAAATGATGCCAGGCAGACCAGACCAGACCAGACCAGAATTTCTTGTCCCAACCTCACCATCAAGCTTCCTTTCTGATGCAGGGCACCCAGGCAGGTGGCATTTCCTGAGGTTTCCTAATACCCCACCTTGCCTTAAACCTGGGAATAATACCCAAGATCAAAGATTTCAAGCCAGGTGTCCTGCTGTAATCTGTCCATATATCATTTCAGCTGTTAAAATACTTAGAGATGTTTCTGAAATTGAAAGACTGCATTATCTAGGGACTCTCTCTCTCTCTCTACACACACACACACACACACACACACACACTCACACACACACATACACACACACACACACACACACACACACACACACACACAATATATATATATATATATATATATATATATATATATATATATATTCTGGATTTATTCTCTGTGTTTCCCTGGAGAGGAAGTTCTGGGAGAGCCCATGAACAGTTCCAGAACTAGAATAGTGTGCACAGTTTTGGTAGTCTGTTCAACTGGGGACTGACAACTGGGCATTTATAGGAAGCCTTCCTGAGTGCCATGCTTCAGGGCTAGCTAAGGAGGCCACAATGACTGCTCTGAATTTTCCTGTGTGTGGGGGGGGGGGCTGTGTGTGTGTATGTGTGTTTGTGTGTGCGTTTATGCATGTGAGTGGGGTGTCTCTAGTTTTGGCTTGATGGCTGAGTACATTTTGTGGAAATCTTATAAAAAGGGGCAGTGTCCTAATTAGGAGTGGCTATTCTGGCAGAAAGTACCTCACATATCTCCCGTATTCAGAACAGATGCCTCAAGGAGGCTGGTAGAAAGGAAGAGTTGAAAGATATTGGACAGCATTGTCTCCAGAAGTCAGGGAGGTTGGTCTTCTTGGAGCCATCTAGGAGGATATAATCAGTGTAGAGAATGGCTTCTGTAGTCTTTCCATGTTCACTGGAGAATGGCAATCTGTTGGTAACAGAGAAGCATTTCCTGACTGAATATAGATAATCATGTGAATACAGACAGACATAATTTCACTGGATGCCATGAATGTAAGTGTAAATAAGAGCATGGGGTAGAGGGGTATAGATAAAATATGAGGTAACTGTGAAACTGGAAATACTCATGGACAGAGAAAATGAGATGTGGGGTGAACCTGTATGTTCAGGTTTAGGTGTTTTTTGTGGCATGGTTTTAGCTTGCAAGCTGGTAGGCCAAACAATTCTATGTACAGACAGTTTTCCTGTTCCATTGTTATGAGACCCTGGCTGGAAAGTATAAAAGCCACAGGTAGATGGGTGTCTAGGAATACAGGGGCCTCAGAGCTCTCTGATGAGATTAAAGTGGACAGAGACAAGCAACCTGGACACTTAAGGGAAATAAGCAATTCTTGATTGTCACAACAGGATGCCTACAACGCATATCCACTCCCCATTATCCAAAGGTACTTCAAACAAAATTCCATGTGTCCTTACAAGAATCTCTCAAGTTGCCTTTATGTCTAAAGAGGATACAAGAAGTTCCATGTCTGAAAGTTATTTAAGGACTACGGGAAACATGAGTTTCCTTAATGGACTCTACTAGAAGGTCGAGCATGTCAGGATTTGGAAGAAGACACTATGTGACACTAGTGATACATTGATTAAGATTTATTAAAGCTTGTCTAGGACAAAAACAGCAAAGCAACCATACTGGATATGTTTAGAAGCTATGTGGTGGCAGTCCACATCATTAATACAAAGATTCAGGAGTAAGAAGTAGATGATTGTTTGTAAGGGAAGCCACACAGACTGCATTAAATGTACCAGTCTTAAAAGAAATATCTCATATATGAGCCAGGGTACATGTCCAACAACCCCTCCACATGTGTGGGTTTGGCTGGGTAGTCTCTGAGCACACTGGACCCGTGTAACCCACACAGGACAACCTGAAGGTCTCACTTGCTGATCTTTGAATCTCATAGACAGCCCTGTGATGGAGGAGAGGTCTCCAAGAGAGCTTAGATCATCCAGAGTTACAGACATTTAAATCCTGACCCAACTATGCCAACCTGGAGAGTGGAGAGAGAAAAACTCTACATGTATCCACTGGAGGAAAGATAGCAATACAAGAAATCACTCAAAAATTGAAAGACAATCATGACATCACAAGAACCTAGGGAACCCACACCAACTAGACCATACACACCAAAGCAGATGAACCATAAGAGAATGAGTTTTAAAAAATGACTTCATAAAAATGCTATAGACCCTCAAAGATGATATGAGAAAATCCCTTAACAAACAGAAGAAAAATCAAACAAAATATTGAAAGAAGTGGAAGAAAAACAAGAAAAAATAAAAGAAATGAACAATTCTTATAAAGAAAGTAAGGAAAGCCAAGAAAAAATCAAACAAATGAAGAAAACAATTCACACAGTTCAAGATCTGAAAACTGAAGTAGAAGCAAGAAAGAAACACAAACGAGAAGAATGCTGGAAATACAGAAACTGGGTAAACCATCAGGAACTACAGATGCAAAGATGCAAGCATAAACAACAGAATACAAAAGATCAAACAGAGACTCTCAGGCACTGAAAATATGCTAGAGGAAATAGATTCATCAATCAAAAATAGTCTTAAATCCAAAACATACAGGAAATATAAAATGCCTAACCTAAGAATAATAGGCACAGAGGGAGGCAAAGAATCCCAGGTCAAAGATGCAGAAAACATATTCAACAAAATCATTGAAGAAAACTTTCCCACTCTGAAGAACATGCCTATGAAAGTACAAGAAGCATACAAAACACCAAATATATTGAACCAAAAACATTCCCCTTGACACATAATTATCAAAACACCTAATATACTGAATAAGGAAAAAAATTTAATGACAGCAAAGGAAAAAGGCCAGATAACATATAAAAGCATACCTATCAAAATTACACCTGACTTCAGTGTAGAAACTCTCAAGGACAGAAGTTTTTGGATAGGTGTTCTACAAATACTAAGAGCGCCCGAATGCAAGCTTACACTACTATACCCAATGAAACTCTCAATTATTATAGATGGAGAAAACTATGTATTCAATGACTAAGCAATATTTTCAAACATATATATACACAAATCCAGTCCTACAGAAAGAGTTGTAAGGAAATCAACAACCAAAAAAATGTTAACTACACTCACAAAGACATAGACAAAACATAATTCCCCTTTAGTAGAACCACCTCCCCCTAAATGAAAGTGGGGCAAATATACTTGCAATACCTCTGCAAAAAACAAATCTAAAACTAACAAGAATTAACAATGTATGGTCTTTAATTTGCCTCAAAATTAATGGTTTTAATTCTCCTATAAAAAGACACAGGTTAACAGAGTGGATACAAACAGAATTCTTCTTTTTGGTACATACACGAAACAAATCTAAGCTTCAAAGACAGACATTACATCAGGATAAAGTATTGGGAAAAGACATTCCAATCCAATGGATACAAGAAGCAAGCAGGTGTAGCTATCTTAATATCTCAAAAGTAGACTCCTAACCAAGATCAATTAAAAGAAATGGAGAAGGCCATTCTCATTTTCCCAGGAGAATATCAGTACAAAATCTCAGTTTGAACAGCTTTGCCCCAAATACAAAGGCAATCACACCCATTAAATAAAAAAATTACCAAAATTCAAAACTCACATAAAACCTCACATGTGGAAGTAGATTTCAACAAGGCAGTTTTACCATTAGAAAAAATTTTAATAGAGAAACAAAAAAAAAAAACTGACATAAGTTATGACCCAATTGGGTTAAACACATCTATAGAACATTCCATCCAAACACAAAACAATATAACTTCTTCTCATCTCCATATGAAATCATCTGTAATGTTGAATATATACTAGGCAATATAAAAAAACCTCAAGAGATAAATAATGTAGAATAGTCCCACATATCATATCACTCACCTTGCTTTAATGGTAAAATTAAATAACAACTCAAAATGAAGAAACTTTACAAATTGATGGAAACTGAAAAACTGCTGTATTTGCACCATTCCTGGGTCAAGGAAGAAATAAAAAAAAGGATATTAAAGATTTCCTGAATTCAAATAAAATGAAGAAACAACATACATGAGCTTACAGGGCACCTTGAAAGCAGTGCTAGTTGAAAAGTTCAATGCACTAACTGCCAATGTAAATAAAATGGATAATAGTCACATTAGAGAATTAGCAGCACAACTGAAAGCCTTAGAGCAAAATTTAGCAAGCTTAACCTGAAGGAAAAGATGCCAGCATACCTACAAGACTGACCACACCTAACAATTTCATCAACAGTTGAAAGCTAAAATAAATGCCCTTTCATGATAAAGAGATTGATGACTTATCCACCATCATGGAGCCCTCATGTAGTAACTGGTGGAAATAAATTAAATACCCACATCAAAACACTGAGCTGAACTGGAATCCAGATGACGTGAGGGAGGATAAGACCAGGCTGGAGAAACACATAGAGACAGATGCCTGAAGTAGGAGGAGGTAATGGGCCCTGAAACTGATAGTTGTGAATCCAGCATGGGACTGACTCAGACCCCTTAAACACAGGTCTCAGTTAGAAGGCCTGACCAGTCTATGAAACCACAGACAGTAGAACCAGGATGTGTTCCTGGTATACAAAAGGACTTTGCAGGCACATCCCCCATGGAGGGATCCTCCCTTAACATAAAGATAGAAGTCCTAGTCCCTACTCCAAATGATTTGAATGGTGTAGATTACCCCTCTTGGAGAGCAACACCCTACATGTGGAGTGAGCAGAGATGGGATGGGAGGGTGGTCTGGGGACATGAGTGGGTGGAAGAGAGGGAAAGAGGAAGGGAGGGAGGGAGAAATAGAAGGAAGGATGGAGGAATGGAGGAAGAGGGAACTGGGGTTGATATGTAATATAAAATTGAATTAATATTAAAAAAGAAGGACATGCTCAAATATTATGCTTATGAAAAATAATTAAATATAACTATAACCACTATTGAAATACAAACGGTCATGAAAGCCTCCCAAACAAAAAGGCCAGGGTCAGATGTCTTTAATGCAGGGTTCTTCCAGAAATTCAAAGAAGAGATAATACCGATATTCCTCAAATTTTAGCACAAAATAAATGCAGGAGGTTCCTTTTATGTGGCTACAATTACCTTGATGCACAAGCCACACAAGTCACAAATAAGAAAAAGTACTAGACACCAATATCCCTCATGAACATTGATGGAAATACACTCAATAAAATACTGGCAAATAGAATCCAAGAACACATGAAGAAAATCACCTATTATGACCAAGTAGGCTTCAACCTAGTGATGCAGGCATGGTTCAACATATGAAAATCTATCAATGTGATCCCCTGAAAAATGCAAGATCATATTGTCATCTCACTAGATGATTTTCTCTGATTATGAAGCTGATGGAATGTGGAGTTCCTCTTTCTCAATAATCCAAGCCTATCCTTTTATTTCCATTCATACTTGTCTGCAAAATTTCTTCCTACATACCATTTTGTAGCATGTGTATCTTATACAATAGTGTGAGCATAAGTCAATATAAAATGAATATATGGTGTAAGTTCTAATCTCAGAATCATCTGGCCCTGATATTTCAAGAAACTAATTCAACAACTAGAAGGACAAAGTACATAGTTCCTCTGAGTTGGCATCTTATCAACATCCAATGTATGATTAAATGTACTTCAAATGGACCTTATCTAGATGAAAAATTGATGAGTCTTCAATCAATAAAGAATATTGAAAGGACTCCTGAATGAAATAACAATTGTAATGGTATTGCTTAAATTTGTCCATTCTGTCAAGACTAAGCTAGTATTTCAGAGTTATTTTTGTTTGCATTTCCTGATGGTGAGCACTTTTTTAAATGTCTTCCAGTCATTTTGTTTTCCTCTATTGGGAATTCTCTATTCAATACTGTACCTCAATTTTTTATAGAGGTATTTGGTGTTTGGTGACTAGTTTCTTGTGTTCTTTGTATATTTTGGTGATGAGCCCTCTGTCACATGTGTGGTTGGTGAACTTCTTTTCTCAGTATTTAGGCTCCGTATTTGTGTTTTTGACTATGTCTTTTGCCTTACAGAAGGCTCTCAGTTTGTTGAGGTTTCTTTTATTAATTTTTGATTTCAGTTGATGTCTGCTACTCATGTCATGTTCAGGAAGCAGTCTCCTTGACCAGTTTGTTCATGAGTATCTGTCACATTCTTTTCTAAAAGTTTTGGTATGGTTGTATTTATGTTGAGTTTTTGATCCATTTGGACTTAGGTTGTGTGCATGCCAATAGACATGGGTCTTTCTACAGTCTTCTACACACCATCATCCAGTTATGGTAGTACCATTTGTTGAAAAAGCTTTGTTCCTTCCAATTGGCAACATCAAACTGAATTAAAAGCAGCTTAAGGTGATTCAACATAAATCAGGAAGAAGACAAAACTGCTCACTCTCTTGATAAATAAAAAATATTCTATGTGAGTTTCTTGCAAGGACAATAAGACAACAAAAGGAGATCAAGGGGATAAAAATTTGAAGGGAAGAAATGAAACTGTCATTATTTTCCAATGATATGATAGTTTACATATTGCTCCAAAAATTCTACTAGGGAATCTCTCCAGCTGATAAACACAGTCAGCAAATTAGCAGAATACAAGATTAACTCAAAAAAATTAGTAGCCATATTATATGCAGACAATAAAGAGGCTTAGACAGACATCAGAGTAACCCACCTTCACAATACTAACAAACAACATAACATAGCTTAAATTAATGTTTACCAAACAAGTGTTAGATATATATAGCAAGCACTTTGTGTCTTTAAAGCAAAAAATTAAAGAAGATACCAGAAAAGGAAAAGATCTCCCATGCTCTTGGATAGGTAGGATAAAAAGTAAAAATGGCAATCTTGCCAAAAGCAATCTACATATGCAATGCAATCCCCACTAGAATGCCACCACAATTCTTCACTGACCTTGAAAGGATAATACTCAACTTTACATGGGAAAACAAAAGATCCAGGATAGAAAAAAAAAAAGAAAAGAAAAGAAAAGAAAAAACAATAACTCTGTACACCATCAGAATTTCTGGAGGCATTGCTATCTGCGACTGTAAGCTCTATAACTACAGAGTTATAGTCCTGAAAACAGCCTGGTATGGGCACAAAAATAGACAGGTAAACCAGTGGAATTGAATCAAAAACACTGATATTAACCCACACACCTAAAAGCACCAGGTTATTTGACAAAATATCTAAATGTATACAATAGGAGGAAAGCATCTTCAACAAATGGTGCTGGAACAACTGAATGATGGTGTGTAGAAGACTGCAGATAAACCCATGTCTATCGCTATGAACAAAACTCAAGTTCAAATGGATCAAAGAACTCAACATATATCCAGCCACACTGAGTCTCTTAGAAAAAAATGTGGGAGGTACCCTCGAATAAATTGCTACAGGAGAATGCTTCCAGAACATAACTCCAGTAGCACAGACACTGATCTCAACAATTAATAAATAGGACCTCCTAAAACTGAGAAGTTTCTCTAAGGCAAATGACACAGTTGATGAGGCCATATGGCATCCCACAACATGGGAAAATATCATCACTAATCCTATATCTGACAGAGAGCTGATCTTTAAAATATAAAAAGAACTGAAGACACTATTCCCCAAAACAACAAATAACAATGGGGCACAAAACTGAAGAGAAAATCCTCAGTAGAAGAGATAAAAAATGCTGAAACACACTTAAAGTGTTCAACACCCTTAGCTATCAGGGAAATACAAATCAAAACAACTTGGAGATACTAACTTACTCTCACTAGAATGGTAAAATTAGAAACACCAATGACAACTTGTGCTGGAGAGGATGGACATAAAGGGGAACACATCTCCACTGATAGTGGAAGTACAAACTGTACAGTTTTTTTTCTAGATCAGTATGGTGATTCCTCAGTGAAATTTGAATCAGTTTACCACAGGACCCGGCAATCTCCTTCTTAGGCACATATCATAATTATCTACATCCATGGAACAAAGACATGTTCAGCTATGTTTGTAGAAGCATTATTTAAAATACCAAGAATGTTGAAGCAAATTATATGTCCCTCAACTAAAGTTTGGATAAATAAGATGTGACACATTTACACTTTACACAATGGAATACTACTCTTCTTAAAAAAAAAAAAAAAGATGGGATCTTGAGATTTGCAGGAAAATGGATGTAACTTGAAGAAACTATCCTGAATGAGATAACCCAGTCACAAAAGAGGAACATGGTATCTATTCACTCATATATCACTGATATATCAATTTTAGTCATAGACCAAAGGATCACCAACCTATAATTCACACCACCAGAGAAACTAGGATACAAAGAGGAGTCTAAGTAATTCATACAAGTTCTATCATAGAAGAATAAAAGGGACTTGATCTCCTGAGCATAATGGTAGTGGTGGGGCAGTGAGTGGAGAAAGAGCTAGAAGAAAGACAAGAGGAGGAAAGGAAAGCACATTGGCCTGTGAAGATTGAGTCTGGGGAGGAGTAGATGAGAGAGAGAGAGAGAGAGAGAGAGAGAGAGAGAGAGAGAGAGAGAGAGACCATACAAGAGGGAGTCATTATAGTTTAGAAGGGAAAACTGACACTAGAGAAATGTACAGAGACCTACAAGACTGATACCAACTAAAAATTTGAGCAACATAATGAATTTGATGACTAACTTATCCACAAATACAGAGCCCTTATATAGAAGCAGACAACTACAATTAAACACAGAGTTGAACTGGAATACAGATGCAGAGAGGGAGGACCTGACCAGGCTACAGAAACCCACATAGACAGCTGAGCTGAACAAGGAGAAGCTAAAGGACCACCAGACTAATAACTGGGTACCCAGCATTAGATCAACTCAGACTCTGTAACACAGGGTTTCCTTGTGGCTTTGAACCTGTCCAGGAATTTTCTCTGTGTAGACCAGGCTGGCCTCAAGCTGACAGAGATCCAACTGCCTCTGCTTCCCAAGTGCTGGGATTCAAGGTAAGTCCCTGGCTGCTAAATTCTTTTTTAAAATTCAATTGCTTTCCTGATGATTAAAAAGGAAAATCTCAATTATGTAGCCTCAGTAAAGTTCCAGAGGACAAGTGTTAATCATCTTTGTCTAGACTGCAGTTTGTTGCACCACTTCCTCTGTGATGCCTAGTTTAAATCATGGCCATCTGTGGGGCCTGGTAGATCCAGCTTGAACTTCCTGTGACTACAGGTCTCAGAAGGCTAATGTGGAGAAACAGAATTTGAGGCCAGTCTAAGCAAAATAGAAAGCCTCTCAAAAAAATTCAAACAAACAAACAAACAAAAAAAAAATGAGTGGCACAGAGACACACACTTGCAAACCAACACTTAGGATGTAGAGGAAGAGGCAGGAGAAGTAGGCCTACAAAGGCCTCATTTGCAAACAAGGTTGATCAAAGGTTGTTTTCAAACCTTCATTGTGAGCAGTGCAGGTGTACATTGACTCCAGGTGTAGGTGGTTAATTACTTCCTCCTATGCTTAGCCCATCTGCTGGCCCATTACTCTCTGTAATAAAGAGTAGCAACAGCTTCTTCTCAACTTCTCATGATGGTCTGTTAAGAATTTCAATCCTAACACCCTCCACCAATCTCTGTACTGTGGCTGTGCAGGTAAAGAATTACTCAATGGGCTTTAGGGATGTTTGTAAATCAGTGAATTCTCCATTGCCATGGTGCTCTATAGAACTAAATCTAGGTCAGGCTGCAAAGTTGCACAGACAAAGCCTGTTTCATATATATATTGTAGAGAGCTGTGTAGTGCCACACCTTAAAGTGGTGCTGGCTTCTACCTTACACCTTCCTGCTGGTGTAGACTCTCTGGGTAAACAAACCCTTAATTGGTTAAGTCTGTTCAGCCTGTCTGATTCCACATTAGAGTAGCCTATCTGCATGGTTCACATGGCTCACTGGGGTTGGTTAGCTCAAGGATATTTAAGCCTGTGTAGGGGTCCACTCTCTCTCGCTCTCTCTCCCTGCGGGCCAGAAGCAACATGTTTAAAGCATCCTAATTAAAACTGCATGAAGAAGATCGACTCGGAGTCGCGTCTTCCTTGCTGGTGAGGGCAGGCGCGTACTATATATATATATATATATATATATATATATATATATATATCACAAAGTAAAGAATGCCACTTAGAGAAAGCACAAAATTAACATTGAATGTGTATACTCTCTTAGCCTGGTGACATGAGGGATTGCCTATGCCAACACCCAAATGACATGACAGATTTTGATGATCCCTCCTAGATTGCCTCAGCCTCCCTGAGGAATACATGGGGGATGGGTTGGGGAGGTTGCTGGTGGGAATGGGAGGATGGCAGGGAAAGAGAACTGGGATCAATATGTAAAAGAAGATCATTTAAATTATTTTTTTCAAAGAGGAGAAAAGGTATTTTGATCACAAATGGCAAAAAATAAAAAATTAACTCCTCATTTATCTGACCTTTAAATGTTAATATGTGAAGGGCAGAACTTTAAAGGCATTGGAAAAACTGAACCTCTCCTTGTTTGGTAACTTGCCATCCCTGTTCACCAAAAGTGTGATGGTCCTGTATATAACTGTTTCTACATAAAGCTCCCTGATTAAAATCCCATTCCTCAGATGCAGCCCAAAGGGTCAAGTTTTCATAGGCCACATCCTGGATGGGGGAGCTTCTAGGACCACAATGTGCCTGACAGAGGACTGATGTGGCAGCAGGTGCCTACCTAGCCTCCCTCCCCATCCCCCCACTCACTCTGCTGCAGCCTCTGTGCTCACCCACACTTCCTTCACAATACCCCATAGCAGCACCCACAGAGCAACAATCAATCCTCTGGCACATATTCTGACATATATCCAAGAATTCAACATGGATTCAGGAAATTTCCTCCAAGACCTGAGAGTAGCAGGTGGCCCAGTGTCCCTCATTGGCTAGTTAGACTTAAGTGACAAGTGTTTCAAGGGTTACATTGTGCTTAAAGACACAGCACAGCCCCTCCTGTCCCTGGATTCTACTCTAGAGCTAGACATTTCAGAGGTAAACAAAGAGAGGAATTTCAATTATTTTTGTTTTTTTTTTTTGAGACAAGGATTCCCTGTGTGGCCCCTGCTGTCCTGGAACTCTCTCTATAAACCAGATTGTCCATTCCCTTAGTAAGTATTATTAACAATCTTTTTGTTATTGTTTAGTAGATTTTTCTCATTAATTAATTTATGTTTATTTATTTATTTTGTTTTTTGAGACTTGCTTTCCTTGTGTGATTTCTGCTGTCCTAGAATCCACTCTGTATACAATGCTGTCCTCAAACTCACACAGATCCACCTGCCTCTGCCTTGGAGTGATGGGATTAAACATGAGAGCCACCGCTCCCTGGTGAGACACAAATTTCAATATTGCTTACTCTGTCTTCAACTGACAACCCAGCTATCTTCCTGCAGTGCAAAGGTTCATTATCTTCTTCATTCTGCACAGAATGCACAGATCTTGCACAGATACAATTTAGAATGAAATTATTCTCTTATTCAACAGATGGAAGGATTCCCAGAATATTAAAATGTAAAGAGAAATGTTTTAGGACATAAAAGATGTTTTTTCTGTGTCTTATTGCTGAGGTCCGGAGAACTGAGGTTACTTTTTTCCTGGTTGTCACAGGACCCTTGGACAACCATGAGAGAAAGGAAGGAGCCATGTCACAAATAAGATGATGTATCTTCTTCCTGACAGGTGGCTGGGTAATAGGTCCATTGTATTGGCATTTTATTCCTGAAATTTGTGTCAAAATCTTGAGAAATGAATAATAATAAAAAATGTCATCTCCAAGGTAATCTGAATGGTCAGAAAGCGTGAGGCTCAAGAAAATGCATGTATGAGCACTATGATGAGCTAACATGGCCGCCTCAGAGGGCAAATGAGAAAACAGCTACATTATTCAATGTTCTCTGCTCAATCAGGTCTGGTAGAATGAATCTCTGTTTGTAGAAAGAGGATTTATTGGAATGTCTCAAATCTCTATACCAACTAGTCCAACAATGAGTGCCTACCAATGGAATTTTGAAGAACTTAATAGTTGTTTAGTTTATGGGTGTGAATGTTTCAGCTGGTCTGCAGTATACTTGAGTAATTTAAAGGAATAGGCTTTAAAGATATAAACTGATAGACTCAGCAGGATCCACTTGGCACTAAATTTGTGTAGACTGTAATTGTTTCTCCAAGTGTAGTGGTATTTTTTTGTGCTTAAGCAAATGAAGCCTGTCAGGTCATGGTGGCACACAACTTTAATTTTAGCACTTGAGAAGCAGAGGGTCGTGGATCTCTGTGTCTTCAATTGAGTTCCAGATAAGATTCAAAATTTACACAGAGAAACATTGTCTCAAAAATATAATAAAACAAACAAAAACAAAAATGTAAACAAAACAAAACAACAACAACAACAACAACAACAACAAAAACTTGCTTTAAGAATAGAATGTGGAGCTATGCAATAGTTAGCCATCAAGGACAGGGCATGGTGGTGCACACCTTTAATCCCAGCACTTGGGTGACATAATCAGGTGGGTCTCTGTGCGTTCTTGGCTGCCACAGGATATACCAGATTGATCTAGTCTAAAACAAAAATCGAGAGATTTGGTGTCTCATTTCTTTATTCCTGTACTTGGGAAGTGGAGCCAGGAGTGATATGGGTGGGAGAAGAAAGAAATATAAGGTGGAAGAATACAGAATCTTATTGCATTCTGATGGAAGTCTTCTAGAGACAGCATGGCCCATTTGGTCTCAAGATTCAGTACAGATAAAGACTAGGGGCTATCTGCCCTGCTTCTCACATCTTTCATCATTAACCCCTTATATAAATCCACATTTTTATTATAAAGACCAATTAGCATTAGTGCTACAATCTCAAATATAGAGTATGTGTCACAGCTAAACTGCGGTGTAGAAGAGTAGAATTGATGGTAATAGAATTGATGGTATAAATATTTACCAATTTACAAGGTTTACTGATATATTTTGCATGTTTGTGCATGAGAATGTTTTTTAAGAATATACAGGTTATGGGATAGATGTAGATAATTATGAGATTTGTGAGTGTCAGTGTCTGATCTCTGGTAATCCCCAAAAGAAAGATGTACTGAATCCCCTGCCACGATAAGCAACATGTTTTCTATGATGAGCTAAAACTCGTCCACAGATTAACAACGAAACTGAAAAAAATAAAGAAGGAAATAATGGTCCTTGTAAACATGAAATGTCAGAATTAATATTATTGATATGGTAAGCTTGCAACATGAAATTAATACAATCCAATGACAATGAAGAACAATTTATAATGAAATGCTGATTACAAAGGCATATTAAGAAAAGCATTTTGTTGGACATAATCAGAATGCTCGATGGAATTAAGAATACAAAGCACACACATTGGTATAATGCAACTTCTATACTAACCACAAAGTTACAATAATCAAAATACGTACAAAATTTGTAAAAGAATAAAGGCAATAAAGAGATTAAGCCAAGTACAGAGGCCAGGAAGTACAATCAGCTATTAAACTAAAACACAAAAAAAAACAAAGCCAGGAAAAGTGTTACCTTGACCAATGATATCCAAAAATCTATGAATGGAAGTGTAAAAAGATTATCAAAATTCCAACTAAATCAACTAAAAGTGACCCTTCAACTGTTTTAACCCTCCAGCTAATGATATTTCTCCCAAAGACAGAAATTTCATGCTCTAGAGCTCGCTCTACAAAAGAATGTGATCTCCTGCTATGGCTCTCCTGTCTGTTATGCCTCTTTATAGTTTCAGATAAACCAAACCCCAGTGAGGCCCACTCCCAAAATAATATTAAAAAAATGAAAATCTGCTTCCTGCCACATGGATTATGGCCCAAGGTGAGGATACTGCCCAAACTCCCTAACCCAAACCATTCACACCTGAGGAATCTCTGTAGACTAGAAACTCCTTTTGTCCTCAGCAATTATACTTCACGGAATCACACTATTGTGAAAGGTTGTAGCAGATAGTTTAAACCATTTTAATCTTGTATTGCTGAGAGAAAATCCACATCATCAGTTTTCTACCACCTTCTAAAGTATTTATAAGACAAACCTGAAAGTTGAATGGAATATTCAGAACTTCAAAAAAAAAAAAAAAACAAAAAAACAGACGTTCAGTTTTTCAATCTCTGCTGGTAGGGCACACTGAAAGCAGTGCCTGTGTGTGCACACTGGACAGTGATGTAACAAGCAGCCCATCCCCCCATGGCAGGGCTACAGAATATCTCACTTTCCAAGAAATAAAAGTAAAGGGAGGATCAGACAACACGCATAACACATTGACCAAGAGAACCACTGTCTGTCTCATAGGCCCTACAAATCCCAGAAGAAATGACACCTCAGCAGACCTACTCTTAGCACCCTACCCTCACCATGATATGGCTTATGTTCTTCTTTGCAACGCCCTAGAGCAGAAGGAGAAGAGAAACCTGGAAAGAAAAGGCAAGCTACCTGCCACCACAACTACAGATTTCTAAGCATTCTCAGAGTACCTCATTTGCTAGAACCTCCCAGCTGGGCCTAGAATATTAGCAGCCCCCCTACCAGGTGGTCATAGATCAAATGACTCAGCGAAGTCCTTGTAGTTCTGTCTTACAAGCCCAGCAGAGAGGGGCCTAGTCAAGGTATTTTATATTTTAGTAGATATTCTTCTGGTCTCCTCCAACACATCATGTTTCTCATGCAAAAACAGCATCCTTTATATGCACAATCCATTGTATACTCTATGTGCAGTGTCAGCAATCCTTGGCCTCATATCTGGAAAATACTGCAGCCAAATGTATGTAACATTCAACCAGTAACTGGTCTAAGTGCTGTTTAAGTAAAAACAGGCCATATATATTACAAAACAATGAGGAGTCATGTTAGAACTTGGCAGCAGGCAAAAGAACATGGATAAGGCATAGGTATAATCCAAAATGTTTATTTTGAAAGATACAAGGAGCTTTATGACTATGTGCTCCTGAGACTATGGATTTCTACTAGAGCCCATCAAGAAGATCTCAAACCTTTTTTCTCAGACTGTACATATAAAAAAGCATGTGTTCTGTTAGGCAGGCCACAACAGTTTACCTAGATCTGTTTTGTCTCAAATACTATAACTATAGCAAATAACTATAGCAATTTTTTTATACAATAAGGTCTTCTATCCAGATTCTGGATGGCACATATCTGTGAATTCCAAGAAATGGCCAATTAGGACAATTATGGATCATATAGGATTGATTATCTAATTCCACATTGCTCATGTCAACTACTGTTTAAGGAGCCTCCAGCTTGCCTTTCCCTTTCTGCACTGTGACTCCTACAGTATCAAAGTTGTTCATGAACTCAATCCTTCCACAGATCACACTTCACTAATAAGTCCCCACAAAAAAGAGCTTGGGGATCACTTACTAACTGCTCTATTTTTTCTTCTCACTGACCCAATGTCCAGAGAGGAAGGAGGTGCAGGACTGTCTTCCCAGTCCTGGGCAGGATAAGGATTTAGTGTTGAGAGCAATTCTTAACTAAACAGCATGAGGCAAGCCTAAGGTACAAAATACTTCACTTTACCCAGATATCAATAATCAACATTACTTGAGGGAAAAGGAATGAAACAAGTTAAAACCTAGAAACATCACAGAGCAGAAAAATAGAGATAAAAGCAGTCATACACTTAAATAAGACATTTAAATGATATTAATAAGTGATATTTGGCAAATGAAAATAATATATTTTTAATATTTTTAAAAACTTAGCTATTTTGACATCAAAAAAGGCCACTGCCTTGGAGAGAATATTATTTGCAGCACAAGTTCTAAGATATCTTATTAAAAAATCACTCAGAGTCAGCTAACAGGGTAAAACCTGAAGGATCACAGA
Organism: Cricetiscus sungorus; assembly: GCA_030556225.1. Classification (NCBI taxonomy): domain Eukaryota; kingdom Metazoa; phylum Chordata; class Mammalia; order Rodentia; family Cricetidae; genus Cricetiscus; species Cricetiscus sungorus. Next base: position 694,895 of record JANBXA010000424.1, read on the forward strand.
AGCCTAATGGCCAGCCACTACAGTTCTTATCATTACCCATGCACAGACCAAAGGGGAGAACCTGTCCTCATAGTGCCTCCTCATACTGACTGTAGTCTCTATTAACCCTCAGACTCAATGCTCAGATTGAAACCTCTCACTACATGCCCCCTCACCTTATATTCCTCTCGCTGTCTTGCCAGGTCACTACTGTCTCCATCTGTATAGTACTGAGGTTAAAGGTGTTTGTCCCCAAGTGCTGGGATCACCTTTGTGTGAGCTATTTAGCTTTCAGACTAATTTCTCTCTCTCTCTCTCTCTCTCTCTCTCTCTCTCTCTCTCTCTCTCTCTCTCTCTCTCTCTCTTCTGCCTCTATGGCTAACTAGTGACTTAGTGTGTGTGGCTGACTAGTGACTTATTGTGTTTGCTTAACTAGTGACTAAGTGTGTGGCTCCCTTGTCATTTAGGTGTGTTGCTAACTAGTTACTTAAGTGTGTGGCTATCTACTGGGTTAGCTGTGTGTCTAACTAGTGACTTAGCACTTAAACAGGAGTGTAGCTAACTATTGACCCAGCTCTGCAAACTGATCTTCAGGCAATCCTTATTTGTTAGATCACAAACAAAATATCACCACCATCAATAATGAGAGATAAATAGATGCTTCCCATTTGCAGATGTTGTTTGCTGGCCACTGTGATCTGTCACATACAGTCAATGACCTGCTCCTCTAAACTCTGAGCTGACATAGCTGTGTCAGGCAAGATTTAAATATTTGCACAGGAGAGTTACCTCATTGTAAGGTCAATACTTTTTGACTCAAGACAACCTACCAAAATTTCACCCACACACTCAGGTCTGTTTCCATGCACATGCCATGAACTAAAACATGCTGAGAAACTAGAAAAATCACTTTCCCTAACACAGCCAGTTTTATTTTTATAATGGAGACTCTAGCAGCTGATTGCTTACCTTGAATCTTTTTGCATCTAAACTATGCCACCCATGCTCATCTGAATGCAGACACAATGATGAACATGGGCATCTTTTTTCCATGTCACCATTGCATAGTCAAATACATGATGCAAATGGACAATTATAAATTTCTGAGGAGGTACAGTCAATGAATAAGTTTGAAGGTGTCCTACAGATGACAGCAAGTTCACTGAAAGGAACTGATTACAATCAAAGTTACCTCATTCAACTTTAGAGACCTAGTCTCAAAAACATTATTCTAACAGGGTAGAAATGCTGCTGTTCAAGCATTAATATGTCTTCCCAGGGATATATCTTTTCCTGTACTCAGATTAGTAAAGAAAAATACATATAATGAAAACATACATCTATCTCTGTCACATACTCAAAGATGATCCAACCAAGAAACATTTAACGTTTTATAGATACAGTCATTTCTAAGTGTCTTTTAGGTTCATGTTCCCATTTACACTTTGAACAATTTAAACAGAGACTGGAGACAGAATGTCCAGCTACTTTAACAAATGTCAGACTTCCAAAGAAATAACATTGCCGGATTTTTTATTTTATTTTATTTTTTAGGGGTAGGATGTTTGAACTATAGTTTTTCTGCTACTTTTGAGCCTGTCCTGGAACTAGCTGTTGTAGACCAGGCTTGGAACTCATAGAAATCTCTGCCTCCTGAGTGATGGGATAAACTGTGTGAACCACCACTGCCAAGCTCCAGAATTTTTTCTTAAGTACACCAGAGACCTGAAACAGCAGGAATTCTTTGCTTAGCAAATCCTGACGTGAAGTTGTTGGGGATCAGAAAGATAGGAAAATTAGAAAGTAGAAAAGGAAAACAAACAAACAAAAAAAATTGGGATGGGAAGATCTTGCACAAGTTACTTGCCATGCCCAATAAATTTCATAAGGAGAATACGATGTTGTATACCACTTCCAGTGGAAATTAAAGGAAGAGGAGAATTCTATGAAGTCAGGAGTAACAGTCATTCAAATGGACAAACTCAGGTAGGAGGTTAATCAAACATTGCTGCACTAGGGGAACACAGGGTAATGCAGGATCATTGCAGAGGAAGCCCGAAGTGGCCCTGGGACCAAAAGTCATAGCTCCATATAGTGGGATGAATTTTATTCTGCATATCTGAAGCAATCCCTCCAAAATAACTTTGTTCCAGATCATTACCACCTCCCCCAAGTTAATTCCTGGTACTAGACAAGGATCTCTGTTTTGTTTTATTTTGATTTTTTTGTCATATTACACCAGGCCTTTAGGGCAAGCACTCAAGGGTAGGTCCCAGGTTGTTACAAGATCTCCCTAGAATGTTCCTACTTCTTGCCTGATGGCCTGTGTGAGAGCATTGATTGATCAGGTCAGTCCACCACACAATAGTGTTTTGCTTTTCAAATAGTTCACATGTGGTGTCCTAAAACCCATCTGGCTGAACTAAGTTTTTCTTAAGAAGAAAACTGGAACTATACAGCACACAAAGCCTTAATTTTGTTTGTGACCCTGCAATGCTTCATTGAACAGCTTCTTACAGGTCTGATCTTTGAAATAAGGTTGGGCATAGAGGCTAATTTTAAATAAGGGTTGGGTCATTTGTAAAGGTTTGGAGTCAAATATATGGACAATCCTGGTAAGACAATGCCTGTCCTAGCATCCTAATTTCTAATAGCACTGGTTAGCAAAACTTTAATTTTGGGTAACTTAGAATTTACTTACCTCAGGTAAATTCTCCTTTGAGAGACTTACTATCTCCAAAGCATTTATAAATCTTTGCTGTTACCAATTTCATCTTCTACTGCCTTAGCCTAGAGAAAAGAGGGTGTGCCAGAGACAGTACACAAATTATTCCCTGAGAAATGTATGGGGGATGGGATTGGGAGGTCGCTGGAGGGAATGGGAGGATGAGGGGGAGGGGGAACTGAGATTGATGAGTAAAATAAGATCTTTTATTTATTTAAAAAAAAACAGAAAAAATTTATTTCCATGGCACATAAAATGATAATAACGCCACATGGATCTGACCCCTAAATGTTACATGTGAATGGCAGAACTTCTAGAAGGCAATGGACAAACTGAACCGCCTCTTGTTTTGTAAATTGCCATCCCTGTTCACCAAATGCATAATTGAGCTGACTACAAAAAGTTCCTACACAATGCTCCATGATCGAAATCCTTTCCTCAGAAGCAGCCCACTAGGTGAATAGGCCTGCACCCTGGACGGGGGAGCTGCTATGACCACAATGGGCCTGTCAGACAGACTTTCATCCCACCCTCCCCAACCCCTCACTCACCATACTGCAGCTTCTGTGCTCATCCATGCTCCCCTCACAATTCCCCACAGCAGCACTCACAGAGGAGCAATCAATCTGCTGGAGCCTGTTCTGACATAAAACCAAGCCTGCAGCATGGCTGCAGTAAGTCTCCTTCCAGACCTCAGACTGGCGGGTTGGCTCAGTGTCCCTGATTGGCTAATGAGGCTTGAGTGACAGGAGCGCTTCCTCAAGGGATAGAGTGTGCTTAAAGACACAGCAAGCCCTGTACCTCCTTTGTGCTGGATTCTACTCCAGACCTAGACTTTCAGAGATCTGCAAAACCAGGAACTTCATATGTGATCATACGTGTACACACGTGCACGGTCACACCTGTCTGCTGTACTCACCTTTGCGGCTCACCCCGCCCCACCCTGCCCCCGGCCTCACTCACCACACTCATCCCTGCCCATTCTGTTTCAGCTCTGGCCCCAGGGACTAGTGCCAGCATCCAATGTCCATGAAGAGGTCTGGGCTGTCAATCAGGGCCAGGGGGTGGGACTTCCTGCCCCAGGCATCAGTCATGACTCCAGGGATGGGAATTCCTGTCCCAAGCGTCAGTCAAGGCCCTGGGGCAGGACTTCCTGCAAATTTTCATTTAAGGCATAAGAAATGTGAGTCAAAGAGGCAGAGCAGGACTTCAGGGAAAATGGTTATGTCTTTAGTCCTGATGACTGTCAATCACTGGCCAATGGCTGGACTTCCTGTCTCCCACGTCACTCAGTGAGTCCAGGGGGGGAGACTTCCTGGGAAACTTGCGTCCTCATCTTGGAATTGTCCATCAGTGCAGTGAGGGCGGGACTTCTGCTCAGGCTTGAATCATGGCACAGCCTTGTGACAGTCACTTAATGTAGTAGAGCAGGACTTTCGCTCTGGAGGGCGAGCTAGACTTCCTGCTGGGACCTGCCAGTCACACCCACGGGGACAGGACCTCAAGGATGAGCAAGCACTGATGGCAGGAGAAGGAAGTGCCTGCCCCGGCCCCCTGAGTGACAAGTGGTACAGGAAGTGCCAGGATGAACATGAAGTTCCATCCTGTAGCCCAGTGATTGACAGGAGCATCATAGGCGCCCGCCCCTGGACCCGTGATTGACAGGCACATCCTGAAATGCCCATTCTCATAAGGGTTTCCTGCTTGTCTGGTGCAGGTTTATGTTCATGCCTGTGGTGTGGGTCCGGGCTGGGTTGCATGTATGTTTGGGTGTGTTCGTGTGTGCGGGTGAAGCTGCCTTTGTGCATATATTGTAGTGGCGTGCACGCATGTGCGAGTGTGAGGGCTGTGTGCATGCATACATGCATACATACATACATTCGTGCTTGCATGTGAACATGTGTGCAGACATACATGCATGCACGCGTGCGAATCAGTGTGGTCGTGCATGCATTTATACAGGCGTGCACAGACTTGATCACACATACAGACATACATGCATGCATAGACATGCACACATGCACAAGCTTAAACTCACACATACAGTCATACATGCATGCACACACAGGCACACATACAAACAAGCTTAAACTCACACATACAGACATAAATGCGTGCATTGTAAGGATGGAAAATTTAGCCTAAACCTCCCCCCAAATAAAACACATGGAATTAAAAATACACAAGAAAAATCTTTTAATTACACATTTAAATTAGGAGCAGTAAAGCTAGGGCAGAGGCAAAGAGTGCTCACTGCTATTGTCAAATACCTGTGTTCATTTCCCAGTACCCATGTCTAGTGGCTTATAACAGCCTATAAATCCAGCTCCATGTAATCCAGTGATCTTATATGGCATCTACAGGCAGTCACATGCATTGTATACATTCATACAGACACAATTCACATAATGAAAGCAAATATTTGTATTAAATATTTATTAAAGAATAAACTCAACAAAGTATCAAGATATAATCATGCCAGTTGAGGAACGGTAATGGAAATAAAACCATTTTCTGGGTCCAGTCTAGAGAACCTGAGTAAAATGTCTGAGTTTCATTTCTTTTATCAATATTTGTTATTTTCTCAGCAATCAAATAATTTAAACACAACAGAATCGCGTATAGTTTCCAAATCTTTACGTGTGTTTTTTATTACTTTATTTCTTCTAATTCTATTTTTACATATTTTGAGACAGGGTTTCTCTGTGTAACTTTTATCTGTCCTGGAATTCCCTCTGTGTACCAGGTTTACTTTGAAATCACAGAGATCTGTTTGCCTCTGCCTCCCAAGTGCTGGAATTAATGGCGTGTGCCACCACATCCAGCCATTCTACTTCCTTTTTTTTTCTTTTTTAAACCATTGTATCCTGTTTCTTTTTCTCTCCCAAGCCAGCGTATTTTTTAAAACACAGTGTAAACCTTCATTGCAGCTCTCGTACACACCAATGAATTGTTAGCAGAGCTCTTTAAAAGCAAGGCAGTTTTTTGCTGCTTATTCTAATTTTAGAAACCTCCCTTAAAGGAGCTGTGCAAACTTCTGTCTACAGCAAAACAAATCCAACCGAGAAAATGCTGCTACCAAGAAGTCTTGCTAGTCTCTGTTCCCTTGTTTCTAAAAACTATTTTTTAAGCTTTTGTTAAGTTTTAAGTGAAAGTTCTCAGTTCCACTTCTGACACCATTTTTTATGGGCAGGTTTTTCCCGCTGGCGCCATCCTGCCTACTGCCAGTCTGGGCCCACAGCAGCACCAGCCCCAAATAACACTCTGGCACTCTGTATTTGATACAATCCTGTGGGCCACTGACTATCATTGTTTATGGGCTAGCTCTGTCTTAATTATTAACCCATTTCTACTTATGTAAGTATTTCCACGTGGTTGTCTTATGGGGAGCCGCGGTCAGCATCTTCCTTCCTCCCCATCTACATCTTGACTCCTCCTTACCACTTCCTCTTTCTTCCTTGTTTCCTAGCCCCACCTATCTTGCTATCTCATTGGCCTAACAGTGCTTTATTAATTAACCAGTATGAGAAACATATTTACAGAATAACATTTCCCATCAGGTGTCAATAATTTTAACCACTATAGCAGTAGTAAGACATTATCTCAGAGTTGTTTCTATTTGCATTTCCCTGATAGCTAAGGATATTGAGCACTTTCTTCAGTGTCATTCAGCCATTTTGATTTCCTCTATTGAGAATTTTCTATTCAGTTCTGTACTCCACTTTTTAATAAGTTTATTTGGAGCTTTCATGACTAGCTTCTTGAGTTCTCTGTATATTTTGGAGATCAACCCTCTGTTATATGTAGGGTTGGAGAAGATCTTTTCCCAGTCTGTGTGCTGCTCTTTGGTCTTGTCAACTGTGTACTTTGCCTTACATAAGCATGCCAGTCTATCTGCAGTCTTATATACACACCATCATCCAGTTATGCCAGCACCATTTGTAAAAGATGCATTCCTCCTCCCATTGTATACTTCTAGCTGGTTTTTTTTTTTTTGTTTTGTCTAAAAGCAGGTGATCATAGTTGTGTGGGTTAATATCAGGATTTTTGATTTGAATTATTTTGTCTTCCTATCAATTTTTGTGCCAATTCAAAGCTGCTTTCAGAACTATAGTTCTATAGTAGAACTTGAAATCGAGTATGGTGATGCATCATGAAGTTCATTTAATATACATGGCTGTTTTGTCTATTCTGGGTGTTTTGCTTTCCCATTTAATGTAGATTATTATCATTTCAAGGTAAGTGGGGAATTGTTCTGAGGTTTGCATTGAATTTGTAGATTGCTTTTGGAAAGATTGCTATCTTTACTATATTTATCCTACCTATCCAAGAGCATAGTAGATCTTTCCAATTTAGGGCATCTTCTTTAATTTACTTCTTTAAAGACAAAATGTTCTTGTAGGTCTTTCACTTGTTTGGTAAGCGTTAATCCAAGATATATTATGCATTTATGTCTGTTGTTTTTTTTTGTTGTTGTTGTTGCAGCTATTGCCTATGGAACACAAACACAAGACTCAGCACCCACATGGAGAGAAGGGAGAGAAAGGGGTTGCTTTCCGAAAGCAGGGGAGTGAGAGAAAGGGGGGTGTGGGACACTTGCTTTAAAATGGGAGCTTGTGCATGAGTAACTGAGTCCCCTGAACAGCCAGGTAAAGCTTGAGCAGCCAGGTAGAGTCTGACTTGGCCATGAGCATCCTGCTCATCTTGGGGTGAGGTAAGCAGACTGCTGGTTCCCAACATCCCTACCTCTAATTATTATTAAACAGGTGGGGATTGAGCATGGCAGGTAAGGGAATAAGGACTTTGTGTTCTTAAGACTGCTTCCTGCTTACTTGGTGGCATTGATCATCTTTAGGGAATCTGAGAAAGCTGGGGTGCTGCCACGTCCTGGCAGCTGATTGTTTCATCACAGTGATGAGAGTATGGAGCTCTGGCATCTCTTTGAGACATGGCAACATGGTAGCAGAGCAGAGGACAAGGGTAACTTTTTTTCTTATCTCTTAGTACTTAATGGGAGAAGTGTAAGGGGGTCCCAGGACAAGGGAAGGAAGTCCCAAGGCCAGGAAAAAGTTGAGTAATATTTATTTGGAGTGAATCTGACCTGTTTAAATGTATCAAATTCAGCTCCCTGGAATCTTAAGAATCCCTAGAATTTGTGAAAACAAATATTAAGACACATTAGCAGCATACTCATGTTGGAAATGATTTGGTTAAAAAAATTAACACCTAAAACTGGCAGATTTTTAGCACAATTTAAAGCTCCTTAATTTTGAGCTTGTAGTTACAGTTATGATCATATAGTGGCATAGTATGATGTTTAGTACTCTGTTAGAATTGGATTAGTAGCTCATTAAAACTTCATTGATTAATGTTAAGAGTATAAATAGTAGCAACCTTAAAATATCCATTTCTAAAACAATTGGAACCTTGGCTGCTGGTTTAAGCTGAAATTCTACCTGTCATCAAATGCATCAGAGTTCTTGTAAAGGATAAAATTCTACCTGAATGATTAAAGAATAACATACCAATGTTCTTCTTTTGCTGCAGCTATTGCCTATGAAAAACAAACATGAGATGTAGTGCCCACGTGAAGTTTATTGAGAAGGGGAGAGAAAGGGGGTTAGCGGGTCGCCAAACAAAACCAGGGGAGATAGAGAGAGGGGTGTAGACACTTGCTTTAAAAGGAAGGCCTGCACATTAGTAACTGACTCCCTGTGCAGCCAGGTTAAACTTGAGAAGCCAGGTAAAGTCTGACTTAGCAATGACATGGACATGAGTGTCCATCATTAGGGGTGGGGTCAGCAGACTGCTGGTTCCCAACGTGGCTATTGTAATGGGTAATGTTTCTCTGATTTCTTTCCAAGCCCCTTTGTTGTCTGCATGTAGTAGGGCTACTGATATTTTTTTGAGCATGTCTTGTATCCAGCTAATTTGATGAAGGTGTATATCAGCTGTAGCAGTTGGGTCCCTTATGTAAACTGTCATATCAAATGCAAATAGTGACAGTTTGACTTCTTCTTTTCAATTTGCACCACGTTGTTCTCCGTTTGTTGTTTTATTGCTTTATCTAGAATTTCAAGTACAGTATTGAAGAGGTATGGAGAGAGCAGCCTTATCTTGTTTCTGATTTTAGAGAAATCACCTTAAGCTTCTTTCCATTTAGTTCAGTTTGATGTTGGCTATAGGTTTACTGATTATTCCTGATGTCTCCAAGTCATTTATCATGAAAGTGTGATGAATTTTGTCAAAGGCATTTTCAGCATCTAGTGAGATAGATGATCATGTGGGTTTTCTTTTTCAATTTGTTTATATGGTGGATCACACTGCTAGATTTTCAAATGAGGAACCATCTCTGCAATGCAGGGATGAAGCCTCCTTTGTCATGATTGATTTCCCTGAGGTGTGCTTGGATTGTATTTGCCAGTATTTTATTGAGGCATTTTGCATCAGTGTTCATGAGGGACATAAGTTTCTGAAATTCAAAGACTGCACTATCTGGGAAATCAGATCCCCCCCCTCTCTCTATATATATATATATATATATATATATATATATATATATATGACATTATGACATGTTGATGTTGTCTGGGCTAATTCTTTGTGTGTTCCCTGGGCAGGAAGTCCTGGGATAGCCCATAAGCAGTCCCAGAGTGATAATAGTGTGCACTGTTGTGGTGGTCCTATGGGTTTATAGGGACTGACAAGTTGGCAGTAATAGTAAGCCTTCCAGTGTGCCATGGTTCAGCTCCAGCTATGGTGGTCACAAAGTCAGCTATGAATTGTTCTGTGTTTGTATGTATGTGAGTGTGTGTGTGTGTGTGTGTGTGTATGTATGTATGTATGTGTGTGTGTGTTTATGTGTGTGTATTTGTGTGTGTACACGCACGTGGTATGTGAAGTTGTGGCTTGGTGACTGAGTTTTGAGGAAATCTTATAAAAGGTGGCAGTACCCTAATTAGTACTGGCTAGTTGGGCAGAGAGTACCTCACACATCTCCCTTAGAATCCCTCTGAACACACCCTTAGTAGCCTCAGAAAAGATTCCACCAGGAGGCTAGTGGAAAGGCAGAGTTTCAAGAGATTACACAGGGTTGTCTCCTAGAGGCAGAGAGGTGGTCTTCTTCTTGGAACCATCTTCAGGATCTCATTAATTTGTAGGATGGTCTCTGTCATCTTTCCATATATATGGGAGAAGTGCCGTCTGTTGGGAACAGAAAATCATTTCCCTACTGAATATGGATTAATATCTGAATACTGGGAGACATAATTTAATGGGTTCTAGGAATGTAAGTATAAACAGTATCTAGGGATAGAGAGACACTGTATGCGCCTGTCCTCGCCAGCAAGGTAGACGCGACTCTGGGTAGATCTTCTTCATGCAGTTTTAATCAGGATCCTTTAAACATGTTGCTTCTGGCCCGCAGGGAGATAGATAGATAGAGATAGATAGATAGATAGATAGATAGATAGATAGATAGAGAGAGAGAGAGAGAGAGAGAGAGAGAGAGAGAGAGAGAGAGAGGACCCCTACACAGGCTTAAATACCCTTGAGCTAACCAACCTCAGTGAGCCACGTGGACTCTGCAGATAGGCTACTCTAATGCAGAAGCAGACAGGCTGAACAGACTTAACCAATTAAGGGCTTGTTTACCCAGAGAGTCTACACCAGCGGGAAGGTGTAAGGTGGAAGCCAGCACCACTTTAAGGCGTGGCACTACGCGGCTCTCTACAGTTCCCCCTTTTTGTTTTAATAACGCAACAGGCAAGGATAGTGGTCTGGTCTCCAGTAAATCAGTGGACAGTGTAATGACCCTGAATCCTGGTAGTCAGCCAAGTCAATGCCACAGCCGTCCGGCATTTTTTTCCTGGAGGTGGGGCCTCAGACACCAACCCATTTGCAACCAGACTTGCCCTTCTCGGAGTTGCTCACTTCCAGAGCTAACTTGGAGTGCAGTGCTAAGCTATACAACCTGAGCGTGAAGGATCAATACTTGTTCATGACTGTGAGCCATGCTTGGGGAGACTGTCCTGCCTCAATGGCTGTAAATGCCTGGACAACCATAGCTGCATACTGCTTCTGAGCAAACCTCATCTTGCAAAGGCACCATAGGCCCACGAAGGAGATAAGCAACAAGAGTACAGCCATCGCTCCTATTCCCACCCACTCTTTCAGATGATCCATGGCAACGGGAACCATGATGACAATCCTGCAGCCAGTCTAGCATTACACACGTGTTGAATTCACTGCAACGATGGCCACTCGCAGCTGTGCCATCAGGTCATCAAAGTCAGCAGACCAATTTTCTAAAAGATAGCTAGACAACTGTCGTGACAAATTAGCAGCATGTGTAAAGTTCTCATATTGAATGCTGGTAACACACAAGCCTGGATATTTCATTTCACATCCCAATTGGGCCAGCTGCCACAAGGTATCTATTTGCTCCTGCACCAGATCAATTCTTAGGTTTACAATCATTAAACCTCCTTTTAGTTGAGCACCAATTGGATTGAGTATCCAAAGCAGTAGCCACATTCTTGGACATCTCATTTAGCTTACAGGCTGTCTGCATTGATGTACTCATAGCCCCAGCAGCCATGACTGAAACCATAACTGCAAAAGAGATAGCTGCAATTATGGCTGTTGTAATGCCAAAATCTCTCTCTATAGCCTTTACCAAACGGGCCATAAAATCTGAAAATGGTTTTATGGAACCTTGTAGTATCTTAGTGAGGTTACCATTCACCTCTCCCTTATTGGGTAATGACTTCCATGCTTTTATGGCAATCTGATTTACTTGTTCAAGACTTAAGTCATTTTGTAAGGCTTTCCAGACCTCAGGGCAAAAGGAATGCCCTGTACCTGGGCCCCGCCCTTCCTCAATGTGATCAGGAGAAGGCCCCGAAGGCATTGTTCCAGGCGGGTCCCTCCCCTCCCCACATCTCCATTTCTCCTCTCCCTTCCCCCTCTGCCCCTTAGGGGATTGTTTCTGAACTCCTATTATGAGGGCTGGCAATTCTTCCTCAGCCCAGCACAATACCTTGATGTCTCCCAAAACTGTGAACCAAGGTGCAATGGCATTGCATTCACTCAGGAATCTTTCTAGTGTGCTTTTCTTTATCTTAAGTTTCTTTGACAAAAGTAGCTTGTGAAGAGCCAGAAAAATTGGACTAGGAAGTCCTTATCTTAAATATTTTACTTTTGGTTTGTTACAACTGCTCGCTCAATGCCTGAGACTTTATTGCCACTTTTCCCCGAGGTCTTTAACTCGGTCCCAACTTACCTGGGACTTTATAGCTCCTAACTGGAGACCTCATTGCCTCATTACCGAGGGCCTTAATTTTGTCCAAACCCGGAACTTCATCGCTCCTTACTGGAGACCTTAAATCTCTTTACCGAGGGCCTTAATTTTGGTCCCAACTTACCTTGGGAACTTTCCAGCGCTACCCTGACTGCAAGAAGTTCTGATTTGAAAAATTCCCGGTACGGGCCGCCATCTGTATGCGCCTGTCCTTGCCAGCAAGGAAGACGTGATTCCAGGTAGATCTTCATGTAGTTTTAATCAGGATCCTTTAAACATGTTGCTTCTGGCCTGCAGGGAGAGGGAGAGGGAGAAGGAGAGGGAGAGGGAGAGGGAGAGGGAGAGGGAGAGGGAGAGGGAGAGGGGGAGGGGGAGGGGGAGGGGAAGGGGGAGAGGGAGAGAGGGAGAGAGGGAGAGAGAGAGAGAGGGAGAGAGGGAGGGAGGGAGGGAGGGAGGGAGGGAGAGAGGGAGAGAGAGAGAGAGAGAGAGAGAGAGAGAGAGAGAGAGAGAGAGAGAGAGAGACCCTGCACAGGCTTAAATACCCTTGAGCTAACCAACCCCAGTGAGCCATGTGGACTCTGCAGATAGGCTACTCTAATGTGGGAGCAGACAGGCTGAACAGACTTAACCAATTAAGGGCTTGTTTACTCAGAGAGTCTACACGAGCAAGAAGGTGTAAGGTAGAAGCCAGTTCCACTTTAAGACGTGGCACTACACGGCTCTCTATAAGACACAGAGATTGAAAATGAGGTATCTGTGAAAATGGATATATAATGGATAGAAAAAATGAAATATAGTGTGAAGACCGGTGTGTTTGGGTTTTTTGATGTTTTCTGTTGCATGTTTTTTTTTTTTTTTTTTTTTTCATGAAGACTTGTGAGCCAAACTGTTTTGTATGGACACTTTTTCCTGTTCCATTGATATATGACTTTGGCTGGCAAGTTTAAAGTCATCTTGGGGGTTTCATGTGAGGACACATGGAATTTGTGGTAAGTAACTGAGGATAATGTGGGGGAGGTAGACATGTGCTGTAGGAATCCTGATGTAACAATCAAGAATTGCTTATTTCCCCTAAGTGTCTAGGTTGCCTGTCCTCTGTCCACTTTAATCTCTTCAGAGAACTCTGATTCCCCTCTCTTCCTGGACCCAGACCACAGGTAGATTGGTGTCTACAGAGGATGCAGTGAGTTCCATATCTGAGGGCAATTTAAGGACTATGGGAAACAGGAGTTTCTTTAATGGACCCTATGTGGATGATGCCAGGGTGTAATAGAAGATACATTGTGACACTGGTGATACATTGATTAAGATTTATGGAAGCCAGTCGAGAACAAAATTGCAAAGTAGCCATACTGGATATCTTTAGAAACTATGTGGTGGTAGTCCACATATTTAGTACAAGGACATAAGATTAATAACTTGAGGAATTATTTGTAAGGTGAATTCCAACAGTCTGCATGAAATTTATCCAGTCTTAATAGAAATATCTCACAATTGGCCCAGGTTGCATGTCTGTGGGTTCCATTTCCTCATGTCCACTAATGCCCTTTGATTATTATGTGTCGAGAAGTTTTTCTTTTTAAATTTGGTTCTAGTCTTTTTGTTGTTGTGGATGCTTCTTGTACTTTCATACTTCCTCACATTGGGAAAGTTTTCTTACATAATTTTGTTGAATATGGTTTATGCACTTTTGAGCTGAGCTACTTATTGTTCTTCTATGCCCACTATTCTTAGGTTAGCACTTTCCATGTTGGCCCATATTTCTGGGATGTTTTGTGTTAAGGATTTGTTGGATTTACGAATTATTTTGGTAAATGAATCTGCTTCCTCTACTTTAACTTCAGCTCCTGAGATTCTGTCTTCAATCTCTTGTATTCTGTTATGTTTGCATCTGTAGTTCCTCATTGTATTCCAACTTTTACTATTTCTAGCAATCCCTCAGTTTGTGGTTTCTTTATTATGTCTATTTCAGTTTTCATGTCTTGAACTGTGTGAACTGTTCCTTCTGATGTTTTATTTATTTATTTTTTTGGTTTAAATTAATTATTTAAACCAATGAGGATGTAGTCCTTCTTGACTGGAGTCTGGCCAGTCCTCCCTGGGAGTTAAATGTGTGGCATTATTTAATTATGGTATGACTTTCTGGACAATCACTGAAGTTTGGTTCAATCTTATGGAAGTTAAGTATGCAGGACCACTTAAATATTTATTTATTTGACTACCTAAATTATGATGGGGTCATCGATTAGCAGTTTGGCTATTGTGCAATGACACAGCAGATGATTGGAGCCAGAAGCAGTGCGCAGATCTTAAGGGATACTCAGAGATCCAGTGGTTATTGATTACATAATAATAAAATAATTAAATGATTAAATAATTTAAAATACTGGATGTTTTTGTATCATCAATTTCTCAGAGGATGCAGAAGAACTGACCCATGAAGGACACAGTCATCACAGATTTTAAAATTTCAATAATTTACTAATCAGATGAGCAGATGATCATGTCTATGAACTCTGTCAGTGTTGTTCTTTAGTTAGAGTTATAAGAATAAAAGCTGGAGAATGGGTTGAGGTGATTCGGAATGAGGGTCGCATGTGAGTGGGCTCCCAAGGTAAAGGACCATGTGGGAGAGCATAGCAGGTTCCATAGCTGTGAGGGTGACCAAGACAGGAGAGAATAACACACCAAGCAGAGAGAGCTTAAATGAGTTTATTTAGAAAGAGGAGGGAGAAGGAAAGAGACATAGAGGCACTGGATATAATGATGATGATGACAACATTAATAATAATAATAATAATAATAATAATAATAATAATAATAATAATAATAATAACAATAACAAGAACAATATCCCTCCCGGGACCCCGCACCACGATCCACACAGCAGGGCCCTCACGGGAAACCCCACCTCAGAGAAACCAGGAAAAACAGAAAACAGAAAGCCAGAAACTTCTAGAAAAGTAATAAATGGTTTTAAATTAAAAACGAAAGTACTAGGGTCAAAAGGCAGGAAGTGAACTCAGGGGACACTGGGAAATGGAGTCCCGGGCCCCCAGAGTCCAAAACCAAAGTCCCTGGGCTAAAAAAAAGGAAACAGCCCCAGAAGGTGGTGGGAAATGGAGTCCCGAGACCCCAGAGTCTGAAAGTGGAATTCCCTGGGCTGAAAAGCAGGAAGCAGCCCCAGCCTGTGCTGGGAAATGGAGTCCCAAGCCCTCAGAGTCCAAAAGTGGAAGTCCCTGGCCTGAAAAGAAGGAAGCGGCTACGGAGGGCAGTGGGAAAGAGTTGGAGGGCAGTGGGAAAGAGTTGCGGGACCCCAGAGTCTGAAAGCAGAAGTCCCTTCAGCGAAAAGCAGGAATAGCACCCGGGAAATAGCGTACCACTTCTCGCAATAAAAAAGAAGAGGTTTAGGGAATGAAAAGCGGAAGCAAACCCTGTGCATACTGGGAAATGTAGTCTCCTGGCTTTTGACCACAAAGCCGGAAGTCCTTGAGCCGATAACCCGGAAGCAGCCCCTGAATACCCTGGGAAATGGAGTCCGCAGGCCCAAGAGTCTGAAACCGTTAGTTTGCAGATGGAAAAAGAGAAAGAGGCCCCATAGGATTCTGGGAAATGGAGTCCTGGGTCCCCAGACTCAAAAAATTCCCTACCAGTCACCGCTCAGGTCGGCACACGTCGTGATCTCCAAGTGAAAGTCCCGCCTCTGCTTTAAGTCCCAGATTCACTTTTTCAGGAAGTCCCGCCCCTCGTTTCCGGCCCACTCTTCTTGCCGCCACAAACACAGGAAGTTGCCCAATGCTGCAGGTGGCCGCAGCCTGCATGCTGTTGCCCTGCAGATCCAACACGTTCTGAGTCGTGGCCTGGATTCTGCTGCTCTAGTGGATTTCTGTGAGTTTGAGGACAGCCTGGTCTACAGAGGAAGGTCCAGGACACAGGGAAACTCTGTCACAAACACCAAAAGAAATGAATTAAGTAAATAATTGAATAGTTAATTAATATTAAATAAATAATGAGAAAAATGTACTAGAAAACAACAACAAAATTAGTAATAATCATTAAAAAGGAATTTACCAGTGCAGTTTATTGAGCGAGTTCCAGGACTAGGCTTGGTTTTACATCAGAACAGGCCCCAGAGGATTGACTGCTGTGGGAATTGTGAGGGCAGCATTGATGAGCACAGAAGCTGCAGTATGGTGAGTGAGGGGATGGGGATGGTGGGGTGGATAGTCATGAAAGTCTGTTTTGCAGGTCCTCCAGGAGGAGGCTTGGCTGGAATGAGCTTCCACATTCAGTGTTCTGTTTGGCCCATTTTGGTCCTAGTAGCTCCCCCGACCAGGGTGCGGACTATTAATACTTCACCTAGTGGGCTGTTTCAGAGGAAAGGATTTCAATCATGGAGCATTGTGTAGAAACTTTTTGTATTCAGCTTCATTATGCTTTTGGTGAACAGGGATGGCAATTTACAAGACAAGAAGAGGTTCAGTTATTACAGTGCCTTATAGAAGTTCTGCCTTTTACATCTTATGTTTAAGGCTCAGATCTATGCAGAATTAATTGTCATAAAATTAATTGTCAAAATTTGTCATTTTTTTGCCACTAAAATAGCTTTTCTTCTGTTTTTGAAACAACCTAAATAAGATCTTATTTTACATATTGATCCCAGTTCCCTCTCCCACTCCTCCTTCCATTTCCCCCAGCGACCTCCTCTTTCCATCCCCCATATTTTCCTCAGGGTGGCTGAGGTCTTCCAGGAGGGATCATCAAAATCTGTGAAGTCATTTGAGGTTTGACCCAGGCACTCCCCCTTGTCTCTAGACTAAGGTAGTATCTAAATTTAGAGTTAATTTTGTGCATGCTCTAAATAACTTTCTTTAATTCTTTTTCATATATATATATATATATACATATATATATATACACACATATATATGTATGTATATATGTGTGTGTGTGTATAATTTTTTAATAATATAATTTAAAAGTTTTAGATGTCAATCTCTGTTTCCACTGTCCCCTTCCCCCTAACTCCCTCTCACACTCTTTCCCTCCTCACATGCACCCTGAGCACCCTCCCCTTATATCCCGCCCCCCCGTCCCCATTCCACATGTAGGGCTATGCTATCCAGGAGGGGTCATGTAAATCTGTCAAGTCATTTGAAGTAGGGACTAGGACTTCTGTCCTGTCTCTAGGTTAAAAAAAAGTATTCCTCCATGGTGAATGTGTCCCCACCAGGAATACAACCTGTTTCTATTGTCTGAGTTCCCTTAGGCTGGCCAGTCCTTCTAGCTGGCACTCATATTTAGGGGGTCTAAGTCAGTTTCATGCTGGATTCCCAATTATCAGTCTGGGGGCCCATCAGCTCCTCCTTGTTCAGTTCAGCTGTCTTTGTGTGTTTCTGTAACCTGGTCTTGTCTCCTCTCTTTGATTCTGGTTTCTACTTCAACTCAATGTTTGGTTATAGGTTGTTGCTTCTGTTTCCAACAGGTACTAAATGAGGGCTCCATGATGGTGGATAATTTAGTTGATGATCTCAATATCAGTGAAGGGCATTTTTGGTAGCCTTTCCATGGTGGCTCGAATTATTAGATGGAGTCACTCTTGTAGTTCTCTAGACGTTTCTTTAGGTTCAGTTTTATCTTCAAACCAATAATGGCTCCCTCTTTTATGTCCTCCCCCCCCTCTCACCCTGACTCAATCTATCTAGTCACACGTGTTTTCCTCTCCTTCCCTTCTCTTTCTCCTAGTTCTCTCTCCATTCACTGTCCCACATGTCCCATGTGCTCTGGGGGACTTGTCCCTTCCCCCTTTTGTGAGGGACCATATATGAATCTCTTAGAATACACCTTGTATCCCAGGTCAACTGGTGGTGTGTATTATAGGCTGGTGATCCTTTGTTCTAGGTCTAAAATCCACATATGAGTGATGATATACCCTGTTCCTCTTTTTGTGACTGTGTTACCTCATTCAGGATGGTTTCTTCAAGTTCCATCTACTTGCCTGCAAATTCCAAGATTCTGTTATTTTTTTTTCTGCAGAGTAGTATTCCATTGTGTAGATGTGCCACATTTTCTTTATCCATTCTTCAGTTGAGGGGCATCTAGGTTTCTTCCAGGTTCTTGCTATTACAAATAATGCTGCTATGAACATAGTTGAGCACATTTCTCTGTTGCTTGTATGTGGGTTACTTGGCTATATACCTAAGAGTGGAATTGCTGGGTCCTGTCGTAAGCTAATTCCCATTTTCCTGAGGAACCGCCATACTGATCTCCAAAATGGCTGTAAAACTTTGCACTCCCACCATCAGTGAAGGAGTGTTCCCCTTTCTCCACATCTTCTCCAGCATAAGTTGTCATTGGAGTTTCTGATTTTAGCCATTCTGGCTGGAGTAAGATGGTATCTCAGAGTTGTTTTCATTTGCATTTCCCTGATAGCTAAGGATGTTAAACTAAGGATGTTCAACACTGAGAGTTGAACACTTTCAGCCTCTTTGATTTTCTGTATTGAGAGTTCTTTCTTCAATTTTGTACCCTATTTTTTAATAGGGCTATTTGGTGTTTTGTTGACTAGTTTCTCGAGTTCTTTTTATATTTTGGAGATCAGCCCTTTGTCAAGATGTAGGATTGGTAAAAATTTTTTTCCCAGTCTGTGGGCTGCCGTTTGGTCTTGTCAACTGTGTCCTTTGCTTTTCAGAAGCTTCTAAGTTTTAGGAAATCCTACTTATTAATTGTTGATCTCAGTGTCTCTGCTACTGGAGTTATATTCAGGAAGCGGTCTCCTATTCCAATTTGTTCAAGGGTACCTTCTACTTTCTCTTCTAAGAGGTTCAGTGTGGCTGAATATATGTTGATGTCTTTCCCCCATTTGGACTTGAGTTTTGTGTGTGGAGATAGACATGGGCCTATCTGCAGTCTTCTACACACCATCATCCAATTGTGCCAGCACCATTTGTCCCATAAGTTCGGATATGTTGTGTCGTTATTCTGGTTGAATTTTAGGAAGTCCTTAATTTCTTTCTTTATTTCTTCTTTGACCCAGGTGTGGTGCATTTGCCCATTGTTCAGTTTCCATGAGTTTGTAGGGTTTCTGCACTTTGGTTTGTTGTTGAGTTCCAATTTTAAAGCATGGGGGTCTGATAAGATACAAGAGACGATTCTGATTCTTTTGTGTCTTTTGAGGTTCGTTATGCCACCTAGTATGAGGTTGATTTTAGAGAAGGTTCTATGAGGAGCAGAGAAGAAGATATATTCTTTTGTGTTTGCTTCTTGGGTCCATTTGATTGGAAGATCTTTTCCCAGCCCTGAGATAATGTCTTTCTTTGTAGCTTAGGTGTGTTTCTTTTATGCAGCAGAATGATGAATTCTGTCTTTGTATCCATTCTGTTAGCCTGTGTCTTTTTATAGGCGAGTTGTGACCATTAATGTTGAGGAGAGTAAGGACCATTGATTGTTAATGTTTGTTTGTTTTAGATTCTATTTTGGCAGTGGTATTGTGAATTTATTTGTCCTTCTTTACCCTTGATTTCTGGTGAAGTGGGATTATTTGTTTCCTACGTCTTTGTGAGCATAGTTAACTTCCTTGGGATGGAGTGTTTCTTCCAAAACTTTCTGTAGGCGTGTATTTGTAGATACGTATTGTGAAAAATCTGGCTTTGTCATTAAATATCTTGTTTTCTCCATCTATAATGATTGAGAGTTTTGCTGGGTATTGTAGCCTGGGCTGGCATCCATGGACTCTTAGTAGTTGTAGAACATCTATTCAGGACCTTTTGGCCTTGAGGGTTTCCATGGAGAAGACAGGTGTAATTTGGAAAGGTCTTCCTTTATATGTTACCTGTCGTTTTTCCTTTGCTGCTCTTAATATTCTTTCTTTATTCTCTATGTTATTATATGTCAAGGGGTCTTTTTTTCTTTGGTCCAGTCTATTTGGTATTCGGTATGCTTCTTGTGCTTTCATGGGCATGTCCTTCTTCAGATTGGGAAAATATTTCTTGATGATTTTGTTGAATATGTTTTCGGCCCCTTTGAGCTGAGCTTCCTCTCCTTCTTCTATGCCTACTATTCTTAGGTTTGGTCTTTTCACAGTGTCCCACATTTCTTGGATGTTTTGTGTTAAGGATTTGTTGGATTTACAAATTTCTTTGGTCAATGAATCTATTTCCTCTAGTTTATCTTAACTACCTGAGATTCTCTCTTCCATCTCTTGAATTCTGTTGGTTATGCGTGCGTCTGCAGTTCCTGATTGTTTGCCCAGATTTACCATTTCCAACATTCCTTCGGTTTGTGTTTTCTTTATTGTCTCCATTTCCGTTTTCAAGTCTTGAACTGTTTCCTTCACCTGTTTAATTGTTTTTTCTTGGCTTTCTATATTTTCTTTAAGACATTTATTCATTTCTTCCCATTTATTTGGTTGTTATATCTTCCACTTTTAAGGGATTTTCTCTACTCTTCTTTGAAGGCCTCTATCATTTTATGACGATAATTTTTAGATTGTTCCCTTCTGATACATTTGCTTTGTTCTGTTCTGATCTACTTGGTGTAGCTTCCCTAGATTGTTGTGGTGTAATGCTTGAATTTCTGATGGTAGGTGTTTTCTTGTATTGCCATCTTTCCATAGCTTTTTCCTAGAGGTGTTGGTGGGATTTCTCCCTCTTTTTTATGGATTTAGGTGGCTCAGAGTTTCGATGTCTGTAGTTCTGAGTGGTCCAAGCTCTCTAGAAGGTGTCTTCGTAGGCAGGGGCCCGACTATGGGGGTCAAAGTTCAGGCTCCAACAGAGGAGAGCTGAGGACTCTTTGGCAGAGGCTAGCCTGCAGGATGTTTCTTGAGGGAAAGTTGGGTCTAGCTCTAGCCAAGGTCTGGTCTAAATGACATTCTTTAATTCCTTTTCATATATATATAATTTTTTGAAACAGGTTTTCTCCGTGTAGTTTTGCAGCCTGACTTAGAATTTTCTCTGTAATGCAGGCTAACCCCAATCTCTTAGGCATCTGTCTGTCTCTGCCTCCCAAGTGGTAGGTTAAATGCAAGTGCCAAAAAGACATGTATAAATGGCATTCTTGTGTTGGACCACACTCCACTATTTAGCTGTTTTGTGTAAGAGTGGATCATTGATATAAAGATTTATCAATTCTTGGTGGATAGTTAGTCTGTCAAAATAGAATTTAGCTGAGGGAGTGTTCCCCCAATAATAATAATAATAATAATAATAATAATAATAATAATAATAATAATAAATAATAATAATTTCATGCTAACCAGTCATGTTATAGATTATGATGCTAAAATATACATATGCTCCCTAGGATAATCCAGACATTTGGCTCCAAACCATGGCAATGGACTAACCACTGATTTACAAACAGCCCTAATGCCCATCTCCTTTCCATGGAGCAGGGCTTTTACAAGCTGTTCCAGGGTGCATTACTGTGTCATAATGAACATTAGATCTTCGTGTGCCATAAACTTCTAGAGAAAATCATGGCTCTGTCATGGGCAAGAAGAGCCCATGTAACAACTGTTTGAAAAGGGAAAGTGTGATGTTTTGAGGGCTGGACAGAGCAAGCAAGAACTTTTGTCTAGGTCCTCACTCATGGAGAAGTAACAAAGCTGCTTCGGAAACCCAGGAAAGTGCTTGGCAGAGCAAATAACAGCCTTGGGGTTCTAGCCTTAGGTTTTTTCCATCAGGCTGTGAGATATTGAGAAGAAAATAGAGCTCATCCTTTGAAACAAGGAAGATGATTGGGAGAGAATTCAATTGTCTGTGGCCAGGGCATTTGTGAAGGGGTTGCTTCAGATACTTAGAACAGAACTCTTCCTACCACATGGACCTGTTGTTATTGGGCCTGTGACCAGAGAGGACTTAATCAGTAATATAATTGGGATTCCTGTGTTCCCCCTGTACTTTACTTTTTGAGTAGCCTTCTCCTGAGTTCATCCCACTGAACGGTAACTCCTGTTGACTTCCTAGAAGCCCCCTACTTCCTTCTAGTTCCCCATGGAAGTAGTATACTAGACACTATTCCTCATAAGAAGCTTACTTAGAATAAGACAGCTTCAGCAAACATCGCTGACTAAGCTTTCATCTTGTCTTTATTCTGCCTTCCGTGCTTTTCTCATCTTCTGGGACTTCTTCCTCAGGACCTATCAATAAAGTGACCTGCTGTTTCATGTTACTCTTATACTATGAAATGATTATCGTGCTATGTTTTCTGTTGAAGGCTTATATTGCCTTACTGGCCCAACTTGCAGTACCCTGTCACTATTTAAATTCCTCAAAGTATAAGCTGGAGTCAGACATTGAAAGAACTTAAAGATGGCAACATATGTGGAATGCAAAATCTGTTTTAGGAGCCAGGTTGTGGTGGTCCACACCTTTAATCACAGCACTCAGGAGGCACAGGCAAGTGCATCGATATGAGTTCAAGGTCAGCATGGTCTACAGAGATATACCTAGAACACTTAAGTCTATTTATTACCGTAAGAAACTCTGTCTCAAAAAAAACCCAAAATAACAACAAAAATAATCATCTGTTGTAGGTTCTCTCTGAGCATTAGCTGAAAATGAGCAGAATTTGTCATTACAAATATTTTTCTTTATTTATTTCTTAACTCTTGTTTCCCACCCTTGATTACCCCTTAAACTAAGTGACCATATGACCATAGTGGGTTTTTTGGGACCATGCTTCTTAAACACATTATTTGTGAATACCAATCATTTTATATGGATATATTTAATAAACAGAACTCATTAATTTGTAACACTGTTCATTAAATTAAAATATAATTCTCTTTACCATACCAGGAGATTACCCCCATTTGTATAGAGACTATGGGGTGTCTCTGTTTGGAACAAATATCAGTAGATGGAGTGTCAGAAGCAGAAGAGTTTAAGCATTCTTTTGAGTTAATTTTGTAAGAGTTTGTTCATTTAAGTTCTGAACCCATAAAATTTTGGGTTGCTAGGTAACATTGATCAAGATCTCAGTTTAACTGTATGAGTTTCCCTTGGCCTTTGACAAAAAGTTGACTATATTTACCTCTTATTGTTCTTTTCTTTTTCTCTTCTTTTGTTCTTTCCCAAATATTGTATACCTCTAGATCACTGCATTTTGTTGTAGGTATAGAAGCCATGCTGTGTCAATATGTGTACTATGTTTTTCATAATAATCTTGAGATTTTATCTGCTTCCCATTTGCTGAATCTTTCCAAACAGGTATCCTTTCATAAGACGTCAGGAATGTAGTTTGCATTGTATTTGCTTCATGTTGCAAGTTTATCTTATGCAGAATATTCACACTAATGCACCAAGTCCTCGTTAATTACTTGTTTCTTTTCTATTTATGTACTGTCTTTTATTCTTGTTGTTTTCAATCTGGGAAAAACATTTACTGTTTTTCTTAAAAAGTACTATTGGTTGTGGCAGGTGGCTCAGCAGATATTATACTTGGAGTTGACCTGAGTTCAGATCCCAAAATCCAAAATTATAGGCTCAATACAACCTCAATTCCAGATGCAGGGTATCTGACAACCTCTACTATAGTATGTAATACAAACACATGGGATACCTCTCTCACACATAATCTGAATATAGAAAAACTGGGAATGAACTTGTTTTCAAAATCCTTGTTAATGAAACAATAATGAGAGTAAAACTAGTCACTTTGAGTGCATGATTCTAATAATAAAGGTTTTCTCCATTATCAAAGGGAGGTTTTCTCTACCTCTTTGTCCTTTACAAGTGTAAGTCTAACGTACTAAGTTAAAACCAGTTACATTCAGGCTACAGGGATCTGAGTATAACATTCCTTCACAGCCTCTAAGCTTGGATCCAGTTTTCCAAACAGATTAATTAATTATCGGAATGGACCCTCACCTAGCCACCTATGTGTTTAAGGCAAGTAACTAAAGACAAATTTTGTACACTAAGGTATACTAAACAGTCAGTCAGCGCTCAAATGGTCAGAGATCTAGAGAATAGGGCATTTAAAATGTTTCACTAAAAAGCTTTTATAACAGAGAGACAGGCCAGCTGCTGGCACCACCCATTTCCTCCAAGAAGGTCAATGGACACCAAAGAAGCTCCACACACAAACATGGCAATGCTAGCCACTGAGCAATCTTGACTTTTATCTCAACTGCTGCAAAGGGCTCTAAATACTGTGGACAAAAGGGCAGTGGAATTGACTTTCTCCACTTTGCTTGTGCCAATGATAGGTAAGTCTTTCAAAAGCTTCTAATCCACTGGTCTCGTGCCATCAGCAGAAGACAGATGTCCTTTAAGACTCTAACCTCAACAACTGTGGAGGACTTGGGGGTGGCTCTCCATGCTGCCAGCTAGTGAGTCTCTGTTACTCTCTAATCATTCAGTTAGATTTTTATCCTTTTCAAGAACTCTGATGCTTTTGACAACTAGCAGCTTTGTCAGCTTAAAGCAGCAGCCAATGTTCCAATTGTTACAAAACATATTTCAGAAACTGATATTTTAAGATTGCTACTGTTTATAGTCTTAACATTAATCAATAAAGTTTTAATGTGCTACTAATCCAATTCTGACAGAGTACTAAACACCATACTATGGCACTATACAATCATAACTGTAACAATAAGTTCAAAATTAAGGTGCTTTACTTTGTGCAAAAATCTGCCAGTTGTATGTGTTAATTCTTTCAGCCAAATCATTTCTAACATGAGTATGCTGCTAATGTGTCTTAATATTTATGTTTTCACAAACTCAAAGGATTCTTATAAGTTCCAGGGAGCCAAATTGGACCCATCCAAACAGGTCAGATTCACTCCAAATAAATATTCAAACTTTCCCTGGTCCCTGGACTTTCTTTTCTCACCTTGGGAACCCTTCCCTCATCTTACAATCCTCCCCTCAAGTACGAGGACCCAGGAAAAAAAAATTTAACCTTGTCCTCTGTTCTGCTAACATCTTGCCAGGTCTGAAAGAGACACCAGAGCTCCTTACTGTCAGGACTGCAATGAAACAACCAGCTACCAGGACGTGGCAGCACCCTAGCTTTCTCCCAAAAGACAGTCAATGCACAAGTCAGCAGGAAGCAGACTTTTGAGAACTCAATGTCCTTATTCCCTAACTTGCCATGCCCAATCCCCATCTTTTTAATAACAATAAGAGGTTGGAATGTTGGGAACCTGCTGTCTCCAACCCCTTTGGGCCAGGCCCAACTCCCACCTTTTACTAAGAGTAAGAGATGGGAATGTTGGGACTCTGCAATCTCCTGACCCTGCCCCTGACGATGGGTGGGACGCCATGTCAATACTACATCAGGCATTGACTGGCTGTTCAAGCCTTTACCTGGCTGCACAGAGGACCCATTTATGCATGTGCAAGCCCCCCTTTTAAAGCAAGGGCACCAAGTGAACCTCTCTCGCGCATGTGCTCTCTTTCTGGGGCCCCTTCTCTCTTTCTCTCTCGCTCTCCACTTTTGGTTGGCCACCACATAGCCCCTTTCTCTCCCCTCTCTCAGTAAACTCCGTGTGTGCACAGAGTCTCCTGTTTGTGTTTCTTAGGCAATAGTTGCGGCAAAAGAACAACAGTGTTACCATTAATGTTAAGATTATGGCTATGGTTTGTATTAGAGATACAGTTAGCTTTAGGGTTTATTTTTGGTTTAGGTTTAGGGTTAGGTTTAGAGTTTGTATTAAGGTTAGGGTTAGCATTAGCATTAGGTTTAGCAATAGAGTTATGGGTAGGGTAGTGTTTGCATTACTACTAGGGTTACAGTTAGCATTAGGATTAAGGTTAGGTTTATCCTTATCCTTGGGGTTAAGGTTAACTTTGGTGTTTGTTTATGATTACTTATCCATGTAATATTAATGTGCTGTCACTTTTATGAAACACATTCCTTTTACCACAAAAACAGCCGTGTCTAGTAATGTCTGTCTGTGGAGCAAATATGTATAAAATGGATGTATTTGTATAATAGAACACCATGTTGTCTTGTGATGAGACCACTTCCTTTTCCAAATCATAAATATTACAATGTCATATACTGATATGTATTGCATTGTCATCACTTTCTTCTCTCTGAAAAGAGGCATGGTTTCTTTTGACTGTAGTTAGTAGAAGGAATAAAATACATTGTGACCTCGTCAGAGAATCCCATATCTTTCACTTAATCAATGCAACTTCATCTACAATGGTAGTTCTCAATGGAAAGTTAATGTTTTTGTGGCAATCTGAAACTCTTTGCATGTAATGCTAATTCATGCCACTAACTCACAGTGTTTTTAGCAGATTGTTTGAATAGAAACTATGTTTGGTTGAAATTGTCTTTTGTAGGCAAGAGTGAACTAGATTCACACAGAAATGGAGAAGGAAACAAGGGACTGTGTAAGATTAAGGGTAACCTTATCTCTAGATAAAAAGAAAGACTTCTTTAGACTATAGCTTGATGTGCTATGGGATAGGTCTACTTGGCAGAAATGCACTTTGTTTTCAACTTTGATTGTACTTAGCAATGTGAACGTCAATGTTACCATGCTTGTTGAAAACGTATACGTTTCAGACTGAAAGGGCCTACAACACTACCCTGTACTTAGAAATGTTTACAGCTAAGATTGTGATTTCTAGGAAAGAGACAACTTGTTTTCACTGAAATAGCAACTTCAGAAAGAGAGAGTGTTCATTTAAGAAATGATTTCTCCTTTGTAGGAAAACAAGCAGGATCCTCTTTCAACTGTTGCTTCTCACTCAAATTGGTAGTTAGTATAGATTTAAGAAAGGGAAACTCTGTCTCTGAATGATGTATACTTCAGTATACAAGTGCAGTTAGTTTTAAATGCTAGGTTAAGGTTAGGGTTTGAGTTCAAGTTTGGGTTCATGTTAGCATAGGGTTATTGTTAATATTAGGGTTAGTGTTACCATTAGTTTGAAGATCAGGGGTAGGTTTTGTATTAGAGTTACAGTTAGCTTTCGGGTTTTTTGGTTTAGGGTTAGGGTTAGGTTGATACTTTGATTAGGGTAAGGTATAACATTAGCATTATATTTAGCAATAGGGATAGGGAAGGGTTAGTGCTAATGTTAGCGTTTGCATTAGTACTAGGGGTATAAGTTTATGTTTATCCTTATCCTTGCTGTTCAGGTTAGCTTTGGTGTTTGTTTATGATTACTTATCCATGTTATATTAATGTGCTGTCAATTTCATGAAACACATTCATGTTACCACAAAAACAACCATGTCTCATAAGGTCTTTCTATGGAGCAAATACATACAAAATGAATATATGTGTATAATATGACCCAGTGTTTCTTGTGGTGAGACTGCTCTTCTTTTCAAAAGCATAAGCATTAAAACCTCATGCACTCATTAGTATTGTGTTGTCATCTCTTCCTTCTTTCTGAAAAGTGGCATGGTTTCTTACGACTGTAGTTAGTATAAGGAATCAAAAGAACATTTTGAACAGGTTAGAGAAACGCATCGTCTTTCAGTAAATTAAGGCAACTTCATCTACGATGGTAGCTCTCAATGGAAAGTTATTGTTTTCGTGGCAATCTCAAATTCATTGCCTGTAATGCTAATGCTGTGCCACCAAATCTCATTCCTTTTAGCATAATGTTTGAATAACAACTCCGTTCGGTAAAAATTGTGGTTTTATGCAAGAATGAACTAGATTCACACAGAAACAGAGAAAGAAACAAGGGACTGTGGAAGGTTAAGGGTAACCTTTTCTCTAGGTAAAAAGAAAGACACCCTTAGACTATAGATTGATGTGCTATGGGATCCAATCTACTTGCCAGAGATGCAGTTTGTTTTCAACTATGTTTGTACTTAGCAATGTGAATGTCAACGTGACCATGCTTGTTGAAAACCTATACGTTTCAGGCTGAAAGGGCCTATGACACTACACTGTATTTAGAAATGTGTATGGCTAAGATGTGTTTAGAACAAGACGTTGTCATTTCAAGGAAAGAGACAATTCGTTTTCACTAAAATAGGGATTTCAAAAAGAGAGAGTGTTCATTTAAGAAATGATTTTCCTCTGTAGGGAAACAAGTAGGATCCTCTTTCAACTGTTGCTTCTCACTCAAATTGGTAGTGAGTATAGATTTAAGAAAGGCAAACTCTGTCTCTGAATGGTGTATATTTCAGTATACAAGTACAGTTAGTGTTAAATGCTAGGTTAAGTTTAGGGTTCAAGTTCATGTTTGGGTTAGCGTTAGCGTAG
This sequence comes from Cricetiscus sungorus, assembly GCA_030556225.1. Classification (NCBI taxonomy): domain Eukaryota; kingdom Metazoa; phylum Chordata; class Mammalia; order Rodentia; family Cricetidae; genus Cricetiscus; species Cricetiscus sungorus. The sequence goes on from JANBXA010000424.1 coordinate 723,089, forward strand.
GGTTATGGTTAACATTAGTGTTAGTGTTAGCATTCGTGTTAAGATTATGTCTAGGGTTTGTATTAGAGTTAAGGTTAGCTTTAGGGTCTTTTTGTTTAGGTTTAGGGTTAGGTTTAGACTTCACATTCAATTTAGGGTAAGCATTAGCATTAGCTTTAGCAATAGAGTAAGGAGTAGAGTTAGTGCTAAGGTTAGCATTTGCGTTAGTTCTAGGGGTACAGTTAGCATTAGAATTAAGTTTATGTTTATCTTAATCCTTGGGGTTCAGGTTAGCTTTGGTGTTTGTTTATGATTACTTATCCATGTTATATTAATGTGCTTTCACTTTCATGAAACACATTTATTTTACCACTAAAAGAGTCATGTCTCGTTAGGTCTGTCTATGGAGCAAGTACATACAAAATGGATGTATGTGTATACTATGACCTTGTGTTTCTTGCGGTGAGACCACTCCTCATTTAAAAGGATAAGCATTAAAACACCATGTACTCATTAGTATTGTGTTGTCATCTTTATTTTCTTTTTGATAAGAGGCAGGGTGTCTTTCGACTATAGTTAGTAAATCGAATCAAAAGAACATAGTGAGCAGGTCAGAGAAACGCATCATCTTTTACTAAATCGATGCAACTTCATCTATGATGGTAGTTCTCAATAGAAAGTTAATGTTTTCACAGCAATGTGAAACTCATTGCTTGTATTTCTAACGCATGCCAGCAACTCAGTGTTTTTAGCAGAGTGTTTGAGTAGAAACTATGTTTGGTAGAAATTGTATTTTTATGCAAGAGTGAGCAAGATTCACACAGAAACGGAGAAAGAAACAAGGGACTGTGTAAGGTTAAGTATAACCTTTTTTCTAGGTAAAAAGAAAGACTTCCTTAGACTCTAGCTTGATATGCTATTGGATAGAATCTACATGCCAGAAATGCAGTCTATTGTCAACTTTGATTGTACTTACCAATGTGAACGTCACTGTGACCATGCTTGTTGAAAACCAATACGATTCATGCTGAAAGGGCCTACGACACTAGTCTGAATCAGAAATGTGTATGGCTAAGATTGTGATTAATAGGAAAGAGACAACTCATTTTCACTGAAATAGTGACTTCAAAATGAGAGTGTTCAGATAAGAAATGATTTCTCCTCTGTAGGAAACAAGTATGTTCCTCTTTCAACTGTTGTCACTAACTCAAATTGGTAGTGAATATAGATTTAAGAATGGCAAACTCCGTCTCTGAATGACGTGTACTTCAGTATACAAGTACAGTTAGTTTATTGTTAGGGTAAGTTTTAGGTTGAGGGTGAGGTTTAGGGTTAGGTTTCGTGTTAGGGTTATGTGGACCATGAGGTTTAGTGTTAGGGTTAGGGTTAGTGTTAGGGTTTTTGAGAGTGAGGCATAGGTTTCGGGTTAGCATTAGTGTTAGTGTTAGGTTTAGGTGAGGGTGAGGATTAGGGGTAAGTTTATGTTTGGGTTATTTTTTGTGTTACGGTTTGGTTTAGTGTTAGGTTTAGGGATAGGGTAAGGTTTAGGTTGAGGGTGAGTGTTAGGGTTACGGTTAAGGTTAGGCTTATGTTTAGAGTTAGGGTTATGTTGAGCGTGAGGTTTAGGGTTAGGCTTATGGTTAGTGTTAGAGTTAAAGAGTTAGGATTAATGTTAGGATTAGGGTTAGGTTTAGTGTTAGGGTTAGTGTTAGGTTTGGGGTTTGGGTTAGGGTTAGTGTTAGGGTTATGGTTAGTGATAGTGTTAGGGTTAGGATTGAGGGTGAGGGTGAGGGTGAGGGTGACAGTGAGAGTTAGAGTTAGGGTTTAGGTTGAGCTTGAGGGTTAGGGTTAGTCTTAGCGTCAGCATTAAGGTTAGTTTGAGAGTGAGGGTTTGGGTTAGGTTAGGGTTAGGTTTGGTTATGGTTAGATTTAGGGTTATGGTTATTTTGAGAGTGTGGTTCAGGGTTAGGGTTAGGATTAGGGATAATTTTACATTTAGGGTTAGGATTATGTTTGATGGTCAGGGTGTGGTTGAGGATTAGGATGAGGGTTAGGGTTATTGTTACAGTTAGGATTAGGGTTAGGGTTGAGTTACAGTTAGGTTTAGGTTAAATTTCGGGTTAGAGGTAGAGTTAGGGTAAGGTTTAGGTTGAGGGTGAGGGTTAGGGTTTGTGTTAGATTAGGGTTAAGGTTAGGGTTTGTGTTAGGTTTAGGTAGGGTTAGGTTGAATGTGAGAGTTAGGGTTAGTTTTAGGTAAGGGTCAGGTTGAGGATGAGGGTTAGGGTTTGGGTTAGTTGAGTGTGGGGCATAGGTTTGGGGTTAGGGTAGGGTTAGTGTTAGGGTTAGGGTTGAGGGTTAGGTTTAGAGTTAGGTTTAGGATTAGGGATAGGGTAACAATTAGGGTTAGAATTATGGTTAGGATTAGGGTTGAGGGTGATGTTGAGGGTTAGGTTTAGGTTTAGGGTTAGGGTTAAGGTGTGGGGTGGGATTAGGTTTAGGGTTAGAGTAAGGTTTAGATTGAGGGTGAAAGTTAGGGTTAGGGCTAGGGTTAGGGAGAGGATCTTATTGTAGTGGATACGGTTAGGGTTATGGTTAGAGTGTTAGGGTTACGGTTAGGGTTAGTGTTAGAGTTAGAGTGTTAGGGTTAGGTTTAGGATTAGGGTTAAGTTTAGAGTTAGGATAAGGGTTAGGGTTTGGGTTAGGGTAAGGGTTAGTGTTAGGGATAGGGTTAGGGTTAAGTTGTCAGACTTAGTGTTAGTTTGAGAGTGACAGTTAGGGTTAGGTTTTCTTAGGGTTAGGTGTAGGGTTAGGGTAAGGTTTATATTACAGGTGTGGTTCAGTGATTAGGGTGGGGTTTATGGTTAGGGTTAGGGTCATGGTTGAGGGTGAGGGTGTGGTTGAGGGTGAGGGTGAGGCTTAGTGTTATGGTTATGGTTAGGGTTGAGTTATGTTTAGGGTTAGGTTTAGAGTTAGGGATAAGGTTAGGGTTAGGGTTTGGGTAGGATTACAGTTAAGGTTAGGTTAGGGTTTGGGTTAGGTTTAGCATTATGGTTAGTTTTAGCGTTAGGGTTAGGTTGAGTGTGAGAGTTAGGGAAAGGGTTATGTTTAGAATTAGGGTTAGGGTTAGTGTTAGGGTTATGGTTAGGTTTTGGGTTCAGGGTGAGGGTGAGGTTTAGGATTAGGGTTAGTGTTAGGTTTAGTGTTAGGGTAAGGTTTAGGTTGAGTGTGAGGGTTTGGGTTATGGTTAGGGTTAGGTTTATCATTAAGGTTATGTGGAGCGTAAGATTTATTGTTAGGGTGGGGTTAGTGTTAGGGTTAGTGTTGGTGTTGAGGGTGAATGTGAGGGTTAGGGTTATTGTGAGGTTTAAGTTGAGGGTAAGGGTGAGGGTTAGGTTTAAAGTTAGGGTAGTGTAGTGTTAGGGTTAGTTTCAGGGTTAAGGTTGAGGGTGAGGATGAGTGTTAGGGTTAGGGTTAGGGTTAAAATGAGGATAAGGGTCAGGGTTATGGTTAGGTTTAATGTTAGGGTAAGGTTTAGGTTGAGGGTGAGGGTTTAGGTTAGGGTTAGGGTTAGGGTTAGTGTTAGGGTTTTTTGAGTGTGAGACTTAGGTTTAGGGTTAGTGTTAGTGTTAGGGTTAGGGTTGAGGGTGAGGGTGAGGGTGAGTGTTCATGTTAGGGATAAGTTTAGGGTTGGGTTTGGTTTAGGGTTTGAGTAAGTTTTAGGTTGAGTGTGAGGGTTAGGGTTAGTGTTAGTGTTACTGTTAGTGTTAGTGTTGTTCTTTTGATGCAGCTACTATGGCCTAAGAAACACAAACATGAGATTCAGCGCCCACGTGGAGTTTACTGAGAGAGGGGAGAGGAAAGAAGGGGGTAGCTGGTGGCTAACCGAAAGCGGGGAGAGAGAGAAAGACAGAAGGGGCAAGAAGCAGGAGAGAGAAGCAAGAGTGAGAAGCAAGAGAGAGAGGCAAGAGAGAGGTGCACTTGGCGTCCTTGCTTTAAAAGGGCAGCTTGCGCATGAGTAACCCAGTGTCTGTGGCCAGGTAACTTGGGCAGGTAGGTAAGGCCTGAAGTAGTGATTATGTGGCCATAGGTGTCCTTCCCAGAGGCGGGGTCCACAGACTGCCAAGCCCATAGGTGTCCCGCCCCTCAGAGGTGGGGTGCACAGACTGCTGAGCCCCAACATTTCCACCTCTTATTGCCATTAAAAAGGTGAGGGGTTGGGCATGCCCCAACAGTGTGAGACTGCAGGTTTCTAACATTCCCACCTCTTGTTGCTATTAAAAAGGTGGAGGTTGGGCATGGCAGGTCAGGAAATAAGGGCATTGAGTTCTCAAAAAACTGCCTCCTGCTGACTTGGGGCTTTGATCATCTTTTGGGGAATCCGAGAAAGCTGGGGTGCTACCATGTCCTGGTAGCTGGTTGTTTCATCGCAGTCCTGACTGTATGGAACTCTGGTGTCTCTCTGAGACCTGGCGAGATATTAGCAGATTAGAGGACAAGGTTAGGTTTTTCTTTTTAGGTCTTAGTACTTAATAAGAGAAATGTAAGGTGGGGGAGGAGTTCCCAAGGGGGTCCCAGGACAAAGGAAGGAAGTCCCGAGGCCAGCAAGAAGTAAAGTAATATTTATTTGGAGTGAATCTGACCTGTTTGGATGGGTCCAATTTGGCTCCCTGGAACTTACAAGAATCCTTTGAGTTTGTGAAAACATAAATATTAAGACACATTAGCAGCATACTCATGTTAGAAATGATTTGGCTGAAAGAATTAACAAATACAACTGACAGATTTTTAGCACAATGAAAAGCACCTTAATTTTGAGCTAATAGTTACGGTTATGATCGTATAGTGGCATAGTATGGTGTTTAGTGCTCTGTCAGGATTGGATTAGTAGCTCATTAAAACTTTATTGATTAATGTTAAGACTATAAACAGTAGCATCCTTAAAATATCCATTTCTGAAATATGTTTTGTAATAATTGGAACCATGGCTGCTGCTTTAAGCTGACAAAACTACCAGTCATCAAAAGCATCAGAGTTCTTGATAAGGATAAAATTCTACCTGAATGATTAGGGAGTAACAGAGACTCACTAGCTGGCAGCATGGACAGCCATTCCCAGGTCCTCCACAGTTGTTGAGGTTAGAGGCTTTAAGGACATCTGCCTTCTGCTGATGGCACACGGCCTGTGGATTAGGAGCTTTTGGAAGACTTACCTACTGTTGGCCCAAGCAACATGGAGAAAGTCGATTCCACTGCCCTTTTGTCCATGGTCCTTAGAGCCCTTTGCAGCAGTTGAGATGAAAGGCAGGATTGCTCAGTGGCTAGCATTGCCACTTTCATGGGTGGAGCTTCTTCGGTGTCCATCAATCTTCTTGGAGGAAATGGGTGGTGCCAGCAGCTGGCCTGTCTCTCTGTTATAAAAGCTTTTTAATGAAACATGTTAAATGCCATATTCTCTAGATCTCTGAGCATTTGAGCCTGTCTGTTTAGTGTACAAAATTTGTCTTTAGTTACATGCCTTAAGCATATAGGTGGCTAGGTAAGTCTTTATCCCTGTAATTAATCTGTTTGGAAAACTGGATCCAAGCTGAGAGGCTGCGGAAAGATGTTATACTCAGAGCCATCCAGCCTGACTCTAACTGGTTTTTAACTTAGTACGTTAGACTTACACTTGTAAAGGACAAAGAGGTAGAGAAAACCTCCCTTTGATAATGGAGGCTTAACCTTTATAAACAGCTTAGAGGAAGGACTGGGTGGAATATTTTGTTAGTTTGAAATAGACATTTATAACCTTAAATGTTTACCATCATTTAAAGACACATAATAATTTAGAAATATTTGACTTTGTACAGTTGAATTTAAGTTTTATAGCTAGCTTATTTTTATATAAAATTAAATTTAAATCTCATGTACATATATAACATAGTCAGTGAAAAAAGAAATTAGAGACAAAGAATAAAAGGCAAAAGGCAAATGAATTACAGGTTCTGTTGGTGGCAGAAGCTGGCTTGACTGTCCCTTTGCCCAGGTGTCTGGTGTAGCAGATTAAAGAACCACGAAGGGGGAAGGTCTTAGCAGGCCACATGGTCAAGATGGCGGCTTCCATAAATGTCTTCCCAACAGCTGGCAGAAATTACAAAGTTTTGAGATATAATTTTGTTGGCTTTTTCTCTCCACAGGTGAGGCAGACGGCTTTGTGAAAATAAAAGGACACTGGAGTCCAAGGAATATAACTTCAAAAAAGACCACCTAGGTCTGAGAAATGTATGTACCAGTCTAAGGGCAGTGCTAGGGTATAAAACCTGAGAGACCCCTTGTGGGTCTGAGAAACGAATGCACTGGTCAGCATGAGTGGTGTTAGGCCCAGCACAAAATCCAAAAGCCTCATTCATGGGGAAAAAAGAAAAACTCTCAGAGTATTTTGAGCAAATGATGCCTCAGTCCCACCCACTGCTGAGACGGGCTGCTGCTGTGGTGGGTAGGAGAGTTTTAGAGTGGCGGGAAGAGAACAAAAACAAGTTTAGGGAAAGAGATTGTTTAGCAGTGAGGTAGAATAAAAACTCCTTCCATTTACCTGTTCACTGGCAGTAATTTTGGCCAATTTGACTTATTTTGTAGGGTAGGCTGGTTTATTTCCCATGGGTGAAGTAAAACTGGCCACTCATTTTTGGCCCTATAACGACTCAGCAGTCCGAAGACAGGAATGCTTGAAGCTGGAATCTTAACTCACCAGTGGAAAATATCCCAGACCCTAGGGAAACGAGTTACAATACCAAACTAGTACTTTACCAAATTGAAGTCGGTGTGGGATGATATTTCCAGCGAACAGGTGGATGGAAGCTGGCCTCTGGTTCAAAATCAGGGTCCCCAAGTGTCTCTGGCTAGCCGCCCACCAGCAGACAGCCGTGCAGTCCTTGAGGAGAGCCTGACCGAGTTTCAGCACCAATGTTGTTCTTTTGATGCAGTTACTATGGCCTAAGAAACACAAACATGAGATTCAGCGCCCACGTGGAGTTTATTGAGAGAGGGGAGAGGAAAGAGGGGGGTAGCTGGTGGCCAACGGAAAGTGGGGAGAGAGAGAAAGACAGAAGGGGCAAGAAGCAAGAGAGAGAAGCAAGAGAGAGAAGCAAGAGAGAGAGGCAAGAGAGAGAGGTGCACATGGCGTGCTTGCTTTAAAAGGGCAGCTTGCACATGCATAACCCAGTCTCTGCAGCCAGGTAGCTTGGGCAGCTAGGTAAGGCCTGAAGTAGTGATTACATAGCCATAGGCATCCTGCCCAGAGGTGGGGTCCACAGACTTCCGAGCCCCAACTGTTAGGTTTAGTGTTAAGGTTATGTTGAGTGTGAGGTTTAAGGTTGTGGTTATTGTTACAGTTAGAGGGTTAGGGTTAGTGTGAGGATTGGGGTTAGGTTTAGGGTTAGTGTTAGTGTTAGGGTTTGGTTTGAGTTAGGGTTAGAGTTAGGGATAGGGTTAGGGATATGGTTAGGTTTAGGGTTGAGGGTGAGTGTGAGTGTGAGGGTTAGGGTTAGGGTTTAGGTTAAGGTTAGGTTGAATTTGTGGGTTAGGTTTAGTCTTAGGGTCAGTGTTAGGTTTAGTTTGAGAGTGAGAGTTAGGGTTAGGATTAGGGTTAGCTTTGGGTTATGGTTAGATTTAGGGTTAAGTTTAGGGTTAGGGTAAGGTTTATTTTGAGGGTGTGGTTCAGGCTTTCGGTTAGGGTTAGGCTAAGTTTTACTGTTAGGGTTAAGGTTATGGTTGAGTGTCAGAGTGTGGTTGAGGGTGAGGGATAGGGTTAGGATTGGGGTTGGGTTTGGGTTAGGGTTAGGGTTAGATTTAGGGCTAGGGTTAGGGTTAGGGTAAGGTTTAGGTTGAGGCTGAAGGTTAGAGTTAGGGTTTGGTTAGGGTTAGGGTTAGATTAGTGTTATGGTTAGGGTTTGGCTTAGGTTTAGGGTTAGGGTTAGGTTAAGGGTTAGTGTTAGGATTAGGTTTAGGATTAGGGTTGGGTTTTGGTTAGAGTTAGGGTTAAGGTGAGTGCTAGGATTAGGGTTAGTGCTAGGTTTAGTGTTAGGGTAAGGTTTAGGTTGAGGGTGAGGATTTGGTTGGGTTAGGGTTAGCATTAGGATTAGGGTTTGGATTACGTTCAGTTCAGAGTTAGGTTGAGCATGAGGGTTATGGTTAGGGTTAGTGTTAGGTTTAGGTTGAGTGTGAGGCTTAGGTTTAGGGTTAGGTTCAGTTCTAGTGTCAGTGTTAGGGTTAGCGTTGAGGCTGAGGGTGATTGTGAGGGTTAGTGTTAGGGTTAGGTTTAGGGTTGGTTTAGAGTTAAGATTTGGGTACGGATTAGAGTTAGGATTAGGGTTAGATTTAGAATTAGGGTTAGGGTTGAGGGTTAGATTTAGGGTTAGTTTTAGGGTTAGGTTTGAGGGTGAGTGTGAGGTTTAGGGTTAGGGTTAGGATAAGGTTTAGGTTGAGGAGGAGGGTGAGGGTTAGGTTTAAATTTAGTGTTAATTTAGGGTTAGGGTTAGGGTTGGGTTTCAGTTATGGTTAGGGTTAACGTGAGGATAAGGTTTAGGTTTATTGTTAGGTTTAGTGTTAGAGTAATGTTTAGATTGAGGGTGAGGGTTAGGGTTGGGGTTAGGGTTAATGTTAGGGTTGGGTTAGGGTTAGGGTTAAGGTGAGGATAAGGTTTAGGTTTATTGTTAGGTTTAGTGTTAGTGTAATGTTTAGGTTGAGGGTTAGGGTTAGGTTTAGCGTTAGGGTTATGTTGAGCATGAGGTTTAGGGTAAGTGATAGGGTCAGTGTTATGGTTAGGTTGAGGGTGAAGCTTACAGTTTGGGTTAGTTTTATGGTTAAGGTGAAGGTTGGGATTAGGTTTAGGGTTAGGTTTAGGTTTAGGGTAAGGATTAGGTTGAGGGTGAATGTTAGGGTTTAGGTTAGGGTGAGTGTGTGGGTGAGGGTGAGGGTGAGAGTTAGGTTTAGGGTTAGGGTGTTATTGTAAGTGTTACAGTTAAGGTAAGGGTTAAAGTTAGGGTTAGTGTTAGTTTTATGGTTTGGGTTCATGTTAGGGTTATGTTTAGGGTTAGGTTTAAGTTTAGGGTTAGGTTTAGTGTTTGGATTTGGGTTAGAATTAGGGTTAATGTTAGCGTTAGGGTTAGTTTTAGGGTTGAGGGTAAGGGGGAGGGTGAAGTTTACAGTTAGTGTTAAGGTTAGGGTTGGGTTATGGTTAGTGTTATGGTTAAGGTGAGGATAAGGATTCAGGTCATTTATATGTTTACTGTTGATGTAAGGTTTAGATTGAGGGTAAGGGTTAGGTTTAGGGTTAGAATTAGGTTTAGCAATAGAGTTAGGGGTATGGTAAGTGCTAAGGTTAGTGTTTGCGCTAGTACTAGGGTTACAGTTAGCATTAGGATTAAGTTTAGTTTCATCCTTATCCTTGGGGTTAATGTTAGCTTTGGAGTTTGTTTATGATTACTTATCCATGTAATATTAATGTGCTGTCACTTTTATGAAACACACTCATTTTACCACAAACACAGCCGTGTCTCGTAATGTCTGTCTATGGAGCAAAGACATACAAAATTGATGTATGTGTATAATATGATGCTGTGATCCTTTGCGGTGAACCACTTCTCTTTTTCAAGGCATAAGCATTACAACGTCATGTAATCATCAGTGTTGTATTGTCATTTCTTTCTTCTCTCTGAAAAAAGGCAGGGTTTCTTTTGACTGTAGTTAGTAAAAGGAATAAAAAAAACATTGTGAACAGGTCATAGAAATGCATCGTCTTTCACTAAATCGATGCAACTTCATCTACAATGGTAGTTCTCAATGGAAAGTTAATGATTGCTAGCAATGTGAAACTTATTGCCTATAATGCTAATGTGTACCACCTTCTCCAAGTTATTTTAATAGAGTGTTTGAATAGCTACTATGTTCTGTAGAAATTGTGTTATGTAGGCAAGAATGAACTAGATTCACGCAGACACGTAAATAGAAACATGAGAATGTGTAAGATTAAGGGGAAGCTTTTCTTTAGGAAAAAGAAAGACGTCCTTAGACTATAGCTTCATATGCTATGGGATAGAATCTACTTTCCAGAAATTCACTTCGTTTTCAACTTTGTTTGTACTTATCAATGTGACCATGCTTGTGAAAACCCTATACGTTTCATGCTGAAATGGCCTATGACACTCCATTGTATTTAGAAACATGTACAGCTAAGATGTGTTTAGAACAGGACATTGTGATTTCTAGGAAAGAGACAACTCATTTTCATTGAATAATTGACTTGAAAAAGAGAGAGGTTTCAGATAAGAAATGATTTCTTCTCTGTAGGAAAACAAGCATGACCCTCTTTGACTGTTGCTACTATCTCAAATTGGTAGTGAATATAAATTGAAGAAAGGCAAACTCTGTTTCTGAATGACATGTATTTCAGTATACAAGTACAGTTATTTTTAAATGCTAGGTTAATGTAAGGGTTCAAGTTCATGTTTGTGTTTGCGTTAGCATTATGGTTATTGTTAGCATTAGGTTAGTGTTAGCATTAGTGTTAAAATTAGAGTCAGGGTTTGTATTAGAGTTACGCTTAGCTTTAGGGTATTTTGGTTTACGTTTACAGTTAAGTTTAGACTTTGTATTAGGGTTAGGGTTAGCATTAGGTTTATCAATAGAGTAGGGTTAGTGCTAAGGTCAGATTTGTGCTAGTACAAGGGTTACAGTTAGCATTAGGATTAAGTTTAGGTTTATCAGTATCTTTGGTGTTAAGGTTAGCATTGGTGTTTGTTTATGATTACTTATCTATGTAATATTAATGTGCTGTCACTTTTATGAAACACATTCATTTTACCACGAAAACAACCATGTCTAGTAATGTCTGTCTATGGAGCAAATATGTATAAAATGGATGTATTTGTATAATATGACACTGTGTTATCTTGTGGTGAGACCACTTCCTTTTCCAAATCATAAACATTACAGTGTCATATACTGATACGTATTGTGTTGTCATTTCCTTCTTCTCTCTGAAAAGAGGCAGGGTTTCTTTTGACTGTAGTTAGTAAAAGGGATAAAAATACATTGTGACCTGGTCAGAGAATCCCATCCTCTTCCACTAAATCATTGCAACTTCATCTACGATGGTAGTTCTCAATGGAAAATTAATGTTTTCGGGGCAATGTGAAAGTCATTGCCTGTAATGCTCACAGTGTTTTTAGCAAAGTGTTTGAATAACAACTATGTTCAGTAGAAATTGTGTTATGTAGGCAATAATGAACTAGATTTACACAGAAACAGAGAAAGAAACAAGGGACAGTGTGAGGTTAATGGCAACATTTTCTCAAGGTAATAAAGAAGACATCCTTAGACTATAGCTTGATATGCTATGAGTTAGAATCTACTTGCCAGAAATGAACTTTGTTTTCAACTACTATTGTACTTATCAATGTGAATGTAATGTGACCATGCTTGTGGAAATCCTATACATTTCATGCTGAAATGGTTTACGACATTTACCACTAAGATGTGTTTATTTCAGGACATTGTGATTTCTAGGTAAAAACAACTCATTTTCTCTGAAATAGCGACTTCAAAAAGAGAGAGTATTCAGATAAGAAATGATTTCTCCTCTGTGGGAAAACAAGCAGGATCCTCTTTCGACTTTTGCTACTAACTCAAATTGGTAGTGAGTTTAGATTTAAGAAAGCCAGACTCTGTCTCTGAATGACGTGTAAAATGGAGTAAAAAAGCTGAGGGTTATGGTTAGGGTTAATGTAGTGTTAGTGTGAGAGTTTGCTGATTTGCATCTTAAAAGTTGAATCCCAATATCTGTCTCTTGGCCCTTTATATTTTGGTGCTACATTTGACAGAGTGGGAGATAACTCAGATGGTTGCATGGTGATAGCTAAGTGATGGCTCTGGTGTGGGCACAGGTTCAAAGATAGGGAGTAAGTGGGCAAGTTGGATGGAATATTTATTCTTTCCATTTGCCCTTGACACCACATCAAGCTCTATGTTGGCCTGCCTTCTGGAAGGATGCAATGAATGTCACAGTTCCCTTTCTGGCTCCTGCTGAAGATAATATGGCATAGCATCTGCATATGCATATAGCATCCAACTAAATTTAGATGGCTTCATTCTGTGAGCATCAAGAACAAAGATTCCTGTGGCCTTTACCTTTTCTTATTAGTTAATCACAGACATGGTACCATTGACCTGTAAAACTGGATTCCTCAGAAGTTCACACAGCTTCCTCCCATTTGCCCTATGTCTAGCATGGACCTGTCTTCTGCCAGGTGGAAGAAGGCAGTTCTGGGGGTTGATCCCTATTTAATTGAGTGGTTATAACCCCAATCTCATCTGACCACCTTCCCTTGTGCCCTTTGATGTAGGACACCACCATCCTGCTGCCCTGTAAGTCCTGGGTCAGCCAGGGTTACCCCTTATGGTATGGATGCTTTGACAATGAAGGATTTTTGTTCAGCATGCAACATACCAACATACACAATGGTAGCCTGGATGCTGGAATAGTAAGGGGGTCATTGTTCCATCACTGAGAAGGGTTAGTTTGTTCTCCAGGCAACATGGTGTAAAAAGTGAGAATTGAGTATACTCCCTCAGTTTCTAGGTTGCCTTTCCTTATTCCACTTGAATCTCTTCAGAGACCCCTGAGTCTATTGTGTGATTGGCTTATCAACAGATAGGTGATTCAAAACATTCCAAGTTGAGGGAGACTGGCAAATTTGGAGAAAGGAAAGAGAAATTTCCTGAATAGTTCCTGGTGAGTGGTGGGGTTCCAAGGCTGTGAATTGGAGACAGATTGTGAGAGTGCTAGAGGTAGCTCAAAATGGTATGCCTTGTAAGGCTTAGGAGCTAGTTAGTTTGGAGCATTTGCCCAGGCTCTGTTAGGCAAGGGGGGGATGTAGGATGAAATGTTTATTCTTTCAATGTTTCCTTCTTTCCACATCTAGAGAACTTGGTGGCCTGTTTCCTAGGAAGTGTTCATGGATGTCTCCTGACCCTGGGTGTCCTGATGCATATTATGTGGTACAGCATCCACATGAACTTAGAGGGAGGGGTAACATTGGCTGTGAGAGCAAGGACTACACTGGCTTTCCAACTTCCTCCTCTAAATATCAGACCCATGATACTATTTTCCCTTAAACCTCAACCCCTCAGAAGTGCTCACAGTTGCCTACACTTTGACATGTGTAATGGCTGAACTGCCCTTCTGACAGGTGTGATACCAGTTCTTGGACTAGGGCCGCATTGAAGTGGGTTGTCCTCACAATTGTGTCACCTGCTAAACTCCTGTCCCCTGACCTCAGTGACACCACAATCTCACTGCCCTACCAGCCCTGAGTTAGCCTTGGAGGCTGCTTCTTGACTGGCTGTGTTGACATGGAAGCATAACTTTGTTTGGGTACAAATTTCCAGCAGACACAAAGCAGGCTTAGTAGTTGGACTTGTCACCTTTGTGGTCAGGTATCAAGTAGATAGCTGCTGGATTACTGAGCATGGTTTGGGTGGCCGTCAGAATACCCTGTCTGAATAGCTAAAGAGTGACACTCAGGTTCTAGCCCCCATGTCCATTAGTTTGGTTTTGATGCTTTTCTATTATTCTGCAGATTGATGTGAGATTTTTGAGGATTTACTAAGGTTGGAATCAGGCTTGACAGTGAAACCCTCTGAGCACTCACAAGGAGCCATCTTGGGTCATCCATGGGCTGGTGAGAGCCTACATCTGACTGTCTATGGGGCAGGAAGTATAGGACACAATGAGGCCTGTGAATTTTTTCACCTCACCTCCCTGTAACCTCCACAACTTCTGGAATCCATCAATTGCAGAAAGCCCAGAGACACAAAGGTAGAAAGTCTTGGCCTTAAACCTTGTTTAGTTACCATCTTTGAGCTTGTGTCCAATGTATATTTTTCATTTTCGAATGAATGAGGGAGAGGACCTATGGCCTATTGAACTTTGCATTCTCTGTGAACTACTGCCAATAAAGAGAATGTTTTGTGAATGATGCCAGCATGTTTTCATGATTTTCTGTAGATAATTGATGGTTTCTTAGAGAAAGGCTCCAAGTGATGGCTCCACAGAATTGAACCTATTTGAAAACCTTGGTCTTCCACTAATTATGAAGGGCTTGTGACAATTGTCTGACAAATTGTTCCTAAACTACTACTTCATTGCCCAATTATAAATTCTGCAAATACTCTCTAATTAATTTGCACTTAAGAAGTCCCTTTAATTCATAGAGTATTCTGAAAATCTAGTAGCCAAGCAGGCCTCTGATCTACAGCAATACCCATGGAATTATATCCTTCTGCACATACGGACTACACACATTCCTTCAAGGAGGCTAGGGATTTACAAGGCAGATCATGGTGGGTTCACAACATTTCCAACTACAAATGGAAACCTTGAATATATCAACTTTTTCCAAAGGCACCGCAAATCTTTTTAGCCCACAAAATCTTTGGGAAAAAATATTTTGAAAACTTTTCACTACCTTCCAATATGATAAAATATGTTAAGCGTCCTGTTTTTCTAATATTGACTACTGATATGCAAGGTTTCATAAGAATGCAATATTTCCCACCAATGAAAAATGTAGTCAACTATATATTATGTATGTATGTGGGCATATGACTTATCAATATTATGTAAGAGTGTCACATATTTTCCTCTTTTAACAAAAGGAATTCTATTCTACTGTATGCTAATGCAGGATAATCTCTGAATTGCCTGATACCTAGACCTGGCTACAAGAAGATACAACTCCATAGATGATACAGAAAGTTCTATGTCTGAGTGGAAAATTGGGGACATTTGAGATATAGGAGTTTCTTGAGTAGGTCCTCCTTGGGGTAGAGGGTAGAGGGATTTTGAAAGGAGAGATATTATGTTGGTTGAGATTTTTTTTTTATAATTCATGAAAGCCAACCTCCAGAGCATGTCCTCTGCTTGAGGCCCAGGCCCCTGCCAGAGATCTTTCTATTCCCATGTATATTGAGTCTCTGCCTGCTGGATCTTTGAGCCCATCACCAGGCCTCTGCTGGAGGAGAGTCTGGGACCAGTTCAGGTTGAATACACACACACACACACACACACACACACACACACACACACACACACACACACACACACACTTCCCTGGGAACTCCTTGGAATGGGTATGAATCTTGCTCCCCCCTGTGTTCTGTTCCCAGCAAGAGTGCTCCTGGTGCTCTGGTAAACAACCTACCCACATCCCACCCCACCCTGGGAGAGCCTGCCCTCCCCAAACCCTGTGTCCTACCTAGCGCACTGCCCCACTTTTCTGATTGAGCACTGGAACATAGAGCAGATCCTTCCACCTCACAGGAATTTCCTGGGGCTGCTATGAGCACACTAGACCTGCCTATCCATGCAGGACCACACTGACTCCCTTCTGCCTGATGTCTTACTGCCACTGCAGGTCCTCTTCCAGAGCTCCACGCACATGCCAGAGGTCTGCCTATCCCCACAGGACAATCCTAATTTCATGCCTGCTAGATCTTTGACCCCCATCACTGGGCCTCTGCCAGAGGAGGAACTCCCTGAATCACAACCTGCCTGATATTTGACCCCCATCCCTGGGGCCGTGCCTGAGGAGAGAACTCCTAGAGAGCTTGAAGCACCCAGAGCTACAAACATTGAATTTCTGACCCAACTAAGCCCACTGGGGTAGAATCATACAGAGAGATCTACCTACACCCTAGGGAAGAAACCAAAATCAATGGGATGAAGAAGGGCATTTCATAGTGATCACAGGAAAATATATCAAAATGAAGTATCAATTTTGAACATCTATGCTTCAAAAATGAAGGCAACAACATTCATAAAATCAATGCTACTAAAACTCAAATCTCACATAAAACCTCACTCACTTATAGTGGTAGATTTCCACACCTCCCACCACTACACAGGATCATAAGATAGAAACTTACCAAAGAAACAAATAAACTGACAGAAGTTATGTCCAAATTAGTATTACCAGATATCTATACAATATTCCATCCAAACAAAAAAAATACAACTTTTTCTCAGCTCCACATGGAACATTTTCTAAAATTGACCACATATTAGGGAACATAACAAGTATTAATAAATACAAAAAATGGAGTAGACACCTGTTTCTTATCAGACCACTGAACAAAGTGCAACTTCTTCATTCCCAGGTCAAGGAAGAAATAAAGAAAACAAAGATTTGGTAGAATTCACTTAGAATGAAGACACAACATACCGAGACTGATGGGACACTTTGAAACCAATGATACAAGGAATGTTCTTTTTACTATGTGCCCATATGAAGAAAATGGAGGATATT
The DNA here is from genome assembly GCA_030556225.1 of Cricetiscus sungorus. Lineage (NCBI taxonomy): Eukaryota > Metazoa > Chordata > Mammalia > Rodentia > Cricetidae > Cricetiscus > Cricetiscus sungorus. The sequence continues at coordinate 739,410 of JANBXA010000424.1, forward strand.
CACATTAGATAATTAACAGCACAACTGAAAGCTTTAGGAGAAAAAGAAACAAACAAAGCCTGTACAAGTAGAAGGCAGAAAATAATCAATTCAAGTGCTAAAATCAATAAAGTAGAAACTATGTGAGTATAGGAGTGGGTTGGATACTTGAATGTGACAGAATGGTACATCATAATTCATACCTGGCAACACTGATGGAATTCTGGATTGCCATATCATGGCCTCAAGAAACAAGTGTACCTAAAATGCTGCATTATAATTGGATAATTTACTCTCCCATGGCACATATTCTGTACTCCCTCAAATGGCAGCATATGTGGAAGTTGCTTTGGCAAAGAACAGCTGTACCACAGTCATGAATGGTGTCCTGCATTTACCAGAATTACCCAAGTCAAGAGTAGCTAATTTCACCTAATGTCCTCCTCCTTAAGAACTAAAACCATGAATTAAAAAATTAAAAGACTTAAAGATATTTTTCATGGGGTAAGTGTGGCATTGTTAATTTTCTTCAGCAAGGTTTTATCTGCCTCTTAGACTATAGTGAGGGAAAATGTGATGGGTGTTAATATCTAATGAAGCAACTGCCAAATTCATATATTGGCTTGCCTCCAACAACGTGGATACACAAAGTCAATATCAACTTTTAAGACTGTAGTCATTGGGGCTACCATAATAATTGTTGTTCAGATGACACCTTAAGTCCAGTACCATTGCTCATGCCAATATATCACTGCTGCATAATAAGATATATTTGGATCAGGCTTTTAGCCATGTGTCAATGAGATTTGTGCTGAGATTTCTAGACTCTCCGACAACTAAGAGTGAGGTTTTCTCCAGCTTTCTGTATGTTTTTACCCTAAGGAATGAGGTCATGTAATTTGTACTGGATGAGTACCCCATTTTGATGTAAGTGAGAATCGTATGCAAACATCTGTAGTGTGTATGTTTCTGCCAGCCTGCCAGTCCGGTGTTACAGCCACGCCAGCCCCAAATAACACTCTGAGACTCTATATTTGATATAATCCTGTTGGCCAATTACCATTATTGTTTATGGGCTAGCTCTGCCTTAATTATTAACCCATTTCTACTTATCTAAGTATTTCCACATGGTCGTCTTATCGGGGAGCCTCGGCAGGCGTCCTGCTTCCTCCCCGGGGCTACATCTCGACTCCTCCTTCCCACTTCCTCTTTCCTTCTTGTCTCCTAGCCCCGCCTATCTTGCTATCTCATTGGCCACAGGTCTTTATTAACAAGTATGAGAAACATATATACAGAATAACATCTCCCATCAAACATTAATACCAATACCATTCTAGTGAATCAAGCTTGAAGAAACATTTTTGGTTTTCATTATCTAAATTTGTGCCTTGCCACTTTGGAGTCTTATGATAGGAAGATGAATGGGGATTTAAAATGCACAGGATCCTGTGAGTGAATTTGAAGTGAAGACAGCTTTCTATGTAAAATACTACCTGTACTTAGAATTGTTTAACTGAAAAATCACTTACATTTCTATGATTTTCTTGTAAGGGCATGAATTTCTGGTTTTCATTTTCTAAATTTATGCATTGCCACATAAGAGTCTAGAGGTGGGAAGATGGATGGGGATTTGTAATGCAATGAACCCTGTGAGTGAATGTAAAGTGAAGACATCTTGCTTGTTATGTTAAATACTAACTGTACATAGAATTGTTTAAGTAAAAAAATCACTTACATTTCTCTGATTTTCTTGTAAGTGCATGAATTGAAGCCCATCTCAATTTATCTGGAAAGGGTAATGGTACATCCATGGAGTTTTAAGATCTATGGATTCAAGAGGTTTGCAGTTTCCTAAGGCATGTGTACGTCTAGAATTCTTGATCAAGGCAAAACAGAAAGCACATTTTCCTATTTCCACTGGAGACTATGCTTACCATGGAAACAAAATAGTAATGGGACAACAGTCTATGCATGGTGCTGCAAAAAGAGTCACACCTGCAATTGGTCACTCCCTGTCTTCTTAGCTCAAATTCCACTGAGGTGCTCTTAGTCTCCCTAGCTGTTTTTATGCTATCTTAGGACATCTTGCCATCATGTCCTGAGTTTACAATATGACCTGACAATTCAAGACACTCCCCATGGAGTTCATGGTGAAATGTCCTTCTTATCAATTCTCAGGTTTTTTTTTTTTATTTTTGAGGCCATAATGTTCTTATTTTATTTCTCTTGTTTTGCAGTAAATAAAACCTCCCATTCACATTTCCTTTTTCCTCCAGTGTTATAACTTTACCATTGTGGCAATATAAAGTTGACATCAAATATCTGAATGTAGATGTCTTAGAGACTGTATTGCTAGGAAAGAATAATGATTCTTTACTCAACATTGTTTCTTGCTATTATATTACATAATAACATTTTACAATTTTTATTCATGTGCTTACTAGTACACCTTAATTCATGCCTTGATCACTTATGGCCACTTTATCATGAATTGTTACACAAACCATTAGATATGTGCTAATATACACCACAGGCTTAATAAATATGATCTATTTGAATATCTGTCCAACATCCAATATGTACATCCTTGGCCCTTTTTTGTCTTTAATATTTTCCTATATCCTCTTACTAATTTTGAGATCTGACTTTTAAATAGCTACATGGTATTTTCTTCTATACTACATTTCACTTTTTGTTTTTAAAAAATCACATCTTCAATAGGAGATTTGATTATTAATGCCATTGCCTAATATTTTCCTGTTTAAAACATTTCTTCTTTTTTTATTTTATATACCAATCACAGTTCTCTCTCTCTCTCCCTCACATCCACCCTGACAACCCTCTCATCTCATTCTTCCCTACTTAATATAAAGATTGAAGCCTTCTAGGAGGGGTCAATAAAATCTATCAAGTCATTTGGAGTAGGGACTAGGCACTCCCTCCTTTGTCTAGGTTCAAGGAATATTCCTGCATGGGGTATGTGCTTCCAAAGTCCTTTTATGCACCAGGATACATACTGCTTCCACAGTCAGAGGCCCCTTAGATGGCTCAGGCCTTCTAACTAAGACCCATGTTCAGAGTTGTGAGTCTGTACAATGTTGCTTTCCCAGCTATCAGTCTGGAAGCTCATTATCTTTTTATCTTGTTTAGGTCAGCTCTCTCTGTGGGTTTCTGTAGCCTGGTCTTGTATACCCTCTCTGCATCTAGATCCCAGTTTGCCTCAATGTTTAGATGTGAGTGTCTGCTGTTTGCATCAGCTACAAGATTAGTGTTCTATGTTGGCGGATAAGTTAGTTATCAATCTCATTAACAAGGAAAGGCATTTAAGGTAGCCTACGAATTATTGCTCAAATTTTTATTTGGAGTCAATCTTGTAAGTCTCAAGACATTTCTCTAGAGACTTTATAGGTTCTCTTCAAACCTATAAAGCCTTCCTCTTTTATGATATCTATTTCTTGTTATTTCTATCGACTATTCCTCCCCTGACTCAATGTTCCTAGTCACATGTGCTTTACTCTTCTCTCTTTCTATTAGCTCCCTCTGCACTCATTGTCAACCTATTAACAATGTGTTCAAGAGATCTTGTTCCTTTCCCCTTCTGTGAGGGACTTTGTATGAAACTCTATTAGATTCCTTCTTGTATGCTAGTTTCTTTGGTGGTGTAAATTATAGGCTGGTGATCCTTGGTTGTATGTCTAAAATCCATATATGAGTTAGTACATACCATGTTCCTCATTTTGTGATTGGGTTACCTCATTCAGCATGGTTTCTTCGAGTCCCATCCATGTTTCTCCGAACTTCAAGATTCCAATGTTTTTTTTTTTTTTTTTTTTTTTTTTTTTGTCCCACACCGTAGTTTTACATTGTGTAAATGTGACACATCTTCTTTATTTATTCTTTTGACTAGAATCATGTAGGTTGTTTCCAGTGTCTTGCTATTACAAATAATGCTGCTACAAACATAGTTGAGCAGATATCTTTGTTGCAAGAATATGGATCATTTGGGTATATGCCTAAGAGTGGGGTTGCCAGGTCCTGTCATAGACAGATTTCCATTTTCCTGAGGAATTGCCATATTGACCTCCAAAATGCCTGTACAAGTTTGCCCTCCCACCAGGAGTGGAGGAGTGTTCCCGTATTTCCGCATCCTCTCCAGCATAAGTTGTCATTTATTTATCTAATTTTAGTCATACTATGAGGAGTAAAATGCTATGTCACAGTTGTGTTGATTTGCATTTCCCTGATAGATAAGGATTTTGAACACTGTCTTAAGTGTCTTTCTTCTGTTTTGATATCCTCTATTAAGAATTCTCTCTTCAGTTCTGTACCCCATTATTTTATATGGTTTTTCTTTGTGTGTGTGTGTGTTTTGGTGACTAGTTTCTTGAGTTCTTTGTATATTTTGGAGATAATCCCTCTGTAAGATATAGGGTTGGTGAAGATCCTGTCCCTGTCTGAAGGTTGTGGATTTTTCTTGTCAACTGTGTCTTTGCCTTACAGACACATCTCACTTTCAGGAGATACCTTATATTAATTGTTGATCTCAATGTCTGTGCTACCAGAGTTATGTTCAGGATGAATTCTCCTGTAATTGTTCATAGGTACCTCCCACTTTCACTTCTAAGAGGTTCAGTTTGGCTGAATTTAGATCAATTTGGACTTATGTATTGTTCATGGCAATTGACATGGGTCTATCTGCAATCTCCTACATATCATGATCCAGTTGTGCCAGCACAATTTTTGAAGATGCTTTGCCCCTTCCATTGTATACTTATAGCGGTTTTATCAAAAATCAGGTCTTTGTAGGTGTGTGGGTTAATATCAGGATATTTGATTTGATTGCATTGGGGCTATCTGTCTATTTTTGTGCCAATACCAAGCTGTTTTCAGGAATATAGCTCTATATTATAGCTTGAAGTGCGAGATGGTGATGCTTCCTGAATTTTCTTTATTGTACAGGGTCATTTTGTCTATATTGTGTCTTTTGTTTTTTGTATAAATTTGAGTGTTATCTTTTCAAGGACTGTGAAGAATTGTGCGGCAATTTATGGGGATTGCTTTGAATCTATTGATTGATTTTGGCAAGATTGCCATTTTACTATGTTCATCTTACCTATCCAAGAGCACTGGAGTTCCTTTTATTTTCTGGTATCTTCTTTAATTACTTTCTTTAAGGACACAGAGTTCTTTCTATATAGATCTTTCACTTGTTTGGTAAGTTACCCCAAGATACTTTATGTAGTTTATTGCTATTGCTAATGATGTTGTTTCTCTGAATTCTTTCCCAGCATCTTTGTCTTATGTATATAGTAGGGCTAGTGATTTTTTTTTTTAGTTTATGTTATATCCTGTTGTTTGTAAAGCATTTCTACAAGTAAACCACGTTCCAAATATTAATACAATGTAGATGGTGTGTTTTAAGATTTTCCGTTTGTCTGTTTTTTTTTATTTTTTTGTTTTTGTCTTAACTCTTCTGTAGCTGTTTCTGATATGTTCAGAAATAGGGATATCTGAAACTGTTTATACTTTTTGATCAACAGTGTGAATGTGATTAGTAAAACTGAAAGCATTGTGCACCACTCTTTTAAATGGGGTTCGAATAATAGCTGAGATTTCTGCACACTCTTCATGTCAAGATGTTGTTACATCATGCTGAGAGGTGTGGGACTCTTCTTCCAGGTCACATATTAATGTTTTTTTTTCTGAATCACCTGTACCATGTTCTTGTAATACTAAATGGGTTGTTGCATCCCTAAATGCATGGGATCTGAACACTCATACTAGAGAAGTGTCACACTTAATTGGAAATAAGAAACCTGTACAATTTCAACTAAAATATGTTTCCAGTGACTCAATCTTTGTGACCCTACCCTTGCCAAATATTCAGAAGATAACTTATGGCTACATGGGAGCCTCTCATTGGCAACTAATTAGAACCATTTTCCTAACAGAGTGCCTACTTTGTGACCCTGGTTAACAACATATTAATTGCCTTTCTATTGAAAGAAAAAGTGAGATACAGAATTTTTTGCCTATTGTGTATAGGACTTTATATAGATGTGATTCCACTTTCAACTGGTTAGCATCAGGGCTTTTTCTGTCTTAGCAACCCAAAGTGCAACTACACATATATTTTTACCTGATATGCACAGAATATATATTCATGATACATTTGAGAGAATTCTTATCAGGGATTCACAAAAAGAGTTGAGTAGGTGACTCAATGTATGGTTTTGGCTTAGGAAAAGCTTTATTTGCCAGTCGCTCTAACCTGTCTTCTCCAATCCATCTCCCCTCTTTTTTATTTTCCTTTATTCTTAACTTTTCTTTTACATCTACGTTATGTCCTGTACTATCATTTTTTAGTATGCCTTTTGTAAATATTTGAAAGGTGAAGATTTTTTTATCTTTTGTTATCCTTCTTTAGAACTGAGTGTTTATTTCATTGATTTTTTTGTATGATCAATTAATAATTCATTTCATGTGTATTACCTCAATATTCTGCTTTTGTAGTTGTTATGATTTAAGACCAATTGATTTCTTATCATCACCGACACCACACACTTAAATGCACACACACACACACACACACACACACACACAGAGAGAGAGAGAGAGAGAGAGAGAGAGAGAGAGAGAGAGAGAGAGAGAGCAAGGAAGAGAGAGACCAAGATTAATAGCAAGAGTGAGAGAGAGATAGAGAGAGATGCTCTGACCAACCAGACATTGCATGAACCTGAGCTGTGGCTGAGGGATGGAGCCCTATAAGAATCCCACTACATATAAAATTTTCTCTCCCTTTCCACCCTGGAAAGACAACCATAACTCTTATAGTTATATCTGAGACAGTTTGTGGGATCTCACAAAACTAGATTCATGTCCAGTAAATACACAGAGCTTAAACACCAACACCAACACAACCCCATTCATGAGAGGGAGAGAGAGAGAGAGAGAGAGAGAGAGAGAGAGAGAGAGAGAGAGAGAGAGAGAGAGAGACAGAGAGAGACAGAGAGAGACAGAGGCACACAAAGAGAGTTAGAGATGTATTAGGACCTCAGATAGTTCCCTGTGCTTATTTCAGAAACATCTCTTAATATTGTAACAGCTGAGATAATACCTGGACAAGGCAGAGTAAGACAATGGGCTTTTTGACCCTTCATTGTGGGATTACTCCTTGAGTTTAAGGCTATATGAGCCACTTAGCAAAACAAAGGAGTATGCAAACTGCATGGGTGTCCTAACATAAAGAAAAGAAGCTTAGCAGGGGAGGTGTCAGCAGTGAAACCTTGCCTGGCAGGGATGGTAACTACAGCAATCTTTTTTATTTGAATCCTGCTTGTCTGGTTCATACAGCATACCCTCAGCAGTTAAGGCAAGTTTTTCATACCAAAATGCCTAGTTTTGAAACAATGAAAGAAAACTCCATAAGGAGGTTCTTCTATGCAAATCATCCTTTTATGAAGTAAATTTGTGCTGAATGGAGCAGACATCTTGCACTGTCATGAAAAGTCTTAGCTTATTATTCATCTTGAATGTCACATTCTGGAAGTGTTCGGAGGTCATCTATCTATCAAATATACCTGTTTAACCTTAAAAACATGCCTAATTTACTACATGTTTGATTGTTACAGATGAGTAACTACTAACCTACTTTTCTTAATTATATATTATTTTTAAATTAGCTGCATTAAGTTCAATACCTTAAACAAGAGTAGAAATATATCCAGTACAAAAATAACAACTTAAATTTATGTCAATAAACCAAGCCCATATCAATGTAAATTATTTGAGGTTAATATTCCTTTTTGAGTTATATTCCCCCTATATTATGACAAACATTTACAGAACCTAAATTCAGGTAAACAAAAAATACACTTCCCACCTATTGGGAATATGAATGTTTTATAGTCAAGACTTCTTCCTATTGTTTGAGGGCAAAGGCATCTTTGGGAGACAATCATATATTTTTACAGTAATTTTCCAAGAGTTCAGTGTAAGCTAGTTGTTTTTGTTGCATGGAAGCTTTGTGAGCATCACTGTTTTCTTAGCATGATTATTGTTTTTGCTACAATTATTTGCTACAATTATTCACTCACCTACTTTTTCCCTATATTTGCACCTATAGCATGGGGTCAAGCTGTTCTAAATGGAAGAGAATTAACAGAAGCTTATTTTCATTTTTGTAAATAGAAAAGGATTAAAGTAGAGGCCATTGATGCTTTTGTCTACATTCTGGAAATAAGAAAAATTTTAGCATATGAAATATGTTTAAATATTCATCAATGTAGTTGAATGGCATAATTATGCCTTCATTGTCAGGTTTATATCACTATGATCATGTAGGATGTTTAATAGATTCTAATTTACATATTACCCAAAAAAGAGTCTTGCATTTGACAGAAAATCAGTAGGCTTTAAGGTTATTCCATTAGTGGGTGGGCTTATTTTAGCATGTGGGAATTGTACTACAATGTGACAGAATGTTGTATCATAAATGTTGCCTGGAAACCCTGATGGAATTCTATATTCCAGTATCATGGGCCAAGAACTAGAGGGAAGCTTAGATGTAGTGTTATCACTGGATATTTTAGTGTTCCAAGATAAGTATCTCATAAAACTTTTAATGAAGTTATTTGTGGAAATTGATTCTGCTAACCAAGTCATAGCCAAATCCCTGGAATTTGCCTACAGCTATTAATATTAACCAATTCCAAATTACCTAATATCAGGGAATATAGTCTGTGAAGAAGCAGTTCACAGACTTTTGTTGATGAATATCATATTCCCTAAGGAGTAAAACTATGGATTAAGAAGATAAAAAGACTCACAATTATTCAACCAATGGTGAGTTTTCCATTGTTGGTATTCCCTCAAAAAGGTGTTGATCCATTTGGTAGACTAGACTGAGGGATAGTGGGATAGCAGTTCATCTCTAATGAGGAAGCTGCCGAACATTAACTATATGATATCCTCTTAAACCCTGGATCCATAATGACATGTAATCATTTACACATTTTATGACTGACATTTGTGATCAATAATTGCTGGTCCATGGTGTTTGGCACAGTGTTATAGGAATCAAGTAAGAGACAACTTATAGTTGTCCAGTATGGCAGACTATAACATCCTCTGATTATATGGTTATTTAATTATTAAAATAAGACATTAGATGATAGATGATAAGTAAATTTTTACACCTTGTTGGAGATAATTATGGAAAGTCATTTCATTATTTAATTATTTAAATCAATGATAGTATCATTTTCTTATGTTATTATTTTCTTATTTTCTTATTCAAATCTATGATTAAATAATTAATCATCTCTTGAGTTTTGCTAAGTCTTTTAAAAGTCAAGTATGAAATATTATCGAATAATATAATTTTTTAATAATTTAATTACTAAAATATGTCATTATTTATTCATTGATCACAGAAGTTTGGAACCTCCTTGTGGGAGTCAAATGTGCCAAACAATCACATCATCTGATGTTATACAGATTTAACTATAAAACTGGTCATTAAAGAATCGAAGATCACTGGAGTTTGGTTCTACTTTGTTTGATCAAGTATGCCACATCATGTAATTACATAACTAAATTATTCAAAATGATGATGATGTTATAGATCATTAGTCAGATTTGCAGTCAGTTTGTGGAAGTTGATCATGTGACATTATATCATTACTTATTTAATCATTTAAATACTTTTTGTTTGGTATTACCTTGTGGAAATATGTGTAAGATTATCTAGTTATTTATTTATTTTTTGTTTAAATAAATCATTATTCTAAGAAGAGTTCAGTCTGACTCTACTATGTGGGATTTAAGTAAGCAACACCATCTCATTATTCATTTATTTTAACATTATATATTAATTTTTTAAAACAATGATAATGTTGTCCATCATGACTGAAGTCTGGCCAGTCATCCCTGGAAGTTAATTGTGTGTCATTATTTAATTATCTATGTGTTACTTCTTTGACAATCATTGGAGTTTGGTTCCATCTTATGGGCATTAAATATGCAGGACCATTCAATTATTTACTTATTTTTTTTTTTTTTACTTACATGATGATGGGGTCATCAGTTTTTCTTTTGGCTGCTCTCTGATGGACACAGCAGATGATGGGAGCCAGGAACCTCACCCAAGCTTTAGGGACACTGTGAGTTCCAGTGGTTGCTGATTACATAATAATAGATTTTAATGACTAAATGATTAAATAATTTAAAAAAACTGGATGGTTTTGCATCATCAATTCCTGAGAGTATGCACCATGTTTGTATATTCTTGATTTAATTTTGGTGAGTGATAGTTATTCAGAAATTTGCCCATTTCCTTTGAATTTTCAAATTTTGTAGATTAGAGGTTTTCAAAGTATGCCTTGAAAGTTGTCTGGATTTACTCTTTGTCCATTGTTATTTCCCCCTTTTCATTTTTGACTTTGTTGATTTGCATGATCTCTCTCTCTGTTTTTTTTTTTTGTTAGTTTGGATAAAGGTTTTTCTATCTTGTTGATTTTCATAAAAAACCAACTCTTTGTTGCATTGATTTTTTGTATTGTTTTCCTGGTTTCGATTTTATTGATTTCAGCCCTCAAATTGATTATATCCTGGCATCTACTCTTCTGGGGTGAGTTTGTGTTGATGGATTTCTACTGTGATGAATATGAAATGACAGTCTTAATCTCAAGATTAATCTCAAGATTAATGACAAAATTAATCTTGATTAATTTTATTTTGAAATCTAACTGGTTAGATATTAGCATAACCAGAACTGCATTAAATTGGGTCCATTGGTTGAAAAATCTTTTCCAAGTCCTTTACCCTGAAGTGATGAATATCTTTGAAGCTTAAATGTGTTTCTTGTATGCAGCGGAAAGATGGATTCTGTTTTCACAGCCATTCTATTAACTTGTGTCTTTTAATAGGTGAGTTAAGACCATTAATATTGAGGGAGAGTAAGTATAGTTTATGCTTGTTTGTTTTAGATTTGTTGTTGGCAGTGTTATTGTGAATATATTTGTCTTGCTTTACCCTTGGATTCTGGTGAAGTGGGATTATCTGTTGCATACATCTTTGTGAGCATACTTAATTTCCTTGGGTTGAAGTCTCTTCCTCTCTCTCTATAGTACTTCCTCGGTTGGCTTTCGTGGGTCAGAGGTTCGATGTCTGTAGCTTTGGGTGATCCAAGCTCTCTAGGAGGTTTCTCCACAGGCAAGGGCTTGACAATGAGGGTCAAAGATCAGGCTCCAGCATAAGACTCACAAGGGGAGTCAAAGATCTCGAAGACTGGGACTCAGGATGTTGCTTAAGCTTATAGGCCCTGTGATTGGTGTCAAGAATCCAGCCCACAGGAACAGTGGGAAAATGGGCAGGATAGATCACAGGGTAGGGGAGGGTGTATTAGAGCTCCAAGATCTCTCTCAATGGGGGCAGGACACAGGGTCATTGAGATTCGGGGCCAACCCAGGGAGTTCCCAGGGATGGGTGTAGGGGAGAATCCACCTGAATTGCTCCCAGACTCACCTCTAGCCAAGGCCTTGCAGGGGGGGGGGGGTCAAAGACTGGGCTGATACTCAGGATGTTTACATAGATGTTTCAACACAGAAAGGTGGAACTTGTTGGGACCTAGCAATCCCCAGCTGGATAGATCTGCTAACTGACTCTTAATTTTGGAGTGCATGGTTTGTTCCTATGCCATGTTCCCCACAGTCAGTCTTGTGTTCATGAGATTCCTCCTGTTCAAGTCAGTTATTTCTATGGTTTCCCAGGCCTGGTTTTGACATCTTCACTCATCTTTTTTCCTTCTCTGCCACTAGTGCTTAGGTGTAGATGTCAGTTTCTGCTTTCATCAACAACTAGGTGAAGGACAAAGGATGGCATATAAGGTAGCCATCAATCTCTTTATCACGGAAGGGAATTTAATGTAGCATCTTCACTATTGTTTAGATTCTTATTTGTGGTCATAGTTCTGGATTGGTATTCATTGCCTACTGCCAGCTTTCTCTGTAGACCTATAATGGCTCTCTCTATTTAGGAATCTCTTTCCTTGCTCTCCACTATTCTTCCCCTGACTCAGTCTTCCTGCTCCATAATGTCCTCCAATCCCCTCCCCTTCTCCCCTACTCTTTCTTTTATGCTCTCTATTTGCCATGCTCTCTATTTGATCAGGAGGTCTTGTCCTTTTTCCCTTCCCTGGGAGACCATGTAAGTTTCTGTTTTGCTCCTTGTTTCCTAGCTTCTCTTGTGGTGTAGATTCAAGGCTGTTAATAGTATGCCCTCTGTTTAATAACCATATATGAGTGACTACATAGCATATTTGTCTTTTTGTGGCTAGGTTAACTAACTCAGGATGCAGTCTGCTAGTTCCTTCGATTTGCATGCAAATTTCAAGATTACATTTTTTCCCTCACTGAGTATAACTTCATTGTGCAAATGTACCTCATTTTCTTTATGCATTCTTCATTTGCAGGGCATCTAGGTTGCTTCCAGTTTCTGGCTATTACTAATGATGTTACTTTGAATATGCAAAATGCATGTTATGGTTGTATGAATATGTATTTTTTTAGCATATGACTAAGAATGAATCGTGGGATCTTGAGGTAGAATGATTCCCATCTTCATGAGGAACTGCCATGCCATACTAATTTCCAAAGTGGCCATAGAAGTTTGCACTCCCAGCTCCAGTGTAGGAGTATCCTTCTTTCTCCACATCCTTGTCAGCATAAGCTGTCGTTGGTGTTTTTTATTTTAGCCATTCTGACAAAAACAAGATTGTGTCTCAGAGTTGTTTTAATTTGCTTTTCCTTGATGGCTAAGGATGTCGAGCAGTATCTTAACTGTCTTTTAAACATTTCCTCTTGTGAAAAATTCCCTTTTTAATACTGTGTCTCACTTTATATTGGAATATTTGTTATTTTAGTGAATAGTATCTTGAGTTCTTTTTCAAGCCTCTGTCAGATGTGGTGTTCGTGAATAATTTTTCCCATTCTGTGGGCTGCCATTTTTCCATGTTGACTGTGTCCTTTGCCTTGCAGAAGCATGTCTGTTTCAGGATGTCCTCTGTGTCAATTGTTGATCTCAGTGTCTGGGCTATTGTTTTTATGTGCAGGAAGCAGTCTCTTGTATCATTTCATGTCTCTCCAAAGATGTCCAGTGTGGATTGGTTTATCTTGAGATCATTGATCCATTTGAAATTATGTTAGCGTGTGGAAATAGATATGGATGTATCTGTAAATTTCTACATGCCAGCATCAATTTATGCCTGCAATTCTTACTGTGTACACGTTTCTCCATTGTATAATTTTAACCTATTTGTTAAAAGTAAGGTGTTCATAGAAATGTGGGCTAATATATGGTTTTACCATATGATTCCATTGGTATATACGTCTGTTTCTGTGGAAGTACCAAGAAATTTTACTTCAATATTGTTATAATACATCTTGAAGTCAGGGTTTATGATGCATCTGGAAGTTTATTTTTCTTAAATGGTTGTTTTTCCTATCCTGGGTTTGTGGCTTTCCATAAAATGTTGAGATATATTCTTTGAAAATGTGTGGATATTTTTACCAGGATTTTAAAGGGTAATGCATTGAAATTGTAAATGCTATTACCAAGATTGTAAATTTTACTGTGTTCATGTTACCTATCCATGAGCATGAGAGATAAATTCCTTTTCTGGTATCTAATTTCTTCTTTGAAGCCTCCAAATTCTTGTTATAGAGGTATTTTTTTAGTGTTTCATTATAATTACCCAAAGATATTTTATGTTATTTGTTGTGATAAAAAAAAAAATGGTGATGTTTCTCTGACTTCTGATTTTTAGAAGATAATCTCAGTTATAGGAGTTCCCTGGTAGAATTTCTTGGGTAACTCATGTAAACTGTCATATCCTCTGCAAATAATGAATTTGACTTTTTTCCAAGTTGTATCCTGTTTTTCTCCTTTTTTTGTCTTATTGCTCTAGCTAAATCTTTAAGTACCCTATTGTAAAAAATTGGAGAGTGGTCAGCTGTATGTTGTTCCTCATTTTATAGGAATCACACTGAGTTTCTCTCCATTTAGTTTGATGGTGGCTGTTGGTTTGCTGTATATTGCTTTTGTAATGGTTAGGTATGTTCCTGTTATCTCTGATCTCTCAAACACCTTCATAATGAAGGGGTGTTGGATTCTATCAAAACCTTTTTTAATTGTCTCATGAAATAATCATGTGGGTTTTCTCTTTCAGTTTGTTAATATGATGGATACCATTGATGAATTATTGTATGATGAACTATCCCTGCATTTCTGCTGGAATACTGATTGATCATGCTGCATGACTTTTGTGATGTGTTCTGCCAGTATTTTATTGAGTATTTTCCCATCGATGATTATGAGTGATATTGGTCTGTAGTTCTTTTTCTTATTTGTGTCTTTGTGGTTTGGATACAAAGGTAATTTTGCCTCAAAAAAAAAAAAAAAGTTTGACAATGACCTTTCTTCTTCTCTTGTGTGGAACACTTTTAGGAGCATTGGTTTGAGCTCTTCTTTGAATTTCTGGTAGAATTCTGCACTGAAACCAACTGTTCCTGTTTTCCTTTTTCTTTTTTTTTTGGTTTGTTTGTTTGCTTGGGAGTCTGTAGATATATATATATATTGTTTTGCTTTTTTTTTTTTCATTTTCAATGAATTCTAGAAAGTCTTCAATTTCTATTTTATTTCACCCTTGATTCAGGAATGCAGCAATTACATGCTGTTCAATGTCCACAAGTTTGTAGGCTTTCTATAGTTTTTGTTGTTGTTGTTGCTATTGAATTCTATAGTGTAAGCATGAGTACTATAGATTAAATTCATGGTTAAATATTTGGCAATGAATATTCCAATATTTAAACTAGGCCAGCAAGAGGCCTGCACATACAAAAACACCAACAAGAAGCTGAGGAATGATGATATTACCAGAAATAGTTTTCACAACTCTTTGTTATTTTGTTCTATAAAATAGTACTGCAGGAAAAAAATAGGCACCCAAAATGCCTCCATAAAATTTTACATTTCATTCTTTGCTTTACTTGTACATTCATGGCCTTTTTATCATTAATTAATGTTACAAATATATACATAGATATCTATATTTATAGGAGTTTAAATTTATATATATATCTATGTATATATACAGTTTTGTAACAAATTTCTGTGATTTCTAATATATATTTCTTATCTGTTCTTCCTGCCTTTTTTCTTGACTTTTTTGATTCTTCTTTACATCTTTTTGCATATTCTGAAACAGTTTCCAAACTTCTGCACAAATTTTCCCTAATTTATTCTTATATACATATTTAAATATGTAATTTTATTTCTTTTTCTTTGTTCATGTTTTTCTTCTTACATTTTAAAATCATTCCATTAAGAGAGCTGAAGATGTATGTCAAGAATGAATTGCAAATCGAAGATTATTTCTGAAAGCTATATTCTGCACTTTATTAATACCTAGTGGTAGGATAACTGAGGCTTGGTGTGTATATTAAGAATCTGGTTTTTCTATTTAATGTGTACCACCAAAGAGCAGAAGAAAGGAATTTTTTCTTAGAGTTGCAAGTAGCAGTAAAAATACTTCCATTCAATGATCATTTTCCATCAAAACCAGTGGAATAGGAAAAGATTCTTGTTTTCAGTTTTCATTTCCTTTGTAGATCACAAATAAATAAATAAATAAATAAATAAATAAATAAATAAATAAATAAAAGATACCGTATCTTGAATTGAATTGAGTGACTCAATCGTAGCTTTGAGGTAAATCTTATAAGGTGATCAATATTATCTGACAAACTATCAAATTCAAAACTTGTGAAATCATTCACCCACCATATTCAACATCAAGCTAATAGTCCCCAAGAAGAAAGTGTATACTCACACGGGGATCAGTAGGTAGCATAATGGCTACATAATATGTATGAGTAGGCTGGCTTTAAAAAAATCTCATGAAATAACTGTTAGGGATAAAACCAGGAATATAATTTTGAGAAGATACAGCAGGGTACTGAAAGGACTGAAGGCTTTATACATAGCTCGTTTGGAAGTAGTAGCACTTTTCAGGGTACAAATTTCCATTATAGGAACAATGGGAATTTTAGTCCAGAGCTTTGTCCTTATTGCCAGTATTATGTAGGCTAGAATTGGGGATATATCCTCCAATTAGACAGTTACAGTGATTTAGGAATGGAAATTGGCTTTTGAAAATCGTGAGGGAATAGGCATGCCACTGGTATGCCTCAGGGTACCTAAAGCTTTTACACAATTTCTCTACTATATAGGTACTGATTTTTGAGTTACTTTACACTGGCAGTTGTGCAACCATATCTGATGCACTCTAAACACATAAAATGTCCTGCTATTCTTGCCCATGTATATGGACTTAAGTCTTTTTCAAAATATCTATATTTTGATATAAGTGTATTAATTTTATTTCCCTTAGCTTTGCCATCTCCAACATTCCCCAGTCACCTCAGCTTATTCTCACCACTTTGATAATATTTTACCGATAAGACTGTGTAAACCTATGACAGTGTAAGCAGCAGCTTATAAACCTGACAAAGATAATTCCAAAATTTATATTAGAAACCACTAGGAAAATATACAGAAGTAATTCAGGGATGCTGACAGTTGGGGAAATATATTTCCCAATTGACAGGTTATTTGTTTTGAATTAAAATTATTATTTTTTGCATAAATTAATGCTGTAATAAAAAGCCCAGGTCCTAAATATGAATACCTAACATAGCGTGTTCATTTATCTGTAAATGTATGCTCTCCTTTATCAGTAATTTTTTATAAACTTAAAATATATATGAAAATATACAGACTTAATTAAATTTATATTAACTTTTTGATTATTTGTCTGTATTACCTTTTGTCATTCTGTCTTTGTTTCTTCTTTTCTATTTTTCTGCATTTCTCAATATTCTATTCTTTAATTGTTTACCTATTACACATTTTAGTTTCTAATAATTATATTTCTTATATATCTTCCTTTTGTGTCTTTCTTCAATTCTTGTTCTAATATTTCTTTTTTCTTTTATTTTGATGTTTATCTTCAAAAAAAAACAATCAATAGAGGAAGATATGAATGTCATGGAAAAAATTCATGCCAATCATATTTTTTCAAGCAAACAGTCCCCCTATTAGCATGTGGCTTTGGGGTCCATGTAGCATGGTGTGATGATTAGGCATCTACTTTTGCCTCTAGTTGTGAATCATCATAGGGAAAAAGGCATTATTCCTAGTGTTCAACATTAGCAGAGACAGAGACTTCATGATAGCAATAATGGTGATTAAATCCAGTGAATTAGGAAGCGATACCTGTGTCAAATTTTCATTATGATTGTAGATTATCTATCTTGAAATATCTGACTTATTTTTAAGTTTTTGGCAGTTTTTTTTTATTATGGTTATAAGCTCTTGATGTAACATGATTATCAGAATTCAAAAAGCATTCCAGCTACAATATTCCACATGGAAACAACTTGCAAGGCAGAATAATGTTTTTCTAGAACACCAAACATTGTAAATCTCAACAAGGCTTAGGAAATTCCCATGTTTATCATTTGTGAGGATGTGACTCTTGTTCTTGATGCATGTTAGCTCTGTGAGAATGCCTGATTCTTAGTATAAATTACCAAGACATTATGGATCATAAGTCAGATTTGGAGTCAACTTGTGGGAGCTGATGATGTGTTACGATTATTTAGTCATTTACTTGATCATTACATTAGGTATTTACTTGATACCTCGAGTTTGGAACCATCTTGTAGGTGTTAATATGCAAGGCCATCTAATTATTTATTTTATTGTTTAAATAAATTATATTTCAAGGAAGTGTTCAGTCTGACTCTACCATGAGACATTTAATTATGCAACAAAATTTCATTATTCAATTATTATATAAGTATATATTAATTATTGAAATCAAGGATGATGTCATCCTTCATGACCAGAGGCTGTCCAGTATTCCCTCATATTTAATTTTGTGACATTATTTAATTATCCAAGTATTAATTCATTGATAATCACTGGTGCCATTTTATCAGAGTTAAGTATGCAGAGACATCTAATTATTTACTTATTTGATCACTTAAATGATGATAAGGTCATCATTTAAGGGTTTGGCTGCAGTGCGGTGAACACAGTAGACACCTGGTGCCAGAAGCAGCTCCCAGAGCACGAGAGACCCTGGAAGATCCAGTTATCACAGATTACATTATAATAGATTTTAATAAATAAATGATTAAATACTTTAAAAACTGGATAGTTTCACATCATTAATTCCTGGAAGGATGTGCCAGACCTGACCCATTAAAGAAATAGTCATTACTGATTTTAAAAATTCAATAATTTAATAATCAGATGATCAGAGGATCTTTACTAATTAACTAGAATTCTTGATCAAGGAAAAACAGAAAGAACATTTTCTCATTTCCACTGGAGCTTATGCTTACTATGGAAACAAAATAGTAATTGCACAAGAGTCTAGGCATTGTGCTACAAAAAGACAAGCTTACAATTGCTTTCTTCCTGTCTTCTCGGCTGAAAACTGATACTCCACTCAGTAATGCTAATTGTATGTGTGCCATCTTAGGACATCCATTCATCATATCCTGAGATCACAACATGTCCTGATAGTTCTAGACTCTCCCCATGGAGCTCATGGTGAAATATTCTTCTTATCATTTCTCAGTTTTGTTTATTTATTTTTGAGTCCATAATGATCTTATTTTATTTCCCATCCTTCGCAGTAAACAAAATCTCCCATTTACCCTTGCATTTTTCCCCAATCTAATAAATTTACCATTATGACAACAAAAAGATGAAATCAAATATCTGAATATAGATGTGAACCCTACTCAAACATCTATAAGAACATGAGTTATGTTGGGAATCTTATGAACTGTATTACTAAGAAAAATAACACATTACTACTCAACATTCTTTCTTCTTTATATATTAAATAATAAACTGTTAAAATGTTTATTCATGTGCTTGTTAGTGCTCTTTGATTTTTTCCCTTGATCATTTATGGCCATGATTAACATGAATTGTTTCACAAACCATTAGATATGTGCAAATATACACAATATGATCTATTTGTATATCTGTCCAACATCTGATTTGTACTTCCTTCTTACTTTAATAATTTCCTGTCTTCTTACTAATATTGAAATCTGATTTTAAATAGGTGCATTGTTTTTTTATTCTTTACTATGATTCTATTTTCTTTTTTAAATAGGAAAAGTGATTATTAATGTCATTACCTAAATTTTTTCTGTTATAATATATTTCTTCTATTTTTATTTTACATATCAATCACAGTTCACTCTCTCACCTTTCCATGCTCTCTGACCACCCACCCATCCCATTCCCCCATTTGACAAGGAGAGTAATACAGTCCAGGAAGGGTCTAGTCAAGTAGAGTAGGGGCTAGGCCCTCTCTCTTGTCTCTATTTTAAGGGAGTATACCTCCATGGGGAATGGGCTTCCAAAGTCTTTTTGTGAACCAAGGGTACATACTGGTTCCACTCTCAGAGGCCAGACTGGCCAGAATTTCTAACTAAGACCCATGTTCAGGGCGTCTAAGTCTGTACAATGCTTGTTTCCCAGGTATCAAGCCCATTAGTTCATCCTTGTTCAGGTCAGCTGTCTCTGTAGGTTTTTGTATCCTGGTAGGTCCTCCCTCTCTGCTCAATGTTTTGCTGTGTATTGAACAGTCTGCTTCTGTTTCCATCAGCTACTAGATGAGGGCTATATGATGGTAGATAAGTTGGTCATCAATCTCATTATCATGGAAGGGGGTTTATGGTAGTCTTTCCACTATTGCTCAAATTGTTGATTGGGGTCAGTCTTGTAGGTCCCTGAACATTTCTCTAGAGTCAGTTTTCTCTTCAAACCTATAAAGGCTCCCTTCTTTATGGTATCTCTCCATTGTTATTTCTCTCCACTATTCCTCCACTGATTCAATATTCCTAGTCCCTTGTGCTTTTCTCATCCCCCTTTCTCTTCTACCTCCCTGTGCACTCTCTGCCACCATACTCCTAATATGCTTTGGGGATCTTGTTCATTTACCCCTCTGTGTGGGACCTTGTATGCATATCTTAGATTACTCCTTGTATCCTAGTGTTCTTGGCAGTGTGAATTATTGATATTTCCTGTATGTCTAAAATATATGAGTGAGTACATGCCATTTTCCTGTTTTTCTGACTGGGGAACATAATTTGGGATGGGTCCTTCAAGTTCCATCCATATGCCTGCAAATTTAAAGATTCCATTGTTTTTATTCCACAGAGTAGTATTGGCACAGACTAGTATTATGTAAATGTGCCACATTTTTTTATCCATTCTTTTGTTTAGGATTCTTCCAGTATATTGCTATTACAAACAATGCTGCTACAAACATAGTTGAACAGATGTCTTTGTTGCATGGATGTGGATATTTTGGGTATAAGCCTAAGAGTGGGATTGCTGGGTCCTGTGGCAAGCTGATTCCCATTTTCCTGAGGAACCACCATATTGATTTTTAAAATGTCTGTACAAGTTTGCATTCCAAGTAGCAGTGGAAGAGTGTTCCCCTATCTCCACATCCTCTCAACAGTAGAAGAGTATTCCCCTATCGCCACATCCTCTCCAGCATAAGTTGTCATTGTTGTATATAATTTTAGTCATTCCAATAGGAGTGAGATGGTATCTCAGAGTTGTTTTCATTTGCATTTCACTGATAACTAAGGAGGTTGAGCACTTACTAAGTGTCCTGCTTTTTTGATTTCCTCTATTGGGGATTCTCTTTTCAGTTCTGTACCCCATTTTTTAATATAGCTATTTGGTGTTTTGGTGACTAGTTTCTTCAGTTCTTTTTATATTTTGGAGATCAGCCCTCTGTCAGATGGGTGAAAAATATTTACCCAGTCTGTGGCCTGCTGTTTCTTCATGTCAACTGTCTTTGCCTCACAGAAACTTCTTAGTATAAGGAGACACCTTTTCTTAATTGTTGATCTCAGTGTCTGTGCAACTGGGATTATATTCATGATGCAGTATCACGTGAAAATTTGTTTATGGTACCTCCCAATTTCAATTCTAAGAGGTTCAGTTTGGCTCAGTTTATGTTGAGGTTTTTGATCCATTTTGACTATAGTTTTGAGCATGGTGATGGACATGTGTCTGTCTGCAGTCTTCTACACACCATTATCCCAGTTGTGCCAGTATCATTTTTTAAGGTGATTTCCTCCTTCCATTGTATACTTTTAGCTGCTTTGTCAAAAATCATGTTTTTGTAGGTGTGTGAGTTAATTTCAAGATTTTTTATTTGAATCCATTGCTCTACCTATCTATTTTTGTGCCACTACCAAGCTGTTTTCATGACTGTGGCTCTATAGTAAAACTTGAAGTCAGAGATGGTATTGCCTCCTGAACTTCATTTAATGTACAGAGTTATTTTCGCTATCCTTGGTTCTTGTTATTCCATTTAAAGTTGAGTATAATCCTTTTAAAGTCTGTGAAAAATTGAGCTGCAAATTTGTGGGGAATGCATTGAATGTGTGGATTGCTTTTGGCAACAGTGCACCTTTTACTATGTGCATTCAACCTATCCAAGAGCAATGGCAATCTTTCTATTTTCTCATATCTTCTTTAGATACTTTCTTTAATGACCCAAAGTTCTTGCTATTTAGACCTTTCACTTGTTTTGTAAGATTTTGCCCAAGACATTTTATGTTATTGTGGCTATTGTTGAGAGTGTTGTTTCTCTGCTTTCTTTCTCAGCACATTTGTCTTTTGTATATAGTAGGGCCATTGACTTGTTTTTAGTTTACCTTGTAGCCTGCTAGTTTGTAATATGTTTCTTCAAGTAACCCACATGCTAAATATTAATACATTGTAGATGGAGTATTTCGAGATTTTTCTGTTTGTCTGTATTGTATTTTGTCTCCTAACTCTTCTTTAACACTTTCCCAAATAAGCTTATCTGATTCTCTTTAAACTTTTTGATCAACTGTGTCAATACTGGGGTTCAGATAATAGCTGAGGTTTCTGCACATTGCTCATTTCTAGATGTTGCTGCACCATGCTGAGATGTATCAGACTCTACCTCTTGGTGCAGTGTTAATAGCGTTGTTTCTGAATCTACTGGACTAAGTTCTTGCAATACTTAGTGGTTTGATATATTATCCTAATTTTATGGGTTCTGAGCACTTGTACTAGTGGAGTGTCACAGTTAACTTGGGAATGAGAAACCTACACAACCTTTAACCAAAACATGTTTCCAGTGACTCAAGCTTGGTGACCCTACCCTTGTCAAAACTGCAGGTTTTGTAAGTTATGGTTATATGGGAACCTGTCATTGGTAACTAATTAGAACCATTTTTCTAACAAAGTGCCTAATTTGTCACCCTGGTTAACAACAAATTAATTGCCTTCCTAATGAAAAGAAAAGTGAGATACCAATTTTTTTCTTGAAAATTCACACATGATTGTCTTTAAATTTGTCTGCAGCACTTTGTATTGACATGATTCCGCTTTCAACAGGTTAGCAACTGGGCTTTCTCATTCTTAGTAGTCCAACTTTACTTTTTACCTGATATGCACAGAATACATATTCAAGATTTATTTGAGAGAATTCTTAGCAGGAATTCAAAACAAGAGTTGGATACATGACTCAATAGATGGTATTGGTTTAGGAAAAGCTTTATTTGCAGTCTCTCTTATCCTGTCCTTATCTATTCCATCTCCCCTCTTTTCTTTCCATCATTTCCTTTATTCTTTTATTTTGCAACTATGTTACACCCTGTATTATCATGATTTTACTATGCCTTTTGTAAATATTTTTATTTGATAGGCAATGATGTTTCATTTTTCCTTATCCTGCTCTTGAACTGAGTGATTATTTCATTTATTCTTTTTGTATAATTAATTCATAATTGATTTTATGAATATTACCTCAATATTCTCTATTGTTGTAGGTGTTATGATTTAGGAACAATTGAGTTCTAATAATAACAATCACCACACACACACACACACACACACACACACACACACACAAAGAGAGAGAGAGAGAGTGAAGATGAGGAAGAAAAAGAGAGAGAGAGAGAGAGAGAGAAGAGAGAGAGAGAGAGAGAGAACCTGACCAATTAGACATTTACAAACCTGAGCTGCTGGGGCTGAAGGATTGAGCTCTATATGAATCCCACTACATAACAACATGTCTCTCTCACATTCAATCCCGGAATGACCACCATAACTATTAGTGTTATATCGGAGACTGTTTGTGGGTTCTCACACAACCAGATTCATGTCCAGTAAACACACAGAGCTGAAAAACACAGAGGCAAACACAACATACAGAGAGAGAGAGAAAGAGAGAGAGAGAGAGAGAGAGAGAGAGAGAGAGAGAGAGAGAGAGAGAGAGAGAGAGATAGAGATATGTTCTAGGACACCAGATAGTTCTAGTTCCTTGTATTGATTTCAGAATCTTCTCTATGTATGGTAACATATAAGATGATACCTGGAGAATGCAAAAAAGATAATGTGCTTTTTGAGATTTGACCATGGGATTTCTACCTGAGCTTAAGTCAATATGAGCTAGTTAGGAAAACAAAAGGCTATGAAAACTGCATGGGTGTCCTGCTTATAGAGAGGAATCCCATCAGGGGAGGTGTCAGCAGTAAAAGCTGGATTGGCAGGGATGTTGTTGTTGGTGATGGTGTGTGCATGTGTGTGTGTGTTTATTACTCTTCTGTGTTTTTGTGCATTGCTACAATTATTCACTCACCCACCTTTCCCCATAATTGCACCTATACCATGTTTTCAGTTGTTGAAATTCTTTGCAAATATTGTTCAATATTTTTCCCATATATATTTTCAATTCTCCTAACACATGATATTGCAGGTATCCATAAACTCACCATTTGTGGGGCAAAACTTGTACTTTGAAAATTGCCCTAGTGCCAGAATTCACTTGATACTTATAATGGCACCTTGTAATATGTTATCTCTCCTATATTCTCTCCCTGAATCGATTATCCTACTTCCTTAAGCTCCCCTCTTCCCTTCACTTCTCACTTTCTCTTTCACCTAATACCCTCTTTTCTCCCCTCATGCTGCAAATTTGCTCTGGATATCTTGTTCCTTTCCTATTCTCTGGTGTACAATATATGTCTCTGTTATGGTCCTCCTGGTTTCTCCTAGCTTTTCTGTCTGTGTGAACAGTGAAAGTAAATGTAGGAAACTCTAGGAATTCCAAGTTTCATCATGGCCTAGCATCTGTTGAGTGTTATTCCTTTAAAAAAATAGGATATTGGTTAGTGGGCATTATGTTTGGCACAAATGTGTAATCTCATTTCTGTGAAATATAATTTAGAAGAAGGAACAAAGATGTTGAAAACATACAGAAAATTTGCCTCAAAATTGAAAAAAAAACTGTGAATCTAGAGCTGGGATGGACATTATTTTGACATTACTGTTTTTATTTTGCTGCAGCTATTGCCTAATAAACACAAACACGAGACTTAGCGCCCACGTTGAGTTTATTGAGCGATGGGAGAGAAAGGGGGGGTAGCTGATGGCCAACTGAAAACAGGGAATAGAGAGAAAGAGAGGGGGAGTCTAAGAAAGAGAAAGGGGGTCCCAGAAAGAGAGAGAGAGAGAGAGAGAGAGAGAGAGAGAGAGAGAGAGAGAGAGAGATGCACTTACTTTAAAAGGGGGACTTGTGCATACCAGGTAAAAGTTTGAACAGCCAGGTAAAGCCTAAGGTACGATGACATGGCCATGAGCATCCACCCATCATCGGGGACAGGTTCAGGGGACTACTGGTATGAGTAAAATGCAGCTTAGTGAAAAAAATATGGCAAGACTGGGTATTGTTCCTAGACTTCCTATACAGAGGGTGTCTCAATTGGTAGAAAAGAAGGGAAATGAGAGATTGACATGATGCAGTGGCCTGTGGAAATTTTCTGTAATTTTAAACCCTGTGATGTGTTTGTCTCCCAAATGAAGAATAATGAGTTACAGAATTTCTTGAGCTACATAGAGAGAACTATTCGCAAAATAAAGAACTCATAAAAAGCCTGCAGAGTGACATGGTGTGAATCTGTGTTTTAGAGACAATGCCCACACAGAGTATTAGACATTAAATTAGAATATCAAGTTCATGTTATTTAAAATTTGTTCTGTGGGAACAGTATAGACAAACCTATTTTACAATGAAATAAACAAATTGTGGCCAAGCCTAGCACATTTGTATGACAGGCATTTGTTCATTCCATGTCACCTTCTAGTAATACCAATATGGGGAATTGAAGATAGAAGGTGTGAGAGTCCTCAGTCTCTTTATTAGATCTTCAATGAGACAGGATCTGGAGATCTAAAAGTGTGCAAGCAGACAAAGGACATGGAAGAGGACTCTAGTGAAAGGAAGAATGGATGTGAGGGGGAGTAGGAGACCTATTAGAAGGAAAGAAGATATGGAAACACAAGAGTAATAAAACCTTGTATGTTGCCTGGCATTGTGGGTGCTATTGTTTGCATAAAAGCTTGATTTATTATTGAAATGATAGAAGTAGAGGAGAGAAAAAGGAATTGAAATGACCCAGATGTGAAGAAAGGAAATGATTGTAGATGTGTTTTAGTAGTATAGCGAATTTGTTCCTAGCCAGAAATATATGGAGAAAAATTGATATGTAGTCTTCCAAAAAATAATAATAAAAAACTAACATCATCTTAATGTTATTTTCACATGTGGAGCTATGCAGTGCAGATAGACACAAATCTCTGTAATGAACGTTAGAAATGGGAAGTGAGTAAAACTCAAGTTTGAGGATTACCTGGGTACAAAAAAAACCCAAAAAACCTCATCTTAATTTTACTTTTTAGTAAAAAAGTCACATGGAGATCGTGGAAAGCCTAGTGAAGCAGTTGTAGATAAGAGAATGCATAATCATCATGACATTGAGCATCAAACATGGGGTATATATTGAGTGACTATATTGTTTCTTAGTGTTTTATTGCTGATGTTTTTGTTTTGTTTTTTTGGGCAGGATTTGTCCTGTAGTTCCAGGATTTTCTGGATTTCAGTTTGATTACCCTGAATGTTTCTAATTTGAAGATATGCCACACTTTCCATTACAAATTTGGATTAAAAGATCAACATCAACCTGTATCAAGAAAGATTATTTTTTGGAGAAAGATTTTTGTTTTGAAAAAGTGCTGAAAATATGGGAACTCACTCTGAAGACAAGGCTGACCACAAACTCAGTGATCTGCCTTACTCTTCCTCCAGAGGGCTGGGAATAGTAGTGTGCATCTCACTGCCAGACAAGAAAGACTCTAAATTGAAATTTAAAAGTAAGCCAACACTGTTGTAAATTTAAAAGAAAAAGAGGGAGTGTGATGACTCAGTCTAACAATCTCTAAACTAGCAGGTTGAGATTTGGCATGAAAATTTTGAGTTTGAGCCAAATAATATGATTCATGTTAGAAACATTAATATGGTTCTGGAGAGATTGCTCAATGTTTAAGAGCAAGGGCTCATCTTCATTGAAGTTGCAAGCTTTATTCCTTGACTACACATTATGATTCACAAAGGACTACAGCTCCATTTCCAATGTATCTGATGCCCTTTTATACCTTTATGGGAACTGGGAACTCATGTGATGCAGATATGCACATTCTGGAGAAATACATCTACAGAAAGTAAATATAAATAACTAAAAAAAAAAAAAAAAAAAAAAAAAAGACCCGGGCATAGGGACACACTTTGTTAATCTCAGTATGAGGAAAGTAATTTATGTGATTTTTAGTCTTATCTGGCCTATATGATATATTTCTGCAATGCCAGTGCTATACACAAACCTAACATAATATAATAAAAATAATTTTAACACAATGATATTATAATTGTAGTGATAACAATAATATAGTTTATAGTGGTTTTGTGAGCGCTGTATGGGAAGTGGATTATATTCTCAAATATGGGAAATGTGGAAAGCAAAAGAGCATGAGGAGAGAGCATTTGATAAAATCCTGGATTATATATGAGATGTTATTTAAAAAAAATAGAAATAAACTGCATGTGGTAAATAAATTTGCAGCAGGAAGTAACAGCAATGTTAAGTAAGGATTCATTGGTGGAGATCAAAGGATACCAATAAGGGATAAATTGCACTCTGCCATTTGTCCATTTGTAATAGGGACTTTAGCATGTGTGGACATGAGTAGGAGCTCAGGGTGGAAACTGAGCTCTGTGACATCGTGAGATGGTAGACAACTTGTTATTGGTACTCTTCTAAGAAACTTTGTCAAAAAAAACCCAGGGATCTAGTAGTTTAATCAGAAATGAGACTTGGGTGACTGCTTAACAGCATGGTCATTGCTGATAACAGGCATCCAAGCCTATGATGTATATTGACTTTGTTTTGAACAATTAAAATGGAGAAGGAAAGCATAAGGAAAAGATGAAGGTGGATGTGAAGGAGAATAAAGAAAGAATGGAAGGAAGATAGAAAGATGGAGGGAGGGTACCAAAGTAGAATGATGGGTATGGGTGAGGTGATATTGAGCTTTGTAGCAAAAGGCTTCATATTCTATTCTCTGTCTACTGTAGGAGTCAGTGGGAGGATATGATAGTCCTGGCAGTCCTAACCAACAGAAGAACTTATAATATAGATGAAACAGAAATTATGTGCACTTATTATGCAGTATTACCTTTAGTAAAAATGTGTAATCTCATGAAATGGAGAGTTATCTTGAAGCAAGAGTCTTTAAATATTTAGAAGTGTACCTGAAATCGTTCATAGTAACAACAATTCAATGAACAATAAACAAATTTTGCAAATCTGATTGAAAAAAATGTCTAAATTCTATACTGTTGCCAGATTGCCTGCATTTGAGAGGATCAAATATAATTTCTAACACTCTGCCCTAAGATTATAATAGATTTACCCAATCCTATTAAAATTGTGATGAAACTGCAATAATTTCAGCCATTAATCTTCTTTCTCTAAGGAATAGAATACATTTTCATTTTACAATTCATTTCTCATTTACTTGGTGATCAGAGTATTTTCACATAAAATTTCTGTGTTCTGATTTTTTTTACAATAATTTTCCAGGGATAACGAGTAAGTTACATGCTCTTGTTGCATGGAAGCTCTGTGAGAATGGCTGTTTGTCAGTATGAATGTCATTTTTGTGCTCAATGTGTTTGTTATTGTTTTTGGTGGTGTTTCGGTGGTGGTGGTGGTGGTGGTGTTGGTGGTGTGTGTGTGAGTATGTTAAATTTTCTCCTGTGTTTTTGTGCACTGCCACAATTATTCACTCGCCTACTTTTTCCCCATAGTTGCAACTACACCATATAATCAAATTTTCCAAAGGTAAGAGGATGAAGAGAAACATTTTCATTTCAGTATATAGAAATGGATTATGGTAGAGGTAGAAGAATGGTGTTGTCTCCATTCTGGAGATATGAAAATGGAAGCATAGGAAATATGCTTAAATATCATCAATCTACCTGAATTGCATAATGAATCTTTCACTTTCATGTATATTTTTATAGCCATTTAGTTGCACAGTTACTCTTCCAAGATAAGTGTCCCATACAACCATATATGATAGCATATGTGGAAATTGATTCTCAAAACCAGGTCATGGACAAATCCCTGGAAGTTGGACTGCAGCTATAAATATTACCCAAGTGAAGACTACCTAGTATTAGGGAATATAATCTGTGTAGAAACAGTTCAAACACTTTTGTTAATAGATATCATCTTCCATAGGAAATAAAATTATGGATTAAGAAAATAAAAATAATATCAATTATCAAACAAAAGGTAAGTTTTCCATTGTAAGCTCCTTTCAGGAATGTGTTAATCGTTTTGTTAGGATTAACTGTGGGATAATTGGACATGGGTTCATCTCTAATGAGGCAGCCATCAAACATAAATTATTTGATGTCCTCTCAATCCCTGAATACACAATGTCATTTAATCATTTTCATATTTTACTGCTCAAATCTATGATTAAAAAATCAACAATTACTGGAGTTTGGCACAATCTTTTGGGAGTCAAGTAAGAGACATCTTGTGGGAATCGAGTGTGCCAGACCATCTCATCCTCCGATTATATAATTATATAACAAGTAAAATAGGACTTTATTTAGTCAATGATCAGTTGAGTTTTATGCCACCTCCAGTAAGTCAATCTATTTAATTATGAAATGAAGTTACATAAATAGATGATTACCACATGGACTGGGAGTCAAGTTTGGAACACCCTTGGAGGAGTATGATAATGTGTCATCTTCTCACTAATTGACTATTATGATTATTATTATTATTATTATTAACAATTGATAATTATGTCATCAATGATATGCGGAGCTTGGCGCCACCTTGTGGGAGTTAATATGCAAGACCGTCTAAATAATTCTATAATTGTATAAATAAATCATTCACTGTTTCATGAACTGTCCAGTCTGGCTTGATCTTGGGGAGTTACATATAAGACACTATCACTGTATTTGATTATTTTGTAACTTAATATAATATAATATATTTGTTTAAATCGATGATGACGATATTCTTCATTATTGGAGTCTGGGCAGACTTCCCTGGCAGCTAATTATGCGACATCACCTAATTAGGGAATTACCTGAATAGTCATGTAAATAGATACTTAATGGACGATTACTGGGGATAGGTGCCAACTTGGGGAAGTTGTTACCGAATAATTTAATATTTAATTGATGATGACATCATTTATTACAGTTAGGGTATGGTGATGGGCAGGGACGAGGTTAGGGGTTTGAAAGCGGAAGCCATGAGAACAGCAGAGGCCAATGCCATGCAAGGCACCCAGCATGTGAAGGAAGCTGGAGGATATAGTTCATAAAACGCCATGCTGCCCACTAAAAAAACACGAGTACTCTACCATTTAAGCTTGGTGGTCAGGATGTTTGCCTCCTCGCTTTTCTTCCACATTCATCTTCATCAAGCTATACTAGAATCAGCTGCTCAAGAGTCTCCAGCGCCATCACAGAGTCCTTGCCAGGGATGATGTAATACAGCAAGATGAGATGTTCTCTCTCTGCTCTGGTTGAAAAGCCCCTGTGGCTGCCAACTTTGCAGGCACCACCAGCATTGTAGCCACTACTGCCACCTTAGCTGGGGGTTCATAATCACAGATCCTTCAACACCAGAGCAGAGAATCCATGATGCACACTGATGTAAGCATGATGGAGTTCATCAGGCAAGACAGTCTAATCATCTAATTATTAAATTTTAAATCCATGATGAAAGCGTTCATCATCACACTGGCAATTTCCTTCCTTGAAATGATTATGCAAAACAGTCCAACTATTTAAATATTATTCATTTAATTATTAAAATGATTCTTTGCATAATCTGCAATCACTGTACTTTGTAGCCACCTTGCAGGAGTAAATGGTGCTAGACCATCTAATCATCTGATTATTTAACTATTCAAATCTGTCTTTACACGCTTTACACGCGGAGGAGTGGAATCTGGATTCACCTTGTTGGAGTTAATAGTGGCGTGTCATTTAATTATTTAATTATTTAAGTTAATGATTATATCACAAAGAGTGAATTATGAGATATTAATAAATTATTTATTATTTCATTAAAATCTGTGATTAAATAATCAATAATTTCTTGAGCTTTACCCAATTTTCCGGGAGTCTAGTATAAAACACCATATAATTATTTAATTTTTAAATCATATAATTATGAATATATATCATTATTTAATAAGTGATCACTGGAGTTTAGAGCCACCTTGTGGGAGTTTATGATGTGGCATCATCTCATTACATATTATTTAGTCATTTAAGTTGATCATTACATCAGCCATGATACCTCTAATTTGGTGCCATCATGGGGGAGCTAATGTGCAAGGCCCCTTATTTATTTATTTGTTTGTTTGTTTGTTTATGGATATCAATCATTAGTCCAGGAACTGTTCAGTCTGGCTCCATCATGGAGGATTTAAGTATACAACAGTATCTAATTATTTAATACTTATATATTAATCATTTAAATAGATGTGTTAACTTTATTTAAATGAAGATCTGGCTATTCCTCCCTGGGAGTTAATTGTGTGATATTATTTAGTTAGCTAAGTGTTACTTTATTGAAAAACACTGAAGTTTGGTGACATCTTATGGGTTAAGTGTGCAGGACCATCCAGTTATTTATTTCTAGATTACTTAAATGATGATGGTGTCATTAATTAGGGGTTTGACTGCTAAGCATTGGATACAGCAGATACCTGTTGTCAGATGCAGCACCCAAAATAGGAGGGACACTGGGACATCAGGTGATCACAGATTACAAAGTAACATATTTTAATAAATAAATTATTAAATAATGAAAAAACTGGACCGTGTCACATCAACAATTCCTAGGATGATGTACACGACCCATGAAGGACACAGTAATCACTGATTTTTAAAATTCAATAATTTAATAATCAGATGATCAGAGGATCTAGTCTAATGAAATCCATCTGGTGGAGGTCATGATGCTCAAACAAGTTTCTGCAGTCATGATGCAGCCACTGTGGTAACCAGAAATACAGCACCAAAGTCTCTGGCAGCAGTGATGGGGCTGGCTTCACCTGCAGAGCCAGGAGAGAGCAGCACTTGACTCTCTGCGATGTCAACACTAGCCATGCTGCTTTGGCAACCATGATGATGATGTGGGCACAACTTGTGCTGCCTCTTATATTCATGTAGTAGAGGACTGTGAAGGCAAGGATGTGGAGGAAGACCTGTGAGGCGACCTCTGTGACTGCCAAGCTCAGCTGGGTCAGATTGTGGCATTTTTTGTAGTGGCGCACTGTAGCATAGTATACTCTTAATCTATCAGTTTGAACAATGCTATCCAGAGAGAGAGAGAGAGAGAGAGAGAGAGAGAGAGAGAGAGAGAGAGAGAGAGAGAGAGAGAGAGTCTGTACCATGCTTCACATTTCTAGGAACTCATAGTTTCCCATAATCACTACACAACAGACCAACAAAGGTCCCTTTGTAACTTCACAGCAGCTATCCTCGGAATTTTGTAGAAACTAAGAATTAGAAGAGGTTAAACAAATTTGTCTACAGGAGGCAGGGGCAGTGAACTTCATCAGGAGTCATCTTAGAAGATATCAAAAGTGTGAAAGTGGGCCTTTATAGGAGACTATCTTTTTGTTGGGTACTGAAAAGCATTTTCTTACTGAATATGGTATATTATTTGGAGCCACACAGGACTAGCTGCGCTGGATGCCATGGATCAGAATGTATATAGAAGCCAGGGCTAAATGGAGACACAGAGAATGTAGGACGTAGGTTTGAAGGTAGACATATACATGAATAGAGAGAATAAGATTGGGGGCACAGAGAACCTGTTTGTGCAGTTTCAGGTATTTTGGTGTGGAATGGCGTTTACATACATGATGTTATACTGTCCTATTCTGTCTAAGCAAACTGGTTTGTATTTCATGTATCTGGTTTCCTGGTGGAAAAAGCTGAAGGCACCTTAAGAATTCCCTGTGAGCACACTAGGAATTAGGTTGGAAATCCCTGAGTATAATGGGAGAGAGTATGTGCTTTAGGCATCCTGGTGTGACAAGCTGCTATTGCTTATTTTCCCTTAGTATCTAAGTTGCTTGTTCTTTGTCCATTTTCACCTCTTCGGGGATCTATGAGTCCCCCTGTGTCATAGACCTAGCTATGGGTACATGCATGTCCACAGATGATACAGAAAATACTATGTCTGAAAGGGAATTATGGACTTTTGAGAAATACCAGTTTCTTGAGTTGGGCCTGCTATGGGTAAAGGGTGGAATGATTTTGTGAGTAAAATTATTGTATTGGTTGAGATACAATGTTTTATTTTATGAAAGTCACTGGAAATCAAAATGTCATAGCATCCTTTTTTATCTATAGATTTTAGTTGGTGATGTTACATACACTTAGTCCCAGGAATCAAGACTAAGAGGGATTTCTGTTATATCAAGGCCACACTTACTCTGAGATACTGATGTAATCTTAAAAAGAAACATCTTTCACAAATGTGACTTCTGCATCTGAGATATCATGCCTATAATCCAAGTACTAGGGATGTGGAGATAGGTGTGATATGGATGGGCGGAGAAGGAAATATAAGGAGAATGAAATACAATCTAAGATCCTTTTTCTCTGAAATATCCTTGTAACCCAGACAGCTATTTCATCTGAATAGAGGTAAGTTCTACTGCCTTGGAAGCTCTGTTTCTCGGATATGCAACTAGAACCCAATATACCAAAAGATGGAAAGGTCTTCCATGCTCTTGGATAGAAATGGTAAACATAGTAAAAATGACAGTCTTGCCAAAGCAATCTACATATTAAATGCACTCCCCATTAAAATCCCAGCACAATTCTTCACTGATCTTGAATGGTAATAATCAAATTTAAATGGAAAAACAAAAGACCTAGGGTAGCCCAAAGCAACCTTGTACAATAAAGGAATTTAAGGTGGCATTGCCATCTTTTACTTCAAGCTCTATTATAGAGGTCTAGTTTTGAAAGAAGCTTGATATTGGCACAAAAATAGACAGGTAGACTGATGGTATTGAATTGACAATCTTGAGATACTAGAATAGTCCTGACAGAATGGACAAATTTAGGTAATATTATTACATTTGATATTTTATTCAGAAAACCTTTCAATAGTGTTCATTGAATGAAGACTCTTCAATTTTGCATCTAGATAAGGTCCATTTGAGATGCATTTAATCATACATTTGATGTTTAAAAGATGTCAACTCAGAGGAACTACGTACTTTGTCCTTCTAGATGTTGAATTAATTTCTTGAAATATCAGGGCCAGAAGATTCTGAGATTAGAACTTACACCAAAACTTCTATGTCTATATTCATCTTAAACTGGCTTATGTTCACTCTCTTTTACAATATGTTTGCTAGGTACACATGCTACAAAATGGTATATAGGCAGAAATTATGCAGACATGTGTGAATGGAAATAGAATGATACCCTTGGAGGATTGAGAAAGAGAAACTCCACATTCCATCAGCTTCATAATCTTAGAAAATCATCTAGTGAGATGACAATATGAATTTTAATTTTCAGTGGAACACATTGATAGATTTTCATGCTTGCATCACTAGGATGAAGCCTACTTGGCCATGATGTATGGTTTCCCTGATGTGTTCTTGGATTTCCTTTGCCAGTATTTCATTGAGTATATTTGCATCAATCTTCATGAGGGATATTGGTGTCTGGTACCCTGTCTTATTTGTGTCTTGTGTGGATTGTGTACAAAGGAAATTGTAGCTACATAAAAGAAATTTGGTAATGAACCTCCTGCATTTATTTTGTGATACAATTTGAGGAGTATTGGTATTATCTCTTCACTGATTTCTGGACCAGATATTTTTTATTTGGGAGGCTTTCATTAATGCTTATATTTCAATAGAGGTTATATTTATATTTATTTATTTATTTTTCATAAGTGTAATAATTGAACATTTTCTTCTTTTTTATATTAATTTATTTTTATTTTGCATATCGACCCTATTTCCCTCTCCCTCCCTTTCTCCCTTCCTCCATCCCTTTCTCCCTGCCTCCTGTCCTCTTTCTCTCTCTTCCACACTCTCATTCCCCCAGACCACCCTACCCTCACATCTAACTCACATCTAACTCCAAGAGGGGTCATGTACACCTGTCAAGTCATTTGAACTAGGGACTAGGACTTCTCTCCTATCTTTATGTTAAGGGACGATCCCTCCATGGGGGATGTGTGAGCAAAGTCTTTTAGTATACCAGAAATACATCCTGATTCTACTGTCTTGGTTTCTTAGACTGCTCAGGTCTTCTAGCTGAGACCCGTGTTCAAGTGGTCTGAGTCAGTCCCATGCTGGATTCACAACTATCAATTTTGTTGCCCATTACCTCCTCCTACTTCAGATTAGATGTCTCTATGTGTTTCTTCAGCCTGGTCTTTTCCTCCCTCTCTGCTTCTGGATTCCAGTTCAGCTCAGTGTTTAGTTGTAGGTGTTTGATTTATTTCCACCAGCTACTAAATGAGGGCTCCATGATGGTGGATATGTTAGTCCTCAATCTCTTTATTAAGAAAGGGAGTTTATGTTAGCCTTTCCACTGTTGATGAAATTGTTATTTGTGGTCAATCTTGTAGGCCTCCTGGCATCTTTTCCTTCAGGGTAAGCTTGCTAAATGTTCTAAGTCTTTCAGTTGTGCTGCTAATTCTCTAATGTGACTATTATCCATTATATTTACATGAGTGCTTAGTGCATTGAACTTTCTAGTAGAACTGCATTCAAGGTGTTCTGTAAGTACATGTATGTTGTGCCTTCATTTTCTTTGAATTCTAGAAATCTTTAATTTCTTTTTTTTTTTATTTCTTCCATGACCCAGGAATGGTGCAAATGCACATTTTTCACTTTCCACCAGTTTGTAAAGTTTCTGAATTTTGTATTGTTATTTAATTCCAACTTTAAAGCATGGTGGTCTGATATGATAAATGGGACTGTTCTATATTTTTTATCACTTGAGGTTTGTTATATTGCCTAGTATGTATTCAACTTTAGAGATGGTTTCATGTGGAGATGAGAAGAAGTTATATATATATTTTGTGTTTGGATAGAATGTTCTATAAATGTGTTTTGACCCAATTGGGACATAACTTCTGTTATTTCCTTTCTCTGTTAAAATTCAGTCTGTTGGTTTTGTCTAATGGTAAAAGTGTCTTGTTGAAAACTACCACTATGAGTGTGTGAGGTTTTATGTGAGTTTTGAATATAAGTAGTGTTTTTTTTATTATTTTTATGAATGTGCTCACTTTATATTTGAGGCAAAGATGTTTAGAACTAAGATTTTGTACTGAAATACTCCTCCTGAGAAAATATTAAATGGCCTTCTCCATCTCTTTTAATTGATCATTGTTAGGAGTTTACTTTTGAGATATTATGATAGCTACACCTGCTTGCTTTTTGTGTTCATTATATTGGAAGCTCTTTTCCCAACACTTTATTGTAATTGCATTATCCTGATGTAATGTCTGTCTTTAATGCTTAGATATGTTTCTTCTATGTACCAGAAAGAAGAAATCTGTTTGTATCCATTTTTTAAGCCTGTGTCTTTTTATAGGAGAATTAAAACCATTAATTTTGAGGGAAAGTAAGGACCATATATTGTTAATTCTTGTTTGTTTTAGGTATTTTTTTGGCAGAGGTATTGTGAGTAAATTCACCCCACTTTTTTTAGGGGGAGATTGTTATGCTAAAGTGGAATTATCTTTTGCCTATATCATTGTGAGTGTAGATAACTTCTTTTGGTTGGAGTTCCTTACAAATCTTTCTGTAGGGCTTGAATTGTATATATTTGAAAATCTTGCTTAGTCATTGAATACCCAGTTTGCTCCATCTATAGTAATTGAGAGTTTCATTGGGTATAGTAGCCTAGGTTTATTTGTGAGCTCTTAGGATTTGTAGAACATCTATCCAGAACCTTCTGACCTTGAGAATTTCTATGCTGAAGTCTGCTTTTATATGTTATTTGGCCTTTTTCCTTTGCTGCCATTAAAATTCGTTCCTTATTCTTTTTATTAGGTGTTTTGATTATTATATGGAAAGGGGATTGTTTTTTAGTCCAAATTATTTGGTGTTTGGTATGCTTCTTGTACTTTCATACGCATGTCCTTCGTCAGAGTGGGAAAGTTTTCTTCAATGATTCTCTTGAATATGTTTTTTGCATCTTCGTGATGGGCTTCTTTGCCCTCCTCTATGCCTATTATTTTTAGGTTTGGCCTTTTAATGGTGTCACATATTTCCTGGATGTTTTGGATTCAAGACTAGTTTTGGTTGATGAATCTATTTCCTCTAGCATATTTTCAGTGCCTGAGAGTGTCTGTTCGATCTTTTGTATTCTGTTGTATATGCTTGAATCTTTGCATCTGTAGTTCCTGATCATTTACCCAGTTTCTGTATTTCCAGCATTCTTTCAGTTTGTGTTTCTTTAAAGCTTCTACTTCAGGTTTCAGATCTTGAACTTTCTGCATTGTTTCTTTATTTATGTTATTGTTTTTTCTTGGCTCTCCTTACTTTCTTTATGAAAATTGTTCATTTCTTTCATTGTTTCTTGTCTTTTCTTCTGTTTCTTTCAATATTTTTTCTTCCACTTTTTAAAAGATTTCCTCATATCATCTTTGAAAGTCTATATTAATTTTTATGAATTCATTTTTTAACTCATTCTCTTCTAGTTTATCTGCTTTGATGGGTATGGTCTAGTTTGTGTGGGTTCCCTAGGTTCTTGTGATGGCATGCTTCTCTTTCAATTTTTGGGTGATTTTTTTGTATTGCTGACTTTTCATCTTTTGTTCTAATGGGTGCATGTGGAGTGTTTCTCTCTACTCACCAGGTTGGCATAGTTGGGTCAGGATTTTAATGTCTGTAACTCGGGATGATCTAAGCTCTCTTGGAGTCCTCTCCTCCATCACAGGGCTGTCTCTGAGGCCTGAAGATCAGAAGTGAAGCCTTTGGGTTGTCCTCTGTGGATAGGTGGGTTCAGTGTGTGCAGAGAAGACCTAGCCACACCCAGGCAAGAAGAAGGGTTGTTGTACATGTACCCTGGCACATATGTGAATTATTTCTTTCAAGACTGGTTACATTTAATGCAGTCTGTGGTTTCACCTTACAAACAATAGTCTACTTCTTAATCCTGAGTCCTTGTACTAAAGAAGTGTACTGCCAGCACATAGCTTCTAAATATATCGAGTATGGTTGCTTTGCTTTTTTTGTCTAGACAGGCTTTAATTAATCTTAGGTAATGTATCACCAATGTCACATAATATCTTCTTCCACATCTTGATGTGCTCTACCTCCTAGTAGAGTCCATTAAGGAAACTCCTGTTTCCGATAGGCCTCAAATTACCTTCAGACATGGAACTTACTGTATACACTTTAGACATAAAAGCAACTTGAGAAATTCTTGTGAGGACACATGGAATTTTGTTTTAAGTACCTGTGGATAATGGGGAGTGGATATACGTTGTAGGCATCATGGTGTGACAAATAAATATTGCTT
Source organism: Cricetiscus sungorus (assembly GCA_030556225.1). Lineage (NCBI taxonomy): Eukaryota > Metazoa > Chordata > Mammalia > Rodentia > Cricetidae > Cricetiscus > Cricetiscus sungorus. The sequence continues at coordinate 777,502 of JANBXA010000424.1, forward strand.
ATTTCCCTTAAGGGTCTAGGTTGCTTGTCTCTGTCCATTTTAATCTCATCAGAGAGCTCTGAGGCCCATGTATTCCTACACCCGCATCTACAAGTGGTCTTTATGATTTCCAGCCAGAGTCTCATAACAATGGGACAGGAAAAAGTATCTGTGTATAGAATGATGGTTTGGCCTAACAGCCTGTATGCTAAAACCATGCCAGAAAAAATAAAATCTAAAACCGAATACACAGGTTCACCCCACATCTCATTTTCTCTATCCATGAGTATTTCCAGTTTCACAGCTACCTCATATTCTATCTGTATATCCCTCTATCCCTGCCGCTTATTTACACTTACATCCATGGCATCCAGTGAAATTATGTCTGTCTGTATTCAGATGATTATCCATATTCAGTGGGGAAATGCTTTTCTGTTCCCAACAATGTGCCATTCTCCAGTGAACATAGAAAGACTGCAGGGGACATTCTCTACACTGATGAGATCCCCCAAGATGAATCCTAGAAGAAGGCCACGCCCCCGACTCCTAGAGGCAACCCTGTGAAATCTCCTGCAACTCTGCCTTTCCACCAACCTCCTTGAGTCATCTGTTCTGAAGCTAATAATGGTGTGCTCAGGTGGTGTTCAGGGGAGATATGTGAGGTACTCTCTGCTAGACTGGCCATTACTAATTAGGACACTGCCCCCTTTTATAAGATTTCCACAAATTGTACTCAGCCACAAAGCCACATCTAGAGACACACACTCACACGCATGCACGCACGCACACACACACACACACACACACACACACACGAAAATTCTGAACAGTCATTGTGGCCACCTTAGCTAGACCTGAAGCATGGCACTCAGGAAGGCATTCTATAAATGCCCAGTTGTCAGTCCCTAGTTGGGCAGACCACCAAAACTGTGCACACTATTCTAGTTATGGAACTGTTCATGGGCTCTCCCAGAACTTTCTCTCAAGGAACACAAAGAGAATAAATCCAGACAATATATATATATATATATATATATACATATATATATATATAGATAGATAGATAGATAGAGAGAGAGAGAGATAGAGAGAGAGGGAGGGAGGGAGGGAGGGAGGGAGGGAGGGAGGGAGGGAGAGAGAGATATGTTCTGATTCCCTAGATTAGGTAGTCTTTCAATGTCAGAAACTTCCCTACGTATTTTAACAGCTGAGATGATACATAGACAGAGAAAAGCAGGAGAGCTGCCTTTTAAACTTTGATCTTGGGTATTCTTCCCAGGATTAAGGCAAGATGATGGAGTTAGGATAACTCAGGACATGCCAACTGCATCGGTGCCCTGCATCAGAAAGGAAGCCTGAAAGGCAGGTTGGGACAAGAAATCCTGGTCTGCTATGGTCTGCCTGGCATCCTTTGCATACTCTTCAGTCCACTCTATACTCTGATTGTTTCTACTCATATTCCCTGCCTTGAATTCCATGCCAAGTTGCATAGGAGTGTGGTGCCTCCTAGACCCCTTGAAAAGTTAGCAGTTTTTTCTACATCAGATACTTTTACTATCTGGTTTCAGTCAATGAAATATACGTGCACACTGGATCTAGAAGAAACACATGTCTAAAAGTAACTAATGGAAAATCAGACAGAATAATGGGAAAATGAGGAGAAAGGATGGCAGTCAAGGAGTTATGGATTGAAGAAATTTGTCTAAAAAAGACAATCAGGCCCTGAGACCCTGAATATAGGCCAGAAATACTGGGAACTGAATATGCTTTCCAAAAGTCAGGTGTGGTGTGGGTGCTGCTGGGGTTGCTCAGGAAAACGATGGGGGCCAGGTGGTACTGTGTATAAACTGCAGGGAGTGGGAAGGGCAATTCCACATATCAGAACATATGTATGACAGGATGGAGTTTCTTTGTAGACTCGTCCCCTGATCATTTCTGTCATGGCTGTACTGGACCCAGGAGACAGAGTTTCATGGACTCAGCAGGATAAGCCCATTGTGAAAGAACTAGGGTGCCTGGACTCTGCTTCCTCCAAGTAATCTCCTGTGCCAAGGAGAATGCAGAAAACCTGCATAGGTCCTGTGAGTCCTGCACTGAGAACTCCTTCCTAGGCAGCCTGCAGCCATGACTGATAAATACCAGGACATGCTGGCATGTTCTACAAATACCTTCTGTCTGATGCCAGTAGTACACCCAGAATGGCAGCTACCACAGGACATTGTTGTACACTCCCACAGCCCTTTCCAAAACAATAACAAATAAACAAAAATTCAGACAAACTAACTAAAACCTTTTGCATCATACCCCAAAATTGTCACCAGCCAACCAAGGCTGTATAGAAATGGAACAGTTGGTCTGCTGCTGCAAGGGATGAATACTAAGAGATGTGGAGGGACAGGGTGCAATGGAGAGATGGGTGTCACAGAACAAACAGGGTCCTCTACTTCACTGCCGTGAAACAATTTGTTTTAGGGCCCTGTGAACAGTCAGACGACCTCAAGGTAGGACTCAGGTAGGCTTACTAGCAAGCTTGCATACCATTCATAGTGAAGCCTACAAAAACCTCATTCTGTAGCATAACAGAGGAGCTTAACAACCAAGCTCATGGACATTGGTATTGCGGCTTGGGTGATGCCTCTAGCTGCCCCGCCAAGTTATTCTGATGGTCACTCCCCACAAGCATCTGAGATCCAGAAGCTATCTACTTAAACATGGCCATCCATAATCACCTTAGATTTCAGGCTGGCCTTTGGTTTGCTATATTATTGTACACTGGGATAAGCAAAATTTCCAGTCTAGCCTGACAGGCAAGAAATGGTCTCACAGGCTGACAGAGAGATGGTACTGTTGTGATTTCCAAGATAACAGGCAAATAGGACGGCTTACAGGTGATGTAGGAGTGAGGACTATCCACCTCAATGGGACCGTAAGCTCAAAACTGTCTTCCCACGTGGCAGAAGGCTTCTCTGGGGTGGACACAAGTCAAATTTCTGGCAGATGTGTGCAGTCATGAAGGATCGAGTTTCTTGATGTACAGATAAGAAAGGAGAACTCTTGGCCTTCATTCATAGGATATTCCTCCATCAGTGTTCAGGTGAAATGCTGCCCCACATCCACTGCAGCTGGAACCACCAAGGTGCTTGGAACATCCATGATCTTATACCAGGAAGTAGGCTGCCCAGTTCTCTGGATGTGGACACAAGGACACATTAAAAGAATAAACATTGCAACTCTCCTGCCCTCTTGCCTACAATGGGCTGGCTCAGCATCCCTAATCTAGTCATTTCCTAGGCATCACTAGGCAACCATTGTTAGGTACTTTCATGTATGTTACATTCTATTTCCTGTCTACAGCTTTCCATTCTGCACTCTTCTCCAGACACTACTTAGGAAACTTCTCATCCCTTTCTCTGAAGTCCTCAAGACACTCTTGTACATCGGACTTTCTGCATCTTATGTAGAAATCTGCAAATCTGTGTCGTGGTATAGGAACAAGACATCTAACTAGTCTGGGAAAAGGCATCCTAGACACCTCGGGAAAATACAATACATCCTGTTGTCATGAAAGGAAGGTTACAGCTTATATTCTCCCCTTTCCTGCAAAGGGAATTCTCACAAACTTCAGGTGTACCCACAGGATGCCCTTAGGGTGCCTTTATTCTTTCCATCCAGGACACGAGACACATGTAAAAGAAACAAATTTCTATATACAGAATAGAACTTTACACCAATCTGTGTGTAAAATAACCCTCCCACACCAAAACATCTGAGACTGCACACATGTTTCTCTTGCCTTGTATCTGTCCACCTTCATATCTACCTCCTCCACTACTTGTGTCTTCCTCCCTGGCTCCTATATATTACCAAGCACCCTCTGTGTGTTTATTGGATAGATATATGTATGGAGGTATGAGCTACAGGCATGCCAGGTATGATGCAGACAAATATACTCTCTCTGCCTCTGACTCTCTCTGTCTCTGTCTCTGTCTCTCTCTGTCTCTGTCTCTCTCTCTCTCTCTCTCTCTGTGTGTATATATATGTGTTTGTGTGTGTGTGTGTATGTGTGTGTGTGTGTATCTCCTCTCTCTCTCTCTCCCCTTAGGAAGGCATATTCCCTAAATGGGAGGTTGAGGCCAGAAGAGTCCAGGGTCCCACCTAGAGGAAATGTCACTACCTGACCAAGCCAATTGTGGAGTACGTTAGTAACATGGGTTACCTATCCTGGCTTCACTGCCCTCTACTATGACAAGGACAAGCAGCAGTACCTGAGGCATAGGCAGGATCACAGTGTTGCCAAGGAATGATTGCTGGGGATGACATCCAGCAGCGTGAAGAACTGATCACTAGTGGCTCTGCTGGTAAAGTTACCTCCATCACTGTTTCCACAGCCTTTGCTGTGGTGGTACCAGCCACCTCAGCAGCCTCATCATGACTGCAGTGACTTGATGGGGTGTCATGATATCAGCCTGACAGAGTTCATTAGACAAGAACCTGATCATCTGATTATTAAATTATTACATTTTTTTTTAAATCAGTGATGGCTGTGTCAATTATGTGTCAGTTCTGGTGCATATTCTCAGGAATTGATCATGTGAAATCATCCAGTTTTTAAAATTATTTAATCATTTATTAATGAAAAACTATTATTATGTAATCAGTAATCACTTGATCTACAAGTGTCCCTCATGCTCTGGGTGCTGCTTCTCACATGAATCATCTGCTGTGTCTATTACATAGCAACCAAACCACTAATCAGTGACTTCATCATCATTTAACTAATCAAACAAGTAAATATGGGTGTTCATACTTATCTTCGATAAGATGGAACCAAACTCCAGTAACACTTAGATAACTAAATAATGTCACACAAATAATTCCCAGTGAGGATTGGACAGACTCCAGTCATGAAGGACGACATTATAATCAATTTAAATAATTAATATATAATTATAATGTAATTTAATAATGAGAAAGTTTTGCATACTTAAATCTCACAAGGTGGACTCAGACTGAACTCTTCCTGGAATCATGATTTATTTCAACAACTATATAAATAAATATTTAGATGGCCTTGTGTATTAACTCCCACACAGTGGCACAAAACTGGAGCAACCATAATTATGGAAAACTTTAACCATATCACTCTATTCTTCAACTCCATCAAAGATTCCTTAAGAATATATTTCCTGAATCAACAGGAAATACAGTGTAAGCCACACCCAAAACTTTAGAAAGAACAGAGACAGCTGGCTGCATAAACAGTAACCCAGTCACAATTTACTCTGTAATGTTGGGGCATCCATTTTTGTCCTGTAGGACTAGGATATTGGCAAATTTACCTGTGAAGCAGGGGTTTTGAAAGACTGTCCCTTCTTGTCTCTGCAAATTCCAGCAATCACTTTTATTTGAATAATGCTTGTATAGTTTTTACAGCATACAATCAGCAGTCAAGGCAAGAGACTCTTCCACAAATGACTAATTTAAAATAATGAAAGCAAACTCAATATGCAGGTTCTTATGTGCCCATCATTCTTCTACGTAAAAAGTCGGTGCTGATTGGAGCAGACATGTCTCAATGTCATGAAAAGACTTCGGTTATTAAACATCCTAAATGCCATATTCTGTAGTTCTTCAAAGTGTTTTAAGATCATCTACCAGTCTAAATATATCTGTTTAACCGTGAAAACTTACCTAGTATGACTACATATTATTATAGATGAAAACTAGTAACCTGTATTTTTAAATATACATTCATTTTAAAATAAGCTGCATAACTGCAATAACTAAAACAAGAGTAGAAACCTTTATGCAGTACAACAAAAACAACTTTACACTTGAGTCAATATACCAAAGCCTATATCAATGTAAAATATTTGAGGTTAAAGTTCCTTTTTATCTTATATTCCCACTAAATGATGAAAAACCTCCATAGCACATCAAATATCCAATGAATACACTTCCCATCTCTCGGGATTATGAATCTTTTATTTTCTAGACTCATTTCTGTTGTCTGAGGGCAAATTCATTTTTAGGAGACCCTCCTGATTTTTTTATAGTAACTTAAACAGGGTTGAGAGTAAGGTATTTGTTCTTGTTGATGGAAGCTCTGTGAACATGGCTGTTTCTTAGCATGACTGTCACTTTTGGGTCTAGTATGTGAGTGTGTGTGTGTGTGTGTGTGTGTGTGTGTGTGTGTGTGTGTGTGTGTGTGTGTGTGTGTGTTTGTGTGTGTGTTTGTGTGTGTGTTTGTGTGTGTGTGTGTATTTATTTCACTTTGTGCCTTTGTTCATTGCTACAATTATTCAGTCACCTACTTTCTCACAATACTTGCACCTATACCATGTCGTCTAGCTGTTCTAAAGTTAAGAAAATGAAGACAAACTTGTTTTTATTTCAGTAAATATAAAAGGATTGAGGTAGGGGCCATTAATTGTATTGTCTCCATTCTGGAAATATGAAAATTGGAGCATAGTAAATATGATTAAATAGTCATCAATGTAGTTGAATGGCAAAATGATGCTTTCATTTTTATGTGTATATCACTATAGGAACATAGTGGGGCTATAAGGTTAGTCCATTAGTGGGTGAGCTTATATTAGCATGTGAGAGGAGTACTAGAATGTGGCAGAATGTTGGATCATAACTGTTGCCTGGCAACATTGTTAGACTTTTATATTCTGGTATCATGTGCAGAGAACCACAGAGCAGCTTAGATGTATTGTTATCACTAATAACAGAATTTTTGGAATGGGATTCTCCTAATCCAGTCATCACCAAATCCTTGGAAGTTGGCCTACAACTATTAATATTATCCAATTCCAGATTATTTATTTTCAGGGAATATACTATGGAGAAACAGTTCAAAGACATTTGTTGATGAATATCATCTTCCCTGAGAAGGAAAATTATGGATTAAGAAGATAAAACGACTCACAAGTTTTCAAAAAAAAAATATGTTTTTCATTGTGAGAAGGTGTTAATCCATTGGCTAGACTAGACTGAGGGAAAATTTGATAGCAGTTCATCTCTAATGAGTAAACTGACCAACATCAACTATTTGATACCCTCTCAAACCCTGGATACAAAATGACATTTAATCATTTACACATTCTACTACTCTGTGATTATTATCGATGGTCTGTGAAGTTTGGCACAATCTTCTGGAAGTTAAATAAGAGAACTTGTGGGTGTCAAGTAGGGCAGACCATCTCATCCTTGGATTATGCAAATTTTAATTATTAAAATAGGATTTTAGGTCATCTATGATCAGTGTATATTGGGCCATGTTGTGGGAGCCAAATATGTAAGACCATGTAATTATGTAATTATGTAATTAAATTATTTGAAGCAATGATGACAACATCATTCATGAGTGTGGTTTGGAGTCAACTTGGGGCAATGGGTGATGTGATATCAACTTCTTATTTGATTATTTGGTTATATATATACCTGGAGTTTATTGCCACCTTGTGGGATCAAGTATGACAGATCATCTAACTTTATAATTAAATTAATTAAATTGATGATAGGAGTTAATATGCAAGATTGTCTATATATTGTATAATTATTTAAATAAATCATCCTTGATTTCATGAAGAGTCCAGTCAAGCTCCATCTTGGGGAGTTAAGTATGCATTATCATCACATTTTTTTATATATTTTTTAAATCGATGATGATGTTATCCTTAATGACTGGAGTCTGGCCATACTTCCGTGAGAGTTAAATGCCTTATCACCTATTTATTTATTGTGATGTTATCAATTACTGACATATTTAGTTATTTCAATGATGATGTCATCAATGATTATGGTTAGGGTGCAGTTATTTGTCATGGTCGCAGTTAGGATTTGGAAGCTGCAGCCATGGATACCGCAGACTCTGAGTGCCATGTGCATCACCCAAAGGAATAGGGACCCTTGAAGGCTGTGTCCAGAATATTCCATGGTGCCCACCAAGAAGAAGTACAAGGACTCCACCAAGGTATGCATAGTGGTCGAGGTGTTTGCCTCTCTGCTCTTCCTCCAAACCCTGGCATTTGTTGTGTTCTACTGTGAGTAGGAGAAGAAATGGCACAAGAGGCCTTGCCAGGAATGATGTCCCAGAAAACGGATGAGCTGCTCTTTCTCAGCTCTGCTGGTGACGTCCCTGCTGTTGCCATTTTTGCATCTGAAAAAAACATTGTTGCCACTACTACTACCACAGGTATGGTCCCATCATCACATCTCCTGTTGCACCAGAGCAGGGATTCAGTGGTTTGAGATGATGTCAGTCCAACAAAGTTCATCAGGCAAAGCAGTCTGATTATCTGATTATTAAAGTATTGAATTTTAAAAATTTGTTATGAAAGCATGTTTCATCAGGTCTGGCATGAAGTCCCAGGAATTTACAATGCAAAACAGTCCAAATCTTTAAATATTTAATCATTTAAATATTTAAATGGTTATTACATAGTCTGTGATCAATGAAGTTTGGCACCATTTTGTGGAAGTCAATGGTGACAGACCATCTAAACATCTAATTATTTCTTTACTCAAATCTGTCCTTATCTAGTCAGGTAATACTAGATAACTCCCTGTTAGGATTAATTTTGGTATGCCATTTCATTACTTAGTTATTTAAATAAATGATTACATCATTTTGTTATCTCCCCAGAGGTGAATAATGAGACATTATCACATTATTCATTCAGTTTATTTTTCAGGTCTATTATTAAATAATCAGTGGTCTCTTCAGTTTTGCCCTAACTTGTAGGAGTCAAGTGTAAAACACCATCAAATTATTTAATCATTTAATTATTAAAATTTATCATTATTTACTGAGTGATCACTGGAGTTTGGAGCCTCCTTGTGTGCGCCAAATGTGCCAGGCCACCAAATCACCAGATGTTATACATATTTAACTATAAAATATGGTCATTACATAATTGGAGATCACTGGAATTTTGTTCTACCTTGTGGAATAAGTATGCCAGATCATCTTGTTATGTAATTAAATTATTTGAACCAACACTGGTGTTACAGACCATAAGTCATGTTTCAAATCAGATTGTGCGTGATCACATTATTTGGTTATTTATTCATTTATATAGATCATTACATCAGTAATGATACCTCGAGCTTGGTGCCACCTTGTGGGTGTTCACATACAAGACCATCTATTTATTTCTTTATTTAATTGTTTAATAAATAATTATTACAGAAAGAGTTCAGTCTGACTTCACCATGTGTGATTGAAGTATGCAACACTATCTCATTGTCCCATTTTTTTATAATTACATATTCATTATTTAAATTGATGATGATGTCTTCCTATATAACTGAGTCTGACCAGTCTTCCCTGGCAGTTAATTGTGTGACATTATTTAATTATCGAAGTATTACTTCCTTGACATTCGCTGGAGTTTGGTTTTATTTTATGAAACTTAAGTGTGCAGGACTATCCAATTATTCACTTATTTGATTACTTAAGTGATGATGGGATCATGAATGAGGGATTTGACTGCTATGGAATGGACACAGCAGATGATTGGTGCCAGTAGCAGCACCCAGATCATGAAGAACATTGGGAGATTCAGTGATTACTGATTACATTATAACAGATTTTAATAATTAAATGATTTTTAAATAATAATTTAAATAATTTTAAAAAACTGGAAAGTTACGCATCATAAATTTTAGAGAGGATGCACCAGAACTGACCCATGAAGGACACAGTCATCACAAATTTTTAAAACTCAATAATTTAATAATGAGATGATGAGAGGATCTTGTCTAATGAATGCTGTTGGGCTAAGTCATGACTCTCCAAGTCACTGTAGTCATCATGAGTATGTAGTGGTGTCCTGGACCACAGCAGCAGGGGCTGTGTCAAGAGTGATCAGGTACCTTCACATGCAGAGTCAAGAAAGAGCAGCTCCTTACATTCTGTGATGTCATCCCCAACAATGTTGACTTTGCCACCACTATGATACTGCCTGGGAATTTGCTGCTGCTGGTGGTCCTCATAGTAGAGGGCAGTAAAGGCCCAGATGTGGAATGTGGAAGAAGAGCTGCAGGGCATCCCTTGTGACTACCATACTCCACACTTGGCTTGTTAAGATCATGACACTTCCTCTAGGTGGTATGCTGGCCTCTTCCAGACCTGGTATCTCATTTGGAGAATATGCCCTTCTGAGAAGAAGAGAGGGAGAGAGGGAGAGGGAGAGGGAGAGGGAGAGAGAGAGAGAGAGAGAGAGAGAGAGAGAGAGAGAGAGAGAGAGAGAGAGAGAGAAGGTTTTTCTATGTTGTCCCTGGCCTGTTTAGGAGCTCATAGCTCCACATATATCTCCACTTAATATACCCCCAGAGGGCCCTTTGTAATCCTACAGCAGATATCCTCAGGAAGCTTTGTAGAGAGGGAGAATTTGAACATATTTGACAAGGTTTTCTCCAGGAGACCAGGGCAGTGGTCTTCATCTAGCAGTCATATTAGAAGATATGAACAATTTGAAGTTGTGCTTTTCTATGTCGGTGTTAATAAGACACTGGCTCTCTGTCGTGTACTGAAAAACATTTCCCTACTGATTATGGTGTATCATCTGGGTCAAGATGTTGTAGATTCCATGGATGGGAGTTTATATAGGTTCCAGAGATGGAGACACATATAGTGGATGAGGTAGCTATGACGGTGGCCAAATACAAGGCAAGAGGGTCCTATGTGTGCACTTTCAGTTGTTTTGCTGTGGGTTGGTTTTTTTTTACATGCAGGTTGATGTCTTGTCCAATTCTGTCAATAGAAACTTGTTTATTTTAAATGTGTCTGTTGCCCTGGAGGAACAAACTAAGGCATCATGAAGTCTTCCAATGGGGACATTTGGAATTTTGTGAGAAATCCCTGTGCAGGACAGAGGAGGATATATGCTATAAACATAATTTTGTTACAGCCAAGAAATTTGTATTTTCCCTAGGTGTCTAGTTTGCCTTTACTCAGACAGGTTTACTCTCTTTTACCTATGGCAGGACACAGAATGGCAGATTTCTACATGAGATACAGAAAGTCCCATGTATGAGTGGGTCTTGAGGATTTTGCACAAAGGAAAGACAAGTTTCCTAAGTATTGTCAGGTGTAAGATGTAGAGTGGAAGGCTGTGGGGAGGAGATAGATTGTAACAGACCTGAAAGTATCTAACAATTGGGGACACTGAGACAGCCCCTGGCGGGTAAGGGGGCAGGTGAGATGGAATGTTTATTCTTTTAATGTGTCCTTGTGTCCAGATCTAGGGAACTGGGCAGCCTGTTTCTTGGGACAAGGTCATGGGTGTTTTTCAGTTCCTTGTTGCTTCCTGCTGCAGATAATGTGGGGCAGCATTTCACCTGAACACTGATGGAGGTGTACCACGGAAATGAAGTCCAAGAGATTTATTGTCCATTTTTCTTTCTCATCTGTATATCATGAAAGTGCATCACTCATTAGTGCACACATCTGCCTGAAATTTGCATTTTGTTCATCCCAGACAAGCCTTCTTCCAGGATAAAGCCAGTGCTGAGCTTAGGGCCCCATTGAGGTGGGTTGTCCTCACCCTTATGTCACATGTACACCTTCCTGTTGGTCCTGTAACCTTAGATACCACAACCCTGCTTAAATACCTGCCCTGTGCCAGCCTGGGAGTCTATTTCTTTGCTGACAGGTTTGACTGGGACGTTTAGTTTTCTCCAGTGTACAATGATCTAGCAGAATAAAGGCCAGCCTGTTAGCTGAGGTGATGATGGATAACCATGATTAAGTAGATAACTTCTGGATCTCAGATGTTTATGGGCAGAGTACTTAAGAATAACTGGGCTATGGAGCTAGGGTGCATCACTCTGGTACAATATCCACATCAATGAACTTGGTTGTTAGGCCCCTCCCTTATGCTACAGACGGACATGTGGTTTCTGTAGGTTTCACTAACGGTGATATGCAGGCTTGACAGTAAACCTACCAGAATTATCTCTTGGTGTCTTCTGAGGGATGACAGGGTCCAAAAATATTGTTTCACTGTACTATATTAGATAACCCTGTGCGTTCCATTTCCCCCATCTCTCCACCTCACCCTGTCCATCAACACCCCTTGGAATTCATCTCTTGCAACACTTCAAATGTTCCATTTCTGAACAGAGTTGGTTGTTTTGTGGCTATTTGGAGTATGATGCAAAACAGTTTGTCAGTTTTTGTTTGTTTGCTGTAGTTTTGGAAAGGGTTAAGTGAGTGTAAACCAATGTCCTTTGGAAGCTGCCATTCTTGGTGCACAACTGCCATCAAACAGAAGGTATTTTCCGGATGCCATCATGTTCTCTGTCATGGCTGCCGGCTGCAGGGAGTAGCTCTCAGTGCTGGAACCACAAGACCTACGCAGGTTTCGTGTATTCTCTGTGGCACAGAAGAGTACTTGTTGTAAGCAGGGTCCAGGTGCCTTACTTCAGGAAACATAGCCTTCCTTGTTGTGAACAGGAAACTCAGGCTCCTGGGTCCAGACTAATCACATCAGGCAGGATCAGGGGACGAGTCTAAAAGGATCCTGCATCCAGGCGTACATCTTGCCTGATGTATGGAATTGGTATTCCCACTGCCTGCAGCTTGTGCACTGTACGAACTGTCCTCTATCTTTTTCCTAACATTTGGGAAGCACACACAGTGCCCAGTATCTCTGGCCTACATTCACAGCATCAGGGCCATATTGTCATTTTGGATAGATTCCTTCCATCCATAACTCCTTGACTGCCATCCTTTCCCCTCAGTTTCCAAGTCTTCTGTCTGGCAGTAATTTAGTTGCTTTTAGAGATGATTTTGTTCTACATTTATTGTACAGGTATATTTCAGTGACTATGACCATTTAGAGAAAGTTTCCAATCCAGTGAACAACTCCTGAATATCTGATGTCATCTGGGAGGCACCTCCCTCCTGATCATATGCCACCTGGCATGGAGTTCAAGGCAAGGAATATGAGAAGCAACTATAGCAGAGTTTGGACTAAAGAGTATCCAAAAGAAGCCAGGCAGACCTGTAGGTACCAACCAGACCAGAACAGGATTCCTTGTTTCTACCTCCCCAACTGGCTTCCTCTGTGAAGCAGGGTGCCCATGCACATGGCATGTCAAGAGGTTTCCTACTACCTCACCTTGCTCTAAACCAGAGAAGAACACCAAATATCAAAGGTTGAGAGACTGTTGTCCTGCTTTTCTCTTTCTAGGAATCATCTCAGCTGTTACAATACTTAGAGAAGTTTCTGAAACTGAAAGACAATACTACCTGGGGAATCATCTCTCTCTCTCTCTCTCTCTCTCTCTCTCTCTCTCTCTCTCTCTCTCTCTCTCTCTCATATATATATATATATATATATATATATATATATATATATATATATGATATGTTGGCTGTGTTTATTCTCTGTGTGTTCCCTTAACAGGAATTTCTGGGACAACCGAAAAGCAGTCCCAGAGTGAAAGTAGTTTGTAATGTTTTGGTAGTCTACTCATGGTTTAAAGGGATTAACAAGTTGGCATTAACAGGAAGCCTTCCAGTGTGCCATGCTTCAGCTCTAGCTAAGATGAGCACAATGTCTGTTGTGAATTTTCCTTTGTGTGTGGGTATATGTGTTCATGCATGTGCATGTGAGTGTGTGTGAGCATGTGCATATGATTGTGTGTGTGTGTGTGTGTGTGTGTGTGTGTGTGTTTCTGTGTGTGTGTGCAGTGTCTGCAGTTGTGTCTTAGTGGCTGAGTACATTTTGTGGAAATCTTATAAATGGTGGCATAACCATAATCACTAGTGACAAGTCTTCAGAGAGTCCCTTCCACATCTCCCCTGGACATCCTCTGAGCACATCCTTAGTAGCCCCAAACAGATGCCTCCAGGAGGCTGGTGGAAGTTAGAGTTGCAGAAGACTAGACAGGGTTGTCTTCAGGTGGCAGGGAGGTGATCTTCTTCTTGTAACCATCTTTGATGATCAATGTGGAGGATGGCCCCTGTAGTCTTTCCATGTTCATGGGAGAATAGCAATCTGTTGAGAACAAAAAGGCATTTCCCTTCAGAATATGCATTATCATCTTAATAGAGACATATGTCATTTCACTGGATGCCATGAATGTGTTAATAGAAGACAGGGATAGAGCGATACACAGAGAATGAGGTAGATGTGAAAATAAATATATACATGGATAGATAAAATGAGATGATGGGTGAAGACCTATGTGTTCAGTTTTAGGTAATTTTTTTTTTTTAGCATGGTCTTTTTGCATGCCAGCGGAAGGGCCAAACCATTCTGTGTATGAAAATTTTCTCCTGTTGCACTGATGTCACATGCTAGATGGAAAGCATAAAAGCATCCTGAATGTTTCCTTGGAGGACACATGGAATATTGGAGAAAGTACCTGAGGATAAAGGGGGTGTGAATATGTACTGTAGGCATCCTAATGTGATGATCAAGAATTGCTTATTTCCCCGAAAGTGTCTAGGTTGACTGTCCTATGTCTACTTTAAACCCTTCAGAAAGCTCTGCATCCCATGTGTTCCTCAATCTGGCCACAAGGCTATGAGTGTCTACAGACAATACAGTAAGTTCTATATCTGAGGGTAATTTGAAGACTATGGGAAACAGGAGTTTCTTGAATGGAACTTACTAGGAGACAGAGGATGTTAGGATGTGGAAGGTGACACTGGTCATACATTGATTAAGATTTATGAAAACAAAGCAGTAATACTGGATATCTTTGGAATCTATGGGGTCATAGTTCATATCTTTAGTACAAGGAATAAGGATTAAGAAGTAGAGGAATCTTTGTAAGGAGAAAGGAATATACATAGCATGAAATTTATCTAGGCTTAAAACAAATACCTCACAATTGGGCCAGAGTGCATGTCCAACAGCCCCTCCACATGCCTGGAAGTGTTTGTGTCTGTTATGAGCACACATAACCTGCCTATGAACACAGGACACCCCTAAGGCCTTACATGTCTGATTATAAGACCCCATAAATGTCCCTGTGATGGAGGATAGACCTGCAGGAAAGCTTGGATCATAAAGAGTTACAGACATTAAAATCCTAGCCCAACTGTGACCCTAGGAAATAGGGTAGAGAGAAAAAAACTCCACATGCACCCACTTAAAGAAGTGATAGGAAGACAGCAATGCAAGAAAACACCCAACAATCAAAAAACAAGCATGACAACAACAGAATCTAGGGATCCTAGAACAACTGAACCTGAACAAACCTAAGCAGATGAACAAGAATAGAGCTATTTAAACCATAACTTCATAAAAAATGATAGAAGCCCTCAAAAACAATGTGCTAACCTCTCTTTAAAACATAAAAAGATTATTCTAAGAGATTCAATACAAGGTCTCTCACAGAAGGGGAAATGGGCAAGGTCTCCAGAGCACATGAGGAGTGGGGGGGGCAGTGATCAAAGAGGAAACTAGGAGAAAGTGAAGGGGAGGAGAGGAAAGTGCATCGAACTAGGAAGATTTTGTCAGGGGAGGAATAAAAGAGAGAGAGAGAGAGAGAGAGAGAGAGAGAGAGAGAGAGAGAGAGAGAGAGAGAGAGAGAGAGAATGCATAAAAGATGGAGCCATTATAGGTTTGAAGAGAAAACTGAACATAGAGAAATGTCCAGAGATCTACAAGACTGACCCCAACTAACAATTTGAGCAACAGGGGAAAGGCTACCATAAATGCCCTTCTAGTGTTATAAGATCAACTACTAACTTATCCACCATTATAAAGCCCTCATTTTGTAGCTGATGGAAACAGAAGCAAACACCCACAACTAAACACTGAGCCGAACTAGAATCCAGATGCAGAGAGCAAGGAAAAGACCAGGCTGCAGAAACACTTAGAGACAGTTACCTGAACAAGGAGGAGCTAATTGGCCCCCAGAATGATAGGTGAGAATCCAGTATGGGACTCACTCAGATCTCCTTGAACATGGGGCTCAGCTAGAAGGCCTGAGCAGTGAAATGGACCTCAAACAGTGGAACCAGGATGTATGCACAAAAGGACCTTGGGGGCACATTCCTCATGTCCCTTAACCTAGAGACAGGAGAGAAGTCCTAGTCCCTACTACAAATAGCTTGGAAGATGTAGATGACCCCCCTGGAGGACATCACCCTACATGAGGAGTGGGGGAGGGTGGGAGGGGAGGATGGTCATGTGCATGTGAGCATGGGAGAGATGGAAAGAGGGAGGTAGAGGGAAATGGGATTAATATGCAAAATAAAAATGAATAAATTAAAAATACAAAAAATTATATTTTAATC
The DNA here is from genome assembly GCA_030556225.1 of Cricetiscus sungorus. Lineage (NCBI taxonomy): Eukaryota > Metazoa > Chordata > Mammalia > Rodentia > Cricetidae > Cricetiscus > Cricetiscus sungorus. The sequence goes on from JANBXA010000424.1 coordinate 793,754, forward strand.
ACATTCTTTCCCTTTTCCCAGTTACTCTCAGGTTTTCTCCCGCCTCCCAATTTACCCAATTTCATGTTTTCTCTCTTTCTCAAAGGAAAAAAAAACAAAATAAAAAGCAAACCAAAACCATTTTATAAAGCACATGCAAAAGAATAAAAAAAATACTCCCAAAAACATAATCTTCTTGGAATTTGTTTTGTATTATAAACTTGTTATTTATATACAAAAATATCATCCATATATAATACATATATACATATATATTCAACACAATTAACATATCAAATTTTATCGCTACATAAATTTGAATCAATGGTTTGATTCCTATGATCTATAATCAGTAGAAATGCAATGAGTAAAGGAAATATACTTTGTGCTAGGCATCTATCTCGGTACCGACCATCTCTGACTCCATTCTCTGGAAGCTTAAGTTTCCAGCAATCCTGACTCAGTGACCTCCACCCAAAAATGTCCAGCCATGACCATTTTACTTGTTATGACAAAATGTTTTTATTTTTTGGTTTCTATAACTTTCTTACATAAATACCCAAATATTATTTTTGAGATGCCTTAGCCACTTAAACTTGGCGGAAGAGACCAGCTTGAAAGTTTTCTGGTGGTTTTTGTCCTTAATCTACCTTCCCTCATACCCATGCTTCATGACACACCCACGATTCAGCTTTGGCTATCATCTTGGTAGCAGCTAAACAATCAGTCTTTTAACTATAATTGGACTGAGCGCATAGTCTTTTCTCAGGAGTAACAAACTGTATAGCAACACTACCATGAAGCTGCTCATTACAAGTGTATGTGGGCAGGATTCCTCTCAATGCCTGGCCAAATTCTATCCTGCCAGTAAGCCGGTGGAGGTTGCGCTTGGGCCACCTGTGTTCTTTTTCTATTTCCACAAAATCTGCACACCTCAGAAGTTAATTCCTCCCCCAGTGAAAAGTTCCTTTTTATAAATATTATTATTTTTTACTAGACATGGCATTATGTGCGTCTATTGTGTGGAGTTATGTTGTAGCTATGAGCATCTAGGCATGCCAGGAATGACACAGACATACAAATTCATACAAATTCTCTCTCTCTCTCTCTCTCTCTCTCTCTCTCTCTCTCTCTCTCTCTCTCTCTCTCACACACACACACACACACACACACACACACATACACACACACTGTCAGGCATATTCCCTGAATGGGAGATGTAGTCTGAAAGAGGCCTAGAGGAAGAATCTCGATCTGACCAAGTCAAGTGTATAGTGTGGCAGCCACAGAGGTCACCTTGCAGCTCTTCCTCCATATCTCGGCCTTCATGGCCCTCTACCATGAGAAGGACAAGCAACAGGACCAGAGGCGCAGGCAGAATCATATTGGTTGCCAAGGCAGCATTGGTGCTGATAATGTCACAGAATGTGAGGAGCTGCTTTTCCTTGGCTCTGCAGGTGAAGGCACCTACATCACTGCAGCTGTGGTCCAGAACAGCCTCACCATGACTGCAGTAACTTGGTGGAGTGTGATCTCACCATGACTGCAGTAACTTGGTGGAGTGTGATGACATCACCCCAACAAAGTTCATTAGACAAGATCCTCTGATCATCTGAATATTAAATTATTGAATTTTTAAAATTGGTGATGACTGTGTCATTTATGGGTCGGTTCTGGTGCATTGTCTCAGGAATTGATGATGCAAAATTGTCCATTTTTAAATTATCAAATCATTTAATCATTGAATTCTATTATCATGTAATCAGTAATCACTGGGTCTCCCAGGTCCTTCATGGTTGGGGTGCTGCTTCTTGCACCAATCATCTCTTTTGTCTATCTCATAGCAGCCAAACCCCTAACCGATGACCCCATCATGATTTAAGTAATCAAACAAGAAAATAATTTGATGGTCCTGCATACTTAACTTTCATAAGATGGAACCAAACTCCTGTGATTGTAAAGAAAGTAATACTTTGATAAAAAAAGAATGGCACACAATTAACTCTCATGGAGAATTGGCCAGCTTCCAGTCATGAAGGATGACATCATCATCAATTTAAATAAATAATATAATTATAAAATATAAGTAAATAATTGAATAATATATAAAATAAATGAATTATGAGATGGTGTTGCATACATAAATCATACATGGTGGAGTCAGAGTGAAATCTTCCTGGAATAATGATTTATTTAAACAATTAAATAATTAGTTGACCTTGCATATTAAATCTCACAAGATATCACCAAACTCGAGGTATTACAGTTGATATAATGATCTATTTAAATGACTAAATGACCAAGTAATGCGATTAAGTCACATTGTCAACTCCAACAATCTGCCTCCAAATCTGACTTAGGGTTCTTAAACTCATTGTCATTTTAAATAGTTTAATTACATAAATAGATGACCTGTCATACTTGATCTCACAGGTAGACCCAAACTCTAGTGATATTTGATTATTTAATGACCTAATTTTATAGTTAAATAAGTATAACATTAGATAATGTGATGGTCTGGCACATTTGCCTCCCACAAGGAGTCTTCAGACTCCAACGATCACTGAATAAGTACTAATAGATTTTAAGAATTAAATTATTAAAAAAATTAAATTGGATGGTGTTTTATACTTGACTCCTACAAGATTGGGCAAAACTCAAGAGATCAAAAATTATCTAATCATATATTTCAACAATAAAATGAATAAATAATGAGATGATGTTTCATAATTCATGCCTGGGCAGATAATAAATATCATTGGTTTAAATAATTAAATAATAAAACAGCCTGCCACAATAAACTCCAACAAGTTTCCTTCCTCTTCCTCTAGTAGATAAAGACAGATATGAATACTGAAAGAATCTGGTTGTTATATGGTCTGGCACCCTTGACTCCCTCAAGGTGTCACCAAACTTTAGTGATCACTAAACCATTTTAATAATTAAACAATTAAATATTTAAATATTTATACTGTTTTGCATTATCAGATTCTGAGAGGACATGCCAGACTTAATGAAGGATGCTGTCATCACAGACTTATAAAATTCAATAATTTAATAATGAGACTGTCTTGCCTGATGAATTCTGTAGGGATGGCATTATTCCTTGCCTGCTGTGGTGGTGCAGGACATGTGATGTTGGGCTGTTACCTGGGCTAGCAGTAGTGGCTATGATGTTGGTATCAGTTGCAAAGATGGCAGCAGCAGGGGTACCACCAGCAGACCTGAGGGATGAACTCATCTTTGTTCTGGGACATTATCCCTGGTGAGGCCTCTGCGAGGGTGCCACGCCTCTTGTGCAACTGCTTCTTCTCACAGTAGAGCACAAGGGATGTGAGTATGTGGAAAAAGAGCAGGGAGGCAAAGCTTACCTTGGAGGAGTCTGTGTACTTTTTCCAGTAGGCAACATGAAGTCTTCTGGACTCAATCTTCCACCAATCCTAGCACTCTGGGTGATGTGTATGGCATTCAGAATCTGCTCTGTCCAAGGCTACCTAACCTTGTCTCTGACAGATAACTGCATCCTAACCATAATCAGTGATGCTATCATTTAAATAATTAATTAAGTCAGTAATTGCTAACTCTCACAATAAATAAATAGATGATGTGGCATTTAACTGGCAGGGAAGAATGGCCAGACTCCATTCATAATGTATATATAAGCAATAAACAAAATATGGTGATATTGCATACTTAACTCCCCAAGATGGAGCTTGACTGAACTTTTCATGAAACAGACCATGACTTATTAAATAAATTATAAAAATATTTAAATAATCTTGCATATTAACAATTATTGTCAATTTAAGTAAATTAATTATGTAATTAGATGATATGGCATCCTTGATCCCACAAGGTGGCACCAAATTCCATCTATCATGGATGACAATACCTCTTATTTATATAACTAAATAATGAAAAGTCAAGCTAATGTCATATCATCCACTTCTGCAAGGTGGCTCCAAACCAGACTCATGAATGATGTCATCATTGATTTAATTAGTTTAACTACATAATTAATTAGGTGGTCTTGCACACTTGAGTCCCACAATGTGGTTTCAAATATCCAATGATTATCAGTTACCTAATGTCCTATTCTAATAATTAAACAATTTCATAATCAGAGGATGAAATGGTCTGCGATACTCGACATCCACATGTTGTCTCTTAGTTGTCTCCCTCAAGATTGTGCCAAATTCCACAGAACATTGATTATTTACCCACAGATTTCAGTCATAAAATGTATAAATGACAAATGATATTTTGTATTCAGAGTTTAAGAGGATATCAGATTGTTGATTTTGGGCAGCTGCCTAATTAGAGTTGAACTGCTATCTAATTATCTCTATGTCTAGTCTTACAGAAGGATTACCACCTTCCTGATGCAAGATAACAATGGAAAACTTACATTTTGTTGAAGAATTGTGAGTCTTTTTATCTTCTTAATCAATAGTTTTACTTCTTAGGGAAGATTACATTCATCAACAAAAGTCTTTGAACTGTTTCTCCACAGACAATATTCCCTGATATTAGATAATCTAGAATTGTGTAAGATTAATAAATGCAGGGTCACTTCCAGGGATTTGGGTATGACTTGTTTAGGAGAATTAATATGCATAAATGCTGACAGTATAGATTTTATGAGATACTTATCTCGGGAGAGTAAAATATTCAATGATGATACTACATCTTAGCTGCTTTCTGACTCTTGGCTATGATACCAGAATATAAAATTCCAGCAGGTGGTCAGACAACATTTATGATTCAATATTCTACCACATTCTAGAACACCTATGGCATGCTAAAATAAGCACACCTATTAAAGGAAAAACCATATAGCCTCACTGATTTTTTTTTATCAGCTGGTGATCCTTTGTTCTATGTCTAAAATTTGTATATGAATAAGAACATACCATGTTCCTCTTTTTGTGATTGGGTTACCTCATTCGGGTTGGTTTCTTCAAGTTCCATCCAAATGCCTGCAAACTTCAAAATCCCTGTGTTTTATTTTTTACCCACACAGAGTAGTTTTCCATTGTGTAAATGTGACACATGTTCTTTATTTATTGTTTTGATTAGAATCATCTATGTTTCTTCCGGTGTCTTGCTATTACAAATATTGCTACTACAAACACAGTTGAACAGATGTCTTTGTTTCATGGTATGGATCATTTGCTATATGCCTAAGAGTGGGATTGCCATGTCCTCTCATAGAATGATTTCCATTTTCCTGAAGAATTGCCATATTCATCTCCAAAATGCCTGTGCAAGTATGCACTCCCACCAGCAGAGGAGGAGTTTTACCAGTTTTCCATATCCTCTCCAACATAAGTTGTCATTTGTGTATCTAATTTTAGTCATTATAGGAGAAGTAAGATGGTATGTCACAGTTGTTTTGATTTGCATTTCCCTGATAGACAAGGATTTTGAACACTTTCTTAAGTGTCTTTCTTCTTTTTTGATATTCTCTATTGAGAATTATCTCTTCAGTTCTGTACCCCATTATTTCATATGGGTTTTGTTTGTGTGTGTGTGTTTTGGTGACTAGTTTCTTGAGTTCTTTGTATGTTTTGGAGATAATCCCTCTGTAAGATGTATTGTTGGTGAAGATCCTGTCCCTACCTGAAAGATGTGGCTTGTTCTTGTCAACTGTGTCTTTGCCTTACAGACACTTCTCAGTTTCAGGAGATACCTTATTTTAATTGTTGATCTCAATGTCTGTGCTACCAGAGTTATGTTCAGGAAGAATTCTCCTGTAACAATTTGTTCATAGGTACCTCCCATTTTCACTTCTAAGAGGTTCAGTTTGGCTGTATTTAGATCCATTTGGACTTGTGTTTTGTGCATGGCATTTGACACGGATCTATCTGCAATCTTCTACACACCATGATCCAGTTGTGCCAGCACCATTTGTGCCGATGTTTTCCTCCGTCCATTGCATACTTTTAGCAGTTTTTGTCAAATATCAGGTCTTTGTAGGCATTTGGATTAATATCAGGATTTTTTATTTGATTCCACTGGGCTACCTGTCTATTTTTCTGACAATACCAAGCTGTTTTAAGGATTAGAGCTTGAAGTGTGAGATGGTGATTCTTCCTGAATTTTCTTTATTGTGCAGGGTCATTTTTTCTAGATTGTTTCTTTTGTTTTTCATATAAATTTGAGTGTTATACTTCCAAGGTCTGTGAAGAATTGTGCTGTAATTTATGGGGAGTTCATTGAATCTATAGATAGATTTGGCAAGATTGTCATTTTATTATATTTGTCCTACCTTTCCAAGAGCACAGGAGTTTCTTCCATTTTTCTGGTATTTTCTTTAATTACTTTCTTTAAAGACACAAAGTTCTTGCTATATAGATCTTTCACTTGTTTGGTATTACCCCAAGACACTTTATGTTGTTTGTGGCTATTGTTAACGATGTTGTCTCTGATTTATTTCTCAGCATCTTTGTCTTCTGTATATAGTAAGGCTCGTGATTTTTTTTGACTTTATGTTGTATCCTGCTAGTTTGTAAAGCATTTCTTCAAGTAACCCAGATGCCAAATATTAATACATTTTAGATTGTGTGTTTTGAGATTTTCTGTTTGTCTCTTTCTTTTTTCTCTTAACTCTTCTGTAGCAGCTTCCAAAATATTCCTCCCTGATACTGTTTAAACTTTTTGATCAACAGTGTGAAAGTGACTTAGTTAAACTGAAGGTATTGTGAATCACCCTTTTAACTAGCGTTCTGACAATAGTTGAGGTTTCTGCACACTGTTTGTGTCTAGATTTTGTTGCACCATGTTGAGAGTCTTGGAACTCTATTTCTAGGTCCCATGTTAATGTTTTTTTTTTCTGAATCTTCTGAACCATGTCCCTAAACATATGGGCTAAGAACACTTATACTAGAGGAGTGTCACACTTAATTGGGAATGAGATACCTGCAACAATCTTCAACTAAAACATGTTTACAGTGCCTTAATCTTGGTGACCCTACCCTTGCCAAAATTAGAAGATATGGCCACGTGGGTGCCTGTCATTAGCAACTTGTTAGAATCATTTTTCTAACAGCATGCCTAATTTATTAAACTGGTTAAAACAAATTAATTGCCTTTCTATTGAAAGGAAAAAGAAAAAGTGAGATACAGGTTTTTGGGCATTTTTTTTTTTGCCTATGCACATATTAGGCTTTAGATTTGTCTACAGGACTGTGTATTGATGTGATTCCACTTTCAACTGGTTAGAATCAGGGCTCTTTCTGTCTTAGCAATCCAATATATTACTTGATATGCACAGCATTTATATTCAAGATTCATTTGAGAGAATTCATAGCAGGGATTCAAAACAATAGTTGATTAGGTGACTCAGTGTATGGCTTTGGGTTAGGAGAAGCTTTACTTGGCAGCCTCTGTATCCTGTTCTTCTCCTTTCCATCTCCCCTCTTATCTTTCTTATTTTCCTTTATTCTTAATTTTTTTACATCTACTTTATGCCCTGTACTATCATTATTTTAGTATGCCTTTTGTAAATATTTTTATATGATAGGCAATGGATTTCTAACTTTTGTTATCATTCTATGAGTATTACTTCAATATTCTGTTTTGGTAGGTGTTATTATTTAGAATGAATTTATTTCTTATCATCTCCAATACCACACACTCGAATGCACACATACACACACACACAGAGAGAGAGAGAGAGAGAGAGAGAGAGAGAGAGAGAGAGAGAGAGAGAGAGAGAGAGAGAGAGGGAGGGAGGATCTGACAAACCAGACATTTAATGAACTGTGCTGTGGCTAAGGGATGGAGCTCTATATGAATTCCCCTACATGCCAAATTGTCTCTCCCTTTCAACCCTGGAATGACAACCATAACGGATATTGTTATATCTGAGACAGTTTCTGGGTTCTCACAGAACTAGATTCATGTCCAGTAAACACAGACCTTAAACACAAACACCAACAAGACCACATTCACCACACACACACACACACACACACACACACACACACACACACACACACACAGGGAGAGAGAGAGAGAGGGGGGTGGTATTAGGACACCAGATAGTTCCCTGTGTTGATTTCAGAAACTTCTCTTAATATGGCAACAGCTGAGATAATACATGGACAAGGCAGAGTAAGACAATGGGCTTTATGACCCTACACTGTGGGATTATTCCTTGTATTTAAGGCTATATGAGCCAGTTAGCAAAACAAAGGAGTATGTAAACTGCAAGGGTGTCCTGATTTAAAGAAAAGAAGCTTATCATGGGAGGTGTCAGCAATGAAACCTGGCTTGGCAGGGATAGTATCTACAGTAATCTTTTTCATTTCAATCCTGCTTGTCTGGTTTGCACAGCATACCATCATCAGTCAGGCAAGATTTTCTTTCCCAAAATGACTAGTTTTGACTCAATGAAAGCAAACTCCATATGGAGATTCTTCTACGAATATCATACTTTTCAAAAGCAAATTGGTAGTGAATGAAGCAGACATGTAGCACTGTCATGAAAATCTTAGGTTATTAATTATCTTGAATGCCATATTCTGGAGGTAATTGAAGTGTTTGAAGGGTAGCAATCTATAAAATATACCTGCTTAACCTTGAAAACACCCCTAATTTGACAAAATGTTTGATTGTTATAGATGACTAACTACTAACCTGTTTTTCTTAATTATACATTATTTTTAAATAAGTTGCATAAATGTAATACCTTAAGCAAGACTAAAAACATATATCCAGTTCAAAAACAACTTTACATTTGTGTCAATAAACCAAAGAAAATATTTGAGGTTAATATTCCTTTTTGAGTTATATTCTCCTTATATGGTGACAACCGTAGAACCAAAAAGTCAGGTAACCAAAAAATATCCTTCCCATGTACTGGGAATATTAATTTTTTATTTTCTAGACTTCTTTCTGTTTTCTGAGGGCAAAGGCGTCTTTGTGAGACACTCATATTTTTTACAGTAATTCTCCAGGAGTCCAGTGTAAAGTGTTTGTTTTTGTTGCATGGATGCTATGGGAGCATCACTGTTTCTTAGCATGATTGTCATTTTTGTGTCTATTGAGTTTGTGAGTGTATTTATCTTTGTGCATTTCTGCATTGCTACAATTATTCAAACACCTACTTTCTCCCCATATTTGCACCTATAGCATGGGGTCAAAATGTTCTAAATGTAAAAGAGTGGCCAGAAGCTTATTTTCATTTCAGTAAATAGGAAAAGATTGAGGTAGAGGCCATTGATGCTATTGTCTCCAGTCTGGAAATAAGAAAATTGAAGCATATGAAATATATTTAAATACTCATCAATGTAGTTGAATGGAATAATGATGCCTTCATTGTCATGTTTATATCACTATGAGAATGTAGTTGTTTAATAGACTTGATAATAAGTATAACTAAAATAAGAGTCTTGAATGTTTGGGAGAAAATCAATGAGTCTTTAAGGTTATCCCATTATTAGGTATGCTTATTTTAGAATGTGGGCTGTGTTCAAGAATGTCCCAGAATGTTGGATCATAAATGTTGCCTGGCAACCCTGCTGAAATTCTATATTCTGGTATCATGAGCCAAGAACCGGACAGCAGCTTAGATGTAGTGTTATCACTGGATATTTTAGTGTTCCAAGATAAGTATCTCATAAAACTTTTAATGACATCATTTGTGTAAATTGATTCTTCTAACCAAGTCATAGCCAAATCCCTGCAAGTTGGACTACAGCTATTAATGTTATCCAATTCCAGATTACCTAATATCAGTGAAAATAATCCGTGGAGAATCAGTTCAAAGACTTTTGTTGATTAATATTATCTTCCCTAAGGAGTACAACTATGGATTAAGAAGATAAAGACAATTATTCAACAAAGTGTGAGTTTTCCATTGTTAGTGTTCCTACAAGAAGTTTTTAATCCATTTGTTAGACTAGACTGATGGATAATTGTTTAGCAGTTCATCTGTAATGACTAAGCTGCCCAATATCAACTATCTAATAGCCTCTTAAAGCCTAGATCCATGATGACATGTAATCATTTCCTAATTTTACTACTGAAATCTGTAATTAAATAGTCACTAGTACATGGTGATTGGCACAACATTATGGGAGTCAAGTAAAGACAACTTGTGTGTGTCCAGTATGACAGACTATATAACCCTCTGTTTATGCAATTACTTAATAATTAAAATATGGCATTAGATAATAGATAAGTGGATTTTTACGCCTTGTTGGAGATAATTGTGGCAAGTCATTTCATTAATTATTTAAATCAATGATAGTATCATTTTCTTATCTCTCCACGGGAGAATTATGAGACATTATCTCATTACTCATTCACTATATTGTTAAAGTCTACGATTAAATAATCAATGATCTCGTGAGTTTTGTCAAGTCTTGTAGAAGTCAAGTATAAAATACCATCAAATAATTCAATTTTTAAATCATTTATCTTTTAAAATATGTCATTATTTATTGATCACTGGAGTTTGAGCCTCCTTTTGAGAGTCAAATGTGCCAAACCATCACATCATCTGATATTATACTGATTTACCTATAAAACTGGTCTTTAAATAATCGAAGATCGCTTGAGTTGGGTTCTACCTTGTTTGATAAATTTTGCCAGATGATGTAATTATGTAACTAAATTATTCAAAACATTGTGACATTATGGACCACTAGTCAGGTTTGAAGTCAGATTGTTGGAATTGATGATGTGACATATCATCACTTGGTTAACACAGTCATTTAAATAGATCATTACATCAGCCTTGATACTAGGAGTTTAGGGCCACCTTGTTAAAGTTTATGTGCAAGGTTATTGAATTATTTATTTGATTGTTTAAATAAATCATTCCAGGAAGAGTTCAGTCTGACTCCACTATGTGGAATTTAAGTATGCAACACCATCTCGTTATTCAATTATTTTATCATTATATAATAATTACTTGAAATGATGATGATGTTATTCTTCATCACTGGAGTCTGGCCAGTCTTTCCTGGAAGTTAATTGTGTGTCTCTTCTTTGACAATCACTGGAGTTTGGTTCCATCTTATGGGCATTAAGTGTGCAGGACCATTCAATTATTTACTTATATGATTACTTAAATGATGATGTGGTCATCAGTTAAGTGTTTGGTTGCTGTGTGACAAAAAACAGCAGATGACTGGATCCAGGAGCAGCACCCAGAGCTTGAGGGACACTGTGAGATCCAGTGATTACTGATTACATAATAATAGATTTCAATATTAATTGATTAAGTAATTTTAAAAAACTGGATGATTTCGCATCATCAGTTCCTGAGCGTATGCACCAGAGCTGAGCCATGAAGGACACAGCCATCACCAATTTTAAATATTCAATAATTTAATAATCAGATGATCAGAACATCTTGTCTAATGAACACTGTCTGGCACGTGCCATGACACTCCACCAGGACACTGCAGTCATGATGAGGTTACCAGCAGGGGCTGTGGCAGCAGTAATGGAGATGCCTTCACCTTCAGAGCCAAGAGGGGGCAGCTCTTCACTCTCTGTAATGTCATCCCCAGCAATGCTGCCTCAGCAACCACTATGATGCTGTCTGTGCTTCTGGTGCTGCTGCTTGTCCTTTTCATAGTAGAGGTCAGTGAAAACAGGGATGTGGATGAAGAGCTGCAAGGTGCTCCTTGAGATTGCCACACTCCACACTTGTCTTGTTCATATCATGATGCTTCCTCTAGGTGAAACTGACCATTTCTCCACTTGACCTTTGATTTTGGGAATATGCCCTCCTGAGAGACAGAGACAAAGAGAGATAGAAATAGAGAGAGAGAACTTGTGTTTCTGTGTCATGCCTGGCAATTGTATGTACCCATAGTTCCCCACATATCTACACCCAATATACCAACAGAGCGCCCTTTGTAATCTTACATTTAATGACTCAAGAAGCTGTGTAGATAATGGGAAGACAATAGATAAGGTAGTCACCAGCTGTCATCTTAGAAGATATCAACAGTGTGATGGAGGGCCTCTGTAGTCTGTTGGTGTTTATACAAAACTGGCTCTCTTTTGTGTAATGAAAAGCATTTTCCTACAAAATATGGCATGTCATCTGGGTCCAAACAGGCCTAGCTGCCTGGATACCATGGATGGGAGTGTATATAGGAGCCAGGGAGGGAGACACAGATAGTGGAGGAGGCAGATACAAGGCAAGAGGGACACTTAGTGGCATAAGTGATTCTTCACCAGGTTTGTTCATTCACCAGAAATAACTCATTTGAAGGGATTGTACATGTTAATTTCCAGACTCCACATTAGAAGATGCTCTTCAATGACTGTTGAATATATTCTGCACCTCTTGCAAACCAGAATGCCCTTACAATGTTAAGCCCAGCAGAATAAGACTGGAAAGTCAAAGATTAAAGAGAACTAACTCAATAGTGAAGGATGAAAATTATAAAAAATGAGAAGCTGAATGTTTGCAGTCAGCATGGAAATTGGGAGGTATTTAGGATCATTTTATATTACACCCTCAAGTCTATCATGAATGGTGAGTTCCAGGAGGATTAATTGAGAAAGACAGGCAAGACCACCCAGGACATTTACTGGAGCCATCCCTGGGACTGTGATTATGGAGGGGATAAAAAGCAGGAAAGAAGACAGCCATTTTCAGAGGGTCCTACCTGGCTCTGTTTAATACCCACTAGGAACAAATTTTTCCACCCTGACCTCAATGTTGTGAACACTCCCCTGGGAGGGAAGACAAGGACCACTTCCTGGATAATGTTTATGGGAAGAATATTTCTTTTCTTTTTTTTTTTTTTTTTTTTTTTTTTAAGGAGACATGGTTTTCTGTATAACAGCTCTAGTTGGCCTTCCAAAACCTCAGCACACCAGGCTGGCCTTATACTAAAAGTGATTAGCCTATTTAAGCCTCCCAGTTGCTGGGAATAAAGGAGTGTATGATGACAGAGTGGTGATAGAAAATAATTATTTATTTATCTTTTTTGTTATTTTTTCTGTTTTTTGTTTGTTTGTTTTAAGACAGGCTTACTCTGTCTTACTTTAATTCCTGTCATAAAACTAGCTCTGTAGAAAATGCTGGACTCAACTCATAGAGATCTGCCTGCCTCTGCCCCCCCTCCCCAATGCTAGGACTAAAGGCATGTGACACCAATATCCAGCAGTAGGAATAATTCTAAAAACAGGAGAAGAGTAAATAACTAATGTGGAGGTATGACCACCATTTCTTTGTTCATGGAAGATTAATTCCAGTAAGCAACATGCACTTGTGATGGTTATTCTTGGTTCCCAAGTGCACGACAACTCGAATTAACTAAAACCTTAAAATGGAGGTCACAATTCTGAGAAAGGTTTTGCATGAGTCTGAGCAGGTAGATATGGTCTAAGGGTCATTCGACATCTCTGACGAGAGCACGATGCCAGAGATCCAGGTTCCAAGGTGCACAATGGCAGTTAAGATAGGAGACATGTGGGAGAATTCCCTCTTCACAGACTGCTGCCTTGTGGTAGCTGGCCATGAGTTCAGGGCTCACAAGGCCATCTTAGCAGCTCGCTCTGTGGTTTTAAGAGCCATGTTTCAACATGACTTGGAGGAGAGCAGAAAAAAACTGTGTTGAGATCCATGATCCGGAGCTGCCAGTCTTCAAGGCAATGATTGGCTTCATTTACACTGGAAAAGCACCAGACGTTCACTGCAAGGCAGATGCTGTGCTGGCAGCTCCTGACAAGTATGACCTGGAGCATTTGAAGGTCATGTTCAAGGATGCTCTCTTCAGGGTCTTCTCTGGAGAATGCTGTCCACACACTCATCCTGGCTGACCTGAACAGTACAGTGCAGCTGAAAACCCAGGCACTGGGTTTCATTACAGCTCGTGTTTCTGAGGTCCATGAGACCTCAAGCTGGAGACAATGGTGGTATCATACCTTCGCCTGGCTTTTACACAGGGTTCCTCCATGCATCCTGCACTCAAGCCCTTGAAGAGATCCTATGTCACACATAGCTGCGGCATAGAGGTGTCTTCTAGGAGTAGAAGCCAGTGTTGTTACTAAGGACAGCTGGGAAGACTATGGGCTCTTTGAGCATTTACATTGAATTTGGGAACACTCAGGCTTTAACAGAATGGTAATGAATTGGAACTGTAGGGGGAGGAGGAAGCCTGACTCTGGCACTTGTACTATACTACCTGTTGCTGAACTGGTTTGAATTTTATCCAATGAGTTGAAAAGTGAGATTATTCATTTTAGATGCTGGCCCTGAGCACATCCCCATAGGTTTTTCTTGGAGAAAGCTGACTGGATTGGACTGAGCAGAACACATGATCAAGGGCTCAGAGCAAGAAAGAAAACAACCATGAAGGTTCCCTTACAGGAGAAGAGGATGAGAAAGAGGACATTTTTGTCTCCGAACTCAGTTGACAAAAGCAATTTTTGCTCTTGCAGAGACCCTTCTAGAGTTCCTAGCACACAAAAAGGACTTTTCAACCACCTGTAACTGGAGAGGTAGAGAATCTGAGCTTCTCTTGTCTTCATTGGCACCCCCATCCCTGTATAAAATATTGTAATGAAATTTAAAATGAATAAAACCTTTTAATCAGTTTATGATTTCAGTGGTATTTCTGTTCAAGGAAGCACACATTAGTCATTCTAGTTATCATCAGCTTTCTGTTTAGGGTCCTCCCTATAACACATAAAAAAGGCACTGAAATGTCACCTAATCAAATTCTGCTACATACAGACATTGGTGCTGAGCACAGTCCACACTCACCTGCACCTGATGGGAGCAGAAACTGAGATGCACTGACAAGCATAATTAGGCAGAACCCAGAACCCAGGGAAAGTGAGGGATGAAGGCACGTAGGAGCCAAAGTAATCAAAAACACCAGAAGAACCTACAGGAGCAACCCAGAAGAGCTTATATGGGCTCAGAGAGAACAAATATGCACTCACAGAGCTTATGTGGGCCTATACTATGTCCTCTGTACACATGTTGTGGTTATTGAGCTTGGGCTTTTTGTGAGACTCCTAGCACTGGTAGTGTGGGGATTCTGTGGCTTATTTGTCTGATATTGGGAACATTGTCTTCCTTCTGGGTTGGCTCCTTCAGCCTTGATATAACTGTTTGTGCTTACTCTTTTTGCATCTTGTTATGCTGTGTTCGATTGATATCACCAGAAGGCCTGCTCCTCTTTGTTGATAACAGGAGTAAGTACATCTTGGTAGAGCAGAGGGAATGGAAACTAAATATTAATAAAAAGAAAAGCTGGTAAGACTTTTGTAGTAGTATTTCAACAAATGTGCAAAGAAACCAAAATGTGAAGATCTCTGTGTCCCATGGAAATGCCCATCACAAAGGTCCTTCAGAAGAGGAGTTAAGTCACCAAGTAGAATAATGCATTCTGTGGACAATAAACCTCTTTCCCAAGTATCCTTCTTATTGCCCAGTGGACCCATGATAAAAGAAACAATGATAACTGAGATGTGGGTTATTCAGGGACTTCCTCTCTTCAGGGCTAATGTGACTATAGTTCCTGCTGGATATCAGATCTGTCAACAGCAGAGACCAAAATACAGACACAGATATGTCACCATCTCCCCACGCTTATCAGCCAGCAACTTGGTGATAGGATAACTATATTGGACCACTTCAACTGTGGAAGGGACAACACATTCGCCTTACTGTAATAAATACTTTTCTAGTTATGGATTTGACTTTTTTGCATGCAAATATTTCACCAAATATACAACACAAGGACTAACAGAATTCTTTGTCAACTATCATGATATCCACAGAGTACACTTTCTGAACAAGACAATACATTCACAGAGAGCTGCAACTACTCCACACATCATGTCATCTGCTGATCTTACTATGTTCACTGACTCATTGAAGCAACTGTCACAATAAATAGATAAAATGGACCTTTGAAGACACAGTAACAGAGAAAATGAGGGGACATCAGCTAGAATGGCTGTGGCAGGATTTTCTAGGAGTCTGCTTTTTCCTTAGCACAGATCCATGGTTCCCCAGCTGTCAGACTGGGATCCCTGAGCTCCCACTTGCTCAGGACAACTCTTTCTGTGGGTTTCCCCAGAATGGTCTTGATCCCTTTGCTCACCACTTCTCCCTAAGTACAACAGGCTTCCATATTTCAGATCAGTGCATAACTGTGAATCTGTGCTTCACCTTCCATCACCTACTAGATGAAGGCTCTAGGATGGCATTTAACATAAAAGTCATCAATCTCTTTTACTTAGATTCTTAATTGGGATCTTCCTTTCAGATTCCTGGAGATTTCCTAAGTACCATCTTTCCAGTAATGTTCATAATGACTATCTCTGTTAAGGTATCTCTTCCCTTGATCACCTTCACTGTTCTCTCAAACTCAGCCTTCTTGATCCCTAATGATAGCTTCCTGCTCCCTATCTTTCTCCTAACTTCATTATGCTTCCCCAAGACTTCCAAGAAGAAATTGTCCCTTTCCACATCCTCGATGTTACATGTATGTCTCTTTCAAAGTCAACCATGTGTAATAGGTTCTCTAGGGTTGTGGATTGTATGGTATGAATTGTCTGTCACAAAGGTATAAAGACATAAGTTCTTTTCCTTTTTTTTTTTAAAAAAAAAAACAACTTATTCGAATCCCTGATTTTGGTTTATCTGAAAGTATTAGAAATAAATAGTCGTCATATCCCTTAAAGCAACTTAAAAACATAGCAAAAGGAACCAGGGAAAGCCAATTCTTTCTGCAAACTGGGTGTGATTTGGCACTAATCTGGCAAAAATATGCACATGGATATGTTGTTCAGTCTATGATACCTAACTCAACAGGGAGCTTAGTTGGGATTAACATCTACATCTATGACACCAGTCAAATTTATAAAGAGTTATCAAAAGAGAACTGAAAAAGAGAGGTGTAACTTTGTTAGTTCTTTTGTTTCTTTGTTAAATTTCTGACTTATGGTCCTGTCTAGTGGTGAGAGTGACATTGAAGTCTACCACTATAAGTGTATGAGGGTTTATGTGAGATTTGAGTTTTAGTAGTGTTTATTTATTTTTTTTTTTTACGAATGTGGATGCCTTTGTATTTGGGGCATAGACTGAAGAATGGATAAAGAAAATGTGGCACAACTACACAATTGAATACTACTCTACAGAAAAAAAATAACAGAATCTTGAAATTCGCAGGCAAGTGGATAGAACTTGAAGAAATTATTGTGAATGAGGTAACCCAGTCACAAAAAGAGGAACAGGGAATGTACTCACTCATATGGATTGTAGACCTAGAGCAAAGGATCACCAGCTTATAATTCGCACCACAAAATGAACTTGTCTAGAAGGGATATTCTAAGAGATTCATATATGGCCTCTCACAAAAGTGGGAAGCAACAAGTCCCCCAGAGCACATGGGAAATTGGGGAGCAGTGGATGGAGAGAGAACTAGGAGAAAGAGAACTAAGAGAGTAAAACACATGTGACTAGATAGATTGAGTAAGGGTGAGAGGGGTGGCATAAAAGAGGGAGCCAATATTGGTTTGAAGAGAAAACTGAATCTAAAGAAAGGTCTAGAGAACTACAAGACTGACTCCAACTAATGATTCGAGCAACCATGGAAAGGCTACCATAAATGCCCTCCCCTGATAGTGAGATCATCAACTAAATTATCCACCATCACGGAGTCCTCATCTGGTATCTGTTGGAAACAGAAGTAAACACCCATAACCAAACACTGAGTTGAACTAGAAACCAGATGCAGAGAGAGGGGACAAGACCAGGTTGCAGAAACTCATAAAGACAGCTGACCTGAACAAGGAGGATCTTGGTCCCCCCAGACTGATGACTAGGAACCCAGAAAGGGACTGACTCAGATCCCCTGAATATGGGTCTCAGCTAGAAGTACTGAGCAGTCTGGGGGACCTCAGACAGTAGAAACAGGGTCTATTTCTGGTGCACAAAAGGACCATGCGGACACATGCCCCATGGAGGGATACCCCCTTAACCTAGAGACAGGAGAGAAATCCTAGTCCCTACTTCAAATGACTTGACAGATTTACATGATCCGACCTGTAAGTTGGAATGGAGGTGTGGGGGTGGGAGGGGAGGGGATGGGAGGGGAGGTTGGCCAGGGTGCATGTCACAGGGTAAAGAGGGTAAGAGGGAGGGAGGGAGGGTTGGAGGGAGGAAGGGAGAGGAAACTGGGATCCACAAGTAAATTTTTTAAATTATATTATTAATAAGAAAAGGAAAAATGCTGCTTGATTAAATATATATATATATTTATAAATATATATATATATTTAAAGTGCTTTGACTTCAAAATTTAAGCCTAAGGACAAGTTACTGGGTAAAAGGATTTCTAATTTTTTTCCACAGAAAATGAAAAGCTGTGGATCTTTTCCAGACTAATGTGGTGTGATCGACCAAGACACTCTGAAGCAACATCAATGGGACAAAGCAGCCTTGCAGACCAATGCAGCCATGTATTCAATGTCTTCTTAGGATTCCCCCATGAGAGTGCCCCCTACCAGCAGGAATCAGTTTGGAAAGAATGATGCTCCAATTCTCAAATATTGTTTATAAATGTTTGTTTTCATCTTTAAGAAAAGGCATGTATAATTATGTCCAGCATAAAATAAATAAATATTTAAAAAAAATAAAAGAGCAAAACAAATTCCTTCATTAGATAGTTTTGTAACAAAAATATACTGGCCATACAAAGAAGAGTTATTGGTGATCATTCTCAAATTATTCCAGTAATTAGAAAGAATGATCATTGCCTGTAGTATTTGATGAGTCAAAAATTACCCTAATATATAAATCACAGGAAAAAAACAGTATGAACACTGTTATAAAAATAGTCAAAATAACTGCAAACCGAATCCCAGCATATTTTATCATGATGAACTAGGCTTGGATACAGACAGGTTGGGATGGCCTAATATACAACAACAACAAAAAAAAATCAGAAACTGTAATTGATCATATGAATCCCAAATGACCAAAATGCAAAAAGACATGAATCACATGATCCCATGATTACATGCAGTAAAAGCTCTTCATGAAATTCATGAAGAATTTTACCCGATCATGAAAAAGTCATGAAGAGTCATGCTCAAAAATAGCATACCTATTTTACATATCAATCCTAGTTCCCTTTCTCTCCCATTCTCCCTCCTTGCTTCCCTCTCTTCTCCCTTACATGCACCCTGATCACCCTCTTCTCCTATCCCTGATCCACTCCACATGTAGGGTGATGCCATTCAGGGGGGTCATCTAAATCAGTCAAGAAATTTTAAGTAAGGACAAGGACTTCACTTCTCTCTCTAGGTTAAGGGAGCATCCCTCCATGGGGGATGTGCCCGCAAGGTCTTTTTGTGTACCAGGATACATCCTAGTTCCACTGTTTGAGGTCCCTTAGACTGCTCAGTCCTTCTAGCTGAGACCCATATTGAGAGGGGCTGAGTCAATCCCATGCTGGATTCCCAGCTATCTCTCTGTGGGGCCCATTAGCTCCTCCTTGTTCAGGTCAGCTGTCTTTGTGTGTTTTGGCACCCTGGTCTTGTCCCCTCTCTCTGCATCTGTATTCTAGTTCGACTCAGTGTTTGGTTGTGGGTGTTTGCTTTTGCTTCCAACAGATACTAGATGAGGACTCCATGATGGTGGATAAGATAGTTGTGGATCTCACTAAAAGGGAAGGACATTTATTGTAGCCTTTTCACTGTTGCTCAAATTGTTAGTTGGAGTCAGTCTTGTAGGTTTTTAAACCATTTCTTTAGGTTAAGTTTCTTTTCAAACCAATAATGGCTCCCTCTTTTAAGTTTTCTCTCACTCTCTCCCTCTTTTCTGTCTTCTATTCCAAACCTGACTAAATCATCATAGTCCAACATGCTTTCCTCTCCTCCCACTATCTTTCTCCTAGTTCCCTATATACTCACTGCCCCCTCAAATCCCATGTGCAATGGGGGACTTGCCCCTTCCCCCTTCTGTGAGAGACCTTATATGAATCTCTTAGAATACACCTTGTATCTTAGTTCCTCTGGCAGTATGAATTATAGGCTTGTGACCCATTGATCTTGTAATAAAATCCATATATGAGCGAGTATATACCATGTTCCTCTTTTTGTGACTGGGTTATTTCACTCAGGATGGTTTTTTCAAGTTCCATCCACTTGCCTGTGAATTTCAATATTCCATTATTTTTTCTGCTGAGTAGTATTGCACTGTGTAGATGTGCCCCATCTTCTTTAACAATTTTTCAGTTGAGGGTCATCTAGGTTGCTTCCAGGTTCTTGCTATTACAAATAATGCTGTTATGAACATAGTTGAGCGCATGACTTTTTTGCATGAATGGGGATCATTTGGGTATATACCTAAGAGGGGGATTGCCGGGTCAATTGGTAAACTAATTCCCATTTTCCTGATGAACTGCCATACTGATCTCCAAAATGGCTGTACAAGTTTGCACTCCCATCAGTGGAGGAGTGTTCCCCTTTCTCCACATACTCTCCAGCATAAGTTGTCATTGGTGTTTCTAATTTTAGCTATTCTGGCAGGAATAAGATGGAATCTCAAAGTTGTTTTGATTAGCATTTCCCTGATAGCTAAGGATGTTGAACATTTTCTTAAGTGTCTTTCAGCCTCTTTGATTTCCTCTATTGAGAATTCTTTCTTCAATTCTATAACCCATTTTTGTAAGGGTATTTGGTGTTTTGTTGACAAGTTTCTTGAGTTCTTTGTATATTTTAGAGATCAGTCCTTTGTAAGATGTAAGATAAGTGAAAAGCTTTTCCCAGTCTGTGTGCTGCCATTTAGTCTTTTCAACTGGTTCCTTTGCTTACAGAAGCTTCTAAGTTTGAGGAGGTCACATTCACTAATTGTTGTTCTCATTCTCTGTGCTACGGGAGTTATGTTCAGGAAGTCTCCTATACCAATTTGTTCAAGGGTACCGCCCACTTTCTCTTCTAAGAGGTTCAGTGTGGCTGCAGTTATGTTCAGGTCTTTGATCCATTTGGATTTGAGTTTTGTGCGTGGCTTTAGACTTGATTCTATCTGCTGTCTTCTACTCACCATCGTCCAATTGTTCCAGCACCATTTGTTGAAGATTCGTTCCTACCCCCATTGTATACTTTTAGCTGTTTTGTCAAAAATCAGGTGTTTGTAGGTGTATGGGTTAATATCATTGTTTTTTATTCAATTCCATTGGTCTACATGTCGATTTTTGTGCCAATACCAGTCTGTTTTCAGGATTATAGCTCTGTAGTACAGCTTAAAGTCGGTGATGGTAATGCCTCCTGAAAACAAATATGAAGGTTTATAGGTGACATTGAGGACAACCCACCTCAATGAGCCCTAGGCTTACCAGTTTCTTCCCACCTGGCAGAAGTCTTGTTTGGGATGGACATAAGCCAAGTTTCAGGTAGATGTATGCATTCCTGTGTGATCCAGTTTTGTAATGTATGAATGAGATAGGAAAATGTCCACTAGAACTCTTGGTCTTAATTTTCATGGAACCCCTCTGTAAGTGTTCAGGGGACATGCTGCCTCACATTTTCTGCTGCAAGAACCACCAAGGAGCTTTAAATATCCATGACCTTGTCCCAGGAAGCAGGCTTCCCAGTTCCCTTGATGTGGACACAAAGACACATTAAAAGAATAAACATTCCATCACACCTACCCTCTTGCCTACCAAGGGCTGATTCAGGGTACCCTACCTAACCATTTCCTAGTCATTTCCTGGCAACCATTGTTAGATTCTCAGGTCTGTTTCAATCTATCTCCTGTTCACAGTCTTCCTCTCCACACCTTTCACCAAACACTACTTAGGAAACTTCCCTTTCTCCAAAGTCCTCAAGACACTCCCATACAGGGGACTTTCAGTATATCATGTAGATTTTGACCTATCTGTGTCCTGGCATAGGGACAAATAATTCAAGAGGTCAGGGAAAGTGAAATGAGACACCTAGGGAAATTGCAGAATTCTCAGTTGTCACAACAGGATGTTTAAAGCATATATTCTCTCCTGTTCTACAGAGAGACTTCTCACAAATTCCAAGTGTCCCCACAGGATGCCCTAAAGGTTCCTTCAACCTTTCCCTCCAGGGTGCCAGGCCCATGTAAAAGAAACCTGTGTCCATAGACAGAATGGGACGACACATCAACCTGCATGTAAAAACACCATCCTACAACAAAATGCCTGAAAATGCACACACTGGTTCCTCTTTTCTTGTATCTATCCACCTTATTATCTACTTCCTCCACTACCTGTGTCTCTCACCCTGGCTCCTATATACACTCCTGTCCATGGCATCCAGGGCAGCTAAGTCTCTCTGGACCCAGTAAATATACCATATTCAGTAGGACAATGCTTTTCTGTACACAACAGAGAGCCAGTCTCCTATGAACTCCAACAGAATACAGAGGCACCCCTTAACACTTTTGATGCCTTCTAAAATAACTGCTAGATGTACATCACTGCCCTGGCCTCCTGCACACAACCTTGTGTAATCTCTTCCAATTCACACTCTCTACAAAGCTTCCTGAGGACATCTGCTGTAAGATTAAAAAGGGCCCTCTCTGAGTGCATTGTGTGGAGATATGTGGGAAGCTAAGAGCTCAAAGATATGCCAGGCATGACCCAGACACAAAAGTACTCTCTCTCTCTCTCTCTCTCTCTCTCTCTCTCTCTCTCTCTCTCTCTCTCTCTCTCTGTCTATCTCTCTCTTGGTATAGGGAATATTCCCCAAATGGGAAGAGGCCAGGGTCCAAACTAGGAGAATCATGTCGATCTGACCAACCTAAGTGTGGAGTGTGGCAGTCACAGTGGTCATCTTGCAGCTCTTTTTCTACATCCTCCCTTCACTGCCCTCTACTATGAGAAGGACCAGCAACAGCACCAGAGGCATAGTCAGCATCATAGCAGTTGCCAAAGTAGCATTACTGGGGTGTTGACATCACAGTGTGAAGAGCTGCTCTCTCTTTGTTCTGCAGGTGAAGTCAGCTCAATCACTGCTGACACAGCCTCTGCTCCTGCGGTCCTGGCCACCATAGCAGCCTCATCATGACTGCAATGACTTGGTGATGTGTCATGACATTAGCCAGACAGAGTTGGTTAGACAAGATCCTGTGATCAACTGATCAGTAAACTATTGAATTTTTAAATTGGTGAATTCTTAAATTGGTGTCAGTCCTGATTCATCCTCTCAGAAATTGCTTATGTGAAATTGTCCAGTTTTAAAATTATTTAATTATTTAATCATTAAAATCTATTTTTTATTTAAGCAGTATTCAATGGATCTTCCAGTGTGCCTCAAGCTCTGCATGCGGCTTCTGGCACCAACCATCTGCGGTGGGCATCACACAACAGCTAAACTCTTAATCTATAATCGCATCATCTTTTAAGTAATCTAATAAATAAATAATTGGATTTGGCTGTATATGTAATTTCCAAAAGTTGGAACAAAACTGCAGTGATTGTCAAGGATTAATACATAGATAATCAAACAATGCCACACAATTAACTCACAGGGAAAACTGGCCAGACTGCAGTCATGAAGGATGACTTAAATCATTGATTTAAATAATAATTAAATTTATCATTGATTTAAATAATTAATATATAATTATAAAATAGTTAAGTAATGAGATGGTGTTGTATATTTAAATACCACATGTTGCAGTCAGACTGAACTTTTAAAATTAATGATCTATTTAAATAATTTAATAAATACATATTTAGAGGCCTTGCATATTAAATTTGAAAAGGTGGTACCAAACTTGAGGTATCATAACTAAGGAAAATTGTAACTATAACTAGGCTTCAGCTCCATCAAAGATTCCATAAGAATATAATATTTTCTGAGAAAACAGGAAGTTCCATGTAAGCCACCTCTAAAACTTTAGAAACAACAGAGTCAGCTGGCTGCCTGAACAGTCAACCAACCTTCCTCTGCAATGTAGGGGCATTTTTTCATCCTGCAGGCCTAGAATTTCTGAAAGGATTCCTGTGAAGCAGAAATTTGTAAGGACTGTCCCATCATGTCTTGGCAAATGTCAGAGATCTTTTTTAATTTGAATACTGATTGTTTGGTTTGTACAGCATACTGTCACCAGTCAAGGCAAGAGTTTCTTGCTCAAATGACTAGCATTGACACAATGAAAATGAACTCTATATTGAGGTTCTTCTATGCCCATCATCCTTTTATGACATAAATTGATGCTGTCTGGATCAGACATGTCTTACTGTCATGAAAAGACTAAGGTTATTAAAGACCTTAAATGCCATATTCTGTATGTCTTCAAAGTGTTTGAAGATCATCTATCTCAATATATCTCTTTGTACCTTGAAAACATAAATAATGTGACTACATGTTTATTATAGTAACCTGTATTGCTTAATTATACATTCATTTGTAAGAGTAGAAACCTATATAGAGTACTACAAAAATGACTTTACATTTTTATCATTATAAAAATGCCCCTATCAAAGTAAAACATTTGTGATTTATATATCTTTTTATCCTATATTCCCCCTAAATTATGACAAGCATCTTTAGCACATCAAATATCCAAAAAATACCCAGCCCACCTCTTGGGAATATGAATTTTTTATTCTCTAGACTTCCTCCTGTTGTCTGTGAGCAAATGCATTTTTGGGAAAACTCCATAATATTTTTAGAGTAATTGTCCAGAAGTAATGAGTAACCAACCTATTGGTTCTTGTTGCATGGAAGATCTGTGAACATGGCTGTTTCTAAACATGACTGTCATTTATGTGTCCAATATGTTTGTGTGTCTGGATTTACTTCACTTTGTGCCTTTGTACACTGCTACAATTATTCACTCACCTACTTTCTCCACATATTTGAACCTACAAAATTTGGTCAAGCTGTTTTAAACATAAGAAAAAAAAATGGATCTTATTTTCTTTTCAGGAAATAGAAATGGATTAAGATAGAGTCCAATAATGGTATTGTCTTCATCATAGAAATAAGAAAATTGGATCATAGGAAATATATTAAATCCTCATCAATGAAGTTGAATGGCTTAATGATGCTTTCATTTTTATGTGTATATCAATATAGGCATGTAGGTGTTTGATAGACTTGAAAACATGCATAATTCAGAAGATAGCCTTGTATTTTTGGAAGAAAATAAATGAGGCTATAATGTTAGTACGTTAGTGATTGTGCTTTTTAGCAAGTGGGAGGTATACTGGAATGTGACAGAATGTTGGATCATAAATGTTGCCTGGCAACCCTGCTGGAATTCTATATTCTGATATCATGGGCCTAGAAAAGAATGCAACTTAGATTGGATATTCCTGTCTCCCTAGATAAGTATCTCATGAAACTTTTAATAACAGCATTTGCGGAAATTGATTCTCCTAACCAAGTCATAGCCAAATCCCTGGAAGTTGGGCTATAGCTATTAATATTACCCAATTCAAGAATACCTAATATCAGAGATTAGAGTCTGTCGAGAAACAGTCCAAAGACCTTTGTTGATGAATGTCATCTTCCCTAAGTAAAACTATCAATTAAGGAGATAAAAAGACCCACAATTATTCAACAAATGGTGAGTTTTCCTTTGTTAAATTCTTTCAGGAAGGTGTTAATCCATTTGTTAGAATGAACTGAGGGATAATTGGATAGCAATTCATTTCTAATGAGGCAGCTGTCCAACATGAATTATCTGATATCTTCTTAAACCCTGGATACACAATGACTCAAATCTTTGATTCATCAAGCATCCATGTAGTATGGCACAATCTTGTAGGAGTCAAGTAAGAGACAACTTGTGGGTATATAGTATGGTAGACCATCACATCTACTGATTATGTGATTATTTGATTATGAAAATAGGATATTAGATAATCAATGTTCAGTGGATTTTTTTGCACAACACTTTGGGAGTTAAGTATGAAAAACCCTCTAATTATTTGTTTATGTAATTTAATTATTTTTTGTTTTTCTTTTACTAATAATATAATTTAAAAATTTTACATGTGGATCACAGTTTTCTCTCCCTTCCTCCCTCCAACTCTCCCACCCTCAACTAAATTATTCACCATCAGGGAGGCCAATCTAGTACCTGTTGGGAACAGAAGCAAATACTCATAACCAAACAATGAGTTGAACTAGAATCCAGATGCAGAGAGAGGGGACAAGACCAGGTTGCAGAAACACACAAAGACAGCTGACCTGAACAAGGAGGAGCTAATGCCCCCCCCCCCCCGAGACTGATAGCTAGGAATCCAGCATGGGACTGACTCAGACCCCTTGAATATGGGTCTAAGCTAGAAGGACTGAGCAGTCTGGGGGACCTCAGACAGTAATTAAATTATTTAAATCAATGATGACAATGTCGTTCATGAGCCTGGTTTGGAGCAACCTTGGGGAAGTGGATGATGTGATACCAACTGATTATATAGTTTAATAAAAAAAATGATTATACCATCCACAATACCTGAAGTTTTGTCCCACCTGGTAAAAACAAGTATGCCAGAACAACTAATTTTATAATTAAATTATTTAAATTCATGATAGGAGTTAGGAAGCAATATCATCTAAATATTTGAATATTTATTTAAATAAATAATTCTCTATTCCATGAAGAGTCCAGTCAAGCTCGATATTGGGGAGTTAAATGTGCATTATCATCACATTTTTTGATTAATTTTTAAGTCAATTTTATTTTTAACCCAAATAGGGTTATTCACCTCTATCATTTAAAGTTTTATTAAACATCTTTTTAATCAGAGAAATTCTCTTATCATGAAAATTAATTCTGAGTTTATATCTATCACTTACCAGTTTCCAGTCATTTTTTTCTTATTGTGCATATGGATTAGGGATCCTCTCATTCCCTCGCTCCTTCCCTCTCTGCCACCCTTCCATGCCCCCCAACCACCATCCTGTCTCAGTACCCCCTGTTCAACATGTAGGGTGATGCCTCCAGAATGCCTCAACTAAATAAGTAAAGGCATTTGGAGTACAAAGTAGGACCTCCCTCCTGCCTCTATGTTAAGAATGTATCCCTCTAGCGGGAATGTGCTCCAAAGGCGTTTTGTGCACCAGGGGTACAACCTGCTTCGACTATCAGAGGTCCCTTAAACTGCCTAGGCCTTCTAATTGAGACCCATAGTTACAGGGTCTGAGTTGATCTAATGCTGGGTACACAGCTATCAATCTAGGGGCCCATTAGCTTCTACTTGTATAGGTCAGCTGTCTGTGTGGGTTTCTGTAGCCTGCTCATGTCGTCCCTCTCTGCATCTGTATTCCAGTTTGGCTCAGTGTTTAACTGTGGGTGTCTGTTTATTCTTCTGTCAGCTACTAGATGAGGGCTCTGTAATTGTGGATAAGTTAGTCATCACACTTATTATCAGGAAAGGGAATTTATTGTTGCCTTTCCACTCTTGGGATTGTTAGTTGGGATTGATTTGTAGGTCTCCGGACATTTCTCTAGAGTCAGTTTTTTCTTCTAACCTATAATGACTCCCTCTTCTATGATGCCTTTCTCTCTCTCTCTTTTTTCTCTCATCTACTCCTCCCCACACTCAATCTTCCTAGTCCAATGTGCTTTCCTTTCCTCCTCTTGTCTTTCTCCTAGCTCTCTCTCCACTCAATGCCCCACCACTCCCAATAAGCTCAGCAGATCTTGTCCCTTTCTTCTTCTGTAAGAAATTTGTATGAATCACTTAGAATCTTCTTTGTATCCTAGTTTTTCTGGCGGTGTGAATTATAGGCTGGTCATCCTTTGCTCTAGGTCTAAAATTGGTATATCAGTGAATACATAACATGTTACTCTTTGTGACAGGGTTATCTCATTCAGGATGGTTTCTTCAAGTCTATCCATTTTCCCGTGAATTTCAAGATTCCATCTTTTTTTCTGCAGAGTATTATTCCATTGTGTAAATGTGCCACATATTCTTTATCTAATCTTCAGTTGAGGAACATCTAAGTTTTGTCCAGGTTCTTGGTATTACAAATAATAATGCTACAAACAGGATTTAGCACACAGCTTTGTTCTATGGATGTAGATCAATTTTGTATGTACCTAAGAAGAGAATTGCCAGGTCCAATGGTAGACTAATTCACATTTTACTGAGGAATCACCATACTGATCTAGAAAAAATGTAGAAGTTTGCACTCCCACCAGCAGTGGAGGAGTCTTCCCTTTTCTGTCCATCCTCTCTAGCACAAGTTCTCATTGGTGTTTCTAATTTTAGCCATACTGGAAGGAGAAAGATAATATCTCAAAGATGTTTTTATTTTCATTTCCCTGATAGCTAAGGATGTTGAACACTTTAAGTGTGTTTCTTCATTTTTTATTTATTCTACTGAGAATTCTATCTTCAGTTCTGGTCCCCACTTTTTAATAGTGTTATTTGTTGTTTTGTGGTCTAGTTTCTTAGGTGCATTGAATATTTTAAAGATCAGCCCTTTGTCATATGTAGGGTTGGTGATGATCCTTTTTCGTGTTGTGAAATTTCATTTGGTCTCATCAATTGTGTCCTTTGCCATAGAGAAGCATCTCAGTTTGAGGAGGTCCCATTAATTAATTGTTGATCTCAGTGCCTGTGCTACTGGTGTTATGTTCTGGAAGCAGTCTTCTGTAGTAATTTATTTAAGGGTACCTCCCACTTTTTTCTAAGAGACTCGGTGTGGCTGGATGTACATTGAGGTCTTTGATTCATTTGAACGGGAGTTTCATGCATGGTGATATACATGTGTCTATCTACAGTCTTCTACATGTCATCATCCAGTTGTGCAAGCACCATTTGTTGAAGATAATTTCCTCCTCCCATTGTATACTTTTAGCTGTTTTGTCAAAAACTAGGTGTTTATTCCAGAATAAAACTACAGTAGCAAATATGGAATAAGATCAACAATTAATAACTGCTACCTCCTGAAACTGAGAGACATCTGTAAGGGAAAGGACACAGTCGCCAAGACCAAAAGGCAGCCCACAGAGTGGTAAAATATCTTCACCAACCCCACAGGTGAGAGAGGGCTCATCTCCAAAATATACAAAGGACTCAAGAAACTAGTCACTAAAACACCAAATAATGCTATGAAAAATTGAGGTACAGAACTGAATAGAGAATTCACAATGCAAAATCCAAAATGGCCGAAAGTTACATAAGAAAGTGCTCAGCATCCTTAGCCATCATGGAAATGCAAATAAAAACATCTGTGAGACACTATCTTAGTCCTGACAGAATGGCTAAAATTAGGTAATAACATTACAATTATTTCATTAAGGAGTCTTTTCATTATTCTTCATTTTTTGCAACTATATAAAGTCCATTTGAAATTAATCAAATTTATACATTGGGTGCTGATAGGAAGTTAACTCAGAGAAACTATCTTTTTTTGTCATTCTAGATGTTGACTTAATTTGTTGAATGATCATGTTCAGATTATTCTGAGATTAGAACTTATATCACACCTGCTATATGTATATCCCCTTTTTACTGACTTATGTTCACTCTGTGTTACAAAATATTTGCTAAGTGCACATACTACTAAATGGTATGTAGGCAGAAATTATGCAGACAAATGAGGATGGATTTAAATGATATGATTGAAGGACAAAGAGTAACTCCTAATTCAATCAGCTTCATACTCAGAGAAAACAATGCAGTTTCACTTGATGTTGGCTGTTGGTTTACTGTTTATTGCTGTTATTATGTTTAGGAATGCTCCTGTTATCTCTGATATCTCCAAGTCTTTTATCATGAAATGTTTTGTATTTTGTCAAAGGATTTTTCTGCATCTAGTAACATGACAATATGAGTTTTCACTTTGAGTGCATCACAATGATAGATTTTCATATGTTCTACCATCCCTGCATTAGTGGCATGATGCCAACTTGGTAATGGTGGATGATTTATCTGATGTGTTGGTGGATTCTATTTGCCAGTATTTTATTGAGTATTTTTAGATTAAGTTTCATGAACGATATTGGAATGTAATTTTCTTACTTAGTTGTGATTTTGTGACTTATGTGCCAATATGATTGAAGCCTCATAAAAAGAATTTGGTATTGAACCTTCTGCTTCTATTGTGTGGAAAAGTTGGAGGAAATATTTGTATTAGCTCTTTGAATTTCTGGTAGAAGTTTGCACTAAAGATATCTGGCCTAGGGCTTTTTGGTTGGGAGGCTTTGATGACTGCTTCTATTTCAGTAGAGGATATAAATATGTTTAACTTGCTTACCCATTTTTGATTTAGATTTGGTAAGTGATATCTTTCCAGAAATTTGACCATTTTCTTTGATTTTTTAATTTTGTGGAGTACAGGTTTTCAAAGTATGACCTGAAATTTTTTTTTGGATTTCCTGAATGTCTGTTGCCTTTTTCATTTCTTCTTTTGTTGATTTGCATATTCTCTCACTGCTTTTTGATTAGCCTGTATAAATTTTGTCTATATTGTTGATTTACTAAAAAATAAAACAACTCTTTTTTACTTTGATTCTTTGTAGTTTTTCCTAGTTTCTACTATATTGATTTCAGTCCTGAAATTGATAATGAGCTTGTTTCATTTTGTTCTAAGGCTTTCAGGTGTTCTGTTAATTCTCTAATGTGACTATCCTCCATTAATTTCATATAGACACTTAGTTCAATGATCTTTCCTCACAGCAATTCTTTCATGGTGTCTCATAAGTTTGGGTATGTTGTGTCTTCATACTATATGAATTCAAAGAAATCTTTAATTTTTTTGTTTATTTCTTCCTTGACCCAGGAATGGTGCAATTGCAATTGCACATTTTTCAATTTGCATCAGTTTATTTCTGTGATTTGTGTTGTTGTTTAATTCCAACATTAAACCATGGTGGTCTCATAAGATATAGGAATCAGTACATTTTTTGTATATATTGATCTTTGTTATGTTGCCTAAAATGTGTTTGATTTTATAGAATGTTCCATGTTGAGTTGAGAAGAAGGTGTATATATACATTTGTGTTTGGATGGTATGTTGTACAGAGGTCTGTTAAACGTAATGGGGACATAACTTCTGTTTGTTCCTTTGTTTCTTTGTTAAGTTTCTGTCTGGTGGTCCTAATTGTGAAAGTGGATTGTTGAAGTATATTACTATTTGTGTGTGAGGTTTTATGAGAGTTTTAAACTTTAGCAGTGCTTCTTTTATGAATGTTGACACCTTTTTTATTTGGGTCATAGATGTTCATAACTGAGATTTTATACTGATGTACTTCTCTTGTGAAACTATCATATGACCTTCTTCATCTCTTTTAATTTATCAGCCATTTCCAAAACAACAACAAAACAAAACAAAACAAAAAACAGACAAATTAAATTTTTTTGTATCATACTTCAAAATAGCCAACAAACAACCAAGGCAGTTCAGAAATGGAAAACTTGAAGTGCTAAAAGGGCTGACTATCAAGGCATGTAAAGAGACAGGGTATGTTGGAGAGATGGGCATCACTGAACTCACAGGGTCATCTTCGTCACTTCCCTGAAACAATTTGTATTTGTACCCTGCCATCCCTCAGAAGACCCCAAAGAGAATATAGGTAGGCTTAATCGCAAGCCTGCATACCACTCTTAGTGAAGCCTGCAGAAACTTCATACCAGTCTGTAGCATAAGGGGAGTGCTTACCAACCAATCTCATGAATGTGGCTATTGGGCCTGAGTTATGTCCCTAGCTGGCCATGCAAGTTATTCTGAAGGCCACTCCCCACAAATATCTGAGATTCAGAATCAATCTACATAACCATGGCCATCCATAATCACCTCAGCTGCAAGGCTCACCTTTGGTCTGCTAGATCATTGCACAATAGGGAAAACCAAAGTTCTAGTCAATCCTGTCAGCCAAGAAATAGACTAACAGACTGACACAGGGCTTGTATGGAAGCAGGGTTGTGCTATCCAAAAGTAGATGCAAATAGGAAGGTGTACAAGTGATACAGGAGTGAGGACAATCCATCCCATTGGGGATCTAAGATCAGCACTGTCTTTTCACCTGGCAGAAGGCTTCTCTGGGATGAACACAAAATAAATTGAAGACAGATGTGTGCACTCATGAGGGATACAGTTTTGTGATGTACAGATGACAAAGATGAACTTGTGTCTTTATTCTCTTGGTATCCTCCATCAGTGTTTAGGTGGAATGCTACCAACACATAATCTGCAGCACCATCAAGGGGCTTGGAACAACTAGGACCTTGTCCAAGGAAGCAGGCTGCCCAGTTCCCTATGTGTGGACACAAGGTAATATAAAATAACAAACATTCCATCCCACTTGCCTCCTTGCCTACCTAGGGGTGGATCAAGACCGCTACCTAATCATATCTTAGTAATCACCAGGCACCCAATGTTAGATACTTTCAGGTCTGTTAAAATCTACGTTCTGTTCACAGACTTCCATTCCACACCTTTCACCAGACACTATTTAGGAAACTTGTCTTTATATTCCCCAAGTCCACAACACATTCTCATCCATGGGACTTTCTCGATCTTATGTAGAAATCCACCTATGTGTTTACTGGCATAGAAACAAGTGATTCAAGTGATCTGGGGCAAGGCAAACTACCCTCATAGTGAAAATACACAATTCTCTGTTGTCACAGCAGGGTGCTTATAGCATATATCCTCCCTTGTCATGATCAGGGACATCTCACAAAATTCCAGGTGACCCCATATGATGCCCTCTGGGTATCTTCATCCTTTGCCTCCAGGGCACCAGACGAATATAAAACAAATAAGTGTCCATAGACAGAATGGGACAACACATTAAACTATGGGCAAAAACACCATTCCACATAAAAACATCTGAGCCTGAACACAAGGTCCCTCTTGCCTTGTATCTGTCCACCTTCATAGCTACTTCCTCCACTATCTGGGTCTCACTCCCTGTCTTGTATATAAACTTCCATCTATGGCATTCAGGACAGCTAGACCTCTCTGAACCCAGATCGTATCCCAAATTTTGTAGGGAAATGCTTTTCAATACACAAATGAGAGCCAGTTTTGTATAAACACAGGCCCTTCTTCACACTGGTGCTAACTTCTAAGATTAGTGATAGGGGAAGACCACGGCCCTGGCCTCCTGGTGACTACTTTATCTAATATCTTCCCAATCTCCCTCTCTACAAAGGTTCCTGAGACGTCAACATGAAGATTACAAAGGGCACTCTGTGTGTATATTGGGTGGAAATATGTGGGGAGCTATGAGCTCCTACACATGAAAGGCATGACACAGATACACAAATAGTCTCTCTCTCTCTCTCTCTCTCTCTCTCTCTCTCTCTCGATGGATGATGTTATTCTATATATATGTTTCTCATACTGGTTAATAAAGCACTGTGGCCAATGAGATAGCAAGATAGGCGGGGCTAGGAGACAAGGAGGAAAGAGGAAGTAGGAAGGAGGAGTCGAGATGTAGCCCAGGGAGGAAGGAAGACGCCCGCTGCGGCTCCCCAATAAGACGACCACATGGAAATACTTAGATAAGTAGAAATGGGTTCATAATTAAGACAGAGCTAGCCCATAAACAATAATGGTAACTGGCCAACAGGATTATATCAAATAGAGAGTCTCTGAGTGTTATTTGGGGCTGCTGCGGCTGTGGGCCCAGACTGGCAGCAGGCGGGATGGAGCTGGCGGGAAGGAACAACCTGCCTTAACAGAATGGTGTCAGAACTGGGATTGAGAACTTTCACTTAAAACTTAACAAAAGCTTAAAAAATAGTTTTTAGAAACAAGGGAACAGAGACTAGCAAGACTTCTTAATAGCAGCATTTTCTCGGTTGGATTTGTTTTGCTGTAGACAGAGATTTGCACGGCTCCTTTAAGGGAGGTTTCCAAAATTAGCATAAGCGGCAAAAAAATCGCGTAGCTTTCAAAGAGCTCTGCTAACAATTCATTGGTGTGTACAAGAGCTGTAATGAAGGTTTACAGTGTGTTTTAAAAAACTACGCTGGCTTGGGAGAGAAAAGGAAACAGGATACAATGGTTTAAAAAGCAAAAAGAAAGTAAAATGGATGGTTGTGGTGGCGCACGCCATTGATCCCAGCACTTGGGAAACAGAGGCAAACAAATCTCTGTGATTTCAATGTAAACCTGGTATGCAGTGAATTCCAGGACAGATAAAAGTTACACAGAGAAACCCTGTCTCAAAATATGTAAAAATAGAAGTAGAATAAATAGAGTAATAAAAAAGCCACGTAAAAATGGAAAGCACAGAGAAATTTTGGATACTATACGTGATTCTGTTGTCTTTAAATTATTTGCTTGCTGAGAAAATAACAACTATTGATAAAAGAAATGCTGCTGGATTAATTCAATTTATATATTTTAAAAATGCTTTGATTCCAAAATTTAAGCCTAAGGACAAGTTACTGGGGAAAAGGATTTCTATTTTTGTTTCCACAGAAAATGAAAAGCTATGGATTCTTTCCAGACTTATGTGGTTTGATCAAGCCAGACCCCCTGAAACAGTGCCCCAGATGATCCAACATTCAAAGCAGTTGAGACAAAGCTTTGCAGACTACAGCCAAGAT
The DNA here is from genome assembly GCA_030556225.1 of Cricetiscus sungorus. Taxonomy (NCBI): domain Eukaryota; kingdom Metazoa; phylum Chordata; class Mammalia; order Rodentia; family Cricetidae; genus Cricetiscus; species Cricetiscus sungorus. The sequence continues at coordinate 828,238 of JANBXA010000424.1, forward strand.
TTGGGCATCTTCTTTGAACCTCCATGACAGCGCCCTCTACCAGCAGGAAGTAGTTTGGAAAGAACGATGCCCAAATTCCCAAATATTGTTTATAAATGTTTGTTTTCCTTTAAATGGACTTGGTTATAAATGGCTATAACCACAAACAATCTTTTTAAAGGTAAAAAGGGAATTATGGTATAGATATGAATACTTTACTTTGAAATGGATTTTCTTTTATTGATACAATTTAAGGTCAATTTTGTAATATGTATATTTCTCCTCTTGTTTAGGTATTGTGTTTATATAGCTCATTTAGAAATGTAATGTATAATTTAGTACAGATTAGAGAATTACCTATGATAGTCAAAACTTGGTGTTAAGTTAGTTAGGATTTCTAGATATACAGAGGTGTATTAGAGATGAATAGGCATACTTCAAACCTTTCAAAGACCTACAGAATATGGCATTTAAAATGGTTTAGGGATTTTCATGACAGTGAGGCACAACTGCTCCTTGTAACACCACCTGCATCAGAAAGGAAGATGGACATCGAAGAAAAACATTATGGAGTTTGCTTCCAATATGGCATGACTAGCAATTTGAGCAAGGTACTTCTCTTGTCTAGACTGTTTGACTTTATGTTGTAGAAACTGGACATGCAGGACACACAGAAAGATGACTACTGATGCAAGATGGACATTGCTACAGGATTCCTGCTTCATGGAAGAGGCTGCCAGACAGCCAGACAGTCCAAAGGATACAGAGAAAAGTGACTGACAAACTGCCATTACAGGTGGACAGTTTAAAGTTTCCTGCTTTGTTGAGGAGTCTGGACACACACTATGGCCTATGGGCTGAAGATGGAATATTACAGAAGAACTTGGGGTGACTGACCAGGCAAGGAGTTGTCTCTGTCATTTCTAGAATTGATTTATTATCCTTCTGTGGTCTTTGAAGGAATTGAAGACAGATAGTTATGGTTATAGTTTTCCTTAGTTAGGATTAAAGATAAGTTACAAATAGGACTTTAGACTCACAAAGATAGAATAGATGATATTTTCTTTAAGTCTTACAAAATGTTAATGGACTAAATATCGTTACCTGTGATTCTTATTTTATAACTGTTGTATGGTATATTTTGCTATGTTAAGGTTAAACCTCTTCTTTTACTTTAGACAGAAAAGAGGAGATGATGGGAGATGTTATTCTGTATATATGTTTCTCATACTGGTTAATAAAGCACTGTGGCCAATGAGATAGCAAGATAGGCAGGGTTAGGAGACAAGGAGGAAAGAGGAAGTAGGAAGGAGGAGTCGAGATGTAGCCCAGGGAGGAAGGAAGACACCTGCTGCGGCTCCCCGATAAGACGACCACGTGGAAATACTTATAAGTAGAAATGGGTTCATAATTAAGACAGAGCTAGCCCATAAACAATAATGGTAACTGGCCAACAGGATTATATCAAATACAGAGTCTCAGAATGTTATTTGGGGCTCACGTGGCGGCGGGACCATGGCGGCAGGACCCGCTACAGCCAGTGGGAAGAACCTGCTGTAACACTCTCTCTCTCTCTCTCTCTCTCTCTCTCTCTCTCTCTCTCTCTCTCTCTCTCTCTCTCTCTCTTTCGGAGGACATATTCCCTAAATGGGAGGTCAAGTCGAGAAATGGCCAGAGTCTCACCTAAAGGAAGCATTATGATATGACCAAGACAAGTGTGGTGTGTGGCAATCTCAAGGGGCACCTTGCAGCTCTTCATGCACATCCCTGCTTCACTGACTTCTACTATGAGAAGGACAAGCAACAGCACCAGAGTCACAGGCAGCGTCATAGTGGTTGCCAAGGCAGCATTGCTGGGGATGACATCACAGAGAGTGAGGAGATGCTCTCTCTTGGCTCTGCAGGTGAAGGCACCTCCATCACTGCTACCACTGCCTCTGCTGCTGTGGACCCGGCTACTACAGTAGCCTCATCATAACTGCAGTGTCCTGGTGGAGTGCCATGACATGTACCGAACAGAGTTCATTAGACAAGATCTTCTGATCATCTGGTTATTAAATTACTGACTTTTTGAAATCAGTGGTGACTGTATCCTTCATGGCTCAATTCTGGAGCATCCTTTTGGGAATTGATAATGCAACTCTATCCAGTTTTTTAAATTACTTAATCATTTAATCATTAAAATTTATTATTATGTAATCAGTAATCACTGGATCTCACAGTGTCCCTCAAGCTCTGAGTGCCACTCCTGGACCCCATCATCTGCTGTGTCCTTCACACTGCAAACAAATCCCTAACTGATGACCCCATCATCATATAAGAAATCAAATAAGTAAATAATTTGATGTTCCTACATACTTAATGCCCATAAGATGGAACCAAGCTAAATGATTGTCAAAGAAGTAATAATGACACACAATTAGCTTCCAGAAAAACTGACCAGACTCCAGTAGTTAAGGACAACATCATCATCATTTTAAGTAATTAATATATAATGATAAAATAATTGAATAATGATATTGTGTTGCATACTTAAATCCCACATAGCGGAATATGACTCAACTCTTCAAATTAATAAATAATTAGATAACCTTGCCCATACATTTCCACAAGGTAACACCAAACTCAGAGTATAATGGCTGATGTAATGATCTATTTAAATGACTAACTAACAAAATAGTGACAAGATGTCCCATCATCAAATCCCCCAATCTGACTCCAAACCAGACTAATGGTCGATAATGTCATTATCATTTTGAATAATTTAGTTACATATTTACATGATCTGGCATACTTGATCAAACAAGGCAGAACTAAACTCCAGGGATCTTTGATTATTTAATGACCAATTTTATAGGTAAATCAGTATAAAATCAGATGATGTGATGGTCTGGCCCATTTGACTCCCATAAGAAGCTCAAACTACAATGATCACTGAATAAATAATGACAGATTTTAATAAATAAGTGATTAAAAATTGAATTATTTGATGGTATTTTATACTTGACTTCTACAAGACTTGGCAAAACTCAAGAGATCATTACTTAATCTTAGACTTTAACAATATAGTAAAAAGTAATAAGATAATATCTCACAATTCACGCATGGGGAGATAAGAAAATGATACCATCATTGATTTAAATAATTAAATAATGAAATGACTTGCCTCAATTATCTCCAACAAAGTGTAAAAATCCCCTTATCATCTATTATCTAATGTCCTATTTTAATAATTAAATAATTGCATAATCATAGGATGATATAGTGCCATACTGGACACACACAAGATGTCTTTAGTTGACTCCCATAACATTGTGCCAAATACCATAGACCAGCGATAATTTAATCACAGATTTCAGTAGTAAAATTAATAAATATTACATTTTATTGTCGACCCAGGGTTCAAGAGGATATCAGATATTTGATATTGGGAACCTTTCCCATTAGAGATGAACTGCTATCCAATTATCCCTCAGTCTAGTCTAACAAATGGATTAACATCTTCCTGAAGGAATACTAATAATGGAAAACTCACCATTTGTTGAATAATTGTGAATCTTTTTATCTTCTTAATCCATAGTTTTACTCATTAGAGAAGATTATATTTGTGAAAAAAAAAGTCTTTGAACTGCTTCTCCACAGGTTATATATTCCCTGATATTAGGTAACCTGGAATTGGGTAATATTAATAGCTTTATGCCAACTTCCAGGGGTTTAGCTATGACTTGGTTAGAAGAATCAATTTCCACAAATGATGAAACTAAAAGTTTTATGATATACTTATCTTGAAACACTAAAATATCCAGTGATAATACTACATCTATGCTGCCCTCTGGTACTTGGCCCATGATACCAGAATATAGAATTCCAGAAGGGTTGCCAGGCAACAATTATGATCCAACATTCAGTCACATTCTTGTATACCTCCAGCATGCAAAAATAAGCACACCAACTACTGGAATAACCTTGTAGCCTAAATGATTTTCTCCCAAAAATGCAAGGCTCCTTTTTTTAGTTATACTTATTTTTTCAAATTTATCAAGCAACTAACTGCTCATAGTGATATACACATGACAGTGAAGGCGTCATTATTCCATTCAACTACATTCACAAGTATTCAAACATATCTCCTTTGCTCAAATTTTCTTATTTCCAGAATGAAGACAATAGCATTAATGGCCTCTACATTAATCCTTTTCCTGAAATGAAAATAAGTTTCTCTTCATTCTTTTAAATTTAGAACAGCTTGACACCATGCTACAGGTGCAAATATGGCAAAAAAGTAGGTAAGTGAATAATTGTGACAATGCACAAAGGCACAAAGATAAATAAATACACACACAAACAAATTGGACCCCCAAATGACAATCATGCTAAGAATCAGTGATGCTCACATAGCTTCCATGAAACAAACAAACAAAAAAAAAATAGGTTACACTGTACTCCTGGAGAATTACTGTAAAAAAATTATGAGTGTCTCCCAAAATGCCTCTGCCTGCAGACAATAGGAAAATGTCTAGACAATAAAACATTCATATTCCAAAGAGGTGGGGAGGCTTGTTTACTTGATGTTCTATGGATGTTTGTCAACATATAGGGGGAATATAACTCATAAAGGAATATTAACCTCAAATATTTTACATTGATATGGGATTTGGTTTATTGACACAAATGTAAAGCTGTTTTTGTTGTCGTGGATATATGTTTCTATGTCGCGCGCAACCTTTGACGATAAGGAAGACGCAGCAACCGAAGATGTGTCCAGCAGAATCTTTATTGTAGCGCTCTTTACATGCTGATGGAGAAGGACCCCAAGCCCCGAATACGCACGGCTTAAATAGCCTGCAGGGCGATGTATTCGTCTGTAATTGGTGCTCCGCAAAACGCCCGAATGATATAGCTTCTCTGATAGGGAGAGCTACCATATAGAAATTACCATACAGTGGCGCATGTGCAGTCAGCATAGCTAATGCTGTAAACAAGAACCAGGAAACAGGAAGCCAGCGCCATCTTGTAATGGCGAATGCGGCTCCCGACATCTCCCCCTTTCTTTAAAATTATATGCAAGGCCACAATTAACACTGTGAAGTTTCCTATCAGCCCGCTGAATCAACAGTTTGAGCGATCAAGGAGATTACACAGTGAAGGAGACCCCTTGCATCTGAGATCCCGTGCAATGGGAACCTGAGCCCTGGGAGATGCAAAGGTCTGTCCAGAACAACACCCTGGTGCAATGGGAACCTGTGCCCGTCAGGAGTGCTTGGAGTTCTGACAGCGTCTCAACGACTTAGCATACTTAACCATACTTGGGGGGATGCTCCCTGCTCAACAGCCAGCATAGCTTGCACAATGGCCACATTTTTAGCACGTTGTTGTCTTTTGAATCTGCAAAGCAACCAAAAACAGAGGAACAGTCCCAAAAGTAAGGTCGTTCCAAACATTCCTACACCGACCCATTCTTTAAAGAAAGAAAAGGCAGAAGACATCCAGGAAAACAACCCTTGTGTAACAGAGACATCCAAACGAGTGGAATTAATTTGAACTATTGCAAGACGTAATTTGCTCAGGGTTGCATCAAAATTTGCATTCCAATTGAACTGCAACATTTTGGACAATTCTTTAGAAAGATTTGCTGCTTTGGTAAAATTATATTGAACAGAGGTTAATTTTACATAGGTTACCACAAATAATAATATATAACAATGTAAGCTGTAATACTAATGTCTCACTCTTACTAAATAATTCACAAGAAAATAGGCTAATCTACCTATATCCATTCTGAACCATACCTTTCCCAACCATACCCTATTCCTGTCTAAAAGATATAACCAAGTCTAAGTATCACCTTCCAAACCAACCCCAAGTAACTATGACCAACCCTATGAAGATGAATATTATCCCTAAATTCCAAGAGTGGGGAAAGGGGGGCGTCGTTGTCTTAAGATTACTTCCTGCTGAAATGGGACGATGATTTCTCCATGGGATCCTGTTGGAAGAAAATTTTAAGCAACCAAATTTGTCAACAGAACTGGCTGTAACATATGTAGGTAGTCATTGTGTGGCAGAAAATGCTTGACTGGAATTCTACTTGAAACTCTGGCCAGGTTGTAATAAGAAGGTGCACCAATACAGCTAGCTAGTCATGAGTTGTCTCGAGCAAAGCAGTCTCAGACCGGTTTAGGGTAAAGTTTGTAGTCCAGATGCATCGGGCTGAGTCAAGTGGAAGTGTCCAATTGGGGCCCCATCTTCTTTCCAGAGCGTTCAAAGGTTGCTGTTGAGAACTGTTATATTCCTTGTGGAAAACTTAAATATCAAAATCAAGGTAAAATTTTTAATTTTTACGGTATGCGTTAGGGAAAGGCAACAATAAGCATTAAAAGGTATATGAGGAAAATTAAGATTTCAGAGAGAAAAACTGACTGTAGGTAAATGACAGTGCCCAGATTTTGTTTTCTTCTGCCTTACACCAATTGGCTTCTTGATATAAGGCAGAAACTGTGAATTTAATCTTAACAACATGCTTGAATTTAGAGAAGGAAAGCCAAATCCAACTCCAAAGCCAGCATTGGTTTAGATAAATTGGGACTAGAGAAATTCTAGATAGTAAAGAGAAATAGATTTCTATATAGAAATAGCTCACTAGAATTAAATATTTTTTTTTTTTTTACCATATATCAGATTCCTCTTCATTAAATGGTTCTTTCTGGAGAGCTGTATTCTCTTCTGTAGGTACCTACACGTTCAGTGTCTTTTGGCAGTTTGAAGATGGGTGCTTTCTGTTTTCCTGTAAAGACAAGAACAGAACACCTCCCCCTACCTTTGAGAAGTCTCCGCACAACTCATGGGAACTACATTGGTGGATGACTTGTCATTTCTCTTCATTAAGATGTTTCTCTTGTTCAACTCGGATCTTGATGAACTTAGGTAGTTATAATACTCAAAAAACGGTTTCAATTTGCTGGAGATATATGCTGGAGCGTTGTCAGTTTTTATTTGTGCAGGTATGCTGAGAATTATTGCAACTAGGTACTGTGAAGGGACATTTTTATCTTTTACTTGTAAACGTATAGTGAAAAATTAAGTATAAGATAAATTGCTTTAGTGGCTTTATCGGCCAGATCATTAGCTCTTGCCATGGGTCCTGGTAATAGCGTATGTGCTCTCATATGTTGTATAAAAAAAGGATGCAATCTTGTCCTGATTGATTGCTGAATATCAGCAAAGACTTGTGCAACAGCACTTTTTGAGGAAATTAATCCCACTGTTTCCAAAATCTGTACTGCTCCTACCACATAATGTGAGTCAGAAATAATATTCAGAGGTTGAGGGAAAACTCGTAAAACCTCAGCTACAATAGCACATTCAACCAATTGTGGGGATGAAAAATTAAAACATTTTTGAAACACCTGATTATTAACAACATAACTGCCAATGCCTGTTTTGGACCCATCAGTAAAAACATCAATAGCTCCTATTATCGGTTGACTTCTAGTAATTTTTGGAAAAATAATGGCATTAGTAAGAACAAACTGCAACAAAGGATGCTTAGGATAATGATTATCAACATGCCCCGAAAAGGTGCAACAAAGAATCGCCCAAACATCCAAGGTGGCACATAACACATTTACTTGATAAGCAGTATAGGGTACGATAACAGATTCTGGTTCACAGCCAAAATGAATTAACGCCAGCTGTAGACCTTTTAAGGCCATTTCTCCCAGTTGAGTGGGATAATGGCTCAAAACTTTGCCAGGGGAGGTTTGAGGATGGACCCATAATAGCGGTCCCTTCTGCCAGAGCACAGCTGTAGGCTGTTGAGGTGAGGGAACAATGCATAACTGGAATGGGCTAGATGGATCTAGCCGAATTAAAGAAGCTTCCCCCAATTTCTTTTCTACTTTATCCAACACTTGGGCAGCTTCGGCAGTAAGTTGTCTACTAGATGTGATGGCTGGGTCTCCTTCCAGAATGGCAAATAAAGGTTTAAGTTCTGCCGTAATTAGATCTAAATATGATCTTACCCAATTAATATCACCTAAAAGCTTTTGAAAATCATTAAGTGTTTTAAGAACATCTCTTCTGATAACAATCTTTTGCGGCTTTACCTGCGTCGGATAAATGGTAGAGCCAAGAAAATTTCCAATATCTCCTTCTTGTACCTTCTCAGGAGCTATAAACAAACCCTTATTATTCAACTCTTTAGATAGAACGCCAAAAGCTTGCTGCAGAAGGGCTTGATCAGAATGGCATAACAAAATATCGTCCATATAATGACATATCTTAATGGCGGGAAATTGAGATCTAACTGGCTGAATAGCTTTTGCTACATAAAGTTGACACATAGTAGGACTATTCGCCATGCCCTGCGGCAAAACTTTCCATTGGTATCTCTCATCAGGTTGTTCATGATTAATGCTAGGCAAGGTAAAGGCAAATCTAACTTTATCTTGCTCATGTAAGGGTATAGAGAAAAAGCAATCTTTAATATCCACTATTAAAATTCTCCAGCGAACTGGTAAGGTGGATAACAAAGGCAAACCCCTTTGAATGGGGCCCATGACCTGCATTTGTTTATTTATGGCTCGCAGATCATGTAATAATCTCCATTTACCAGATTTTTTTTTTAATTACAAAAATAGGGGTATTCCAAGGAGATTGAGACGTTTCTATGTGTCCCTGATTTAATTGTTCCTGGACTAATTGATTGGCGGCTTCAAGTTTTTCAGAGGTAAGGGGCCACTGAGGAACCCATACCGGGTCCTCTGTTTTCCAAGGAATGGGGATTGCCTCCCCAGCAGCCCCTAGGAAAAACCCAGTCCTGTTCTGTCTTGTTTCCCATTAGAGGGCAGGGGACTTGTACGTCCCTGCAAGTGTTTTCCAAGGCCTCGACCAGGGACGCAGCCCATATTTTTCATTATCTGCTGGCTCTGAGGTGAATAGTCATTTGTGAGCACAAAATCTAGTTGTTGTAATACATCTCTTCCCCATAGATTTATAGGGAGGGTTAGCACATATGGGGTAATAGTTCCTCTTTTCCCTTCCTCATTTTGCCAATGTAATTCTTTTGCGCTCTTGGCTGGAGCCTCTTCAGCGTCCTCGAATATCCTTCCTGCTGCTTCCATCATTCTAGCCACAAAATCTGAAAATGGTTCAGTTGTTCCTTGAATAATCTTTGTAAGATTTCCTGTCACTTGCCCTTTATTAGGTAGACTCTTCCATGCTCTGATGGCAGCCTTATTTATTTGTTCATAAACCTCTAGTGGGTAGGCTGTCTGATTTACAGCCCATTGACCTTGACCTGTGAGCATATCAAAGCTCCATTGAGGTCGTTGACCGGCTATATTCATCTTTGCCTGGGCCGCACACAATTCCTGATAAATGGACTTCCAATCTAAATAATGACCCATAGATAAGCACGCTTTAACTGTATTGTTCCAATCATCTGGGGTCATTGCATTCAAGGCCAGCCTTTCAATAAGGGCTGTGGTAAAGGAAGCGCTAACTCCGTATGTCTGTACTGCTTCCACTAAGGCCTTCAATTGTTTCAGATCCAATGGCGTATGTTGTCTCTGATTCTGGGCATCCTCCCACACGGGGAACGCTGCCCTTATTCTCCTTGTCTCCTTATCTGATATCATAGAATTTCTTCCTTTTTTGGCCATTTTTTGCTGCTGTACAACATCATAGGGCGGTGCCGTTGGCTCATAGCCTGGAGCATAAGGTGGGGCACGCCCATATCTCCCAGCCTCATAATTTTTAGCTTCCTCATCTAATTCTGCCTGCTCGGCAGGGTTCAGCTCTGGATCCCCTTCTGACCCAGATAGGTCAGACTCATCCTCCTCTCCGGGGGGACGTCTCCTCCTCGGAGGAAGAATCTATAGTATAATGTTTAAACTCAGTGAGGAGAGGGTATAATTTTGGATCCTCACATTCACAATCCTTACATGCTCCTCCTTTTGGAGCAGGCACAAGCTTTAAATCTTTAGCTCGTCGGTTAAGTTCCTTTTCCTTTTCGGCGAGCTGTTTTGCTTTCTTTTCTAGCTTTGCTAGTTTACTGTGCACATTTTCATTCTTATTTGACTTTTTTCTGGAGAACCTTTTCTTTTGTTCTCCCTTTCCCTTTTCAGCTTCTGATAGACTATCCTGATGGTCAGAAAGCACTCTCTGTCCCTCTTTGACCTGTTCCTTACATCTCTCATCTTCAATACAAGACTTTAACAATTTATATAACGGCCATACACCAGTCCTTAAAGTTCCTTGTTCCTTCTCCCGCATAAGATCTCCTCCTAATTTATCCCATGTTCCTTTGGAGAGAGTCCCAGAGACCACAAACCAGGGAGCAACACGGTCAACTTCCTTAAGGAAGTTCCGCAAAACTCTATCTGGAATCTTTAGCTCCTTTTGCTTCAGCAGCGCCTGCGCTGCATCTGCAATAGGCTTGGTCGGCTGGTTCCCTATAACTCCTTTATCTACAGGAGAGGGTGTGACGGCTCAGTTATTTACCTGAGACTTAAGGCCACTTATGCTAGGTCACAAAAGAGTGAGCAGTGAGTATTCTCCCGTTTATGACAATTAAAACACAGACAGCACAATAAAACGAAAAATGAAACAAACAACAAGAAACGGGATCACCCAGACCACAGGGGTCATACCTTGCTGAAAAGTGCTGCAGCTTCTCGCTCCGCTGGCTTGAATCTTCCTTCGACGAGCAGTCGAGGGTCCTTCGAGTCGTCCCTCCGCCCAGGGTCGGCAGGCTCCCGGGTTTCGGCACCACTTGTCGCGCGCAACCTTTGCCGATAAGGAAGACGCAGCAACCGAAGATGTGTCCAGCAGAATCTTTATTGTAGCGCTCTTTACATACTGATGGAGAAGGACCCCAAGCCCCGAATACGCACGGCTTAAATAGCCTGCAGGGCGACATATTCGTCTGTAATTGGTGTTCCGCAAAACGCCCGAATGATATAGCTTCTCTGATAGGGAGAGCTACCATATAGAAATTACCATACAGTGGCGCATGTGCAGTCAGCATAGCTAATGCTGTAAACAAGAACCAGGAAACAGGAAGCCAGCGCCATCTTGTAATGGCGAATGCGGCTCCCGACATTTCTACTCTTCTTTAAGGTATTGCACTTATACAGTTTAATTCAAATAATGTATAATTAAGAAAAACAGGTTAGTACTTAGTCATCTATAATAATCAAACATGTAGTCAAATTAGGCATCTTTTCAAGGGTAAACGGGTATATTGGATAGATAAATGACCTTCAAACACTTCAATCACCTTCAGAATATGGCATTCAAGATGATTAATAATCTAAGAATTTTCATGACAGTGTGATATGTGTGCTCCAATCAGCACCAATTTACTTCATAAAATGATGATTTGCATAGAAGAACCTCCAATGGAATTTCCTTTCATCGTGTCAAAACTAGTCATTTTGTTAAGAAAATCTTGCCTTGATTGCTGGTGGTATGCTTGTTTGATTCCAGACAAGCAGGAAACAAATGAAAAAGATGGCTGTATTTACCATCCCTGCGAGGCCAATTTTTACAGCTACACTTCCCAGGGTAAGCTTCTTCTCTTTAAACCAGGACACCCATGCAGTTTTCATACTACTTTGTTTTGCTAACTGGCTCTTATAGCCTTAAACCCAAAGAGTAATCCAAGGGTGAAAGATCAAAAAGTCCATTGTCTTACACTGCCTCGTCCAGGTGTTTGTCTCAGCTGTTGCAATATTAAGAGAAGTTTCTGAAATCAAAACAGGTAACTATCTGGGGTCCTAATATTTCTCTCCCTCATATTCTCTCTCTCTCTCTCTCTCTCTCTCTCTCTCTCTCTCTCTCTCTCTCTCTCTCTGTCTCTCTGTCTCTCTGTCTCTCTCGCTCTCTCTGGTGAATGTGGTTGTGTTGGTGTCTGTGTTTAAGTTCTATGGTTTACAGGACATGAATCTAGTTCTGTGAGAACCCAGAAACTGTCTCACATATAATAGTAACAGTTATGATCATCATTCCAGGGTTAAAAGGAAGAGACAATTTGGTATGTAGGGGAATTTTTATAGGGCTCCATCCCTCAGCCACAGCTCAGGTTCATACAATGTCTGGTTGGTCAGATCCTCTCTTTCTTTCTCTCTCTTGCTCTCACTGTTCTCTCTCTCTCTCTCTCTCTCTCTCTCTCTGTCTCTCTGTCTCTCTCTCTCTCTCTCTCTCTCTCTCTCTCTCTCTCTCTCGCTCTCTCTGGTGAATGTGGTTGTGTTGGTGTCTGTGTTTAAGTTCTATGGTTTACAGGACATGAATCTAGTTCTGTGAGAACCCAGAAACTGTCTCACATATAATAGTAACAGTTATGATCATCATTCCAGGGTTAAAAGGAAGAGACAATTTGGTATGTAGGGGAATTTTTATAGGGCTCCATCCCTCAGCCACAGCTCAGGTTCATACAATGTCTGGTTGGTCAGATCCTCTCTTTCTTTCTCTCCCTTGCTCTCACTGTTGCTCTCTCTCTCTCTCTCTCTCTCTCTCTCTCTCTCTCTCTCTCTCTTTGTGTGCATTTGAGTGTGTGGTGTCTGTGATGATAAGAAATCATTTGGTCATAAATAATAACACCTACAAATATGTACAGGTATTTTGGAGATGAATATGGCAATTCCTCAGGAAAAGGGAAATCAGTCTATGAAAGGACTTGACAATCCCACTCTCAGGCATATACACAAATGATCCATAACCATGTAACAAAGATATCTGTTCAACTATGTTTGGAGCAGCAATACATGTAATAGAAAGACACTGGAAGAAACCTAGATGATTTTAATCAAAAGAATAAATAAAGATGTGTCACATTTACACAATGCAAAACTACTCTATGGGGAAAAAACCTAAAATCTTTCAGTTCACAGGCAAATGGATGAAACTTGAAGTAACCATGCTAAATTAGGTAACCCAATCACAAAAAGAGGAGTATGGTATGTACTTACTCATGTAAGGATTTTAGACAGAACAAAGGATCACCGGCCTATAATTCACACTGCCTGAGAAACTAGGATAGAAAGAGGAATCTAAGAGTTTCATACAAGGTCCCTCATAGAAGGGGAAAGGAACAAGATTTCTTGATCACATTGCCATTAGGTTGAGAATGAGTGCAGACAGAGCTATTGGAAAGAGAAAGGGAGAATAGAAAAGCACATGGGACTAGGAAGATTGAGTCAGGGGAGTCAAGAGAAATAACAAGAGATAGATACCATAAAAGAGGTAACCTTTATAGGTTCAAAGAGAACACTGATTCCAGAGAAATGTCTGGAGACCTACAAGACTGACCCCAAATAACAATTTGAGCAATAGTCCATAGGCTACCATAAATGCCCTTCTCTGTTAATTAGATTGATAACTAACTAATCCACCAACATAGAGCACTATTCTTGTAGCTGATGGAAACAGCAGACACCCACATCTAAACACTGAGCCTAACTGGGATCCAGATGCAAACAGAGTGGACAAGACCAGGCTACAGAAACCCACAGAGACAGCTGACCTGAACAAGAAGGAGATGATGGACCCCAGACTGATAGCTGGGAAACCAGCATTGTACCGACTTAAACCCCCTGAACATGGGTCTTAGTTAGAAGGCCTGAGCAATCTAAGAGGTCTATGACAGTGGAAGAAGTATGTATCCCTGGTGCACAAGAGGAATTTGGAAGCACATTCCCCATGGAGGAATAGTTCTTTAATCTAGAGACAGGAGGGAGTGTCTAGTCCCTACTCCAAATGACTTGACAGATTTTATTGTCCCATCCTAGAAGGCTGCACTCTTCTTGTCAAGTATGGGAGAATGAGATAAGAAGGTTGTTGGGGGGATTTAAGGGAGAGAGAGGGAACTGGGATTGGTATGTAAAATTAAAAAAAATAGAAATGCTTTATGACAGGAAAATATCAGGCAATTACATTAATAATCTTATCTCCTATTGAAGGAAATTTAAAAATGAAAAGTGAAATGTAGTACAGAAAAAAACACAAAGTAGCTATTTAAAATTCAGATCTCAAAATTAGTAAGAAGACATAGGAAAATATTAAAGTCAAAAAGGACCAAGTAAATCTGATGTTGGACAGATATTCAAATATATCATATTTATTAAACCAGTGGTGTATATTATTACATATCTAATGGTCTGGGGAACAATTCATGATAATAGTGGCCATAAATGATCAAGTTATAAATTAAGGTGTCCTAATAAGCACATGAATAAAAATTTAAAATATTATTTATATAAAACCAAGAAACAATGTTGAGTAATGAAACATTATTTTTTTCTTAGCAATACGGTTTCTAAGATTCCCAGTATCATTCGTTTTGTTTCTAGATGATTGAGTAGGGTTAACATCTACATTCAGATATTTGACTTCATGTTTATATTGTCATAATGGTAAAATTATAAAACAGGAGGAAAATGCAAAAGTAAATGGGAGGTTTTATTTACTGCAAAGGAATAGAAATAAAATAAGAACATTATGGCTTCCAAAAAACAAACTGAGAACGTTTGCCATGAACTTCATGGGGAGAGTCTGGAAGAGTCAGGTAATATTGTAAACTCAGGACATGATGGCTGGATGTCCTAAGATAGCGTGGAAACAGCTAGGGAGACTAAGTGTCCCTCAGTGGAATGGGGGTATCAGTTTTCAGCTAAGAAGACAGGGAGTGAGCAATTGCAAGTGTGGCTTTTTTGCAGCACATTGCATAGACTCTTGTCCCATTATTATTTTGTTTCCATGGTAAGCATAGACTCCAGTAGAAATGGGAAAATGTGCTTTCTGTTTTGCCTTGGTCAAGAATTCTAGAGGTACACATGCCTTAGAAAATTGCAATCCCCTTGGCTCCATAGGTCTTAAAACTCCATGGATTTGCCATTACCCTTTCCAGATAAATTGAGATGGCCTTCAATTCATGCCCTTACAAGAAAATCAGAGAAATGTAATTGATTCATCAGTTAAACAATTCTATGTACAGGTAGTATTTTACATAGAAAGCCAAGCTGTCTTCACTTTACATTCACACACAGGATCCTGTGCATTTCCAATTCCCTTTTATCTTCCTACCATAAGAGTCCAATGTGGCAAGTCACAAATTTAGAAAATGAAAACCAGAAATGTTTTTCCAAGCTTGATTAACTAGAATGGTATTAGTATTGAAGTTTGCATAAGATTCTCATTTACATCAAAATGGGGCATTCACCCAGTACACATTGCATTACCTCATTCCTCATTCCTGAGAAAGCTAAAGAGAACCTCACTCTTAGTTGTCAGAGAATCTAGAAATCTCAGCACAAATCTCATTGACACTTGGCTACAAGCCAGATCCAAAGACTTCTCATTATGTGGCAGTGATATATTGGCATGGACAATGGTACTGTACTTAAATTGTCACCTGGACACCATGTTTTATAGTAACCACATTGAGTGCAGTCTTCAAAGTTGGTATTGACATTGTGTATCCATGCTGTTTAATGCATGCTGATATAACAATTTGGCAGCTGCCCCCTTACATGTAAACACACACACACACACACACACACACACACACACACACAGACACGACAATTCACAACCGAATTTGTGGCCACCTTAGCATGAGCTGAATCATGGCACACTGGAAGACTTTTTAAAAATGCTAACTTCTAAGTTTATATAAAAACCTTAGAAGACCACAACAATAGTACACACTAATATTCTAATATTACTCTGGGACTTCTTATGGGATCTGCCAGAAGTTCCTGTCCAAGGAACACAGATAAAATACCAAGACAACATATCATGTATATATATGGAGAGAGAGAGAGAGAGAGAGAGAGAGAGAGAGAGAGAGAGAGAGAGAGAGAGAGAGAGAGAGAGAGAGAGAGAGAGAGCTAGAGCTATGTTCTGATTCATATCTGGACAGAGAAATGCAAGACTACAGGCTTTCAAGTTTTGATCTTGGCTATTCTTCCCAGGTGTAAGGCAAGGTCAGGTAGTTAGCAAAACTCACAACATGCCAGTAGCATTGGGAACCTGCATCAGAGAGGAAACCTATTGGGGAGTCAGGGAAAAGGATTCTTGAACTGGTCTGCATAGTACCTACAGATCTGCCTGGGATCTTTTGGATACTCTTCAGGCCACACTCTACTGGCATGCATCAATTCAGATTCCCTGCCTTGAACTCTATGCCAGTTTGAATATGATCATGAGGTTAGTGCCTCCCAGACCATTTCAAAAGTTCAGATGTTGTTTTCTAGATCAGAAACTTTTTCTAAGTGTTCTCAATCACTGAAATAAACCTGTATACTAGAACTAAATAGAAACATGTGTAAGGGAAACTAAAGGAAATCTAGACAGAAGTCTCTTAAAATGAGGAGAAAGGATGGCAGTCAAGGAGTTATGAATGGAAGAAAATGACAATCGGGCCCTGAGACACGGAATGTGTGCCAGAGATACTGGGTACTTTGTGCTTTCCAAAACTTTGGTGTGGGTGCTGCTGGGGATGTTCAGGAACAAATGGGGGGCAGGTGGTACTGTGCACAAGCTGCACACAGTGGGATGAGCAATTACACACTTTAGGTCAGATGTAGGCCAGGACGCAGTATCCTTGCAGACTTGTCCACTGATCCTGACTGATATGGGCACTCTGGAATGAGGAAACTAACTTATTTGGGCACAGCAAGCTAAGTCATGTTGCCCAGAATGTGGCACCATGACACTGTATCTTCCAAGTACTCTCTTGTGCCAATGAGAATGCAGAAAACCATCTTAGGTCCTGTCAGTCCAGCAGTGAGAGCTCTCCCTAGGCAGCCTGCAGCCATGCCTAAGAAATACCAAGATATGATTTCATGTTCTGCAAATACATTCTGTTTGATGGCATTACTGCACCCAGAATGCCAACTTACTTAGGACATTATTGTACACTCCCTCAGCTCTTTCCAAAAAAACAACAAACAAAAACACAAACTTGCAAATTCCTTTTGCATCATACACCAAAATAGCCAACAAAGGACCAAGGCAATCCAGAAATGTAAACTTGGATTGCTGCAATGACTGAATTCCAAGGCTTGTGGAGAGACAGGGTTTGGCAGAGAGATGGGGATTGCAGAACTCACAGGGTCATCTTCTTCACTGCCCTGAAACAATTTGTTTTTGGAACCTGCCATCCCTCAGAACATCCTAAGAGAGAACACAGTTAGGCTGACTGGCAAGCATGCATACCAATCTTTGTGAAGCCTATAGAAACATCATGCCAGTCTGTGGCATAAGGGAGGTGCTTAACAACCAATCTCTTGAGCATGAGTGATGCCCCTAACTGGCCATCGAAATTATTCTGAAGGCCACTCCCCACAAACATCTGACATTCATAATCTATCTACTTAACCATGGCCATGCATAATCACCTCAGCTGCCAGGCTGGCCTTTGGTCAGCTAGATCATTGCACACTGGGGAAAACCAAATTATAGTCAAGCCTTACAGCCAAGAAATGAACTAACAGAATGACACAGAGCAGGTAGAGAGGCAGAGTTGTGGTTTCCTAGGGTATATGAAAATATGAAGGTGTACAGGTGATATATGGGGTGAAGACAACTAAATCCATTGAGGCCCTAAGCTTAGCACTATCTTCTGACCTGGCAGAAGTCTTTCCAGGGATGGAAACAAACTAAACTGAAGGCAGATGGGTGCACTCATGAGGGAACCAGTTTCATGATGCCCAGACGACAAAGCTGAACTTTTTGTTTTCATTTCCATGGTACCCTGCATCAGTGTTCAGGTGGAATGCTACCACCAAATAATCTGAAGCAGGAACAGTCAGGGGGCTTGAAACAACCTTGATATTGTCCCAGAAAGCAGGCTGCCCAGTTCCCTAGATGGGAACACAAGGACATATTAAAAGAATAAACATTTCATCTCACCTGCCTCTTTGTCTACCAAAGGCTGGCTCAAGATCCCCTAGCTAACCATTTCCTAGGAGTCACAAGGCACACATTGTTAGATATTTTCAGGTCTGTTAAAATCTACCTCCTGTCCAAAGCCTTCCAATCCCCACCTTTTACCAGATGCTTCTTAGGAAAGTTCTCTTTCTTTTTTCTCAAGTCCACAAGATACACTCATATATAGGACATTCTGGATCTTATGTAGAAATCCACCTATGTGTTTACTGTCATAGGCAAATGAGATTCAAGTTGTCTGGAGAAAGGCAAGCTACACACCTAGGAAAAATACACAATTCTCTGTTGTAACAACAGGGTGCTTATAGCATATATCCTCCCTTGTCCTGTACAGGAACTCCTCAGAAAATTTCAGGTGTTCCCACAGGATGCCCCTTAGGTGCATTCATCCTTTCCCTCCAGTGCACCACACATATAAAAGAAACAAGTATCCATAGACAGAATGGGACATCACAACGACCTGCGGGTAAAAAGACCGTATCACATCAAAAACACCGAAGCATGCCGAGAGTTCCCTCTTGCCTTTGTATCTATCCACCTTCATACCTACATCCTCTGCTACCTGTGTCTCCCTCCCTGCCTCCTATATATACTTCCACCCATGGTATCCAGGACAGCTAGACCCAGATGATATACCGTATTGTGTAGGGAAATGCCTTTCAATACACAAAAGAGAGCCAGTCTCGTTTAAACCTTGACAGACTACAAAGGCCTTCCTTCACACGTTTGATATCTTCTAAGATAACTACTAGATAAAGAACACTTCCCTGGCCTCTTGGTGACTAATTTGTCTAATGCCTTCCCATTCTCCCACTCTACACATCTTCCTGGGACATCAACAGTAAGATTACTAAGGGCCCTCTGTATGCATAGTAAAACAATGATAGTACAGGACTTAACATGGATGTAAAAGAAATGTTAAGAATAACGGGAAAAAGGAAAGAACAGAGGAAAGATGTAATGGAGAAGGATAGGATAGAGACTGGAAAATAAAGCTTTTCCTAAGCCAAAGCCATACATTGAGTCACCTACTCAACTCTTGCTTTAAATCCCTGCTAAGAATTCTCTCAAATGAATCTTGAATATATATTCTGTGCATATCAGGTAAAATAATACATGTAGTTGGATTGCTAAGACAGAAAGAGACCAGTTGTAAGTGGAATCGCATCAATACAAAGACCTGTAGGCAAATCTAAAGCCAATAATATGTAGGCATGAAAAACCTGTATCTCACTTTTCCTTTCAATAGAAAGGCAAAGAATTTGTTGTTAAAGAGGGTCACATATTAGGCACTCTGTTAGAAAAAAAATGGTTCTAATGATTTTTCAATGACAGGCATGAATGTAGCCATAACTTTTTTTCTAAATTTTTGGCAGGGGTAGAGTCACCAAGAATGAGTCACTGGAAACATGTTTTAGTTTAAGATTGTACAGATTTCTCATTTCCAATTAAGTGTGACACTCCTCTAGTATAAGTGTTCTTAGCCATACATTTAGAGATATACCAAACCACTTAGTATTACAAGAACATGATAAAGAACAGACAGAAAAAAAACATTAACATGGGACCAGGAAGTAGAGTCCCACACCTCTCAGCATAGTCCAACAATATCTAGACATGAACAGTGTGCACAAACCTCAGCTATTATCTGAACCCCAGTTGAAAGTGTGGTGCACAATGCTTTCAGTTTTACTAAGTTGCATTCACACTGTTGATCAAAAAGTTTAAACAGCATCAGATAGGATTATTTGGGAAGCTGCTACAGAAGAGTTAAGAGGGAAAAGAAAAAAAATTGACAAATAGAAAATCCCAAAACACATCATCTACAATGTATTAATATTTGTGATGTGGGTTACTTAAAGAAATGTTTTACAAGCTAGCAGGATACTACATGAACTCAAAAAAAAAATCACTAGCCCTACTATATATATAGAAGACCAAGGCACTGAGAAAGAAATCAGAGAAACAACACCATTAACAATAGCCACAAACAACATAAAGTATCTTGGGGTAACACTTACAAAACAAGTGAAAGATCTATATAGTAAGAATTTTGTGTCCTTAAAGAAAGTAATTAAAGAAGAAACCAGAAAATGAAAGGTTCTTCTGTGCTCTTGGATAGGTAGGGTAAATATAGTAAAAATGTCAATCTTGCCTAAATCAATCTACAGATTCAAAGCAATCCCCATAAATTGCAGCACAATTCTTCACAGACCTTGGAAAGATAATACTCAAATTTATATGAAAAACAAAAGACACAATACAGACAAAATAACCCTGAACAATAGAGAAAATTCAGGAAGAATAACCATCTCACACATCAAGCTCTAATATAGAGCTATAGTCCTTAAAAGAGCTTGGTATGTGCACAAAAATAGAGAGGTAGCCCAATGGAATCAAATAAAAAATCCTGATGTTAACCCAAACACCTACAAAGACCTGATATTTGACAAAACCACTAGAAGTATGCAATGGAAGGAGGAAAGCATCTTCAACAAACGGTGCTGGCACAACTGGATCATGGTATTTAGAAGATTGCAGATAGACCCATGTCATTTGCCATGCACAAAACACAAGTCCAAATGGATCTAAATCCAGCCAAACTGAATCTCTTAGAGGTGAAAGTGGGAGGTACCTATAATTGTTACAAGAGGATTCTTCCTTAACATAACTCTGGTATGACATACATTGAGATCAACAGTTAACAAAAGGTATCTCCTGAAACTGGGAAGAGCCAGTAAGGCAAAGACACAGTTGACAAAAACAAACTACAACCCACAGACTGGGACACGATCTTCCCCAACCCTTCATCTCACAGCAGGATGATCTCCAAAGTATACAAAAACTCAAGAAATTAGTCATCAAAACACCAAAAAGCCATATTAAATAATGGGGTACAGAACTGAAGAGAGAATTCTCAAAAGAAGAAATAAAAAAGGAAGAAAGATATTTAAGAAACTGTTCAAAATCCTTAGCTATCAGGGGACTGCAAATCAAAACAACTGTGACATACCATCTTAGTCCTGCTATAATGACTAAAATTAGGTACACCAATGAAAACTTATGCTGGATAGGATGTGAAAAAACAGGAACACTCCTCCACTACTGGTGGGAATGCAACCTTGTACAGGTATTTTGGAGATGAATATGGCAATACCTCAGGAAAATGGAAATCAGTCTATGAAAGGACCTGGCAATCCCACTCTTAGGCATATACCAAATGATTCATATCCATGAAACAAAGATATCTGTTCAACTATGTTTGTAGTAGCAATATTTGTCATAGCAAGACACTGGAAGCAACCTAGATGATTATAATCAAAAGAATAAATAACGATGTGTCACATTTACACAATGAAAAACTACTCCATGAGGATAAAATACACTGAAATCTTGAAGTTCACAGGCAAATGGATGGAACTTGAAGAAACCATGCTGAATGAGGCAACCCAATCACAATAAGAGAAACATGGTATGTACTTACTTATATAGGGATTTAAGTTATAGAACAAAGGATCACCAGCCTATAATTCATTCTGTATGAGAAACTATGATCAAGGAGGAATCTAAGAGTCATACAAGGTCCCTCATAGAAGGGGAAAGGAACAAGATCTCTTGAGCACATTGCTATTATGTTGAGAATGAGTTCAGATGGAACTAGTAGAAAGGGAAAGGGAGAAAGGAAAGCACATGGGTCTAGGAAGATTGAGTCAGGGGAGGAATAGACAAGAGAAATAACAAGAGATAGAAACCATAAAAGAGGGAAACAGACATAGAACTTTCTGTATCATCTGTGGAGTTGTACCTACTTGTAGCCAGATCTAGGGTACAGGTGATTCAGCAATTTTCCTGAATTAACATACAGCAGAATACAGTCCCTTATGTTAAAAGAGAAAAATAATATGTGACACTGTTACATAATATAGATAAGTCTACTGCCCACAAAAACATATATAAAATATAGGTGACTAAATTTTTCATTGGGGGGAACTTCTGCATTCTTATGATACTAGGCATATCAGTAGCCAATATTAGAAAAGGGGGAATGCTTAAAATATTTTATCTTAATTGGAAGGTAGTGGAAAGTTTTCAAAATATATTTTTCCAAAGATTTTTTGTGGGGCTAAAGAGATTTGTGATGCCTTTAGAAAAAGTTGATATATTCAAGTTTCCCACATGCAGGTGGTGATATTGTGAACCCCTAGCCTCCTTGATGGGATATGTGTAGTACTTATGTGCAAAAGGGTATATTTCCATGGGTATTGTACAACAGAGGCCTGCTTGCCTACTAGATTTTCAGAGAACTCTCAGAATTAAGAGGACTTCTTAAGTGCAAATTATTTAGAGAGAAATTGCAGAATTTAAAATTGGGTAATGATATAGTGGTTTAAGAGCCATTTGACAGACATTTGTCACAAGTCCTCCATAATTAGTGGAAGACCCACATTTTCAAATAGGTTCAATCCTGTGGGGTCATCACTGGGAGCCTTTCTCTAAGAAGCCAACAAGCATGTACAAACAATCATGGAGACATGCCAGCATCATTCACAAAAGCATTCTCCTTATTTTCAGAATTGCACTGAGAATGTCAAGTTCAATAGGCCTTGGGTGCTCTCCCTCAGTCCTTTCCAAAGCAAAAAAAATATCCATTGGCAACAAGCTCAAAGATGGTAACCAAACAAGCTTTAAAGCCAAGAATTTCTACCTTCAGGTCTCTTGGCCTTCTGCAGTGGATGGATTCCAGAAGTTGTGGAGATTACAGGGAGGTAAGGTAAAAGGATTCACAGGTCTCATTGTGTCCTCTGCTTCCTGCCTCATAGACAGTCAGCTGTAGGCACCCACCAGCCCATGGAAACCCCAAGATGGCTCCTTGTGAGAGCTCAGAGGGGCTCAATGGCAAGCCTGATTCCACCTTTAGTAAATCCTCAAAAATCTCACATTTATCTGCAGAATGACAGAGAATCTTCAAAACCAAACTCATGGACTTGGGGGCTAGAAGCTGAGTGTCATTCTCTAACTATTCAGCCTGGGTATTCTAACAGCCAACCAAACCATGTTCAGAAATCCAGCATCTATCTACTTGAACCTTGCCACAATGGTGACCACTTCAACACTGCTAGGCCTGATTTGGGTCTGCTGGAAACTTGTATGCAAACAAAGTCATGCTTCCATGTCCACAAAGCCAGGCAAGAAACAGCCTCCAAAGCTGACTCAGGGCTGGTAGGGCAGTGAGGTGGTGGTGTTACTGAGGTCAGGGAACAAGAGTTGGACAGGTGACACAGTTATAAGAACAACCCACTTTAATTACGGTGCTAGTCCAAGCACTGACATTGCACCTGGCAGAAGGCCAGTCCAGAATGGACACAAGTCAAAAAGTAGGCAACTGTGAGCACTTGTGAGGGGTTGAGTTTTAAGGGACAATAGTATCATGAGCCTGATATTTACATAAGGTGGAAGACCAGTGGAACCCTTGCTCTTGCAGCCAATGGTACCCCTCCCTCTGAGTTCACATGGATGCTGTACCACATAATATGCATAATAAGCTCAAATGATTACATGGTTTGGCACATTTGACTCCACAAGTATGCTACAAACTGTAATGATCACTAATTAAATATTGATAGATTTAATAATTAAATGATTAAATAAATAATTGGATGTTTTTTCATACTTGACTCCCACAAAATTGGTTCAAACTCAAGATATAATTGAATCTTTTATCATAGATTTGAACAACAAAATGAATGAGTAAAAATGATAAAATGTCACAAAATTTACTCCTGGGAAGATACTAAAATCATCTCATCACTTATTTAAATAATTATATAATGAAGTGGCATTCCAAAATTAACTCCAGCAAGGTGGAATCAGACTCCATGCTTCCTTTAATAGATAATGATCCAGGATTTTAGAGGACATTAGATAGTTGATTTGGGTGGCTCCCTCAATAGAGATGAATCCATGTCCAATTATCACTCAGTCTAGCCTAACAAAAGGATTAATACATTCCTGAAAGTAGCTCGATGATGGGAGATGTTAATCTGTAAATATGTTTCTCATACTGGTTAATTAATAAAGCACTGTGGCCAATAAGAAATGAGATAGGCAGGGCGAGGAGACCGCAAGGAGGAAAGAAGTGGTAGTAGGGATCAAGATGGAGGCTGGGGAGGAAGGAAGACGCTGGCTGTGGCTCCAATATGATGACCACGTGGAAATATTTAGATAAGTAGAAATGGGTTAATAATTAAGATAGAGATAGCCCATAAACAATAATGGTAATTGGCCAAAAGGATTGTATCAAATACAGAGTCTCTGAGTGTTATTTGGGGCTCACGTGGCGGCGGGACCGTGGTGGCAGGACCAGCGGCAGCTGGTGGGGAAAAACCTGATGGTAATAGCTCACAGTGGAAAACTCACCTTTGGCTGGATAACTCAGTCTTTTTTTTTTTTTCTTAATCCATAGTTTTACTTTGTAGGCTAAGACAACATACATCAAAGAAGTCTTTGAACTGTTTCTCCACACACTAGCTCCAGTCCTCATTTCAGGAATTTGACAATGACCTGGTTAGGAGAATCTACACAAATGACAAGTTTTGACTAGTTCTCCTAGGCCCATCATCCTTTATGAAATAAATTAATGCTGATTGGAGCAGACATGTCTCACATAATAATCTCATGTCTTAGATTATTAAACATCTTAAATGTTATATAATGGCAGTCTTTGAAGTGTTTGAATGTCATCTATCTAAATATAACTGTTTAACCTTGAAAACATGCCTAATATGACTACATGTTTGATTATAGATGACTACCTACTAATCGTCATTTCTTAACTATACATTCATTTTTAAATAAGGTGTGTATGTGCAATGACTTAAAAAAAGAATAGAAACATGCATCCAGTAAAATTAAAACAACTTTACATTTGTTTCACTACACCATAGTCCATACCAATGTAAAATATTTAAAGTTAACATTACATTTAACCTTATATTCTGCATAAATGATGACAAATATTCATAGACTTGAAAAAAAAAGGAGAACTCAAAAAAGGGCCTTGCATTTTTGGGAGAAGTGAGACTATAAGGTTATTCCATTAATGGTGGTGCTCAATTTCACATATGGGTGGTGTACAAAAATATGACAGAATGTTGGATCATAAATGTTGCTTGGCAACCCAGCTAGAATTCTACATTCTGGTATCATGGGCCAAGAACCACAAAGCAGCTTACATGTGGTGGTATCATTGGATAATTTAGTCTCCTAATATACATACCGCATAAATCTTTCAATGATGGCCTTTGTGGAAATTGCTTCTCCTAACCAAGTCATAGCCAAATCTTTGGACGTTGGACTACAGCTATTACTATTACCAATATGAAATTACCTTATATTAGAGAATAGAATCTGTGGAAAAACAGGTCAAAGACTTTTGTTGTTGAAAGTCATCTTCCCTAAGAATTAAAACTATGGATTAAGAAAATAAAAACACTCAAGATTATTGAACAAAAGGTGAGATTTCTATTGTTTGCTTTCTTCAGGAAGGTGTTAATATGTTTGTTAGACTAGACTGAGGGATAATTGGATGTAGTTCATCCCTAATGAGACAGCTGCACAAGGTCAACTATCTGATATCCTCTTAAACCTTGGATATCCAATGACATTTAATCATTTAAACATTTTACTATGCAAATCTGTGATCATATTAATTGATGATTCATGGAGTTTGTCACAGTCTTTTGGGAGCCAATTAAGAGACAACTCATGAGTGTCAAGTATGGCAGTCCATCTTATCCACTGATTATGTAATACTTTAATTATTAAATTAGGACATTAGATAATCGATGATCAGTGGATTATTACACCACATTGTAGGAGACAAATATGCAAGACTATTTAAATTTTAATTATGTAATTAAATAATTTAAATCAATTAAGACATCATCTTTCATGAGTCCGGTTTGGAACCAACTTGAGGAAGTAGATGATGTGATATCAACTCCTTATTTGATTATCTTAGTTATATAAAGCAGTGATTATGTTTGGCACCACCTTGTGGAATAAAAGTTGTCAGTTCATGTAATTACATAATTAAATTATTTAAATGGACAATAGGATTTTATATGCAAGTTCATCTAAATATTTTTATAAATATTTAAATACATCATCTTCCCTTCCATGAAGAGTCCAGTCAAGCTCCGTCTTGAGGAGATAAGTATGCAATACCATCACATTATTTGATTAATTGTTTAAATCAATAATTATGATTTCATTCGTCATGACTGGAGCCTGGCCATTTTTCCCTGCCAATTAAATGCTACATCACCTATTTATTTATTGTGAGAGATAGCATTACTGACTTATTTAATTATTTATGTGATGATGGCATCATTGATTATGGTTAGGATACAGTTATCTGTCTGAACGAGGTTAGGGATTTGAGAGTTGCAGTCATTGACACAGCAGAATCTAAATGCCATATGCACCACCCAGAATGCTTGGCATGCTGGAAGATTGAGTCCAGATAATTCCATGGTTCCCCCAGAGAAGAAGTACAGGGACTCCACCAAGGTAAGCTTTGCCTCCCTGCTCTACCTCCACATCCTCATATTCCTTGTGCTCTACTGTGAGGAGAAGCAGTGCCTCATGAGGCATGGCACCATCACAGAGGCTCGCCAGGGATGATGTCCCAGAATACAGATGAGCTGCTCTCTCAGCTCTGTTGATAACACCCCTGCTACTGCCATCTTTGCAACTGATACCAACATTGTAGACACTACTGCTACCCTAGGTATTATACCAACATCACAGCTTCTGCAGCACCACAACAGAGATTCAGTGGCAAGCAATGATGTCAGCCTGAGAGAGTTTATGGGGCAAGGCAGTAAGAATATTAAGTTAGTGAGTTTTAAAAGGTTGTAACGACAGCATCCTTCATCAGGTCTGGCATGTCCTCCAAGGAACTGATGATGCAAAACAGTCCAAATATTTAAATATTTAATTATTTCATTATTAAAATTGTTTATTACATAGTCTGTGATCACTGAAGTTTGGTGTTACCTTGTGGGAGTCAAGGGTCCCACACCATCTAACCACCTGGTAATTTGAGTATTTAAATCTGCCTTTATCTACTTGAGAATGACTGGAGTCTGGATCTACCTTGTTGTAGTAAATTGTGGCATGTCATTTTATTATTTAATTATATAAACTAATTATGATATCATTTCTTCTCTGCCTAGGGATGAATTGTGAGACATTATCTCATTAATCGTTTTATTGTTCAAGTATATTATTTGATAGTCATTGATCTCTTGAGTTTTGCCCATTCTTGTAGGAGTCAATTATAAAGCACCAAACAATTCCTTAAATTTTAATAATTTAATTCTTAATATTCATCATTATTTATTAAGTGATCATTGGAAGTTGGAACCTCCTTGTGGGAGTCAAAGTGTTAGGCCACAACATCATCTGCAAACTCCGCCGGCTTACTAGCAGGATAGAATTTGGCCAGACATTGAGGGGAAGATTGTACCACATGCATTTGTAATGAGCAGCTTCATGATAGTGTTGCTATGAAGTTTGTTACTCCTGGGAAAAGACTATGGGCTCAGTTAAATTATAATCAAAAGATTGATTGTTTAGCTGCTACCAAGAAAATAGCCAAAGCTGAATCGTGGGTGTGTCATGAAGCAGGGGTATGGGGAAAGGTAGTTTAAGGATAAAAACCACCAGAAGACTTTCAAGCTGGTCTCTTCCACCAAGGTTAGGTGGCTAAGGCATCTCAAAATAATTTTTGGGTATTTATGTAAGAAAGTTACAGAAACCAAAAAATGTTTGGTTATCATAACAAGTAAAATAATCATGGCTGAACATTTCTGGGTAGAGGTCACTGAGTCAGGGTGGCTGTAAACTTAAGCTTCCAGGGACTGGAGTCAGAGATGTTTGTCTAGCTGGCAACAAGATAGATGCCTAGCATAAAGTTTATTTCCTTTAGCCATTGCATTCCTACTGATTATAGATCATAGCAACCAAATCATTGATTCACATTTATGAAGAGCTAAATTTTGATACATTAATTGTGTTGAATATATAAGTATTATATATGTATAATATTTTTGAATTTAAATAACAAGTTTATAGTACAAAATAAATGACATGGGGTTTTTGTTTTTTGTTTTTGTGAGTTCTGTTTTTTTCTTTTGCATGTACTTTTGTAAATTGTTTTGATTAGCTTTTTATTTTGTTTTATTTTTCTTTGAGAGAGAGATAAAACATGAAATTGGGTGAATTGGGAGGAGGGAGAAAAACTGAGAGTAACTGGGAAAGGGGAAAGAATGTGATCAAAATATAATTTTTTATATTTATTTATTTTTATTTTACATATTGATTCCATTTCCCTCTCCCTCCCTTCCACCCTTCCTCTTTCCATCTCTCCCACCATCACATGCACCTGAGCACCCTCCGCTCCCACACTTCCCCCCACCTCATGTAGGATGATGTCCTCCCGGGGGGTAATGTACATCTGCCAAGCCATTTGTAGTAGGGACTATGACTTCTCTCCTGTCTCTAGGTTAAGGGACATGAGAAATGTGCCCCCAAGGTCCTTTTGTGCACCAGGAATACATCCTGATTCCACTGTCTGAGGTCCCTTAGACTGCTCAGGCCTTCTAGCTGAGCCCCATGTTCAAGGGGGCCGGAGTCAGTCCCATGCTGGATTCCCACCTATCATTCTGGGGGCCCATTAGCTCCTCTTTGTCCAGGTTAGCTGTCTCTAAGTGTTTCTGCTGCCTGGTCTTTTCCTTCCTCTCTGCATCTGGATTCCACTCAGCTCAATGTTTAGTTATGGGTGTTTGCTTATTTTTCCATCAGCTACTAGATGAGGGATCCATGATGGTGGATAAGTTAGTCATTGATCTCAATATCATGGAAGGGCATATATGATAGCGTTTCCACTGTTGCTCAAATTGTTAATTGGGGTCATTCTTGTAGGTCTCTGGACATTTATCTAGGTTCAGTTTTCTCTTCAAACCTATAATTTCTCCATCTTTTATTCTCTCTATCTATCTATCTATCTATCACTTTTTTCTCTTTTTTCTCTTCTATTTCTCCCCTGACTAATCTTCCTCATCCCATGCACTTTCCTTTCCTCCCCTTTACTTTCTCCTAGTTCCCTCTTCAATAATTGCCCCCACACACACTCCCCATGTGCTCTGGAGATCTTGTCCATTTTCCCCTCCTGTGAGAGACCTTATATATATCTCTTAGAATCATCCTTGTTTTAAAGAGATTTTCTCATATTGTTTTTGAGGACCTCTATCATTTTTATGAAGTTATTTTTTAAATATTTCTCTTCTGGTTCATCTGCTTTGCTGTGTTCAGGTCTGGTTGTTCTAGAATCACTAAATTATGTTGGTGTCATGCTTATCTTTCAATTGTTATGTGTTTTCTTGCATTGCTGTTTCCTATCACTTCTTTAAGTGGGTGCATGTGGAGTTATTTTTCTCTCTGTCCTATTTCCTAGGGTCACAGTTAGGCTAGGATTTTAATGTCTGTACCTCTTTATGATCCAAGCTTTCCTGCATGTCTCTCCCCCATCACAGGATATTTATGGGGTCTTATGATCAGACATGTGAGGGCTTAGGGTTGTCCTGTGTTCATAGGCGGGTTCAGTGTGCTCATAAAAGATGACACAAACGCTTCCAGGCATGTGGAGGGGCTATTGGACATGCACTCTGGCCCAATTGTGAGGTATTTGTTTTAAGCCTAGATAAATTTCATGCTATGTATATTCCTTTCTCCTTACAAAGATTCCTCTACTTCTTAATCCTTATTCCTTGTACTAAAGATGTGAACTATGATCCGATAGATTCTAAAGATATCCAGTATGGCTGCTTTGCTTTAATAAATCTTAATCAATGTATCACCAGTGTCCCCTTCCATATCCTGACATCCTCTATCTCCTAGTAAGTTCCATTCAAGAAATGCCTGTTTCCCAAAGTCTTCAAATTACCCTCAGATATAGAACTTACTGTATTGTCTGTAGACACTCATACCCTTGTGGCCAGATCAAGGAACACATGGGATGCAGAGTTTTCTGAAGGGTTTAAAGTAGACATAGGACAGTCAACCTAGACACTTTCAGGGAAATAAGAGATTCTTGATCATCACATTAGGATGCCTACAGTACATATCTACCACCCCCCCCCATTATCCTCAGGTACTTACTCCAATATTCCATGTGTACTCCAAGGAAACACTCAGGATGCTTTTATGCTTTCCATCTAGCATCTGACATCAGTGCAACAGGAGAAAGTACTCATACACAGAATGGTTTGGGCCTTCCACTGGCACGCGAAAAGACCATGCTACAAAAAAAAAAAAAAAAAAAAAAAATATCACCTAAAACTGAACACATGGGTCTTCACCCAATATCTCATTTTATCTATCCATGTATATATTCATTTTCACAACTACCTCATTCTCTATTTGTGTATAGCTCTATCCCTGGCTCCTATTAACACTTACATTCATGGCATCCAGTGAAATGACGTACGTCTCTATTAAGATGATAATGCATATTCTGTAGGGAAATGCCTTTCTGTTCTCAACAGATTGCTATTCTCCCATGAACATGGAAAGACTACAGGGGCCATCCTCCACATTGATCATCAAAGATGGTTACAAGAAGAAGATCACCTCCCTGCCACCTGAAGACAACCCTGTCTAGTCTCCTGCAACTCTAACTTCCACCAGCCTCCTGGAGGCATCTGTTTGGGGCTACTAAGGATGTGCTCAGAGGATGTCCAGGGGAGATGTGGAAGGGACTCTCTGAAGACTTGTCACTAGTGATTATGGTTATGCCACCATTTATAAGATTTCCACAAAATGTACTCAGCCACTAAGACACAACTGCAGACACTGCACACACACACACACAGAAACACACACACACACACACACACAATCATATGCACATGCTCACACACACTCACATGCACATGCATGAACACATATACCCACACACAAAGGAAAATTCACAACAGACATTGTGCTCATCTTAGCTAGAGCTGAAGCATGGCACACTGGAAGGCTTCCTGTTAATGCCAACTTGTTAATCCCTTTAAACCATGAGTAGACTACCAAAACATTACAAACTACTTTCACTCTGGGACTGCTTTTCGGTTGTCCCAGAAATTCCTGTTAAGGGAACACACAGAGAATAAACACAGCCAACATATCATATATATATATATATATATATATATATATATATATATATATATATATGAGAGAGAGAGAGAGAGAGAGAGAGAGAGAGAGAGAGAGAGAGAGAGAGAGAGATGATTCCCCAGGTAGTATTGTCTTTCAGTTTCAGAAACTTCTCTAAGTATTGTAACAGCTGAGATGATTCCTAGAAAGAGAAAAGCAGGACAACAGTCTCTCAACCTTTGATATTTGGTGTTCTTCTCTGGTTTAGAGCAAGGTGAGGTAGTAGGAAACCTCTTGACATGCCATGTGCATGGGCACCCTGCTTCACAGAGGAAGCCAGTTGGGGAGGTAGAAACAAGGAATCCTGTTCTGGTCTGGTTGGTACCTACAGGTCTGCCTGGCTTCTTTTGGATACTCTTTAGTCCAAACTCTGCTATAGTTGCTTCTCATATTCCTTGCCTTGAACTCCATGCCAGGTGGCATATGATCAGGAGGGAGGTGCCTCCCAGATGACATCAGATATTCAGGAGTTGTTCACTGGATTGGAAACTTTCTCTAAATGGTCATAGTCACTGAAATATACCTGTACAATAAATGTAGAACAAAATCATCTCTAAAAGCAACTAAATTACTGCCAGACAGAAGACTTGGAAACTGAGGGGAAAGGATGGCAGTCAAGGAGTTATGGATGGAAGGAATCTATCCAAAATGACAATATGGCCCTGATGCTGTGAATGTAGGCCAGAGATACTGGGCACTGTGTGTGCTTCCCAAATGTTAGGAAAAAGATAGAGGACAGTTCGTACAGTGCACAAGCTGCAGGCAGTGGGAATACCAATTCCATACATCAGGCAAGATGTACGCCTGGATGCAGGATCCTTTTAGACTCGTCCCCTGATCCTGCCTGATGTGATTAGTCTGGACCCAGGAGCCTGAGTTTCCTGTTCACAACAAGGAAGGCTATGTTTCCTGAAGTAAGGCACCTGGACCCTGCTTACAACAAGTACTCTTCTGTGCCACAGAGAATACAGGAAACCTGCGTAGGTCTTGTGGTTCCAGCACTGAGAGCTACTCCTGCAGCCGGCAGCCATGACAGAGAACATGATGGCATCCGGAAAATACCTTCTGTTTGATGGCAGTTGTGCACCAAGAATGGCAGCTTCCAAAGGACATTGGTTTACACTCACTTAACCCTTTCCAAAAACTACAGCAAACAAACAAAAACTGACAAACTGTTTTGCATCATACTCCAAATAGCCACAAAACAACCAACTCTGTTCAGAAATGGAACATTTGAAGTGTTGCAAGAGATGAATTCCAAGGGGTGTTGATGGACAGGGTGAGGTGGAGAGATGGGGGAAATGGAACGCACAGGGTTATCTAATATAGTACAGTGAAACAATATTTTTGGACCCTGTCATCCCTCAGAAGACACCAAGAGATAATTCTGGTAGGTTTACTGTCAAGCCTGCATATCACCGTTAGTGAAACCTACAGAAACCACATGTCCGTCTGTAGCATAAGGGAGGGGCCTAACAACCAAGTTCATTGATGTGGATATTGTACCAGAGTGATGCACCCTAGCTCCATAGCCCAGTTATTCTTAAGTACTCTGCCCATAAACATCTGAGATCCAGAAGTTATCTACTTAATCATGGTTATCCATCATCACCTCAGCTAACAGGCTGGCCTTTATTCTGCTAGATCATTGTACACTGGAGAAAACTAAACGTCCCAGTCAAACCTGTCAGCAAAGAAGTAGACTCCCAGGCTGGCACAGGGCAGGTATTTAAGCAGGGTTGTGGTATCTAAGGTTACAGGACCAACAGGAAGGTGTACATGTGACATAAGGGTGAGGACAACCCACCTCAATGGGGCCCTAAGCTCAGCACTGGCTTTATCCTGGAAGAAGGCTTGTCTGGGATGAACAAAATGCAAATTTCAGGCAGATGTGTGCACTAATGAGTGATGCACTTTCATGATATACAGATGAGAAAGAAAAATGGACAATAAATCTCTTGGACTTCATTTCCGTGGTACACCTCCATCAGTGTTCAGGTGAAATGCTGCCCCACATTATCTGCAGCAGGAAGCAACAAGGAACTGAAAAACACCCATGACCTTGTCCCAAGAAACAGGCTGCCCAGTTCCCTAGATCTGGACACAAGGACACATTAAAAGAATAAACATTCCATCTCACCTGCCCCTTACCCGCCAGGGGCTGTCTCAGTGTCCCCAATTGTTAGATACTTTCAGGTCTGTTACAATCTATCTCCTCCCCACAGCCTTCCACTCTACATCTTACACCTGACAATACTTAGGAAACTTGTCTTTCCTTTGTGCAAAATCCTCAAGACCCACTCATACATGGGACTTTCTGTATCTCATGTAGAAATCTGCCATTCTGTGTCCTGCCATAGGTAAAAGAGAGTAAACCTGTCTGAGTAAAGGCAAACTAGACACCTAGGGAAAATACAAATTTCTTGGCTGTAACAAAATTATGTTTATAGCATATATCCTCCTCTGTCCTGCACAGGGATTTCTCACAAAATTCCAAATGTCCCCATTGGAAGACTTCATGATGCCTTAGTTTGTTCCTCCAGGGCAACAGACACATTTAAAATAAACAAGTTTCTATTGACAGAATTGGACAAGACATCAACCTGCATGTAAAAAAAACCAACCCACAGCAAAACAACTGAAAGTGCACACATAGGACCCTCTTGCCTTGTATTTGGCCACCGTCATAGCTACCTCATCCACTATATGTGTCTCCATCTCTGGAACCTATATAAACTCCCATCCATGGAATCTACAACATCTTGACCCAGATGATACACCATAATCAGTAAGGAAATGCTTTTCAGTACACGACAGAGAGCCAGTCTCTTATTAACACTGACATAGAAAAGCCAATCTTTAAATTGTTGATATCTTCTAAGATGACTGCTAGATGAAGACCAGTTCCTCTGGCCTCCTGGATAAAACCTTGTCAAATATGTTCCAATTCTCCTTCTCTACAAAGCTTCCTGAGGACATCTGCTGTAGGATTACAAAGGGCCCTCTGGGGGTATATTGGGTGGAGATATATGTGGAGCTATGAGCTCCTATACAGGCCAGGGACAATACACAAATACCTTCTCTCTCTCTCTCTCTCTCTCTCTCTCTCTCTCTCTCTCTCTCTCTCTCTCTCTCTCCCTCTCCTGCTCAGAAGGGCATATTTTCCAAATGAGATACCAAGTCTGGAAGAGTCCAGCATACCACCTAGAGGAAGTGTCATGATCTTAACAAGCCAAGTGTGGAGTATGGTAGTCACAAGGGATGCCCTGCAGCTCTTCTTCCACATCCTGGCCTTCACTGCCCTCTACTATGAGGACCAGCAACAGCGGCAAAGTCACAGGCAGCATCATAGCTGTTGCGATCTCATCATTGTTGGAGATGACATCACAGAATGTAAAGAGCTGCTCTTTCTTGGCTCTGCATGTAAAGGCACCTGATCACTGTTGACACGGCCCCTGCTGCTGTGGTCCAGGACACCACAACAGTCTCATGATGACTACAGTGACTTTGAGAGTCATGACTTAGCCCAACAGCATTCATTAGACAAGATCCTCTCATTATCTCATTATTAAATTATTGAGTTTTTAAAATTTGTGATGACTGTGTCCTTCATGGGTCAGTTCTGGTGCATCCTCTCTAAAATTTATGATGTGTAACTTTCCAGTTTTTTAAAATTATTTAAATTATTAATTAAAAATCATTTAATTATTAAAATCTGTTGTAATCAGGAATCACTGGATCTCCCAATGTTCTTCATGATCTGGGCGCTGCTACTAGCACCATCATCTGCTGTGTCCATCCCTTAGCAGTCAAACCCTTCATTCATGATCCCATCATCATTTAACTAATCAAATAAGTGAATAATTAGATAGTCTTGCATACTTAAGAATCATAAAATAAAACCAAACTCCAGCGAATGTCAAGGAAGTAATACTTAGAAAATTAAATAATGTCACATAATTAACTGCCAGGGAAGATTGGTCAGAGTCAATTATATAGGACGACATCAACATCAATTTAAATAATGAATATGTAATTATGAAATAATGGGACAATGAGATAGTGTTGCATACTTCAATCACACATGGTGAAGTCAGACTGAACTCTTTCTGTAATGATTTATTAAACAATTAAATAAGGAAATAAATAGATGTTCTTGCATATTAACACCCACAAGGTGACACCAAACTCGAGGTATCATTACTGATGAAATGATCTATATAAGTGCATAAATAACCAAATAATGTAATCACGCACAATCTGATCTGAAACATGACTTATGGTCCATAACACCATTGTTGGTTCAAATAATTTAATTACATAACTACATGATCTGGCATGCTTATTCCACAAGGTAGAACAAAATTCCAGTGATCTCCGATTATGTAATGACCATATTTTATAATTAAATATGTATAACATCTGATGATTTGGTGGTCTGGCACATTTGGCTCACATAAGGAGGCTCCAAACTCCAGCGATCACTCAGTAAATAATGATAAATTTTAATAATTAAATGATTAAATAATTAAATAATTTGATGGTGTTTTACATTTGACTCCTACAAGTTAGGGCAAAACTGAAGAGACCATTAATTATTTAATTATAGACTTGAAAAACAAACTGAATGAATAATGAGATAATGTTTCATAATTCACCTCTGGGAGATAACAAAATGATGTAATCATTTATTTAAATAACTAAGTAATGAAATGACATACTAAAATCAACTCCAACAAGGATTTATCTAGTATTCCCTGACTAGATAAGGACAGATTTGAGTAAAGAAATAATTAGAGGGTTAGATAGTCTGTCACCATTGACTTCCACAAAGTCATACTTGATGCCACAAGGTGGCAATAAACTCCAGGTATGAGGGATGACAAAATCATTGTTTTATATAACCAAATAATCAATTAATCAGTTGTTCTCTTATTTCCTACTTCTCCAAGGTGGCTGCAAACCACACTCATGAACAATGTTGTCATCATCGATTTAAATGATTCACGTACATAATTAAATACTTAGATGTTCTTTCCTATTTGACCCCCACAACGTGGTTCAAAATCCACTGATCATAGATTATCTAATGTCCTATTTTAATAATTAAAATTTACATAATCTGAAGATGAGATTGTCTGCCCTACTCAACACCCACAAGTTGTCTCTTTGACTTCCAGAACATTATGCCAAACTCCAAGTATCATCGATAATTTAATCACAGAGTAGTAAAATGTGTAAATGATTAAATGTCATTGTGTATCTAGGGTTTGAGAGGGTATCACATAGTTGATGTTTGTCAGCTCTCTCATTAGAGACAAACTGCTATCAATTTTTTTTCTCAGTCTAGTATAGCCAATGGATTAACACCTTCCTGAAGGAAGCTAACAATGGAAAACTCACATTTTAAAAATGATTTTGAGTCTTTTTATCTTCTTAATCCATAGTTTTCCTTCTTAGTGAAGATGATATTCATCAGCAAATGTCTTTGAATTGTTTCTCCAGACTATATTCCCTGATATTAGATAATCTGGAATTGGGTAATATTAATAGCTGCAGGTCAACTTCCAGGGATTTAGTGATGACTTGATTAGGAGAATTCAGTTCTACAAATTCCATCATTAATGAAAACAAATTTTCTGTCCTTGATACCAGAATATAGAATTTCTGAAATGTTTTCAGGCAACATTTATGATCCAACATTCTTTCATATTCTAGTACAACTCTCACATGCTAATATAAGCTCACACACTAATGGACTAACCTTATAGCCCCACTATGTTCTTATAATGATATACACATGAAAATGAAAGCATCATTTTGCCATTCAACTACTTTGATGGACTATTTAATCATATTTCCTATGCTCCAATATTCATATTTCCAGACTGGAGACATTACCGTTGATGTCCTTTACCTCAATTCTTTTATATTTACTGAAATAAAAATAAGTTTCTCTTCATTTTCTTACCTTTAGAACAGCTAGACAACATGGTATAGGTGCAAGTATGGGGAGAAAGTAGGTGAGTGAATAATTGCAACAATGAACAAAGTGAAATAAATACACATAAACATATTGGAGTCAACAATGACAGTAATGCTAAGAAATTACCATGCTCAAAGAGCTTTCATGCAACAAGAACAATTAGCTTACTCTAGATTCCTACTGTAAAAC
Organism: Cricetiscus sungorus; assembly: GCA_030556225.1. NCBI lineage: Eukaryota > Metazoa > Chordata > Mammalia > Rodentia > Cricetidae > Cricetiscus > Cricetiscus sungorus. Next base: position 865,613 of record JANBXA010000424.1, read on the forward strand.
CAGGCGTGTCTGCAAAAGTTGAATTTGCCAACAGACAACAGGAATAAGTCTAGGAAATAAAAGATTTATAATCCCAAGATATAGGATGGATATTTTTTGATATTTGTGTGCTATGGAGGCTTTTCATCATTTAGGGGGAATATAAGATAAAAAGGAATTTTAATCTTAAGTATTTTAATATTAAGTATTTTAAAATTTTAAAATCATGACAGTGAGATAAGTCTGCTCCAATCATCACCAATTTTCTACATAAAAGAATGATGGGCATATAAGAACCTCTGTATTGAGTTTGTCAAAACAAAATTTGATTCATAAACCAAAAAATAGTCTTGAATCCAAAACATCCAGGAAATATGTAACACAATTAAAATGCCAAACCTATAGGTATAAATAGGCATAGAGGAAGGAAAAGACGCCCATCTCAAAGATGAAGAAAACATATTCAACTAATCATTGAAGAAAAGTTTCCAATTCTGAAGAAGGGCATGGCTATGAAAGTACAAGAGCATAGCATTCATCACATAGATCGAACTAGAAATGCTATAGAAGTCTTCAATATGGTGAAATCTTTGCATGTCACAGTTTTTTCCGTCTCTGTGAAAGAACACACACAGTAGAGAAAACCTATGAATGTAGTCAATGTGGTAAAGCATTTGCAAGAGGTACTTTGTTTAAAAGATGTATTAGAACACATAATGGAGATAAAACACAAGACTGTAATCAATGTGGTAAAGTCTATTCACTATGCAATCATCTCAAAAATCATAAAGGAAAACATACTGGAGAGAAACCCTATAAATGTAATCAATGTGGTAAAGCATTTGAAAGTAATGGTAATCTTAAAAGTCATAAAAGAACACATACTGGAGAGAAACTCTATGTATGTAATCAATGTGGTAGAGCATTTTCACGTGTCAGTACTCTCCAAGCTAATCATAGGACAAATACTGGAGAGAAACCCTATGAATGTAATCAATGTGGTAAAGCATTTGCAAGTAATGGTCAGCTTAAACATCATATAAGAACACGTACTGGACAGTAACCTTATGAATGCCAACAATGTAAAAGGTAAAGCCTTTGCACATCCAGCACTTTCATAAGTCATATAAGAATGTATATGTGAAAGACACTGAATGTATCCCATGGAGTAAATCCTCTCTACATATCATCAATTTTATATTCACAAAAATATCATAGTGCATAGAAACCCTATACATGTAAGCATGGTGGTAAAGTGCACTTTGCTTATCACAATAATCTTGGTGGGCCTAAAAAAACTCTTATGGAAAGGAATCTTACTAGAAAGGATGTGGTTTGATGTTCAGCCAACACACATGAGTTACACTGGTTTCAGGAGAGAAACATATATGACAAGTGTGAACAATCAGTTTAAGCATTAAAATGTCTCTGTTTTGTTCTCACATGCAAAAACGTGTGCACAAAAATCCTAGGAATTCACTGATAAGCAAACCCTGTTTCATTGTAACACTTGTTTTTATTTACATAAATACCTCATTCAGATGGATTGTTTTCTCTTAGTCTAATCCTTCATGCTTGCTTTGTTTTACATGAAGCAATTCATATTGCAGGAAAATTTTGAAGATTTAAGACCCTCAGCTCTTGGGTTAGAAGAATGACTGCTCATAAGAGAACATATTCACATATGGAAATCTGTTTAGAGATTTGATTTAATTTTAATTATGTGCTGTCAGTGTGTGAGTTTGTGACTATTCATGGTTTTTCACAATAAGGTTACACCCTTGAGAATTCCTGTGGGAGCAATTACAGTATGTTCTCACAAAACTGACGTAGGTCATGGCAATGAACATTTTATAATGTTTTTCATCTGTATCTCCAACACTGTATATAATTTAAGTTATTTTTATTATCTTGGTATCAGGTAATTGATGGGAGATGTTATTCTGTATATATGTTTCTCATACTAAATAATAAAGCCCTGTTGGCCAATAGAAAACTAGATAGGCGGGGCTAGGAGACTAGAAGGAGGAAAGAGGAAGGAGTAGGGAGGAGTCGAGATGTAGCCCGGGGAAAAAGCAGGATGCCTGCCGGGGCTCCCTGATAAGACGACCACGTGGAAATACTTAGATAAGTAGAAATGGGTTAATATTTAAGGCAGAGCTAGCCCATAAACAATAATGGTAACTGGACAACAGGATTGTATCAAATACAGAGTCTCTGAGTGTTATTTGGGGCTGGCGCAGCTGTGGGCCCAGACTGGCGGGCTGGCGGAAACATACATGCTACAGATGGCGCCGGCGGGAACAACCTGCCATAACATAATGGTGTCAGAACTGGGATTGAGAACGTTCACTTAAAACTTAACAAAAGCTTAAAAAAATAGTTTTTAGAAACAAGGGAACAGAGACTAGCAAGACTTCTTGGTAGCAGCATTTTCTCGGTTGGATTTGTTTTGCTGTAGACAGAGATTTGCGCAGCTCTTTTAAGGGAGGTTTCCAAAATTAGCATAAGCGGCAAAAATCCACCTTGCTTTTAAAGAGCTCTGCTAACAACTCATTGGCGTGTATGAGAGCTGCAATGAAAGTTTACACTGTGTTTTAAAAAATATGCTGGCTTGGGAGAGAAAAGGAAACAGGATACAAGAAAAAAGAAAGTAAAATGGATGGTTGTGGTGGCGCACGCCATTGATCCCAGCACTTGGGAAACAGAGGCAAACAAATCTCTGTGATTTCAAAGTAAACCTGGTATGCAGTGAATTCCAGGACAGATAAAAGTTACACAGAGAAACCCTGTCTCAAAATATGTAAAAATAGAAGTAGAATAAATAGAGTAATAAAAAAGCCACGTAAAGATGGAAAACACAGAGAGATTTTGGATATTATATGTGCTTCTGTTGTCTTTAAATTATTTGATTGCTGAGAAAATAACAACTACTAATAAAAGAAATGCTGCTGGATTAATTCAATTTATATATTTTAAAATGCTTTGACTCCAAAATTTAAGCCTAAGAACAAGTTACTGGGGGAAAGGATTTCTATTTTTGTTTCCACAGAAAATGAAAAGCTATGGATTCTTTCCAGACTTATGTGGTTTGATCAAGCCAGACCCCCTGAAACAGTGCCCCAGATGATCCAACATTCAAAGCAGTTGAGACAAAGCCTTGCAGACTACAGCCAAGATTTCTACGTCTTCTTTGGACCCCCATGACAGTGCCCTCTACCAGCAGAAAGTAGTTTGGAAAGAACGAAGCCCAAATTCCCAAATATTGTTTATAAATGTTTGTTTTCATTTAAATGGACTTGGTTATAAATGGCTATAACCACAAGCAATCTTTTTAAAGGTAAAAAGGGAATTATAGTATAGACATGTATACTTTGCTTTGGAATGGATTTTTTTATTGATACAATTTAAGGTCAATTTTGTAATATGTATATTTCTCCTCTTGTTTAGGTATTGTGTTTATATAGCTCATTTAGAAATGTAATGTATAATTTAGTACAGATTAGAGAGTTACCTATGATAGTCAAGCTTGGAGTTAGTTAGGTTTTCTAGATATAGAGAGATGTATTTGAGATGGATAGGCATTCTTCAAACCTTTCAAAGACCTACAGAATATGGCATTTAAAATGGTTTAGGGTTTTTCTTGACAGTGAGGCACAACTGCTCCTGGTAACACCACCTATAGAAGAAAGGAAGATGGACATAGAAGAAACTTATTATGGAGTTTACTTCTAATATGGCAAGACTAGCCATTTGAACAAGATACTGCTCTTGTCTAGACTGACTATATGCTGAATAAACTGGATGTGCAGGACCCACAGAAAGATGACTGCTGATGCAAGATGGACATTGCTACAGGATTCCTGCTTCATAGAAGAGGCTCCCAGTCAGCCAGACAGTCTACAGGACACGGAGAAAAGTTTCCTGCCTTGTTGAGGAGTCTGGACACACACTATGGCCTATGGGCTGAAGATGGAACATTACAGAATAACTTCACGTGACTGACCAGGCAATGAGTTGTCTCTGTCATTTCTAGAGTTTATATATTATCCTTCTGTGGTCTTTGAAGGAGTTGAAGACAGATAGTTATAGTTATAGTTTTCCTTATTTAGGATTAAAGATAAGTTACATATAGGACTTTAGACTGACAAAGATAGGATAGATGATATTTTCTTAAAGTCTTACAAAATGCTAATGGACTAAATATTGTTTACTGTGATTCTTATTTGATAACTGTTGTATGGTACATTTTGCTATGTTAAGGTTAAACCCCTTCTTTTACTTTAGAAAGAATAGAGGAGATGATGGGAGATGTTATTCTGTATATATGTTTCTCATACTAATTAATAAAGCCCTGTTGGCCAATAGAAAACTAGATAGGCGGGGCTAGGAGACTAGAAGGAGGAAAGAGGAAGGAGTAGGGAGGAGTCGAGATGTAGCCCGGGGAAGAAGCAGGATGCCTGCCGCGGCTCCCTGATAAGACTACCACGTGGAAATACTTAGATAATTAGAAATGGGTTAATATTTAAGGCAGAGCTAGCCCATAAACAATAATGGTAACTGGACAACAGGATTGTATCAAATACAGAGTCTCTGAGTGTTATTTGGGGCTGGCGCGGCTATGGGCCCAGACTGGCGGCTGGCGGGATTGCGCAGGCAGGAAAAACCTGCTGTAACAGGTAATAGAGAAGAAATCATGGAAGAGAAAACCCACATCATGTAAATAATTCTGTGGATGTGTTAGACATCATACTTGATTTTATTCTTAAAAAATTAAATTGATTCGTGTGGAGATGGTGCATTAATAAGTTCAATAGACTCAAGACAAATGAAAAATGAGTATATCATTTGGGAACAACTTACACAGATTATAATAAAGAATTACTGAGGGGTTTCAGCTCAGAAGGATGCAGTACCTGCTCTTCATATTTGATCTGCAACATTGGAGAAGTGACAGAAAAGGAGATGGAAAGGGAGTGAAAGATAGAGGGAGGAGGAGTGAATTACAGAGATATTGAGAATGAGAATGGGTGCACCCCAGGGTGCTTTGCCTTCTGCTCATATACACAGAACCATGCCACGGCATAAGAAATAACTTCTGACTTCCTCATGAGAAAATTTGAGCAGAAAGCCTGGATTCACAAGAACCCTACACTCTAAACGGTGGGTGTCGCTTGTATGTTTTCACCAGCCTGTCTGGTCCCATCACTGCGCAGGCCCCAAATAACATGCAGAGACTCTGTATTTTTTACAATCTTGTTGGCACGTTACTTGTTATTGTTTATTGGCTAGCTCCGTCTTAATGATTAACCAATTACTACTTATCTAAGTATTTCCTTGTGGTCATCTTATCAGAAAACGGTGGGCCGGTATCTTGCTTTCTCCACGCTCCACATTCTGACCCTCCTTCCTAATTCCTCTTTCCTCCTTATGTCCTAGCTCCACTATCTTGCTTTCCCATTGGCCCAACAGTGCTTTATTCATTAACCAGTATGAGAAACATATTTACAGAATAACATCTCCCATCAGGCAGGTCCACTAGTGGCTCTGATTGATTTTTACAGCCTAAGTGAAAAGAACTGATGATCAGAAGATACACAGTCACTTGACTGTGTGATTTGGAACAGGGCAACTGAATAATCTGACCATTTGTATACGCATAGAAGCCGACAGTGCTTCCACCTATACACCCCTGAGTCGCTGGGTTTTGAGGCATAGGTCTGAGTCTGGCTTCATCCTTCAGACAAGGGACAATGTGGGCTGGGGTAGTCAGGTGTTCTTGGACTCTGAAGGAGGTATAGGTGGACAAGTTTTCTCTGGAGACCTCAGGCATCTTCTCCTTGAGTAGGTTGAGAAGGAGGATTGATTGAAGCTTCAGCCATAATAGTGATTTGCTGGTAGCACCATTCCATTCCCCAACCTCCAGGTATCTAAAAAAGCCCTCCTCTGAATTCACTGCCACACCAGCCCCTGTGGAGGCAGTGTAGCAATGCTGAGAGAAATCTCAATGGCTACCTGTCCAGAGGTTCGCACCACACGTGGTTACGCCTCCTGGAGAAAAGTGGTTCAGGTCCTTGCAGGTGCTTACTTGGCTGGCTGCTTGGAATGGGTGCTAGATGTGTTTTGTGCTATACAATAATGCCTTTTAATTATGGGCATTTTAGCCTGTAGCTCCACTGTTAATTCAGAGAAGCCTAGAAAACACTTAGATATAGTTTCAGGAACTGAAAGAGATACAGACCAACATTCAGCGGATGGATGTTGACCCCTGTGCCCCCGATCATAAAACCCATAGTGCCAGATGCCAGCCCAAGGCCTAATAAACAATTAGGCCTAAAGCTGCAAGGAAGCAGCCCACCATGTGACCTTGCCTGTAATCAGCCTACCTGCAGCTAGGCTACTGTGGGAGTTACTACAAAATTCTAACTTGGTATCTTAGGGCCCTTGAATCATTGCTATTAAAAGTTTAGTATTCAAAGACAATGATTCTACTCTTTAAACCAAATCTCTGATATGCTGACCACAAGCAGGCCAAAATAGACAGAGGCTCTCAATTATGTACTTGCTTAGATGTATTTACTATCTCATACTTCAAAAGGAATTGCTGACATTTTTATAGTATGTTTGTTTATCTTTAAACTGTAACCAAGATTAGTTTTTTCTGCATAAAAACCTGATACTTTGAAGTAAACTTTGCAGCAGTTCGCAAAACTCTTCAAGTGTGTTTGTGTCTGTCTGTCAAGCCAAAGCCACTCCTGACCTGGTCATCCGAGTCTTGGTCTCCACACAGACCTGCTACCCACTGAGCAGTCTGTGGCAATTCACCTCAGTTCAGACTCTGTCCTTAATAATCTGCCATTAGAGGCTAGACCTGGGTGTTAGTCAGATACAAAAGCATCTACTTTTAGATGCACAATCTGATCCCTTATTTTCTATTCTTGGGTATGACTCAGGACTGTTGTGGTCAGATTAAATATGAATTAATTATATCAGTATTATTGAAGCATTTCATCTCAAACCCTGGGTTTCCATTTTCCTTTCCAGTCACCAGGACTTTTAAGTGAACACGTAGGCTTTGCTCTTGTGATCCTGACAACACCGCAGAAAATGTCCAGAATTCCTGTTGCTCCATGGATTAATTGACCTCACATTTCACCCCAATAAAGTAGTCCAGCTCTCCAGATCAGAGAGAAACCTTGTGTTGTGGTTTCTGATTGATTTTCTCACTCCTTACAACTAGCCACTCAAACTCTCCTGCTCTAAAAAGCATACACCTTTACAGGCGCCTACCTGCCTCTAATTACTTTCCACCCAACCTCTCTGGAACACATTCCCTGACACTGCTCTGAAGCACTTTATCATAGTCTTCCATAATGTAGAAGTGAGCTACTGAGTCACATGGTTGTTTTCAGGTTGCATCTCTCTCACTGATAGAAAAGGAGACCCACCTGACAAAACAACCTCCTGATACAGCAGCTGCTGCTGTCGGTTTAGTAATTAAGTTCATACCTAATTTGCAGCCACTGTGGTGTTTGACTTGGTGTCTTTACAACTCGGAAAAGCAATGGCTAGTTTTCTTTACTAGATGAAACAGCTTGTTAGCCTGTATTCAAACTGTAAGATCCAGGCATCATAGTAGCCTGACTCTGTCACATGAGAGAATGTGCTGAAGAATTTTCTCTGGTCAGTCCAGGGTTCCACTGTAAGACCCTCAGAATGAGGAGTCTCCCCGTTTCGGCTGGTACCCCCAAGAACTCAAAATCCAGTCCAGTTGATGCAACATGCAAGAGGCTTTAATGAACAGGATACTGTTGTGCAAGCTGGCTTCTCTCAACACACATTTTTCTGGGTTCAGGTACTTATAAAGGAAAAAAACACAAGCTTAGGGTGGGGCTGTGACTCCCTGTCTGCTGAGTATGTGACCAGTCCTGGGCTATTCTCCTTGAGGCAGGATTGTCTTAGTGTTTGGTCCAGCAGGGGCATTGGTGTGTGCTAATTAATCTTGTTTAGGCAAACTGGAGTTGCAGCTATCACTGCTGGGAGGGATAGTGCGAATTCTTGGTATCCTGCTATCTTAGGGTCCTGTGAGGAAGTTGCTGGTGCTTTCTATGTCAGACTGTCCTTCATTTTAAGTGAGGGGTTTCATTAACTCTGCTTTTGGTCTTTCATTCCCCCCTTTTTCTTTTGTCACTACTTCTAATCTTAGAAATAGGGAAATTAAGAGGCAACATCATTTTGTCTCAGGAGGCTCATGTAGTTTTCTGAATACCATACTCTGGGCTGCACTCACTTGTTTCCTACCAAAAGTAACATTTTTTTAACAGTAAGCAACAAGAGAGGAACAAAAATGAATAGTTATAAGAGGCTGTCCCTGGGTCCTATGTCCTCGAATGGCATGGAGGTGGGTCCCGGGGAGGAGGAGGGCATAATTTGGACCAGCCGCAAAGTGGGTCTCAAGGTTTTTTGTGTGGTGACATCTCTCCAACTTGGAAGCAATTTAAGACTTTCAAGCTTCCATTCACCAAGTAGGCCTCCTCCCAGAGCTGCTTCTATGCTCACTGTCTCACACACTCGAACACCTTGATCCTAGCAAACAGAAGCTGGGAGAACAGTACATCAGCACAGTGGAGGAAGCCCCCACATAAAGCCATCTATAGGGGTTCAGCCCAAATGGCCCACAGGTGTTTTTAAACCTGAAAAGCACAAAGGGTAGGAGAGCTATCAGATCATTAATGCCAGTCTCCGTGGTCAATTTAGTGAAGGTCTCTTAAATGGTTTTATCTATCTTTTTTTTTTTTTTACCTGAGCTTTGGGGTCTGCATGCACAATGTAATTTTAATCAAACTCTGATATCTTGGCCAGCCCCTGACTTACCCGGGCAACAAAAACTGGACCATTGTCTGATCTTACTACCTTAGGTATTTTAACTTATTTATCAATAGCCCCGTTTACATGTATAGTTGCAAAAGCATACTTGCTGCCTGTGTAGATGTTTATGGACTTTTCTTCAGCTAGCCACAAGGCATGTTCAAAGGCCATTCATGGGTCACTGGTTCATCGGTCTCCTCAGGCAAGAGAATGGTGGCATGAAGGTGGCTGGTGGGGCAATCACAATCCTCTTGGTGAGAAGCAGGCTTTGGTTGTGAGTCATGCAGGCATTGGTCATTCATCAGTCTGGGGTCTGCTGGACGATATTCTCCTATGTATAGGATTCTATTTTTTGACTGGTACAGTCACTGCCACAATAGCTTTTAGACAGCCAGGCCATTCTCTAGCTACAGGATCAAGCGTCTTTGACAGATAAGCAACTAGTCTGTTCCATGGCCTTAGGGATTTGGTCAAAACTCCACAGGCTACTTCCCTATGTTTATCCACATAAAAGCTAAAGAGTTTAGTTACATCAGCGGGTAGAGTAGAGTTGTTAAGGCCATGAATGACATGATCCATAGCCTCCAAAAGCCAGATGTCCCCAGAAATGTTCCTACTTGTCTGGCCATGGTTGGGGCCGTTATCTGGACAACAGTTCACTTCTGAGCCTCCGTCAGCCATTGTTGCCCATCCCGTAAACTGTACCCCATGTTACCTCTCTTCTCCAAATCTGGGCCTTTTTGGCTGGGCTCGATAGCCTACGTCAGACAATTCCAGCAACAGCGCTTTTGTTCTTTCCAAGCAGTCGTTTTGGGTGGCTCCCGCTAAAAGTAGGTCAAGCTGGCCAGATCTTTATGAAGGGCCTCATCAAAGATGGTCAGGGAATTTTAAACCCTTGGGGCAGTCAGGTCCAGGTGAGCTGCCAGGTTCTGCCCGTGTCAGGGTCCTTCCATTTAAAGGCAAAAAATGGTTGGCTGGTGGGATGTAACCTCGAACGAGTGGGATACCTGGCCCATGCCAGGCCAAAGTCCACTGCTCTTTGGGTAGTCCATGAATACTGGCATTTTGCCCTTTAATTTTTTTTTAGTGGCTGTATCAACTGGTTTTTTTCTTTATTTTTAAAATTACCCTGGGCTCGGGGAAAGAGTCCAAACCCCGTCTTTTTTACTTGTTATCTTTTTCCAGGGCTAGCACCTTTGAACCCTTGTTTGTCTTTTTGGAAGCAGTACTTTGTCAAGCATCCTTTTTATTTACAATATGCACACTGGTCCTTGCCCACTGTCTTTTCCTTCAACCACTGTGGCCAAGATTTTAGTCAATTTCTTTCCTCTCTTTTGTCACACAATTTTTTCCTCTGTCCCTTCAGTACACTTCCTCTTTCCCTGCTTCTCTTTCTCCATCTCCCTTTTGTAATACACTTTTTCTGTCTCTTTTACTAAAGTACATAACTCAGATCCTGTAATCCTTCCAGTCTCTGGAGTTTTTTTTAATAGCTGGGGCCCAATTGCCCTATGAAGGCCAGAGCCACTGAATCTCTCTGGGCTTCTGAGGTAGGGTCAAAAGGAATGTTCTTTTTACCTTAGCCAAATTTCTGGGCTGTCCTACAGCACCTTGGAGACCTGCCACCAGAGCCTGGTGATAGATTTCCAAGCTCTCCGTACTTTTAGTGCTGTGAAAGTCCCACTGAGGGGAATCCTGTGCACAAATCTTGTTTTTAGCTTCATGGGCCACCCATCGACCTCAGGGACATTTTTACTTTCTAGCTGTTGACAATCATCTCAAATAGCCTGGAGAGAGAACATAAGGGACTCCACCAACTCCGTAAGGCATTGAGGATCCTCTGAGAAAGTGGGTGGTTAGTTTTCTTATTATAAAGATCTGAGGGAAAGAACCAGAACTGGAGGCTGTATTCTGGTCTCCAGACACTGGAGTCTGTCTTCAGACACTGGAGAGTCAAGCATGCACAGTGGCAGCAAGGTTATATCCCTGTCCTTATGCATGGTTCCCTGCTCCCGGGAGGTTACCATATTGATGCTGAACTTAGTGCGGACACCCGATAGGCATAGCGCACTACAGCCCAGAATTCCTAGACTCAAGCGATCCTCCTGTCTCAGCTTCCAGAGTATCTGGGACTACAGGCATGCACCACAGCCAGAAACCCTGTCCTTCCATTCCAGCATGGCTCCTCCCCTGCAGCCCTGGCCCTCTGCCACTCAGTGGCTACAGGGCACTGGGATGAGAACCAGGTCCAAAAAAACAGTTGCAGAATTAAATGTTGGCCCATGGGGAGAATATAAATGGACACAAACAAGAAACAGAAACGGACCCAAACAGTAAGAACAGAAGAACGCGACAAACAGAGAACACTCTGATGACAAACAGGACAAATCTGCATGGTACACAATATACAAACTGCCGCCCAAATCAAAGTTACAAAGCAGGAGGGAAGAGAGTCTAGGGGAGCTGGCCATCCCCTGGAGAAGTGAGACCTTGTCTCCTTCCCTCCTCCAAACAACCCGGGACTTTCGTCTAGGGTGGGACCAAGTGTCTCCCCCTGTGATTCTCTATCAAGTACAAGTCCTGAGCAGGCACAAACTCAAATCAAACTCGAGTCAAAACACATAACATCAGACATACATCAAACATATTGGTTGCGAGCTCTATCTTACCTCCAACTGGCAATGAAATTGGGTATGGGGGTTGACCAAATCTCGGTGGGACCTCCAAAAATGTAAGACCCTCAGAATGAGGAGTCTCCTCATTTCAGTCGGTACCCCCAAGAACTCAAAGTCCAGTCCAGTTGCTGCAACATGCAAGAGGCTTTAATGAACCGGACGCAGTTGCTCAAGTGGGCTTCCCTCAGCACACAGGATAGAGCAGCAACAATTTTTTGGTTTAGCTATATTTAAAGGACAAAACCACAAGCTTAGGGTGGGGCTGTGACTCCCTGTCCACTGAGTACATGACCAGTCCTGGGCTATTCTCCTTGAGGCTGGATGGTCTCTCTGTTTGGCCCAGCAGGGACCTTGGGATGTGCTAATTAATCTTATCTGGACAAACCGGAGATGCAGCTATCACTGATGGGAGGGGCAGTGTGAATTCTTGGTATCCTGCTATTTTAGGGTAGGATAGTGAGGAAGTTGTGAGGAAGTTGCTGGTGCTTTCTAGGTCAGACTATCCTTCATTTTAAGTGAGGGGTTTCCATAACTCCTCTTTTGGTCTTTCTCCCTCATCTCTAAATGGCAGGGCCACTTGTGGCTCTGATTGTTTCTTACAGCCTAAGCGAAAAGAACTGATGATCAGAAGATACACAGTCACTTGACAGTGGGATTTGGAACAGGGCAACCGGATATTCTGACCATTTGTATACACACAGAAGCCAGCAGGGCTTCCACCTATATAACCCTGAGTCCCTGGCTGTGGGGGCATTTGTCTGAGTCTGGCTTCTTCTTGCTGACAAGGGACAATGTGGGGTGGGGGAGTTAGGTGTTGGTGGACACTGGAGGAGGTGTGGGTGGACAAGTTTTCCCTTGGCTGCCAGTCTGGAGACCTCAAGCATCTTCTCTGAGTAGGTTGAGAAGGAGAATTGATTAAAGCTTCAGCCATCATAGTGATTTGCTGGTAGAATCATTCCATTCCCCAACCTCAGGTTCCCTATTGCAAGCCCTCCTCTGAATTCACCTCATTTCAGACTCTGCCCTGTTATGTGCAGGTTTTTCCTGCCAGCCACCTGGTCTCACTCTTTTTTCCTCCCTGCTGCCCCCCTGGTCCCACCTCTGTGCCAGCCCCAAATAACGCAAAGAGACTCTGTATTTGATACAATGCTGTTGGTCAGTTACTATTATTGTTTTTTGGCTAGCTCTATCTTAATGATTAACTCATTTCTACTTATCTAAGTATGTTCCGCAGTCGTGCGGGCCGGCATCAGCTCTCTTTCTGCTCTCCATGCTGACTCCTCCCAATTACTTTCTCCTTTCTCCTAGTTTCCTAGTCTCACCTATCTTGCTCTCCCTTTGGCCCACAGTGCTTCATTCATTAACCAGTATGAGAAACATATTTGCAGAATGACATCTCCCATCATCTCCTCTTTTCTATCTAAATTAAAGGAAGGGTTTTAACATTAACATAGCAAAATATACCATACAAGAGTTATCAAATAAAAATCACAGTTAACAATATTTGGTCCATTCACAGTTAGTAAGACTTAAAGAAAATTTTATCCATCCTATCTTTGTGAGTCTAAAGTCCTATATGTAACTTATCTTTAATCCTAACTAAGGAAAACTATAACCATAACTATCTGTCTTCAACTCCTTCAAAGACCACAGAAGGATAATATGTAAACTCTAGAAATGAGAGAGACAACTCACTGCCTGGTCAGTAACCCACAGTTATTCTGTAATGTTCCATCTTCAGCCCATAGGCCATAGTGTGTCTGACAGACTCCTCAGCAAAGCAGAAAACTCTGCATCAGTATTGGCAGTTTGTCAGTCATTTTTCTCTGCAGACTGTCTGACATATTCTTCATGAAGCAGGGACACTACAGCACTGTCCATCTTGTATCAGTAGTCACTTTCCTGTGGGTCCTGCATGTCCAGTTTATACAGCATAATATCAAACAGTCAAGACAAGAGCAGCATCTTGCCCAAATGGCTAGTATTGTCATATTGGAAGCAAATTTCATCGCATGTTTCTTCTATGTCCATCTTCCTTTCTGATACGGGTGGTATTGAGAGGAGTGGTTATGTCTCACTATCAAGAAAATCACTAAACCATTTTAAATGCCATATTCTGTAGGTCTTTGAAAGGTTTGAAGAATGCCAATTCATGTTAAATACATCTCTGTATATCTAGAAATCCTAACTAATTTAAATCTAAGTTTTTACTATCATAGGTAATTACCTATAATCTGTGTTAAATTATATCTTACATTTCTAAATGAGCTATATAAACACAATACCTAAACAAGAGGAGAAATATACATATCACAAACTTGACCTTAAAATGTATCAATAAATTAAAATCTATTCCAACACAAAGTATTCATATCTACACCATATTCCCCTTTTTACCTTTAAAAAGAGATTTATAACCAAGTCTGTTTAAATGGAAACAAACATTTATAAACAATATTTGGGAATTTGGGTATCGTTCTTTCCAAACCACTTCCTGCTGGTAGGGGGTGCTATCATGGGGGATCCTAAGAAGATGCAGAAATCTTGGCTGTAGTCTGCAAGGCTTGCTTGCCCCACTGTTTTGAATGTTGGATCATCTGGAACGCTCTTTTAGGGGGTCTGGCTTGATCAAACTACATTAGTTTGGAAGGAATCCCCACTGTTTCATTTTCTGTGCAAGCAAAAATAAAAATCCCTTTTCTCAGTAACATGTCCTTAGGCTTAGATTTTGGAGTCAAAACATTTTTAGAAGATATAAATTGAATCAATCCAGCAGCATTTCTTTCATCAGTTGTTATTTCCTCAGTAGTCAAACAATTTAATGATAACAGAATAGTGTACAACATCCAAAGTTTCTTTGTGCATACCATCTTTATATGGCTTTTTTATTACTCTATTTCTTCTACTTCTATTTTTACATATTTTGAGACAGGGTTTCTCTGTGTAATTTTATCTGCCCTGGAATTCACTCTGCATACCAGGTTTACTTTGAAATCACAGAAATCTGCTTGCCTCTGCCTCCCGAGTGCTGAGATTAAAGGCATGTGTCATCACACCCAGTTGACCTACTTTCTTTTTTTCTTTTTTAAACCATTGTATCTTATTACTTTTTCTTTCCCAAGCCAACATATATTTTAAATCACATTGTAAACCTTCATTGCCAGTTCTCGTACACACCAATGAATTGTTAGCAGAGCTCTTTAAAAACAATTTGGTTTTTTGCCGCTTATGCTAATTTTGGAAACCTCCATTAAAGGAGCTGGGCAAATCTCTGTCTCTAGCAAAACAAAGTCTAACTGAGAAAGATGCTACTACCAAGAAGTCTTGCTTGTCTTTGTTCCTTTATTTGTAAAACATTTCTTAAGCTGTTTTTACTTTTAAGTGAAAGTCCTTATTACCCACATTAGGCGTCATTATGTAACCAGTACATTTTCCCGCCAGTCACCTGGCCCCACTGATGCGCCAGCCCCAAATAACTCACTGAGACTCTATATTTGATACAATGCTGTTGCCCAATTTCTTGTTTCTTATCAGGTAGCTCCATCTTAATGGCTAACCCATTTCTACTAATCTAAGTATTTCCCAGAAGTCTTCTTACCAGACAGCTGGCCTGCATGCTGTTATCTTTAGGCTCTCCATGCTGACTCCTCCTTCCTACTTCCTCTTTCCTCCTAGTCTTGTAGTCCCACCTATCTTGCTTTCCTATTGGCCAACAGTGCTTTATTCATTAACCAGTATGAGAAACATATTTACAGAATAACATTTCCAATCATACTCATAGTGTGATATGATTACACTCATAGTGTAATCACAACCCACTCTCACCAATAGACAGTACCATCAGGCAGAAACTTAATGAAACAAAGGAAATGAGAGAAGTTATATTCCACTTGAGTTTAACAGAATTCTATAGAATATTAAATCCAAAAACAAAGAATATACATTTTCTCAGCTCCAAAATGAACCTACTCCAAAATTGACCACATGCTAGATAACATAGCAAACCTTAACAGATACAAACAAAATAATGATGGAATAGCTCCCTGTATTTTATCATACCACCATGAATTGAATTTGGAAGTCAACATCAACACAAATTGTACGAACCTTACAAACTCATGGAAACTGAACTATGTGCAATTACAACATTCCTGAGCCAAAGAAGAAATAAAGAAAGAAATTAAAGATTTCCCAGAATTCAATGAGAATGAAGACACAAAATACCCAAACCTATGGAACATTTTGAAAGCAGTGATACTAAAAATGTTGATTGCACTGAGTGCCAGTATGAAGAAAACTGTTGATAGTCACATTCAAAAATTAACAGAAAAACTGAAAGCATTAAGAGAAAAGAAGTAAACTCATGTCAGAGGAGTAGAAGCAAGGAAATAATCAATTTGAGGGCTGAAACATTAAAGTAGCAACAAGAAATGCAATACAAAAAGTCAATAGAACAAAGATTTAGCTTATTGAGAAAATCAAGAAGAAAGAAATACCTTTTCCAACATTTACCAGAAAGAAGAAAGAGAACATGAAAATCAACAAAATCAGAAATTAAAAGGGGAACCTAAAAAATATCAATGAGGAAATACAGAGTATCTTCAGGTCATACATTGAGAATATGCACTCCACAAAATTCAAAAATCCAAATAAAATATACAAATTTTTGTATAGCTATGACTTAACAAATTTAAATCAAGAACAGATAAACAATTTAATTACAACTAATGAAATACAAGCAGTTCATTCATGAGTAATCCACTTTCATGATGTTAATATTAGAAAAGAGAATGGACACGGATGCTGTGAGTTTCGTGGTCATGTTATAACACCATCAGTGTGCTGGTGTAATTCTGCCCAACATCAACTTAGCAGGTACCACCAAGGGGCTAGAAAATTCTATGATCTCGTCCCAGGAAGCAGGCTGCCAAATTCCCTAGTTGTGGGCACAGGGAAACATTGAAAGAATAAACATTCCATGTCACCTTACCCCTTCCTAATAGGGCCTAATTCAGGGTTCCCAAACTAACCACCTCCTCACGGTCACCAGGCAACCATTCTTAGATAATTGCAGATCTGTTACTATCTATTCCCTATCCACAGCCTTCCTTTCCCCACCCCTCAGCAGGCACTATTCAGGAAATGTTTCTTTCCTTTCTCCAAAGTCCTCAAGTCCCCCATCAAACATGTTATTTCATATATATTCTGTAGAGTCCACCTACCTGTGACCTGGGATAGGTACAATCAAACATATCCAAAGAGATTCAAGTGGTCTGAGGAAAGGCAAATTACACACATAGGGAAAATAAATAATTATCAGTTGCCACAAGAAGATGCTTGCCTTAAATCTGTCCACCTTAATATATACTTCCTCTACTATCTTTGTCTCTCTACCTGGCTCCTATATACATTTCCACCCATAGCATCCAGGGCCGTTAGGTCTTTCTGGACTCCAATGATATTCAGTATGGAGATGCTTCTCAATATAAAACACAGAGCTGGTCTCATATGAACACCAACAAACTACAGAGGCCCATGACACAGCTGATATCTTGTAAGATGACTGTTAGATGAAGAACACTGCCCTTACCTCCTAGAGACCACCTTCTCTAATCTCTTCCAATTCATGGTCTCTACAAAGCTACCTGAGGACATCTGCTGTAACATAACAAAGGGCGGTCTGTGAGTCCATTGTGTGGAGATATTTATGGAGCTATGAACTCCTAGATACACCAGGCATGACACACCCACACACATACTCTCTCTCTCTCCCTCCCTCTGTCCTCCCTCTTTCTCTCCCTCCTCCCTGTCTCACAGTCTCTCTTTCCCTTGCTCTATTTCTCATGTGAGAGCATATTACCCAAATGAGAGACTGACTTTGGAAGAGGCCAGGGTCCCACCTAGAGGAAGTGTCACGATCTGACTAAACCAAGTTTGAAGTAGTCACAAGGGTTGCCCTGCACATCCTGACCTTCACTGCCCTCTACTATGAGAAGGACATACAACAGCTCCAGAGACAGAGGCAGCATCACAGTGTTTACCAAAACAGCATTATTAGGGATGACATCATAGAATGTGAGGAGTTGCTCTGCAGATGAAGGCACCTGATTCACTTCTACCACAGCCTCTGCTGTTGTGGTCCCGGCCACAACCGTAGCCTCACCATGACTGCAGTGACTTGTTGGAGGGTCATGATATCACTTCGACATAGTTCATTAGACAAGATCCTCTGCTCATCTGAAGATTAAATTATTGAATTTTTTTAATTGGTGATTCGTATGTCCTTCATGTATCAGTTATGATGCATCATCCTGGGAAGTGATATGATGAAACTGTACAGTTTTTAAAATTACTTAATCATTTAATTATTAAATTCTATTATTATGTAATCATTAATGACTGGATCTCCTAGTGTCCCTTATGCTCTGTGCAGTGCTTCTGGCACCAATTATCTGCTGTGTCTATCGCACAGCAGCCAATCCCATAATCAATGACCCCATCATCATTTAAGTAAACAAATTAGTAAATAATTGGATAGTACTGCATACTTAATTTCCATAAAATGGAATGAAACTACAGAGATTGTCAATTAAGTAATACTTAGATAATTAAATAATGCCACACAATTAACTCCCAGGGAAGAATGGCTGAACTCAATTCATGAAGGACAACATTACCATCGATTAAAATAATTAATATATAATTATAAAGTAATTAAATAATTGAATAGTGTTACATACATAAATCCCACATGGTAGAGTAAGACTGAACTATTCCTGGAATAATGGTATATAAACAATTAAATAAATAGATAAATAAATAAATAGATAAATAAATAAGGCCTTCCTTATTAATTCTCACAAGGTGGCACCAAACTCAAGGTATCATGGCTGATGTAATGAACTATTGAAATAACTAAATAACCAATAAATGAGATGATGTCACATAGTCAACTACCACAATCTGACTCCAAACATGACTTGTAGTCCATAAGGTCATTGGCGGTTTAACTAATGTTATTACATAATTAGATGATCTGGGACACTTGATTCCACAAGGTAGAACCAAACTACAGTGATCTTAAATTATTTAATGGCCTAATTTTATAGTTAAATAGGTATAACCTCAGATGATATGATGTTCTATTACATTTGACTCCCCAGGGAGCCTCCACATTCCAGTGATCACTGAATAAATAATCATAGATATTAATACTTAAATTATTAAAAAATAAATAATTGGATGCTGTTTATACTTGACTCCAATAAGATTGGGCAAAAATCAAGATATCATTGATTATTTCATCATAGATTTGAACAATAAAATGAATGAATAATGTGATAATGTCTCATAATTCACCCCTGGGGAGATAATTAATTGATATCATCATCTATTTAAATAATTAATTAATAAAATGACATGCCACAATTCACTCCTACAAGGTGTATCAAGACTCCACCCATCCTCAGGTAAAAAAAAAACAGATTTAAATAATGAAATAATCGTATGGTTAGGGGATCTGGCACCCTTGACTCCCATAAGGTGGCACCAAACTTCAGTAATCACTGAATATGTAATGAACCATTTCAATAATTAAATGATTAAATATTGAAATAGTTGAACAGTTTTGCATCATCAATTCTTGAGAGGATAGGCCAGACATGATGAAGGACGCTGTCATCATGGAGTTTTTAAATTTTATGAATTAATAATCGGATAATAAGACTGTCTTGCCTGATGAACTCTGTTGGACAGACATCATCACAAGCCACTGAGTCTCTGCTGTCGTTCTGCAGGAGCTGTGATGATGGGCCCATACCTGGGGTACAAGTAGTGGCTAAAATGTTAGTATCAGCTGTGAAGATGGCCACAACAGGGGTGTCACCTGCAGAGCTTATGGAGAGCAGATCTTCCTTGTTCTGGGATATCATTTCTTGTGAGGTCTCTGTGATGGTGCTGAGCATTTTGTGCCATTACTTCTCCTTCTCATAGTAGAGCACAACAAATGTGAGGATATGGAGGAAGACCAGGGAGGCAAACACCCCAAACTCCATTCTTATCTTGGTGTTGTCCTTGTACTACTTCTCCATGGGCACCAGGGAATCTTATGTATTCAATGTTCTAACATCCCTAGCACTCTTAATAATGCATATGGAATTAAGAGTCTGCTGTGTCCATGGCTGCAACTTCCAAATCCTTAACCTTGCCCCTAACAGACAACTGGACCCTAACCATAATCAACGATGACACTATCATTTAAATAATAATTTAATAAATGCTAACTTTCACAATGAATAAATAGGTGATATGGCATTTGACAGGCAGGGAAGAATGGCGAGAATCCAGTCATGAAGGATGACATCATAATCGATTTAAACTATTAATCAAAAGAAATTGTGATGATGTTTCATACTTAACTCCAGAAGATGGAGCTTGACTGAACTCTTCATGAAATACAGGATGATTTATTGAAATAATTACACAAATATTTAGGTGATCTTGCATATTATCTACTATTGTCAATTTAAATAATTCAATCATGTAATTAGATGATCTGGCATACTTGATCCCACAATGTACACCAAAATCCAGGTACCATGGATGTAATCATTGATTTATACAACTAAATACTCAAATGACAAGTTGATATCACATCATCCACTTACTCAAGGTGGTTACAAACCAGACTAAACAAAGATGTCATCATTGACGTAAATAATTTAATTATGTGATTAAATAATGATATGGTCTTGTGTACTTGACTCACACAACATCCTATTTCAATAATTAAATAATGCCATAGTCAGAAGATGATACAGTCTTCCATTTCCCTTAATGATGGCAAAAATCCATAGCACATCAAATAATCAAAGAAATACCCATCCCACCGCTTGGGAATATGAGTGTATTATTCTCTAGACTCCTAATTGTTGTCTGTGGGAAAAGGCATTTGTAAGAGATCCTCTAAATTTTTTTACAGTAATTTTTCAGGAATCCAGAGTAAGCTATTTGTTCTTGTTGCATGGAAGCTCTGTGAGCCTGGCTGTTTCGTAGCATGACTGTCATTTTTGTGATCAATGTGTTGGTGCGAGTGTATTTATTTCTCTTTGAGGCTTGTGCATTGCTACAGTTATTAACTCACCTAATGTCTCCCCATATTTGCACCTACACCATGTGGTAAGATGTTCTAAATGTAAGAGAATGAAGAGAAGCTTATCTTAATTTCAGTAATTAGAAAAGGGTTAAGGTAAAAGCCATAATGTTATTTTCTCCATTTTGGATATAAGAAAATTGGGGCATAAGAAATATGGTTAAATATTCACCAATGAAGTTAAATGGCATAATGATGCCTTCATTTTCATGTGTATATTACTACAGGCATTTGGTTCTTTGATAGACTTGAAAATAAGTATAACCCAAAAAAGAGACTTGCATTTTTTGGGAGAAAATCAGTGAGGCTATAAGGTTTGTCCATTAGTGGGTGTGCTTATTTCACATAACATAACCTCTATCTCATAACATTTAATGACAGCATTTGTGGAAATTGATGCTCCTAACCAAGACATAGACAAATCCATGGAAGTTGGCCCAAAGCTCTTAATATTACCCAATTCAAGATTACCTAATATCAGAGAATAGAATCTGTGGAGAAACAGTCTAAAAACTTTTGTTGAATGCCATCTTCCCTGAGAAGTAAAACTATGGAATAAAAAGATAAAAAGACTCACAATTATATAACAAAATGTAAGTTTTTCATTGTTAGCTTCCTTCCAGAAGGTGTTAATCCATTTGTTAGATGAGACTGAGGGATAAGTGGGTAGAAGTTCAACTCTAATGAGGAAGCTGCCCAACATCAACTACCTGATATCCTCTAAAACCATGTATACACAATGATATTTAATCATTTACATATTTTACTATTCAAATCTGTGACTAAAAAGTCAATGATCCATGGAGTTTGGCACATTCTTGTGGAAGTCATGTGAGAGCCAAACTGTGGGTGTCGAGAATGGCAGAACATGGCATTCTCTGATTGCATCATTATTTAATTATTAAAATAGGGCATTAGATGAGTGATGATCAGTGTAATTTTTCACCAAATTGTGGGAGTCAATTATGCAAGATCATCTAATTATATAATTGTATAATTAAATTATTTACATCAATGAGCACAACATTGTTCATGAGTCTAGTTTGGAGCCACCTTGGGGAAGTGGATGATGAGATATCAACTCGTTATTTGATTATATATAGTTATATAAATCAGTGATTATGTCATCCCTGATCCCTGGACTTTGGTGCACCTTGCGGGATAAAGTATGCCAGATCATCTAATGACATATGTAATTATTTAAAGTGATGATAAGTGTTAATATGTAAATATTTGTAAAGTTATTTAAAAAAAATCTATTCCATGAGGAGTCAAATCAAGATCTATCATGAAGATTACGTATGCAATATCATCACATTTTTTGATTAAGTGTTTAAATGTATGATGATGCCATCTATCATGACTGGAGTCTGTCCATTCTTCCCTGCCAGTTAATGCTACATCAGCTATTTATTTATTGTGAGAGTTAGCAATTACTGGCTTATTTAATTATTTTAATTTTGAAGGCATCATTGATTATGGTTAGGGTGCAGTTATCTTTTCAACTATGTTTTAGCAGGATTATTTGTAATAGGCATAACCTGGAAGTAACATAAACACCCCTCATCTGAAGAATGGATAAAGATATGCCACATTTACTCAATGGAATACTATTAAGCTTAAAAAAAAAACAAAGCAATCTTGAAATACACAGACAAATGAATGGAACTTGAAAAAAGTAATCTGAATAAGGTAACCCAGTCACTGAAGAGGAACATGGTATGTACTCACTCATATATGGATTTTTGATATAGAGCATAGGATCACCAGTGCATAATTCACACCTCCAGAGAAGCTAGGATATAAAGAGGATTCTAAGAGTTTCATACAAGTTCCCTCACAGAAATGGAAAGGAATAAGATCCACTGAGAATAGTGAGAGTGGGGGAGGCTTGAGTGGAGATGGGTCTAGAAGAAAAAGAAAGGAAGGAGAGGACAGAACATGGCACTAGGAAGATTGCATCAGGGGAGGAAAAGATGAGAGAACAAGAGATGGAGAGACATAGACAGATAAAAGAGGGAGACATTATATGTTTCAAGAAAAAACTGACCCAAGAGAAATGTTCAAAGACCTACAAATCTGACTCCAACTAACCGTGAAAAGTCTACCATAAATGCCCTTCCCTGATAATGAAATTGATGATGAATTTATCCACCATCATAGAGCCCTCATCTAGTAGCTGATGGAAACAGATGCAGACACCTACAGCTAAACACTGAGCCAAACAGGAATCCAAATTCTGAGATGGAGAAGTCCCTGCTAGAGAAACACACAGAGATAGCTGACCTAAACAAGGAGAAGCTAAAGGGCCCAGAGACTGACAGCTAAGAAACCAGCATTGAACCAACTCAGAGCCCCTGGAAATTGGTCTCAGTTAGAAGGCCTGGGCAGTCTAAGGGGCCTCTGTCAATGCCACCAAGATGTATACCTGGTGCACAAAAGGACGTTGAGTGCATATTTTCTATAGAGGGATACTACCTGAATATAGAGGCAGGAAGGAAGACCTAGTCTCTACTAAAAATTACTTGACAGATTTATATGCCCCCTCCTGGAAGGCACTACCCTCCTTGTTAAGTGGGGGAGGTGAGATGGGAGAGTGGTTGGGGACATGGGAGGGTCCCTCTGGAGGAATGGAAGGAGATGGAACTACAATTGATATGTAAAATAAGCAAAATAAATAAATAATCAGATGATTAGAGGATCTTGTCTAATGAAATCAGTTGGTCTGATTGCATGGCACTCCACCAAGACACCCCAGTGATGATGAGGCTGTTGTGCTGGCCAGGACCACAGCAGTAGAGGCTGTGGCCACAATGATGGAGGTTCCCTCACCTACAAATCCAAGAGAGAGCAGCTATTCACACTCTGTGATGTCATCCCCACAAATGCCACCTTGACACCCACTATGATGCTACCTGTGCTTTGGTGCTCTTGCGTGTCTTTTTCATAGTGGAGGACAGTGAAGGCCAAGATGTAGAGAAAGAGCTGCCAGGTGACCCCTGTGACTGACACACTCCACACTTCGCTTTGTCAGATTGTGACTTTTTCTCTAGGTGGGACCCTGGCCTATTTCAGACTCAATCTCCCATTTGGGAAATATGCCCTCCCATGAGAGAGAGACACACATAGAGAAGGAGAAAGAGAGAGAGAGAGAGAGAGAGAGAGAGAGAGAGAGAGAGAGAGAGAGAGAGAGAGAGAGTATTAGTTTGTCTGTGTCACACTTGGTATATCTAGGAGCTCATAGCTCCCAATATACACACATATGGACCTTTGTAATCTTACAGCAGTTGCACTCAGAAAGTTTTGTAGTGAAACAAAATTGGTAGGAATTGGACAAGGTTGATTCCAGGAGGCAGGGGCAGTGCCATTCATCTACCAGTCATCTCAGAAAATATGAACAGTGTGAATATGGGCCTTTGTAGTCTATCCGTGTTCTGAAACCATTTCTCTACTGAATATGGTATATCATCACAGGCAGACAGGCCTAGCTGCCTTGGATGCCATGGATGGGAATATATATATATATATGAGCTAGGGAGGGAGACACATATAATGGAGGAGGTCCATATGAAGTTGGACATATACAAGGCAAGAGAGACTTGTTTTTGCAGTTTCAGGCAGTTTCAGGTGTTTTGGTGTTTAATGGTTTTTCCTTACATGCAGGTTGATGTGTTGTCCCATTCTGTATATGGATACTTGATTCTTTTACATGTGTCTGATGCAATGGAGAGAAAGGATGAAGGCACCTTGAGTGCATCTTGTAGGGACACCTGGAATTTTGTGAGATGTCCCTGTGGAGGACAGGGGAGGATATATGCTCTAGCCACTCTGTTGTGACAACAGATCTGTGTCCTACGATTTTATAACTTGTGAGGCCTCTGTGATGGTGCTGCACCTTTTTTGTATTTGGTTCTCCTTCTAATAGTAGAGCACAATGAATATGAGGTTGTGGAGGAAGAGCAGGGAGGCAAAGATCCTAAGCACCATGCTTACCTTAGTAGAATCCTTGTACTTTGTCTAAGTGTGCACCATGGAATTTCCTCATCTAAATCTTCCAGCATCCCTAGCATTCTTGGTGATACATGTGGCAGATTTCCACAAACTCTACCCACCCACCATGGTACAACTACAGACTCTCCATGCATACACACACACACACACACACACACACACACACACACACACACACACAGGACAAATCACAGCTGACTATGTGGCCACCTTAGCTCAAGCTGAAACATGGCACACTGGAAAACTTTTTATAAATGCCAACTTCTCAGTCCATATAAACCCTTAGCAGACCACAACAATAGTACATACTAATATACTAATATCACTCTGGGACTATTTATGTGCTATCCCAGAATTTCCTGTCCAAGGAAACACAGATAATAAGCCCAGAAAACATATCATTCATTAATTCATACATACATACATACATACATACATATAGATAGATATAGATATATATAGAGAGCACACTATGTTCTGATTTTCCAGATAGTGCACTCTTTCAATTTCAAAACTTCTCTAAATATTGTAACAGCTGAGATGATACCTAGACAGAGAAATGCAGGACAACAGGCATTCAAACTTTGATCTTGGCTGTTCTTCCCAAGTTTAAGGCAAGGTAAGGTACTTAGCAAAACTCATTACATACCAACAGCATGGGTAACCTGCATCAGAGAAGAAGCCTGTTGAGGAGATAGTGACAAGGAATCTGGGACTGGTCTACATGGTGCCTACAGGACTGCCTGGGATCTTTTGGCTACTCTCAGTCCACACTCTACTCTGGATGCTTTAACTCAGATATTCTGCCTTGAACTCTATGCCAGTTTGTATATTATCATAAAGCTAGTGCTTCCCAGACCACTTCAAAAATTCAGGTGTTGTTCACTGGATCAAAAACTTTTTGAAGCGTTCTCAGTCATGGAAATATGCCTGTATCCTAGATACAGGGAAAAAACTTGTCTAAGAGAAACTAAAGGAAAGCCTGATAGAATACTTTTTAAAGGAGGAGAAATGATGTCACTCAGAGTTATGGATGGAAGAAAATGACAATTTGGCCCTGAGAACCTGAATGTAGGCCAGAGATACTGGGCACTATGTGCTTTCCAAAATTTTGATGTGGGTGCTTCTGGGAATGTTAAGGAACAAATAAGGGGTAGGTGGTACTGTGAATAAGGTGCTGGCAGTGGGATGGGCAATTACACTCATCAGGCCAGATCTAGGTCAGGATGCAGCATCTTTGTAGACTTCTCCCCTGATCCTGACTGACATGGGCACTCTGGACTGAGGAGAGTGACTTATCTGGGCATGGCAAGGTAAGCCCATGGGCCTGGACTGTGGCACCAGGACCCTGTTTCCTCCAAGTATGCTCCTGTGCCAAGGAGAATGCACGAAACCTGCTTAGGCCCTCAGGGTCCAGCACTGAGAGCTCTTCCCTAGGCAGCCTGCAGCATGACAAAGAAATACCAGAATATGGTGGCATGTTCTGCAAATACCTTCTGTTTGAGGCCAGTAGGTCACTCAGAATGGCAACTTACTCAGGATATTGTTGTACACTCCCTCAGCCCTTTCCAAAAAACAAAAAAACAAACAAAAACAGACAAACTTGCAAAATACTTTTGTATCATATTCCAATATAGCCAACAAACAACCAAGGCAGTCCCAAAATGAAAGTCTTGTACTGAAGCAAGGGCTGGATTCCAATGGGTGTGGAGGAGAGATGGAGGGTCACAGAGACACAGGGTCATCTACTTCACTGCCCTGAAACAATTGGTTTTTGGACCCTGCCATCCCTCAGAAGACTCCAAGAGATAACAGAGGTAGGCTTAATGGCTAGCCTATACACCACCCTTAGTGAAGCCTACAGAAACATCATGCCAGTCTGTAGCATGAGGGAGGTGCTTAACAAGGAATTTCTTGGATGAGGGTATTGGGCATATATCTTCCCTTGTCCTTTACAGGGCCTTCTCACAAAATTCCAGGTGTCCACACAGGATGCCCTCTTGGTGCCTTCATCCTTTATCTCTTGGCAGCAAACACATATAGAAGAAACAAGTGTCCATCAACAGAAAGGGACAACACATCAAATTGTGGGTAAAAACACCATCCCAAACCAACACCTGAGCCTGCACACACAGGGTCCTCTTGCCTTGTATCTGTCCACCTTCATAGCTACCATCTCCAATATCTGTATCTAAATCCCTAGCTCCTATATACACTCCCATCCATGGTATCCAGGACAGCTAGGCCTGTCTGAACCCAGATGATATACCATATTTTGTAGGGAAATGCTTTTCAATACACAAATGAAAGCCAGTCTCGTATAAACACAGACAGACTGCAGAGGCCCTCCTTCACACTGTTGGTATCTTCTAAGATTACTGCTAGGTGAGGACCACTTTCCTGCCCTCCTGGTGACTACCTTTTCTAATGTCTTCCCATTCTCTATCTCTATACAGCTTCCTGAGATATCAACAGTAAGATTACAAAAGGGCCCGCTGTGGGTGTATTGGGTGGAGATATGTGGGGAGCTATGAGCTCCTAGACATGAAAGGCATGTCAAAAATACACAGATAGTCTCTCTCTTTCTCTTTCACTCTCTTTCTCTCTCTCTCTCTCTCTCTCTCTCTCTCTCTCTCTCACACACACACACACACACACACACACACACACACACACACACACACACACACACACACACACACACACGAGGGCATATTCCCCAAATAGGTGGTCAAGTCGAGAAATGACCAGAGTTTCACCTAGAGGAAGCATCATGATATGACCAAGATAAGTGTGGAGTGTGGCAATCTCAAGGGGTACCATGCAGCTCTTCATCCACATCCCTGATTCACTGACCTCTACTATGACAAGGAAAAGCAGCAGCACCAGAGGCACAGGAAGCATCATATTGGTTGCCAAGGCAGCGTTGCTGGGGATGACATCAAAGAGAGTAAGGAACTTCTCTCTCTTGGCTCTGCAGGTGAAGGCACCTCCATCACTGCTGCCACAGCCCCTGCTGTTATGGACGCAGCCACCACAGTAGCCTCATCATGACTGCAGTAACTTGGTGGAGTGTCATGACATATGCTCACACAGTTCATTAGACAAGATCTTCTGATAATCTGATTATTAAATTATTGAATTTTTAAAATCGATGATGGCTGTGTCCTTCATGGCTCCATTCTGGTGCATCCTCTCGGGAGCTGATGTGAAACCGTCCAGTATTTTAAATTATTTAATCATTTAATCATTAAAATCTATTATTATGTAATCAATAATCACTGGATAGCACAGTGTTCCTCAAGCTATGGGTGCTGCTTCTGGCTCCAGTCATCTTCTGTGTCCATCACACAGCAGGCAAACCCCTAACTGATGACCACATCATCATTTATGTAATTAAATAAGTAAATAATTGGATGGTCCTGCAATCTTAATGCCCATAATGTGGAACCAAACTCCAGTGATTGTCAAAGAAGTAATACATAGGTAATTAAATAATGAGGCCCAAATAACTTCCAGGGAAGACTGGCCAGACTCCAGTCATGAAGGATAACATCATCATCATTTTAAATAATTAATATATAATGATAAAAAAATTGAAAAATGAGATGGTGTTGCATACTTAAATCACACATAGTGGAGACAGACTGAACTCTTATTGGAATAATGATTTATTTAAACAATCAAATATATAAATAATTAGATAACCTTGCACATAAACTTCAAAAAGGTGTCATCAAACTTGAAGTATCATGGCTGATGTAATGATCTATTTAAATGACTATGTGATGAAATAATAATATGATGTCATATCATCAACTCCCACAAACTGACTCCAAAACAGACTAGTAGTCCATAATGTCATCATAGTTTTGAATAATTTAGTTACATATTTACATGATCTGGCATACTTGATCAAACAAGTTAGAACTAAACTCTAGTAATCTTTGATTATTTAATGACCAATTTTAAAAGTAAATCAGTATAACATCAGATAATATGATGGTCTAGCACATTTGACTCCCATAAGGTACCTCAAACTCCAGTCATCACTGAATAAATAGTGACATATTTTAATAAATAATTAATTAAAAACTTGAATTATTTGATGGTATTTTACACTTGAATTCCACAAGACTTTGTAAAACTCAAGAGATCATTGATTATTTAATATTAGGCTTTAACACTATAGTGAATGAGTAATGAGATAATATCTCATGATTCATCCATAGGGAGATAAGAAAAGGATACTATAATTGATTTAAATAATTAAATAATGAAATGACTTGCCATGATTATCTCAAACAAGGTGTAAAAATCCACCTATCGTCTATTATCTAATGTCCTATTTTAATAATTAAATAATTGCAAAATCAGAGGATGATATAGTCTGCCATACTGGACATACACAAGGTAACATTGTGCCAAACACCATAAACCAGTAATTATTTAATCACAGATTTCAGTAATATAATTAGTAAATGATTACATGTCACTGTGGATCCAGGGTTTAAGAGGATATCAGTTAGTTGATATTGGGCACCTTCCTCATTAGAGGTAAACTACTATCCAATTGTTCCTCAGTCTAGTATAACAAATGGATTAACACTTTCCTGAAGGAAGTTAACAATGGAAAACTCACCTTTTGTTGAATAATTGTGATTCTATTTATCTTCTTAATCCATAGTTTTACTCATTAGGAAAGATGATATTCATCAACAAAAGTCTGTGAACTGCTTCTCCAGAGACTATATTCTCTGATATTAGGTAATTTGGAATTGTGTTGTATTAATAGCTGTAGGCCAACTTCCAGGAATTTGGTTATGACTTGGTTAGGAGAATCAATTTACACAAATGATGTCATTAAAATATTCATGAGATACTTATCTGGGAACACTAAAATATCCAGTGATAACACTACATCTAATCTACTCTCTGGTTCTTGGCCCATGATACCAGAATATAGAACTACAGCAGGGTTTCCAGGCAACCTTTATGATCCAACATTTTGTCACATTCTTGTATACCTCCCACATGCTAAAATAAGCACACCTACTTATAGAATAACTTTATAGAATCAATGATTTTCAGCCAAATGCAAGATTCTTTTTTAAGTTATACTTATTTTCATGTCTATTAAACAACTACATGCTCATAGTGACATACACATGGCAATGAAGGCATCATTATGCCATTCGACTACATTGACAAGTATTCAAACATATTTCACATGCTCTAATTTTCTTATTTCCAGAATGGAGACAATAGCATTAATGGCCTCTAACTTAATCCTTTTCTATTTACTGAAATGAAAATAAGCTTCTGTTGATTCTCTTACTTTTAGAACAGCTTGACCCCATGCTATAGGTGCAAATATGGGGAGAAAGTATGTGACTGAAAAATTGTAGCAATTCACAAAGGCACAAAGATAAATAAATACACACACAAACATATTGAACACAAAAATGACAATCATGGTAACAAACAGTGATGATCACATAGCTTCCATGCAACAAAAACAAATAGCTTACAAGGTACTCCTGGAGAATTACTGTAAAAAAAATACGATTGTCTCCCAAGGTTACCTTTTCCCTCATACAACAGGAAGAAGTCTAGACAATAAAATATTCATATTCCCAATAGGTGGGAAAGGTATTTTTTTTGGTTACCTGACTTTTTGGTTCTATAGATGTTTGTCATCATATAGGAGGAATATAACTCTGAAAGGAGTATTAACCTCAATTAATTTACATAGATATGGGCTTTAGTATACTGATAGAAATGTAAAGATTTTTTGTTGTTGTACTGGATATATGTTTCTACTCTTGATTAAGGAATTGCACTTATGCAGCTTATTTAAAATAATATATAATTAAGAAAAACAGGTTAGTCCTTCTAACGAGACCCATATTCAGGGGTTCTGAGTCAGTTTCATGCTGGATTCCCTGCCATCTGCCTGGGGGGGCATTAGCTCCTCCTTGTTCAGGTCAGATGTCTTTATGTGTTTCGCAACCTGGTTTTGTCCTCTATTTCTGCATCTGGATTTTATTTTGACTCTGAGCAGTCAAAGGGACCTCAGACAGTGGAAACAGGATGTATTCCTGGTGCATAAAAGGACCTTGAGGACACATCCCCCATGGAGGGATACTCCCTTAACCTAGAGACAGGAGAGAATCCCTAGTCCCTACTTCTAATTACTTGACAGATTTACATGACCCCACAAGATAGAATAGCCCTACATGTGGAAAGGGGGTGAGAGGATAGGAGGGGAGGGTGGTCGAGGTGCAGGTAAGGTGGCAGAGATGGTAAAAAGGAGGGAGGGATGGAGGGAGGGAAGAAGGGAGAGGATACTTGGATTGACATGTAAAATAAAAAAGAGAGAAAAAAAAGAAAAACAGATTAGTAGTTAGTCACTTATAACAATCAAACATGTAGTCAAATTAGGCATGTTTTCAAGGTAAAACAGGTATATTTGATGGATAGGTGACTTTCAAACTTTTCAATCATCACCAGAGTATGGCATTCAAGATCATTAATAACCTAAGACTTTTCATGACAGTGTGATGTCTGCTGCAATCAGCACCAATTTACTTCATAAAGGAAGATTTGCATAGAAGCACCTCCATATGGAGTTTGCTTTCATTGTGACAAAACTTGTCTTTGGATAAGAAAATCTTGCCTTGACTGCTGATGGTATGCCATATGAACCAGGCAAGCAGGACTCAAATGAAAAAGATTGCTGTATTTACCATCCGTGCCAGACCAGGTTTCACTGCTGAAGAATGGATAAAGAAGATGCAGCACATCTACACAATGGAATACTATGCTGCAGAAAAAATAACAGAATCTTAAAATTTGCAGGCAAATGTATGGAACTTGAAGAAACCATCGTGAATAAGGTAACCCAGTCACAAAAAAGAGGAGTAGAGTATGTACTTGCTCAAATAGAAGTAGAGCAAAGGATCACCAGCCTATAATACACACCGCCAGACAAACTGGAATACAAGGTGTATTCTAAGAGATTCATATATGCTCCCTCACAAAAGGGGGAAGGGACAAGTCCCACAGAGCATATCAGAAATGGGGGTAGTGAATGGTGAGAGTACTAGGGGAAAGAGAAGGGGAGGATAGGAAAACACGTGTGACTAGATAGATTGAGTCAGGGTGAGAGAGGGGGGGCATAAAAGAGGGAGCCATTATTGGTTTGAAGAGAAAACTGGACCTAAAGAAAGGTCTAGACAACGTCAAGACCGACTCCAACTAATAATTTGAGCAACCATGGATAGGCAACCATAAATGCGCTTCTCTGATAGTGAGATCATCAACTAAATTATCCACTATCATGGAACCCTCATCTAGTACTTAGAGAAACAGAAGCAAACACCCATAACCAAACACTGAGTTGAACTAGAATCCAGATGCAGAGAAAGGAGACAAGACCAGGTTGCAGAAACTCACAAAGACAGCTGAGCTGAACAAGGAGGAGCTTGGGCCTACCAACTGATTGCTAGAAACCCAGCAAGGGACTGACTCAGAAACCCTGAATATGGGTCTCAGCTAGAAGGACTGGGCAGACTGGGGGACCTTAGACAGTAGAAACAGGATGTATTTCTGGTGCATAAAAGGACCTTGGGGACACATCACCCATGGAGGGATACCACCTTAACCTAGAGACCGGAGAGTAGTTCTAGTCCCTACTTCAAATGACTTGACAGACTTACATGACCCAACCTGAATTGCATAGCCCTACAAGTTGAATGGGGGTGGGGGGATGGGAGGGGTGTGTGGCCAGGGTGCATGTCACAGGGAAAGAGGGTAAGAGGGAGGGAGGGAGAAGAAACTGGGATCCACATGTAAAATTTTTAAATTATATTATTAATAAAAAAGGAAAGAAAAGAAGTCATGCCAAAATATTACCCTTAGGCAAAAATAAATAAATAAATAAATAAATAAATAAATAAATATAACTATTGCCTCTATTAAAATATTAGCAGTCATCAAAGCCTCCCAATCAAAAAAGGCTAAGGCCAGATGTCTTTAGTTCAGAGTTCTACCAGAAATTCACAGATGAGATAATACAAATACTCCTCACATTGTACTGCAAAATAAATGCAGGAGGTTCATTACCAAATTATTTTAATGTGGCTACAATTATATTGGTACATGAGCAATGCAAGACACAAATAACACGGAATACTAGACAACAATATCCCTCATTAATATTGATGCAAATATACTCAATAAAATACTTACAAATATAATCCAAGAATACATCAGGGAAATCATCCATTATGTCCTAGTGATGTAGGCATGAAAATCTATCAATGTGATCCACTGAAAAATGAAAAATCATATTGTCATCTCACCAGATGATTTTCTCTGATTATGAGGCTGATAGAATGTGGAGTTCCTCTTTCTTAATCATCCAAACATATCCTTTTATTTCCATTCACACTTGTCTGCATAGTTTCTGCCTACATACCATTTTGTAGCATGTATACCTAGCAAACATCTTGTATAATAGAGTGAACATATGACAATATAAAGTAAATATAGAGATAGAAGGTATGGTGTAAGTACTAATCTCAGAATCTTCTGGCACTTATATTTCAAGAAATTAATTCAACCTCTAGAAGGAAAAATCACATAGTTTCTCTGAATTGACATCTTATCAGTACCCAATGTGTTATTAAATGCATTTCAAATGGACCTTATCTAGATGCAAAATTGATGAGTCTTAATTCAATGAAGAATGTTGAAAGGACTCCTGAATGAAATAACGAATGTAATGTTATTACCTACATTTGTCAATGTTGTCAGGACTAAGCTAGTATCTCAGAGTTGTTTCTATTTGCATTTCATGATGGCTAAGGATGGTGAGCACGTTCTTAAGTGTCTTTCAGCCATTTTGTTTTCCACTATTGGGAATTCTCTATTCGCTACTGTACCCCAATTTTTTATACAGTTATTTGGTGTTTGGTGACTAGTTTATTGTGGTCTTTGCATATTTTTGTGATGAGACCTCTGACACATGTGTGGTTGGTGAACTTCTTTTCCCAGTATGTGGGCTCCCTTTTGGTGTTGTTGACTATGTCCTTTGCCTTACAGAGGGCTCTCAGATTGTTGAGTTTTCTATTATTAATTGTTGTTCTCATTCAATGTCTGCTACTCGTGTTATGTTCAGGAAGCAGTCTCCTTTACCAGTTTGTTCATGGGTACCTGCCATTTTCTCTTCTAAAACTTTTGGTATGACTATTTATGTTGAGGTATTTGATCCATTTGGACTTAGGTTGTGTGCATGACAATAGACATGGTTCTTTCTGCAGTCTTCTACACACCATCATCCACTTGTGCTAGTACCATTTAAAGTAAAAGCATTTCTCTTTCCAACTGCCAAGATGAATCCACAGAACCTTCAGATGATTCATTAAAAAATCAGGAAGAAGAAAAAGCTGCCCAGTCTCTTGATGAATAGAAAATATTATAGGTGAGATTCTTGCAAAGGCAATAAGACAAAAAGAGATCAAGGGGATACAAATTTCAAGGCAAGGAATGAAACTGTCATTATTTTTCAATGATATGATACTTTACATATGTGCTCCAAAAATTCTACTAGGTAATCTCTCCAGGTGTTAAATACACTCAGCAAATTAGCAGGATACAAGTTTAACTCAAAAAAATTAGTAGCCCTATTATATGCAGACAATAAAGTAGCATACAGAAATCAGGGCAACATCACATTTACAATAGCCACAAACATAACATAGCTTGAATTAATGCTTACCAAATAAGTGATAGGTCTATATAGCAAGCACTTTTTATCTTTAAAGCAAAAAAATAAAGAAGAATGTTGCAGCAGGTTCTTCCCGCCAGCTGCAGCGGGTCCTGCTGCCATGGTCCCGCCACCATGTGAGCCCCAAATAACACTCAGAGACTCTGTATTTGATACAATCCTGTTGGCCAACTACCATTATTGTTTATGGGCTAGCTCTGTCTTAATTATTAACCCATTTCTACTTATCTAAGTATTTCCACGTGGTCGTCTTATCAGGAAGCCGCGGCAGGCGTCTTCCTTCGTCCCGGGTTTACATCTTGACTCCTCCCCACTACTTCCTCTTTCCTCCTCCTAGTCTCCTAGCCCCACCGATCTTGTTTCTTATTGGCCACAGTGCTTTATTAATCAGTATGAGAAACATATATGCAGAATAACATCTCCCATCATCTCCTCTATTCTGTCTAAAGTAAAAGAAGGGGTTTAACCTTAACATAGCAAAATATGTCATATAACAGTTATCAAATAAGAATCACAGTAAACAATATTTAGTCCATTAACATTTTGTAAGACTTAAAGAAAATATCATCTATCCTATCTTTGTGAGTCTAATGTCCTATATGTAACTTATCTTTAATCCTAATTAAGGAAAACTATAACCATAACTACCTGTCTTCAACTCCATCAAAGACCACAGAAGGATAATATATAAACTCTAAGAAATGACAGAGACAATGCATTGCCTGGTCAGTCACCCGAAGTTCTTCTGTAATGTTCCATCTTCAGCCCATAGGCCATAGTGTGTCTCCAGACTCCTCACCAAAGCAGGAAACTTTAAACTGTCAGCTTGTATTGATAGTTTGTCAGTCATTTTCCTCTGTATCCTTTAGACTATCTGGCTGTCTGGCAGCCTCTTCCATGAAGCAGGAATCCTGTAGCAATGTCCATCTTTCATCAGCAGTCACCTTTTGGTGAGTCCTGCTTGTCCAGTTTTTATAACATAAAGTCAAACAGTCCAGAAGAGCAGTACCTTGCCAAATTGGCTAGTCTTGCCATATTAGAAGCAATCTCCATAATGTTTTTCTTCGATGTCCATCTTCCTTTCTGATGCAGGTGGTGTTACCAGGAGCAGTTGTGCGTCATTGTCAAGAAAAACCCTAAACCATTTTAAATGCCATATTCTGTAGGTCTTTGAAAGGTTTGAAGAATGTCTATCCATTTCAAATACATCTCTGCATATCTAGAAATCCTAACTAACTTAACTCCAAGTTTTAACTATCATAGGTAACTCTCTATAATCTCTACTAAATTATACATTACATTTCTAAATGAGCTATATAAACATAATACCTAAACAAGAGGAGAAATATACATATTACAAAATTGACCTTAAATTGTATCAATAAAAGAAAATCCATTCCAAAGCAAAATATTCATATCTATACCATAATTCCCTTTTTACCTTTAAAAAGATTGCTTGTGGTTATAGCCATTTATAACCAAGTCCATTTAAATAAAAAAATTATGAATAATATTTGGGAATTTGGGCATCGTTCTTTCCAAACTACTTCCTGCTGGTAGAGGGCGCTGTCATGGAGGTTCAAAGAAGATGCCCAAATCTTGGCTGTAGTCTGCAAAGCTTTGTCTCAACTGCTTTGAATGTTGGATCATCTGGGGCACTGTTTCAGGGGGTCTGGCTTGATCAAACCATATAAGTCTGGAAAGAATCCACAGCTTTACATTTTCTGTGGAAACAAAAATAGAAATCCTTTCCCCCAGTAACTTTTCCTTAGGCTTAAATTTTGGAGTCAAAGCATTTTTAAAATATATAAATTGAATTAATCCAGCATTACTTCTTTTATCAGTAGTTATTTTCTCAGCAATCAAATAATTCAAAGACAACAGAATCGTGAATAGTATCCAAAATTTCTCTGTGCTTTCCATTTTTACATGGCTTTTATATTACTCTATTCTATTTCTATTTTTACGTATTTTGAGACAGGGTTTCTCTGTGTAACTTTTATCTGTCCTGGAATTCACTGCATACCAGGTTTACTTTGAAATCACAGAGATCTGTTTGCATCTGCCTCCCGAGTGCTGGCGTGTGCCACCATACCCATCCATTTTATTTTCTTTTTTCTTTTTTAAACCATTGTATCCTGTTTCTTTTTCTCTCCCAAGCCAGTGTATTTTTTAAAACACAGTGTAAACCTTCACTGCAGCTCTCATACACATCAATGAATTGTTAGCAGAGCTCTTTAAAAGCAAGGCGGCTTTTTGCCGCTTATGCTAATTTTGGAAGAAACCTCACTTAAGGAGCTGCACTAATCTCTGTCTACAGCAAAACAAATTCAACTGAGAAAATGCTGCTACTGAGAAGTCTTGCTAGTCTATGTTCCTTTGTTTCTAAAAACTATTTTTTTAAGCTTTTGTTAAGTTTTAAGTGAAAGTTCTCAATCCCAGTTCTGACACCATTATGTTACTGCAGGTTCTTCCCGCAGGCTGCAGCGGGTCCTGCCTCCATGGTCCTGCCACCATGTGAGCCCCAAATAGCACTCAGAGACTCTGTATTTGATACAATCCTGTTGGCCAATTACCATTATTGTTTTGGGGCTAGCTCTGTCTTAATTATTAACCCATTTCTACTTATCTAAGTATTTCCACGTGGTCGTCTTATTAGGGAGCCTTGGCAGGAGTCTTCCTTCGTCCCCGGTCTACATCTTCACTCCTCCCCACTACTTCCTCTTTCCTCCTCCTGGTCTCCTAGCCCCACCGATCTTGTTTCTTATTGGCCACAGTGCTTTATTAATCAGTATGAGAATCATATATACAGAATAACATCTCCCATCAGAAGATAACGGAAAATAAAAAGATCTCCCATGCTCTTGGATGGGTAGAATAAACTGTAAAAAATGGTAATCTAGCCAAAAGCAACCTACAGATGCAATGCAATCCCCACGAAAATCCCAGCACAATTCTTCGTTGACATTAAAAGGATAATACTCAACTTTCTATGGAAAAACAAAAAACCCAGCATACCAAATAAAATACCCTGTACAACATCAAAATATCTTGAGTCATCACCACCTTTGACTTTATGCTGTATAACAGAGCTATAGTCCTGAAAACAGCCTGGTATTGGCACAAATATAGACAGGTAGACCAAAGGAATTGAATCAAAAACCATGATATTAACCCACACACCTAAGAACTCCTGGTTTTTGACAAAATAGCTTAAAGTATACAATGAGAGAAGGAAAGCATCTTCAGCAAATGGTGCTGGAACAACTAGAAGATGGTGTGTAGAAGACTGCAGGTACATGTCGATCGCCAAGCACAAAACTCAACTTATAATTGGATCAAAGACCTCAACATACATCATCCAGCTACACTGAGTGTCTTAGAAAAAAAAAGTTGCAGGTACTCTTGAACAAACTGTTAAAAGAGAATGCTTCCAGAACATAATACCAGTATCACAGACACTAAGTTTGACAATTAATAAATGGGACCTCCTCAAACTGAGAAGCTTCCCTAAGGCAAAGGACCCAGTTGATGAGACCAAATGCAGCCCACATCATGGGAAAATCCTACATCTGTCAGACAGCTGATCTATAAAATATAAAAAGATCTCAAGAAATTAGTTCCTAAAACAACAAATAACACTATTAAAAAATAGGGAACAGAACTGAAGAGAGAATTCTCAGTAGAACAAATAAAAAAATGCTGAAACACAGTTAAAGTGTTCAACGTCCTTAGCTATCAGGGAAATGCAAACCAAAACAACTTTGAGATACCATCTTACTATCACTAGAATGACTAAAATTAGGAACACCAATGACGTTTTATGCTGGAGAGGATGAACAAAAAGGGGAACTCTCCTCCACTGCTGTTGGGAGTGCAAACTTTTACAGTTTTTTTGAGATCAGTATGGTGACTCCTCAGTAAAGCGTGGATCAGTCTACCAGTAGAACTGGCATTCCTCTTCTTAGGCACATACCAAAATGATCTACATCCATGGAGCAAAGATCTGTGCTCAACTATGTTTGTTGTGGCATTATTTAAAATACCTACAGCTAAACACTGAGCCAAACTGGAATACAGATGCAGAAAGGGAGGACCTGACCAGGCTACAGAAACCCACATAGACAGCTGACCTGAAGAAGGAGAAGCTTATGGGCTCCCAGACTGATAGCTGGGTACCCAGCATTAGATCAACTCAGGTCCCATAAATATGGGTCTCAGAAGTCCTGGGAAGTCTAAGGGTCCTGTGACAGTGGAAGTAGTATTTATACCTGGTAAACAAGAGGATTTTGGGAGCACATTCCTGATTGAGGGATACTCCCTTAAGGTACAGGCAGGAGGGATGTCTTAGTTCCTACTCCAAATAACTTTACAGATTTAGTTGTGCCCTCCTAAAGGCAT
Source organism: Cricetiscus sungorus (assembly GCA_030556225.1). Taxonomy (NCBI): domain Eukaryota; kingdom Metazoa; phylum Chordata; class Mammalia; order Rodentia; family Cricetidae; genus Cricetiscus; species Cricetiscus sungorus. The sequence continues at coordinate 904,491 of JANBXA010000424.1, forward strand.
TATATTACATGTGGTGCAGGGGTGGGAATGGGAGGAGAGGGTGATTGGCTTACATAGGAAGGTAGGAGAGAGGGAGAGTTGGAGAGAGTGAAAGAGGGAACTGTGATCTATATGTAAAATAAGAAAAAAAAGGACTGGATATACAACTAAAAATCATTTTTCATGTTCAGAGCATTTCTCTGCAGAAAAGATGATGTTGAATAATCTTTGAGCAATGAGAATGATTTGAGTTAAAAATAAAATTGACTTAAAATGAAAAAATACAAACTAATGTGATAAAGCATACTTAATTCCCCAAGATGGGACTTGACTCTTCATGGAATAGATGATAACTTATGTAAATTATTATACAAATATTTAAATGATCTTGCATACTAACCCCTATCATAAATTTAAATAACTTAATTCTAAAATTAGTTGATCTGGCATACCTGATCCCACAAGGTGGCTCCAAACACAGGTATTGTGGAAGATATAATCATTGTTTTATTAGACTATAAAATCAAACAACCAGTTGGTATCACATCAGCCAATTCCCCAAGGTGGCTCCAAACCATATTCATGACCGATCTCATCATTGATTTAAATAAGTTAATTACATAATTAAATATTAGATGGTCTTTCATACTTGAGTTCAACAATGTGGTAAAATTCCACTGATTATCAATTATTTCATGTCCTATTTTCATTAATAAATAATTACATAATGAGTGGATAAGATGATATGCCGTACTAGACACCCACAAGTGGTCACTTCTTGGCTCCCACAAGATTGTGCCAAACTAAACTGATGATGAATTAATCACAGATTTGAGCAGTAAAATGTGTAAATGATTAATGTTCATTGTGTATCCAAGTTTTAAGAACATTTCAGATACTTGATGGAAGCAGCTGCCTCATTAGAGATGAATTGCTATCCAATTATTCCTCAGTCTACTCTAACAAATGGATTACCATATTCCTGACAGAATCTGACAATAGAAAACTCACCCTTTGTTGAATAATTTTGAGTCTCTTTATCTTCTTAGTTTTACTTCTTAGGGAAGATGATGTTCATCAACAAAAGTCTTTGAACTGTTTCGCCACAGACTATAATTCCTGATATTAGGTAATCTTGAATTGGGCCATATTAATAGCTATAGCCCATCTTCCAGGGTTTGGCTATGACTTGGTCAGGAGAATCCGTTTCCACAAATGCTGTTATTAAAAGTTTTATGAGATACTTATCTTTGAAGAATAAAATATGCAATCTATGTTGCTCTCTGGTTTTTGGCCCATGATACCAGGATACAGAATTCCAGCAGGGTTGCCAGGCAACATTTATGATCCAAGATTCTGTCACCTTCCAGTACACCTCCCACTTACTAAAAAGCACACTCACTAATGGACTAACTTTATAGCCTCATTAATTTTCTCCCAAACTGCAAGGATCTTTTCTGAGTTATACTTATTTTCAAGTCTATCAAACAACTACATACCTATAGCAATATACACATGAAAAAGAAAGCATCCATTATGCCTTTCAACTTGAGCATATTTCCTATGCTCCAATTTTCTTATTTATAGGATGAAGAAAATACCATTATTGTCTTTTACCTTAATCCATTTCTATTTACTGAAATGAAAATAAGCTCCACTTTATTTTCTTAACTTTAGAACAGCTTGACCAAATGGTGTAAGCACAAATATGGGGAGGGAGTAGGTGGGTGAATAATTGTACCAGTGCACAAAGGCACAAAGTGAAGCAAATATATACACACAAACATATTGGACACATAAATGACAGTCATGTTTAGAAACAGCCCTGCTCACAAATCTTCCGTGCCACAAGAACAAATAGATTACTCGGGACTCCTGCACAATTACTCTAAAAAAATAGGATGATTTACCAGAGATGACTTTGCCCACAAACAATAGGAGGAATTCTAGAGAATAAAACATTCATATTCCCAAGAGATGGGATTGGTATTTTTTGGTTATTTGATGGGCTAAGGATGCTTGTCATAATTTAGGGGGGATATAAGATAAAAAGGTACATAAACCTCAAATAATTTACATTGATATGGGCACTGGTATATTGATACAAATGTAAAGTTTTTTGCTGTACTCTTACAAAATGAATGTATAATTAAGAAATACAGGTTACTAGCTAGCCATCTACAATAATCAAGCATGTAGTCATATTAGGTATGTTTTCAAGGTAAAACAAATATACTTCCATAGGTAGATTACCTTCAAACTCTTTGAAGACCTATAGAATATGGCATTTAAGGTGTTTAATAACCTAAGTCTTTTCATGGCAGTGAGACATGTCTGATCCAGACAGCACCAATTTATTTCATAAAAGATTGATGAACATAGAAGGACCTCCAAATGGAGTCTGCTTTCATTGTGTAAATACTAGTCATTTGGCAAGAAACACTTGCCTTGACTTATGACAGTATGCTGTATAAACCAAACAAGCAGTATTCAAGTCAAAAATATCTCTGAAATTTGCCTAGACTAGATGGAACAGTCATTACAAATTCCTCCTTCACAGGAATTCTGCCAGAAATTCTAGGCCTGCAGGACAAAAATGGATGCCCCAACATTGCAGAGAAAATTTGGTTGATTGTTCAGGCAGCCACCTGTCTCTGTTGTTTCTAAAATTTTGGAGATGGCTTACAGGACACTTCCTGTTTACTCAGAAAATACTATATTCTTATGAAAACTTTGATGGAGCTGAAGACTAGATAGTTATAGTTACAATTTTCTTTAGTTATGATACCTCAAGTTTGGTGCCCCTTTTGGGATTTAATGTGAAAGGCCTCCAAATATTTATTTATTTAATTATTAAAATAAATCATTATTTTAAGAAGAGTTCAGTGTGACTCCACCATATGGAATTTTAGTATGCAACACCATTTCATTATTCAATTATTTTATAATTATGTATTAATTATTTAAATAGATGGTAATGCCTCCTTCATGACTGGACTTTGGCCAGACCTCCCTGGGAGTTAATTGTGTATCATTATTTAATTATCTATGTATTACTTCCTTGACAACCACTGGAGTTTGGTTGCATCTTATCGAAATTATGTATGCAGGACAATCCAATTACTTATTAGATTACTTAAAAGATGATGTGGTCATAGATTAGGAGTTTGGCTGCTGTGTGATGCAGAGCTTGATGGACACTGGGAGATCCAGTGATTACTGATTATATAATAATAGAATTTAATGATTAAACGATTAAATAATTTTAAAAACTGGACTGTTTTGCAGAAGCAATTTGTGAGAGGATGAATCAGAACCAACACCTGAAGGACAGTCTTCACCAATTTATAAATTCAGTAGTTTAATGATCAGTTGATCAGAGGATCTTGTGTAAAGTTCTTTGTCCATCTAATTTCATGACTCCCCAAGTCACTGCAGTCATGATGAGGCTACTGTGGTGGCCGGGACCACAGGAACAAGGGCTATGGCAGCAGTGATTGAGGTGCCTTCATCCAAAGAGCCAAGAGAGAGCAGCTCCACATACTGTGTTGTCAACCCTAGCACTGCTGCCTTGACAACCACTATGATGCTGAATATGCCTCTGGTGCTGTTGCTGGTCTTTCTCATAGTAGAGGGCAGTGAAGGGCAGGATGTGGAAAAAGAGCTGTAAGGTGACCACTGTGACTGCCAAACTCTAGACTTGGGTTGGTCAGATGGACATTATTCCACTAGTTGGGACCCTGGCCTCTTCCCATTTGGGTAATATGCTCTCCCGAGAGAGAGAGAGAGAGAGAGAGAGAGAGAGAACTTTTGTGTCTGGGTCATGCCTGGCATGCCTTTGAGCTCATAGCTTCCCACATAACTCCACCCAATGGACTGACAATGGGCCCTTTGTAATCTTACAGCAGATATCCTCAGGAAGCTCTGTAGAGAGCTCTGTAGAGAAATTAGATAAGGTTGTCTCCAGGGATGTTCATCTAACAGTCATCTTAGAAGTCATCAAAAGTGTTAAGGTGTGATTCTGTATTCTGTCGGTGTTCATAGGAGACTGGCTCTCTGTTGTGTACTAAAAAGCATTTCCCTACTGATATAGTATATCATCTGAGTCCAGACAGGCTTAGCTGCCCTGGATGCCATGGAAGAGAGAGTATATAGGAGCTAGAGAAAGAGACACAGATAGTGGAGGAGGTAGATAATAAGGTGGATAGATACAAGAAAAGAGGAATTCAGGGGGTGCATTTTCAGGTGTTTGGGTTTGGGATTGTGTTTTTACACAAAGGTTGATGTGTTGTTCCATTCTGTCTATGGACACTTTTTTCTTTTACATGGGCCTGTCAACCTGGAGGGAAAGGATGAAGGCACCTTGAGGGCATCCTATAGAGACACTTGGAATTTTGTGAAAAGTCTCTGTGCAGGACAGAGGAGAATAAATGCTTTAAGCATTTTGTTGTGACAACTGTGAATTATGTATTTTCCCTAGATATCTAGTTTGACTTTCCCCAACCACTTAAATTTCTTGTTCCTATGCCAGAACACTGATAGGTCAATACCTATGTAAGATACAGAAAGTCCCATATATTAGAGGGTCTTGATTACTTTGGAGAAAGGGAAGTTTCCTAAGAAGTGTCTGATGAAAGGTGTGGAGAGGAAAGGTGTGAACAGGAGATAGATTGTAACATACCTGAGAATCTAAAATGGATGCCTGGGGACACCTAGGAGATGGTTGGGTAGGGTACCCTAAGCCAGCCCTTGATAGTCAAGGGTCTGTTGGGATGGAATATTTATTCTTTTAATGTGTCTTTGTGTCCACATCAAGGGAACTAAGCAGCCTGCTTCCTGGGACAAGGTCATGGAGGTCCCAAGCTCCTTGGTGGTTCCTGCTCCATAAAATGTTAGGCAGCATGTCACCTGAACACTCACAGAGGGGTTCCGTGAAAATTAAGACCAAGAATTTTAGTGGCTATTTTTCTTTCTTATTCATACATCACGAAACTGGATCCCACATGAATGCATACATGTTCCTGAAATTTGATTTGTGTCCATCCCAGACAAATCTTCTGCCAGGTGGGAAGACAGTGGTAAGATTAGGGCCTAATTGAGGTGGGTTGTCCTTGCTCCTATGTCACCTATATACCTTCCTATTATCCCTGTCCTCTTAGATACCACAACCCTGCTTCACTACTGGCCCTGTTTCAGCCTGGGAGTCCATTTCCTGGCTGTCAGGCTTGACTAGAAGTTTGTTTTTTCCCAGTGTGCAATTATCTAGCTCACCAAAGGCCAGCCTGGCAGCTGAGGTGATTATGGATGGCCCTGGTTAAGTAGATACCTTCTGGAACTCAGTTGCTTGTGGTGAGTGGCCTTCAGATTAAATTGGATGGTCAGGTAGGGGCATCATTTAGGCCCAATTACCCACATCCATGAGCTTGGTTGTTAAAACTCCTCCCTTATGCTAAATTCTGGCATGAGGGTTCTGTAGGCTTCACTATGGGTGGTGGCCACGCTTACATGTAAGCCTACCTGTGGTCTCTGTTGGGATTTGCTGCAAGGATGCCAGGGTCCAAAAACTAATTGTTTCTGGGCAGTGAAGTAGATGATCCTGTTAGATTTTTGACACTCATCTCTCCACTGTACCCTGTTCCTCCACACCCCTTGGTATTCAGCCCTTGCAGCAATCAAAGTGTTCCATTTCTGTACATTTTTGGTTGTATGGGGGCTATTTTGGAGTAAAATGCAAAAGGATTTTGTTTGACTTTTTATTTGTTTTTTGTTGTTTTGGAAAGGGCTGAGGAAGTGTACAACAATGTCCCATGGAAGCTGTCATTCTGGCTGCACTACTGTCATCAATCAGAAGATATTTGCAGAACATGACATCATGTCCTCTTATTTCTTTGTCATGGCTGCAGGCTGCCTAGGGAGGAACTCGCAGTGCTAGATCCACAGGATGTAAGCTTAGTGCATTCTCCTTTGCACATCTGAATATTTGGAGAAAGCAGTATCCAGGTGACCCAGTCGTGTGTACATGGGCTTGGCTTGCTGTACATAGGGGCCTCAGTCTCCTGGGTCTATAGTGAACATATTAGGCAGGATCAGGGGACATGTCTACAAGGATGTTTCATCTTGAGCTCTATCTTGCCTGATGTGGGTAATGTCCTTCCCACTGCCTACAGCTTGTGCACAGTACCACCTGCCCCCCATCTTTTTCTTAAACATTCCCAGAAGCACTCACACCTAACTTTTGGGAAGCACACACAGTGCCCAGTATCTCTGGCCTACATTCAGGGTCTCAGGGCCACATAGTAATTGTGAAGAGATTTCTGCCTTCCATAACCCCTACACTGCCATTCTTTCTCATCATCTTCCAAATCATCTGTATGGCTTTCCTTTACTATGTTTTAGATATGGTTTTCTCCTAGATCAAACTGATCCTGGAACCTTAGCCTTCAACTTTAACAGAAATCTCGTCCTGAATCCTCAACCTGAACCTGAATTCTCACTCTGAATCTGAACGTGAACCTGAACCCAAACACTGAACTTGAATCTGATCCCTTATTCTAACCCTCATTCTCACCCTGATCCTGACCCTGACCCTGACCCCTCATCCTCATCTTCACCCTGATCCTGACCCTGACCCTGACCCCTGACCCTGACCCTGGCCCTGACCCTGACCCCTCACCCTGAACCTGAACCCTCATCCTCACCCTGACCCTGATGTAGACCCCTCATCCTCACCCTGACCCTGACCCTGACCCCTCATCCTCACCCTGAACCCTCACCATGAATCTGAACTTGAACCCTTGCCCTGACCCTGACTCTGACCCTGACCCTGACCCTCACACTGACCCTGACCCCTCACCCTGACCCTGACCCTGACCCCTGACCCTGACCCCTCATCCTCACCCTGACCCTGACCCTGACCCTCACCCTCACCCTGACCCTCACCCTCACCCTGACCCTCACCATGAATCTGACCCTGAACCCTTGCCCTGATGCTGAAACTGAACCTGCCCCCTTCACCTGAACCAGGACCTTGAATTTGAACCCTCACACTGAGCATGGACCTGAATCTGAGCCTGAACCTGATTCTCAACTCTCACCCTGAACCTGCATGGTCAGGGGGCCGCGGTGGGGTCAGGGGAGCTGGGGCGTGATCAGGGGGCCGGGGAGGGGTCAGGGGTGGGGCGGAGTCAGGGAGGGCCGGGGCTGGTTCAGGTTGGCTGGGGACGGGTCAGTGAGGGCCAGGGCGGGTGCAGGGGCAGGGCGGAGACAGGGAGGCCTGGGGCGGGGTCAGGGAGGACAGGGCGGGGTCAGGGGCCGGGGCGGGGTCACGGGGTCAGGGGCAGGATCAGGGGGGCCGGGGCGGGGTCAGTGAGGACGGCATGGGGTCAGGGAGGGCCAGGGGTGGGGTCTCAGGAGAGCGGGGCTGGGCCATCTTACCACTCTTCCACTCTTCCCTTGATTGCAGAATCATTTCCTCCTGGAGGCCCCGCCCTTTGTCCTGGAGGCCCCGCCCCCCATGTCCCACACACCCATCACGAGGTCCCACCCCCACACAGAGGCCCCGCCCCAACTCACCCAGGGCATTGCTTAGTTCGAAGCAGAAGTCCTCACCTGGGGAACAGAGAGGGGCAGGGCTGCCGAGGACAGGAAGTGCCAGTGGACGGGGCCACGGGACGCCAGGGCGGGGCAAGGACCAGAAGTGGAGACAGGAACAGGAAGTGGGAAACCGGAAGTCGGGCTGGGGCCAGGGACCCCGGGGGTGGGGCTTCCTTTCCCCTTATCCCCTCAGGGCGTGGGTTTCAGCTTATTCGGGTCTAAAAGGGCTTGCTGGGTGGGGTTGGTGGGCGGGGTGGGGGGGCAAATATTCTTCAATATTTCCCATATATTATTGAATTTTCCTAAAACCAAACATTTAAGTGCTGCATAAACTCAGGGTTTGTGAGGAAAATCTTGTAATTTAATTATACTTACTATTGTAGATTTCTGGATGTTTTCCTTGTGCCACATTACTCATTATACAAATAATGGCACCCTGTAATATGATACCTCTTCCCTTTCTCTCCTCTATTCTTCCCATGACTCAATTATTCTGGTGCCATAATCCATCCTTTTCCCTCCTCTTCTCCCTTTCTCATTCTCCTTTCTCACCATGCTGCATGCTGCCCATTGCTAGGGAGATCTTGTCCATTTCCCTTGCTCTGGGGTTATATATATATCTTGGGGTCTTCTTTGTTCCTAGCTTTTTCTGTTAGTGTGGATTTTAGCTGGTAATACTTTAGTCTATTTCTAAAATCCATATGGGAGCAATTAACTACACATCTATAAGTATGACCTCTAACTACCAGTGCCAGGAATAGTGAAGAGGCCACCTTAAATACCCTTCCCTGATAGTAAGATTGATGACTACCTTATATGCCACCCAAGAGCCTTCATCCAGTAGCTGATGGAAGCAGAACTAGACCCCTACTCCTAAACACTGGGCAAAACTCCATGATTTCAGTTGCAGAAAGGAAAAAAATGATGAGCAAAGCAGTAAAGACCAGGCTGCAGAAACCCATAGAAATAGCTGACCTAAAAAAGGGAGAGTTCATGGGCCTTATCTGATAGCTGAGAAACCAGCATAGAACCAACCAAGACACCCTGAATGCAGGTGTTATTTTGGTGTATTGGAAAGTGTATAAGGCCTCTGATAGTTGATCAGTATTCATCTGTATTAAGGGAACTGACTTTGGGGGTCTATTATACATAAAGAAATACTGTGTGAGCCTAGACACATGGGTGAATTCCAAATGACATGGCAGACTTAAAGATACCCCATGGAAGACTTCACAATGTGTGTGGAGCAAAAATGGGAAGGGATGGGTGTTTGGAGGGGACACATATACATGAAGGTGAAAGAACTGTGATTAAAATGTAAAACCAGGTTGTTGCTAATTTAAATTAAAAAATTATCAAAAAAGAAAAATTTAAAGATTTCTAAAATATGTAAAGATTTTGTCTGCTCTGTGTTGCTAGAGCATTTACAAAATACAGGGCTATAGAGACTAAAGGGAACATTTCGAGAAATATCCGTAAGATATTCAAAACCTTAACTATGAAAAATCAAGGGAAAAAAATGAAAACGTGACTCTCCCCAACAGCCATTCCTCAAAACAAACTAATGACACACAAACAAACAGAGCATAGTTGACTAAGGTGTATATTTATTTTTTAACCCTTATATAGAAGTGTGGAGTTAGCAGGATGTGAGAATTATATGACCAAGCCAAGCTATACTGATGTGAAACCTTTTCTTGCTATAAGATTAAAACTTAAACCTGGAACAGTGTCATATACAGTTTGAGGGTGTATATCCATGCACATAATCATAATTGTGAAGGGAAATGGAGAAAATTCCAGGGATGGCAAGTTTAATCATGGCCTAGCATCTGCTGAGTGATATTCCTTTAAAAGAATGGGGCAGGGATTTGTGGGCACAGGAATAGCAAGTAAACTACTTGTTCTTGTTGCATGTTAGCTCTGTGAGAATGCTTGATTCTAAGTATGAATGACATTTTTGTGTCTTATGTGTTTGCTGTTGCTGTCGTGGGTATTTATGTGTATTCATTTCTCTGTGTGTGTCTTTGTGCATTGCTACAATTATTCAGTCACTTACTTTTTACCCATAATTGCAACTACACCATGTGGTCAAGTTGTCCTGAAGATAAGAGTATGAAGAGAACCTTATTTTGATTTCAGTAAATTGAAAAGCATTAATGTAAAGGCCCAAGAGTGGTGTTGTCTTTATTCTGGAAAAATAAAAACTGAAGCATAGTAAATATGTTTAAATACACATCAATCAAGTTGAATGGAATAATGATGCTTTCTCTTTCATGTGTATATCACTATAGCCATGTAGTTGTTTGGTAGGAGATTTGAAAATCAGTATAACTCAGAAAAGAGGCTTGCATTTTTGAAAAAAAATCAGTGAGGATATAATGTGAGGCTATGGGTGGGTGGGGTTGTTTTAGCATGTGGGAGGCCTACTAGAATGCATCAGAATGTTGGATCATAACTGTTGCCTGACAACCCTGCTTGAATTCTCTATTCCCATATCATGTGCCCAAGAAAGAGTGAGCCACTTATATATAGTGTTATCATTGGATATTTTACTCTCAAAAGATAAGTGGCCCATGAATGCTTTTGTGACAACATATGTGGAAACAGATTCTCCTAATCAGGTCATTGACAAATCCCTGAAATTAGGACTGCAGCTCTTAATATTACCCAACTCAAGATTACCTAACATAATGGAATATAGTCTGTAAAGGAACAGTTTAAATACTTATGTTGATGAATTGTGTCTTCCATAATAAGTAAAACTATGGATTAAGAAAACAAAAAGTCTGAGTTATCCAGAAAAAGGTGAGTTTTCCACTGTGAGATGCATTGAGAAATGTATTAATATTTTTGTTAGGTAAGGCTGAGGGTAATTGATCATGAGTTCATCGCTACTGAGGGAGCCACCCGACATCTACTATCTGATGTCCTCTAAACCCTGGAACATTATCCATTAAAGGAAGCGTGGAGTCTGATTCCACCTTGCTGGAGTTAATATTTGCATGCCATTTTGTTATATAATTATTTAAATAAATGATGAGACCATTTTTGTATCTCCCCAGGAGTAAATTATGTGACATTTTCTCATTATTTACTCATTCATTTTATTGTTCAAATCTATAATCAAAAATTCAATGATTTCTTGAGTTTGAACCAATTTTGTGGCAGTCAAGTATAAAACCCAATCCAATATTTAATCACTTAATTATTAAAATCTATCAATATTTAGTCAGTGATCACTACAGTTTGGAGCAATCTTGTGGGAATCAAATGTGTCAAACCATTTCATCATTTGATGTTATAATTATTTACATATTAAATTAGGTCATTTTATAATCAAAGAAGCCTAGAATTTATATACACTTTGTGGGTCAAATATACCAGATCTCTACTTATGTAATTAATTTATTTAAATCTACCAAAACCTTATGAATCAAAAGTCATGTTTGGAGTCAACTCATGAGAACTCACTATGTGTTATGATTATTTGGTCATTTAAATTGATCTTCACATCAGCCATGACACCTCGAGTTTGGAACTATCTTGCTGGAGTTAACATGCAAGGCCAACTAATTATTTAATTGTTCAAATAAATCATTAATCCAGGAAGTGTTCAGTCTGACTCTACCATAGGGCATTGAGTATCCAACATAATCTCATTATTCAATTACTTTTACTTTATAATTATATATTAAATGTTTAAATCCATGGCAATGTGTCCTTCATGACTATAGTCTGTCCAGTATACCATCATATTTAATTTTGTGACATTATTGATCAAAGTATTAATTATTGACAATCACTGGCACCATCTTATCAGAGTTAAGTATGCAAACCATGTAATTATTTACTTATTTGATCACTTAAATGATGATGATGCCATCAATTAGAGATTTGTCTGCAGTGTGGTGAACACAGTAGACACCTGGTGTCAGAAGCAGCTCCCAGAACACGAGAGACACTGGGAGATCCAGTGACCACACATTACATGATAATAGATTTTAATACATAAAAATTAAACACTTTAAATACTTTAAACACTTTAATTCCTGGAAGCATGTGACAGACCCGAGCCATTAAAGAAACAGCCATTACCGATTTTAAAAATTCAATAATTTAATAATCAGATAATCAGAGGATCTCATCTAAATTAACTATATTGGGCTGATCTCATGATATTAAATTGAGTCACTACATTCATGAGGTGGTTGCATCGTTGGATGGGAACACATCCGCAGAGGTTGTGGCAGCAGTGATGGAGGCAGCTTCACCTGCAGAGCCAAGAGAGAGCAATTTCTTGCTCTTTGTGACATCATCCCAGGTGACACTGCCTTGGCAACCACTCTGATGCTGCCTGTGCTTCTGGTGCTGCTGCTTGTCCTTCTCATAGTAGAGAGCAGAGAGGGCCAGAATGTGGAGGAACTGCTGAAAGGTGATCACTGTGACTATCACGCTCAACTCTGTCAGATTGTGGAACTTCCCCTAAGTGGGCACCATTGCCTCTTCCAGACTCAATCATATGCACTCACATGAGAGACAGTGAAAGAGAATTTGTTTTCTGTGTCATGTCTGGACTGTCTAGGAATTCATAGCTCCTGGCATATCTCGACCCAACACACCCTGATCCATCCTTTGTAAACTCTGAGCACATGTCTTCAGGAAGCTTTGTAGAGAAGAAGAATTGAGATTAGACAGGATTGTCTCCAGGAAACAGGGCTGTGGTCTTTATCTTGCTCTCATCTTAGAGGATATCTGTAGTGTGAAGATGAACCTCAGTAGGCTGTCAGGGTTCATAGAAGACCAGTTGCCTTCTGTTTGGTACTGAAAAGAATTTCCCAACTGAATACAGTATTATCTTCCTGGTTCAGATAGGCCTAGATGTCCTGGAAGCCATGAAAATGTACACGGGAGCCATTGATAGAGGAAGAAATACTCTAAGAGGTAAATGTGAAGGTGGGCAAGGCCAATGTGAAGGTGGACAAATAGATGGATAGAGAAAACTAGATTTGGGGGGGGCTGCTGTATGTGCAGTGTAAAATGATTTGATGTGGGATGGTGTTTTCACATGCAGATTGGTGTGCTGTCCCATTTTGTCTATGGACATTTGTTTTTTTTACTTGTCTGGTGCCCTGGAGAAAAGGATGAAAGCACTTTGTGCTGACACCTCAAATTTTGTTGGAAGTCCTTGTGCAGAATAGGGTGGATATATTCTATAAGCATCCAGTTGTGACAAATGAGAATGGATTATTTTTTATAGGTGTCAAATTTGCCTTTCCTCAGTACACTAGAATCTCTTTGGATACCTCTGTATTTATCTATGCCAGGGCTCGAATAGGTGGCTTTATACAGTAGATGCAGTAAGCTCCATATATGAGGGGGACTTGAGGACTTTGGAGAAAAGAAAGAGACTTTTCCTAAGCAGTATCTGGTGAGGAGCAGGATGTAGAAGTCTGTGGACTGGAGATGGATTGTAACAGAGCTTCAAGTATGTAAAAATGGTTGCCTGTTGAAGCCTTGCAGTGTTGGGGACACTGAGCCAGCCCCTGGTACGCAAGAGGGTGGGTGACATGGAATGTTTGTTATTTCAATATGTCCTTGTGCCTACGTCTAGGGAACTGGGATGCCTGGGACAAAGTCATGGATGTTCCAAGCCACTTGTTCCCTGCTGCAGATGATGTGTGGCAGCATTCCACCTGAACCCTGATGGAAGGTAACGTAGTTATGAAGACCAAGAGGTTTGATGGCCATTCTCTTTTCTCATCTGTATATAAAGAAACTGGATCCCACATGAGTGCACACCTTTGCCTGGAATTTGGCTTGGTCTGTCTCAGACAGGCCTTCTGCCATATTGGATGCCAGTGCTGAGCATAGGGCCAAATTGAGGTGAGTTGTCCTCACCCCAATGACACCTGTGCACCTTCCTATGTACCATGTACTTTGAAATACCACTGCCACACTTCTTTATTAGTCCTGTGTCAGCCTGGGAGGCCACTTCATGGCTGGAAGCCTTGCCTAAGTGTCCAAGGATCTAACAGACTGAAAGCCAGGTTGGCAGTAGAGGTTATTATGGGTGGCTATGGTTAAATATTTATCTTCTGGATCTCAGATGTTTGTGGGGAGTCTCTTCAAAATAACCTGGTTTGGCAGCTAGAGGCAATACTCGGGTCCCATTTCCCAATTCCATATGATTGGGTAGGAAGGTCCTCTCTCATGCTACAGACTGCCATGAGGTTTTTGTAGGCTTCAGTAAGGTTTATGTGAAGGCTTGCCAGTGAGCCTCCATGTGTTCTCTCTTGAGGGTATTCAGAGGTGTGAAAGGGTCTAAAAGTAGATAGTTTCAGGGCATTGAAGTAGATTAGTTCTGTGATTCCTATCTCTCCAAGATACCCTGGCCCTCCCTACTCTTGGTATTTATCTCATGCAGCAGTCCAACAGATCAGTTTCTGGACAGCCCTGGTTGTATGGTGGCTATTATTGAGTGTGTTGCAAAAGGCTTTTTTGCTTTGTCTGTTTGTTCTTTGCTTGTTTGTTATTGTTTTGGAAAGGGAAGAGGGTGTGTATACCAATGTCCTGAGGAAGCTGCCATTCTCAGGGCACTACCTCCAACAAACAATGTATTTGCAGAACAATCCAGCATATTCTGGCATTTCAATTTCTCATGGCTTCAGGCTCCTGTCTACGGACATGGTGTATGTTCTGGACACCACAGGACAAAAGCAGGTCTTTTGCATTCTCTTTGTCATAGGAGAGCACTGGGAGGAAGCAGGGTGTAGGTGCCCCAGTCAGGTCACCATGGGCTTAGCTTGCTGTGAATAAGAGACTCAGTTTTACAAAGTGTGGTTCTTATGGTCATTCTCTTTTCTCATCTGTACACAAAGAAACTGAATCACACTTGAGTGCATGCCTCTGCTTGAAATTTGGCTTGGTCCATCCCAGAAAAGCCTTCTGCCATATTCGGAGCCAGTGTTGAGCATAGGGCCAAATTGAGGTGAGTTATTGTCAACCCAATGACACCTGTCCACCTTTCTATATGATATGTACTCTGAGATACCACTGCCCTGCTTACCTATTAGTCCTGTGTCAGCCTGAGAGGCCACTTCTTAGCTGGCAGGCTTGACTAAAAAGTTTTGTTTCCCCAGTGTGCAAGGACCTAACATACTGAGAGCCAGGTTGGCAGCAGAGGTGATTATGGGTGGCTATGTTTACATAGATATCTTCTGGATCTCAGATATTTTGGGGGAGTCTCCTTCAAAATAACCAGGCTGGGCAGCTAGAAGTGATACTCAGGTCCCATTTCCCAATTCCATATGTTTGGTTGTGAAGATCTCTTCTCATGCTACAGATTGCCATGAGGTTTCTGTAGGCTTCAGTAAGGTTTTTGTGCAGGCTTGCCAGTGAACCTCCCTGTGTTCTTTCTTGTTCTATTGTGAGGAGTGGAAGGGTCTATAAGCAGATTGTTTCAGGACAGTGAAGTAGATAAGTACTGTGAACCCTTATCTCTCCAAAACACCCTGGCTCTCCACACCCTTGGCATTCATACCATGCAGTGGTCCAAGAGATCAAATTCTAGACAGCACTTGTTGTTTGGTGGCTATTTTGGAGTGTGTTGCCAAAGGCTTTTGTTGCTTTTTCTGTTTGTTCTGTTTTTGTTGTTGTTTTGGAAATGGCTGAGGGTGTGTACACCAATGTCCTGTGTAAGCTGCCATTCTTGAGACATTATTGCCATCAAACAATGTATTTACAGAATAAGCCAGCATATTCTGGTATTTCTGTGTCATGGCTGCAGGCTCCTCTCTAGGGAGGTGCTGTCAGTTTTGGACATCACAGGAAATAAGCATGTCTTTTGCATTCTCTTTGTTATAGGTGAGTACTTGGAGGAAGCAGGGTGCAGGTGCTGCAGTTGAGGCACCATGGGCTTGGCTTGCAGTGAACACAAAACTCAGTTACCTTTGTCTAGACTGGCCATATAGGGCAGTATGAGGGGACATGTCTACAAGGATACAGCATCCTGAGCTACATCTGCCCTGATATGGCGGTTTGCCCATCCCATTGTCTGGAGCTTGAGCACAGTACTACCTGCCCCTGTACATCCTTTTCATGAACATCCCCAGCAGCACCCACACCTAACTTTTGGAAAGCATATACAGTGCCCATTATCTCTGGCCTATATTCCATGTCTCAGGGGCAAATAGTTAATTTGGACAGATTTCTGCCATCCATGACACCTTCACTGCTATCCTTTTTAAGTCAAATGTCTGGCTTTCTTTAGTATCTCTTAGACATGGCTTTTCCTATATCTAGTGTACAGGTGTTTTCAGTGACTGAGACCTGTTGGAAAAACATTCTGATCCAGAGAACTACCACAGAATTTTTGAAGGGGTTTGGGAGCCATCACACTCTCGATCATATGTAACCTGGCATAGAGTTAAATTCGTGTATTGGCTAAGGGTGAATCTGAGTAGATGCCTTCAGAGTAGAGTGCAGACTGAAGGCTGTCCTAAAGATGACAGGAAAACCTGTTGGTACTATCCAGAACAACACAGGATTCTTGTCCCTACCTCTCGAAAAGTCTTCCTCTCTAATGCAGAGTTCCCATGCATGTGGCATGTCCTGTGTTTTGCTAACTACATGACCTTTCCTTAAACCTGGGCAGAACACTAAAGATGAAACATTGAAAGCCTATAGCCCTGCTGTGCTCTGTCCAGGTATCATGTCAGTAGTTAAAACATTTAGAGATATTTCTGAAATTAAAACATGACCGACCCTATCTGGGGTATCAGAACACCTCTCAATCTCCCTCTCTCTCTCTCTCTCCTCTCTCTCTTCATATATATATATATATATATATATATATATATATATATATATAGTGTGTGTGTGTGTGTGTGTGTGTGTGTGTGTGTGTGTGTGTGTATGAAGTGTCTGTAGTTTTGATTTGGTGGCTGTGTATAATTTGTGGAAATCTTACAAAGTGTGGATGTTCTCTCCTTAGTAGTGGCCAGACAAGCACATCAAGGAATTAAAAATCACTCACACATCTACACCGGACACCCTCAGAGCACTCTTTAGCAGCATCAGAACATATGCCTCCAGGATGCTGATGGAAAGTCAGAGTTGTAAGAGATATGACTGAGTTTTCTTCAGGAGGCAGGGAGGAGGTCTTCTTCTTGGGGCCATCTTGGAAGATCTCATCAGTGAGGAGGCAGTATCCTGTAGTCTTTCCATGTTCATGGGAGAAGGGCAATTTTTTAGAAACAGAAATGCATTTCCATACTGAATAGCAATTACTATCTAAATACAGACAAACATAATTGGACTGGATGCCATGGATGTAAGTGTAAATAAAGGCCATGAATACAGGGATACGCAGATAATGAATGAAGTAGATGTTAAACTGAATAGATACATGGACAGTGTAAATATCTTTACTCCAAGGACTCAGGATTTGGAGGTAGACTGTTTTTTGTTAGGTCATGGCCACACTGATGCTGAGACACTGATCCTATCTTAAAAGAAATATCATTCACAAAGGTGATCTCTGTACCTGGGATCACATGCTTATAATTCAAGAACTTGGGATGTGGAGATAGGAGAGGTATGGCTGGTTGGACAAAGAAATATAAGGAGGAAATGTAATCTGAGAGCCTTTTCCTCTAAAAGTTCCTGAACACAAGACTGCCATTTCATCTGGGTAGAGCTGAGATCTACTGGCTGCTTTGGCTCATTTTCTTCTCTGATTTGCATCTTGAAAGTTGAATCCCAATATCTGTCTCTTGACCCTTTATGTTTTGGTGCTATATTTGACAGAGTGGGAGATAGCTCAGATGGTTGCATGGTGATAGCTAGGAGATGGCTCAGGTGTGGGCACAGATTCAAAGATAGGGAATAAGTGGGCAAATTGGATGTAATATTTATTCTTTCCATGTGCCCTTGACACCACTTCAAACTCTATGTTGGCCTGCCTTCTGGGAGGATGCAAGTTCCCTTTCTGGCTCCTGTTGCAGATAATATGGCATAGCATCTAACTGAATTTAGATGGCTTCATTCTGTGAGCATCAAGAACAAAGATTCTTGTGGCCTTTACCCTTTCTTATTAGATAATCACAGCCATGGGACCATTGTCCTGTAAAACTGGATTCCTCACAAGTTCACACAGCTCCCTCCCATTTGCCCTATGTCTAGTGTGGAACTTCCTTCTGCCAGGTGGAAGAAGGCAGTTCTGGGGGTTGAGCCCTATTTAATTGAGTTGTCCTAACCCCAATCTCATCTACCCACCTCCCCTTGTGCCCTTTGATCTAGGACACCACCATCCTGCTGTCCTGACAGCACTGGGTCAGCCAGGGTTACCCCTTATGGTATGGTTGCTTTGACAATGAAGATTTTTTTTGTTCAGTATGCAACATACCAACATACACAATGCTAGCCTGGATGCTGTAATAGTAAGGGGGTCACTGTTCCATCACTGAGAAGGGTTGGTTTGTTCTCCAGGCAACATGGTGTAAAAAGTGCGAATTGCTTATACTCCTTCAGTTTCTAGGTTGCCTATCTTCATTCCACTTGAATCTCTTCAGAGATCCCTGAGCCCATTGTGTGCTTGGATCATCAATAGATAGGTGATTCAAAGCATTCCAAGTTGAAGAAGACTAGCAAATTCGGAGAAAAGAAAGAGAAATTTCCTAAAGAGTTCCTGGTAAGTGGTGGGGTTCCAAGGCTGTGGATTAAGACAGATTGTGAGAGTGCTAGAGGTAGCTCAAAATGGTATGCCTTGTGAGGCTTAGGAGCTGGTTAGTTTGGAGCATTTGCCCAGGATCTGTTTGGCAAGGGTGATGTAGGATGGAATGTTTATTCTTTCAATGTTTCCTTGTTTCCACATCTAGAGAACTAGGTGGCTTGTTTCCTAGGAAGTGGTTATGGGTATCACCTGCCCCTGGGTGTCCCCTGATGCATATTATGCAGTACAGCAAACACACGAACTCAGAGGGAGGGATTACATTGGCTGTGAGAGCAAGGATTCCACTGGTTTTCCACCTTCCTCATGTAAATATCAGACCCATGGTACTATTGTCCTTTAAATCACAAACACTCTCAAGTTCTCACAGTTGCCTACATTTTGACTTGTGTCCATTCTGGACTGATCTTCTGCCAATTGTGATACCAGTGCTTGGACTAGGGCCCCATTGAAGTGGACTGTCCTCAAAATTGTGTCACCTGCTTAACTCCTGTCCCCTGAACTCAGTGACACCACCAACTCACTGCCCTACCAGCCCTGAGTTAGCCTTGGAGGCTGCTTCTTGACTAGCTCTGTTGACATGGAAGGATGACTTTGGGTACAAATTTCCAGCAGACCCAAACAGGCTTAGTAGTTGGAGTCACCTTTGTGGTCAGGTATCAAGTAGATAGCTGCTGGATTACTGAGCATGGTTTGGGTGGCAGTTAGAATACCCTGTCTGAATAGGTAAAGAGTGACACTCAGCTTCTAGCCCCCAAATCCATTAGTTTGGTTTTGATGCTTTTCTATTATTCTGCTGATTGATGTGAGATTTCTGAGGATTTACTAAGGTTGGAATCAGGCTTGACAGCGAACCCCTCTGAGTACTCACAATGAGCCATCTTGGGCCATCCATGGGCTGGTTAAAGCCTACATCTGACTGTCTATGGGGCTCGAAGTATAGGACACAATGAAGCCTGTGAATCCTTTCACCTCACCTCCCTGTTACCTCCACAACCCCTGGAATCCATCAATTGCAGAAGGCCAAGAGACACAAAGGTAAAAAGTCTTGGTCTTAAACCTTGTTTAGTTGCCATCTTTGAGCTTGTGTCCAATGTATATTTTTCAATTTGGAACGGATAAGGGAGAGGACCTATGGCCTATTGAACTTAGCATTCTCTGTGCACTACTGCCAATAAGGAGAATATTTTGTGAATGATGCCAGCATGTCTCCATGTTTTTCTGTACATAATTGATGGTTTCTTAGAGAAAGGCTCCAAGTGATGGCTCCACAGAATTGAACCTATTTGAAAACCTTGGTCTTCCACTAATTATGAAGGGCTTGTGACAATTGTCTGTCAAATTGTTCCTAAACCACTACTTCATTGCCCAATTTTAAATTCTGCAAATCCTTTGTAATTAATTTGTACTTAAGAAGTCCCTTTAATTCTGAGAGTATTCTGAAAATCTAGTAGGCAAGCAGGCCTCTGATCTACAGCAATACTCATGGAAGTATATCCTTCTTCACATAAGGATTACACACATCCCTTCAAGGAGGTAGTGATTTACAAGGCAGATCATGGTGGGTTCACAACATTGCCAACTACAAATGGGAACCTTGAATATATCAACTTTTTCCAAAGGCACCACAAATCTCTTTAACCCCACAAAATCTTTGGGAAAACATATTTTGAAAAATTTCCATTAACTTCCAATGTGATAAAATATGTTAAGCATCCCCTTTTTCTAATATTGACTACTGATAAGCAAGGTTTCATAAGAATGCAAAATTACCCACCAATGAAAAATGTAGTCACCTATATATTATGTATGTTTGTGGGCATAAGACTTATCAATATTATGTAAGAGTGTCACATATTTTCCTCTTTTAACAAAAGGAATTCTTTTCTACTGTATGCTAATACAGGATAATCTGTGAATCGCCTGCACACTAGACCTGGCTACAAGTAGATACACCTCCATAGATGATGCAGAAAGTTCTATGTCTGAGTGGAAAATTGGGGACATTTGAGATATAGGAGTTTCGTGAGTAGGTCCTGCTTGGGGTATAGGGTAGAGGGATTTTGAAAGGAGAGATATTATGTTGGTTGAGTTTTTATATATATATATATATATATATATATATATATATATATATATATATAATTCATGAAAGCCAACCCCCAGAGCATGTCCTCTGCTGGAGTTCCAGGCCCCTGCCAGAGATCTTTCTATTCCCAGGTATATTGAGTCACTGCCTGCCGGATCTTTGACCCCCATCACCAGGCCTCTCCTAGAAGAGAGTATGGGACCAGTTCAGGTTGACTATGCACACACACACACTTCCCTGGGAACTCCTGGGAATGAGTATGAATCTTGCTCCTCCTTGTGTCCTGTTCCCAGCAAGAGTGCTCCTGGTGCTCTGGTAAACAACCTACCCCCACCCCACCTCATTCTGGAAGAGCCTGCCCTCCTGCCCTCCCCAAACTCTGTGTCCTACCTAGCCCACTGCCCCACTGCTCTGACTGAGCACTGGAACATAGAGCAGATCCTTCCCCCTCACAGGAATTTCCTGGGGCTGCTCTGAGCACACTAGACCTTCCTATCCATGCAGGACCACACTGACTCCCCCCTGCCTGATGTTTTACCGCCACTGCAGGTCCTCTGCCAGAGCTACAGGCACATGCCAGAGGTCTGCCTATCCCCACAGGACAATCCTAAGTCCCTGCCTGCTAGATCTTTGACCCCCATTACTGGGCCTCTGCCAGAGGAGGAATTCCATGAATCACAACCTGCCTGATATTTGATGTCCATCCCTGGGGCCCTGCCTGAGGAGAGACCTCCTAGAGAGCTTGAAGCACCCAGAGCTACAAACATTGAATTTCTGACCCAACTAAGCCCACTGGGGTAGAATCATAGAGAGAGACCTCACCTACACCCAAGGGAAGAAATGATGGGAAGACGGCAATACATGAAAACACCTAACAATACAAAGACAAGCGTGACACTACCACAATCTAGGGATTCTACACAACTATACTTGAGCACTCCAGAGCATATCAGGCAGAAGAGATTGACTTAAACAATATCGTCATAAAACACCACGTGAGAAAATATCTTAAAGAAATGGAAAACAAAACAAACAAAAAATTGAAATAAATAGAAGAAAAGACTATGTAAAAATGCAAGAAATGGCCAAATCTCTTAAATAAAATAAGGAAAGCCAAGCAAAAACAATCAAACAGGTGAAGGAAAGAGTTCAACACAAGAAAATTGAAATAGATAAAAAATAAAGAAAACAAAATCTGAGGGAATGCTGAAAATGGTGAACCTTGGCAAATGATTGGGAGCTACAAACCCAAGCATAACCAACAAAATACAAAGATAGAAGACAGAATCTCAGGCACTTAAGATAAACTAGTGTAAATTGATTCATCTGTCAAATAAATCCTAAGTCCAACAAAAACTTAACACTAAACATCCAGCAATTACGGGGCACAGTGAAAAGGCCAAACATATGAAAAAGTGGCAAAGATGAAGGCAAAGAAGCTCAACTCAAAAGTTCAGTAAACATATTCAACAAAATCAATGAAGAGAACTTCCCAATCTGAAGAAGCATATGTCAATGAAAGTACATGAAGTATACAAAACAACAAATATACAGGACCCCCCAAAAAGTCCCCTCACCACATAATAAAACAACTAAAATACAAAATAAAAAAAGAATATTAAGATCAGCAAAGGAAAAAGCCCAAGTAACATAAAATGTCAGATCTATCAAAATAACAACTGACTTCTCAATGGAAATTCTCAAGGCCAGAAGGTTCTGGATAGATGTTCTACATATACTAAGAGCTCACAGATGACAGCCAAGGTTAAAATACCCAGCAAAACTCACAGTCACTATAGATGGATATTACAAGGTTTTAAGTAACAAAGACATTTTCACAATATATATCCACAAATCCATTGTTACAGGAAGGAAGTTAACTATTCTCACAAAGACATAGCCACGTTTGCAGAACCTAAAAGATAAAGCAGGGGAAATATGCTCACTAAACCACCACTAACAATAAATCTAAAACAAACAAGGATTATCAATCAATGTCCCTTACTTTCCCTCAACTATAATGGTCTCAACTAGGCTATAAGAAGACAAAGTCTAACAGAAAGGACACAAAAAGAGAATACATCCTTCTTCTGCACACAGAAAGCACATCTAAGCTTCAAAAGCAGACCTTAGCTCAAGTTAAAGGGTTGTGACCTATCTTTCAATCAAATGGACCCAAGAAGGTAAAGCTACTCTAATATTTAACACATTAGACTTCAAACCAAAATCAATCAATGGGATGAAGAAGGGCATTTCATAGTGATCACAGGAAAATATATCAAAATGAAGTATCAATTTTGAACATCTATGCTTCAAAAATGAAGGCAACAACATTCATAAAATCAATGCGACTAAAACTCAAATCTCACATAAAACCTGACCCACTTATAGTGGTAGATTTCCACACCCCACTCCTACCACTACACAGGATCATAAGATAGAAACTTACCAAAGAAACAAATAAACTAACAGAAGTTGTGTCCAAATTAGTATTACCAGACATCTATACAATAATCCATCCAAACAGAAAAAAATACAACTTTTTCTCAGCTCCACATTGAATGTTTTCTAAAATTGACAAAATATTAGGGAACATAACAAGTGTTAATAAATACAAAAAAAATGGAGTAGACTCCTGTTTCTTATCAGACCACTGAACAAAGTGCAACTTCTTCATTCCCGGGTCAAGGAAGAAATAAAGAAAGAAAACAAAGATTTGGTAGAATTCAATTAGATTGAAGACACAACATACCTGGACTGATGGGACACTTTGAAACCAGTGATACAAGGAATGTTCATTTTACTATGTGCCCATATGAAGAAAATGGAGGATATTTACATTAGATAATTAACAGCACAACTGAAAGCTTTAGGAGAAAAAGAAACAAACAAAGCCTGTACAAGTAGAAGGCAGAAAATAATCAATTCAAGTGCTGAAATCAATAAAGTAGAAACTATTTGAGTATATGAGTGGGTGGAATACTAGAATGTGACAGAATGGTACATCATAATTCTTACCTGGCAACACTGATGGAATTCTGGATTGCCATATCATGGCCTCAAGAAGCAAGTGTACCTGAAATGCTGCATTATCATAGGATAATTTACTCTGCCAAGGTAAGTATTCTGTACTCCCTCAAATGACAGCATGTGATTTGGCAAAGAACAGCTGTATCACAGTCAGGAATGGTGTCCTGCATTTACCAGAATTACCCAAGTCAAGAGTAGCTAATTTCAGCAAATGCCCTCCTCCTTAAGAAGTAAAACCATGAATTAAAAAATTAAAAGACTTAAGATATTTTCAATGGAGTAAGTGTAGCATTGTTCATTTCCTTCAGCAAGGTTTTATCTGCCTCTTAGACTATAATGAGGGAAAATGTGATGGGTGTTTAAATCTAATGAAGCAGCTGCCAAATTCATATATTGGCTTGCCTCCTACAAAGTGGATACACAAAGTCAATATCAACTTTTAAGACTGTACTCATTGTGGCTACCGTAAAATTTGTTGTCCAAATGACACCTTAAGTCCAGTACCATTGCTCATGCCAATATATCACTGCTGCATAATAAGACAAATTTGGATCGGGCTTGTAGCCAAGTGTCAATGAGATTTGTGCTGAGATTGCTAGACTCTCTGACAACTAAGTGTGAGGTTTTGTTCTTCAGCTGTCTCTATGTTTTTACGCTCAGGAATGAAGTCATGCAATTTGTACTGGATGAGTGCCCAATTTTGATGTAAATAAGAATCTTATGCAAACATCAATACCAATACCATTCTAGTGAATCAAGCTTTAAGAAACTTTTCTGGTTTTCATTTTCTAAATTTGTACCTTGCCACTTTGGAGTCTTATGATAGGAAGATGAATGGGGATTTAAAATGCACAGGATCCTGTGAGTGAATTTGAAGTGAAGACAGCTTGGCTTTCTATGTAAAATACTAGCTTTATTTAGAATTGTTCAACTGAAAAATCACTTACATTTCTTTGATTTTCTTGTAAGGGCATGAATTTCTGGTTTTCATTTTCTAAATTTATGCATTGCCACATACGAGTCTTGAGGTGGGAAGATGGATGGGGATTTGTAATGCAATGAACCCTGTGAGTGAATGTAAAGTGAAGACATCTTTGCTTGTTATGTTAAATACTAACTGTACATAGATTTGTTTAAGTAAAAAAAATCACTTACATTTCTTTGATTTTCTTGTAAGTGCAGGAATTGAAGGCCATCTCAATTTATCTAGAAAGGGTAATAGTAAATCCATGGAGTTTTAAGATCTATGGATTCAAGGGGATTGCAGTTTCCTAAGGCATATGTACCTCTAGAATTCTTGATCAAGGAAATAGAGAAAGCACATTTTCCCATTTCCACTGGAGACTATGCTTACCATGGAAATAAAATAGTAATTGGACAATAGTCTATGCATGGTGCTGCAAAAAGAGCCACACCTGAAATTGGTCACTTCCTATCTCCTTAGCTGAAAACTGATACTCTAATTCCACTGAGGTGCTCTTAGTGTCCCAAGCTGTATTGATGCTATCTTAGGACACCCAGCCATGAAGTCCTGAGTTCACAATATGACCTGACTGTTCAAGACTCTCCCCATGGAGTTCATGGTGAAATGTCCTTCTTATCAATTCTCAGGTTTTTTTTATTTTTGAGGCCATAATGTTCTTATTTTATTTCTCTTCTTTTGCAGTAAATAAAACCTCCCATTCACATTTCCTTTTTCCTGCAGTTTTATGTCTTTACCATTATGACAATATAAACTTGACATCAAATATCTGAATGTAGATGTGAACCCTAATCTTAGAGACTGTATGGCTTAGAAAAAAATAATGATTCCTTACTCAACATTGTTTCTTGATATTATATTTAATAATAAACTTTTAAAATTTTTATTCATGTGCTTACTAGGACACGTTAATTCATGCCTTGATCACTTATGGCCACTTTATCATGAATTGTTACACAAACAATTAGATATTTACTAATATACAACACAGGCTTAATAAATATGATCTATTTGAATATCTGTCCAAAATCCAATTTGTACATCCTTGGCCCTTTTTTGTCTTTAATATTTTCCTATGTCCTCTTACTAATTTTGAGATCTGACTTTTCAATAGGTACATGGTATTTTCTTCTGTACTACATTTCACTTTTTGTTTTTAAAAAAATCACATCTTCAATAGGAGATGTGATTATTAATGCCATCACCTGATATTTTCCGGTTTAAAGCATTTCTTCTGTTTTTTTTTATTTTATATACCAATCACAGTTCCCTCTCTCTCCCTCAATCCACCCTGACAACCCTACCATCTCATTCTCCCCTACTTAATATGAAGATTGAAGCCTTCTGTCAAGTAATTTGGAGTAGGGATTAGGCACTCCCTCCTGTGTCTAGGTTCAAGGAATATTCCTGCATGGGGTATGTGCTTCCAAAGTCCTTTTTTGTACCAGGACCCATACTGCTTCCACAGTCAGAGGCCCCTTAGGTGGCCAAGGCCTTCTAACTAAGACCCATGTTCAGAGTTGTGAGTCTGTACAATGCTGGTTTCCCAGCTATCAGTCTGGAAACTCATTATCTTTTTCTTGTTTAGGTCAGCTCTCTCTGTGGGTTTCTGTAGCCTGGTCTTGTCTACCCTCTCTGCATCTAGATCCCAGTTCACCTCAGTGTTTAGATGTGAGTGTATGCTGTTTGCATCAGCTACAAGATTAGTGCTCTATGTTGGTGGATAAGTTAGATATCAATCTCACTAACAAGGAAGGGCATTTAAGATATCCTACAAATTATTCCTCAAATTTTTATTTGGGGTCAGTCTTGTAAGTCTCAAGACATTTCTCTGGAGTCAGTGTTCTCTTCAAACCTATAAAGCGTCCCTCTTTTATGATATCTATCTCTTGTTATTTCTATCGACTATTCCTCCCCTGACTCAATTTTCCTAGTCACATGTGCTTTACTCTTCTCCCTTTCTCTTTCTATTAGCTCCCTCTACACTCATTGTCAACCTACTATCAATGTGCTCAAGAGATCTTGTTCCTTTCCTCTTCTGTGAGGGACCATGTATGGAACTCTTAGATTTCTCCTTGTATCTAGTTTCTCTGGTGGTGTAAATTATAGGCTGGAGATCTTTGCTTGTATGTCTAAAATCCATATATGAGTATGTACATACCTTGTTCCTCCTTTTTCTGGTAGGGTTACCTCATTCAGCATGGTTTCTTCAAGTCCCATCTATTTGCCTCCGAACTTCAAGATTCCAATGTTTTTTTTTTGTCCCACCCAGTAGTTTTACATTTTGTAAATGTAACACATCTTCATTATTTATTATTTTGACTAGAATCATCTAGGTTGTTTCCGGTGTCTTGCTATTACAAATAATGCTGCTACAAACATAGTTGAACAGATATCTTTGTTGCAATAATATGGATCATTTGGGTATATGCCTAAGAGTGGGGTTGCCAGGTCCTGTCATAGACAGATTTCCATTTTCCTGAGGAATTGCCATATTGACCTCCAAAATGCCTGTACAAGTTTGCACTCCCACCAGGAGTGGAGGAGTGTTCCCTTTTTTCCACATCCTCTCCAGCATAAGTTGTCATTTATTTATCTAATTTTAGTCATACTATGAGGAGTAAGATGGTATGTCACAGTTGTTTTGATTTGCATTTCCCTGATAGATATGGATTTTGAACACTGTCTTAAGCGTTTTTCTTCCTTTTTGATATTCTCTATTAAGAATTCTCTCTTCAGTTCTGTACCCCATTATTTCATATGGTTTTTTTTTGTGTGTGTGTGTGTGTGTGTGTGTGTGTGTGTGTGTGTGTGTGTGTGTGTGTGTTTTGGTGACTAGTTTCTTGAGTTATTTGTATATTTTGGAGATAATCCCTATGTAAGATATAGGATAGGTGAAGATCCTGTGCCTACCTGAAAGATGTGGATTTTTCTTGTCAACTGTGTCTTTGCCTTACAGACACATCTCACTTTCAGGAGATACCTTATATAAAATGTTGATCTCATTGTCTGTGCTACCAGAGTTATGTTCAGGAAGAAGTCTCCTGTATCAATTTCTTCACAGATACCTCCCATTTTCACTTGGAAGAGGTTCAGTTTGGCTGGATTTAAATCCATTTAGACTTGTGTATTGTGCATGGCAAGTGACATGGGTCTATCTGCAATCTCCTACACATCATGGTCCAGTTGTGCTAGTACCATTTGTTGAAGATGCTTTCCCCCTTCGGTTGTATACTTATAGCGGTTTTATCAAAAATCAGGTCTTCGTAGGTGTTTGGGTGATTTGCTTGCATTGGGCTACCTGTCTATTTTTGTGCCAATACCAAACTGTTTTAAGGACTATAGCTCTATATTAGAGCTTAACGTGTTAGTTGGTGAGTCTTCCTGAATTATTTTTATTTTGAAGGGTCATTTTTTCTATATTGTGTCTTTGTTTTTCATATAAATTTGAGTGTTATCCTTCCAACGTTTGTGAAGAATTGTGCTGCAATTTATGGGGATTACATTGAATCTCTAGATTGATTTTGGCAAGAATGACATTTTTACTATGTTTATCCTACCTATCCAAGAACACAGGAGTTCCTTTCATTTCCTAGTGTCTTCTTTAATTACTTTCTTTGAGGACACAAAGTTCTTGCTATACACATGTTTCACTTGTTTGGTATGTGTTAACCCAAGATATTTTATGTTGTTTGTGGCTATTGTTATCACTGTTGTTTCTTTGATTTCTTTCTCAGCACCTTTGTCTTCTGTGTATAGTAGGGCTAGTGATTTTTTTATTTGAGTTTGTATTGTATCCTGTTTGTAAAGCATTTCTTCAAGTAACCCACATGCCAAATATTAAAACAAGATTAAAACATTGTAGATGGTGTGTTTTGACTCATTCTGTTTGTCTGCTTTTTTTTTCTTTTTCTTAACTCTTCTGTAGCAGCTTCCCAAAAAAGACTATCTGATGCTGTTTAAACATTTTGATCAACAGTGTGAATGCAACGTAGTAAAACTGAAGGCATTGTGCACCACTCTTTTAACTGGAGTTTGAATAATAGCTGAGGTTTCTGCACAGTGTTCATGTCTAGATGTTGTTGCACCATGCTGAGTGGTGTGGGACTCAACTTCCTGGTCCCATGTTCATGTTTTTTTTTCCTTTTTCAGAGTCTTCTGGTCCATGTTCTTGTATAATAAGTGGTTTGGTGCATCCCTAAATGCATTGGCTCTGAACACTCATACTAAAAGAGTGTCACTCTTAATTGGGAATGAGAAACCTCCACAATCTTAAACCAAAATATATTTTCACTGACTCAATCTTGGTGACCCTACCCTTGCCAAAAATTCAGAAGATAAGTTATGGCTACATGAGTGCCTGTCATTGGCAACTAATTAGAACCACTTTCCTAACAGAGTGCCTAATTTGTGACCCTGGTTAACAACAAATAGATTGCCTTTCTATTGAAAGGAAAAGTGAGATACAGATTTTGTTTTTTGTTTTTTTTTTTTTTTTTTGCTCATGCAATTATTATTGGCTTTAGAATTGTCTAAAAGACTTTGTATTGCTGTGATTCCACTTTCAAATGGTTAGTTGAGTAGGTGACTCAATGTTTGGCTTTGGGTTAGGGAAAACTTTATTTGAATGTCTCTCTGTCTTGTTCTTCTCAATTCCATCTCCCATATTTTCTTTCTTTTTTTTCCTTTATTCTTAACTTTTCTTTTACATATACATTATGTCCTGAACCATCATTATTTTAGTATGCCTTTTGTTTACATTTTTATTTGATAGGCAATGCTTTTTCATCTTTTGTTTTCCTTCATTAAAACTGAGTGTTTATTTCATTGATATTTTGTATGACTAATCAGTAATTCATCTTATGATCATTACCTCCTTATTCTCTGTTTTTGTAGGTTTTATGATTTAGGATCAATTGATTTCTTATCATCACTGACACCACATACTAAAATCCACACATACACACACACACACACACACACACACACACACACAGAGAGAGAGAGAGAGAGAGAGAGAGAGAGAGAGAGAGAGAGAGAGAGAGAGAGAGAGAGAGAGAGAGAGAGAGGTATTAGGACACCAGATAGTTCCCTGTGCTTATTTCAGAAACATCTCTTAATATTGCAACAGCTGAGATAATACCTGGACAAGGCAGAGTAAGCCAATGGGCTTTTTGACCCTTCACTGTGGGATTACTCCTTGAGTTTAAGGCTATATGAGCCAGTTAGTAAAACAAAGGATCATGCAAACTGCATGGGTATCCTGATGTAAAGTAAAGAAGCTTATTGGGGGAGGTGTCAGCAGTGAAACCTGGCCTGGCAGGGATGGTAACTATAGCAATCTTTTTCATTTGAATCCTGATTGTCTGGTTCATACAGCATACTGTCAGCAGTCAAGGCAAGATTTTCTTACCCAAATGACTAGTTTTGACATAATGAAAGCAAACCCCACATGGAGGTTCTTCTATGCAAATCATCCTTTTATGAAGTAAATTGGTGCTGATTGTAGCAGATATGTGGCACTGCCATGAAAAGCCTTAGGTTATTAATCATATTTAATGCCATATTCTGGATGTTTCAAGGTCATCTATCTATCAAATATAGCTGTTTAACCTTGAAAACATTTCTCATTTTAATACAAGTTTGATTCTTATAGGTGAATAACTACTAACCTGCTTTTCTTAATTATACATAATTTTAAATAAGCTGCATAAGTGCAAACCTTAAACAATAGTAGAAACATATATCCAGTACAACAAAAACAAGTTTACATTTGTGTCAATAAACCAAAGCCCATACCAATGTAAAATATTTGAGGTTAATATTCTTTTTTGATTTGTATGCCCCATATATGATGACAAATATCCAGAGAACATCAAGTAACCAAAAACTACCCTTCCCACCTCTTGTAAATCTGAAAGTTGTATTGTCTAGACTTCTTCCTGATGTCTGAGAGCAAAGTCATCTTTGGGAGACACACATAATTTTTTTTACAGTAATTGTCCAGGAGTCCAGTGTAATCTATTTGTTCTTGTTGCATAGAAGCTATGTGAACATCACTGTTTCTTAGCATGATTTTCATTTTTGTGTCCAATGTGTTTGTGTGTTATTTATTTATCTTTGTGCCTTTGTGCATTGCTACAATTAATCACTTACCTACTTTCTTACCATATTTGCAGCTACATCATGGGATCAAGCAGTTCTAAAGATAAGAGAATGAACAAAAGCTTATTTTCATTTCAGGAAATGGAAAAGCATATGGTAGAGGCCATTAATGCTACTGTTTCAATTCCGGAAATAAGAAAATTGGATCATATGAAACATGTTTAAATACTCATTGATGTTGTTGAAAGCATGATGATTCTTTCATTGTCATGTGTATCACCATT
Organism: Cricetiscus sungorus; assembly: GCA_030556225.1. Taxonomy (NCBI): domain Eukaryota; kingdom Metazoa; phylum Chordata; class Mammalia; order Rodentia; family Cricetidae; genus Cricetiscus; species Cricetiscus sungorus. The sequence continues at coordinate 935,285 of JANBXA010000424.1, forward strand.
ATCATGTAGTTGTTTGACAGACTTGAAAATAATTATAACTCAAAATGGAGCCTTGCATTTTGGGGGGGAAATCAGTTAGGCTATAAGGTTATTCCATTAGTGGGTGTGCTTACTTTAGCATGTGAGAAGTATACAAGAATGTTACAGAATATTAGATCATTAATGTTGCCTGGAAACCCTGATGGAATTCTATATTCTTATGTCATGTGCCAAGAAACAGAGAACAGCTTAGATGTAGTGTTATCACTGGATATTTTAGTGTTCCAAGGTAAGTATCTTATAAAACTTTTAATGATGGCATTTGTGGAATGTGATTTGCCTAACCAAGTCATAGCCAAACCCCTGGAAGTTGGTCTACAGATATTATTATACAGTTCCAGATTCTGGAGAATCTGGTCAAAGACTTCTAATGATGAATATCATCTTTCCTAAGGACTACAACTATGGATTAAAAAGATAAAAAGACTTTTTTATCAACAATAGGTGAGTTTTCCATTGTTAGTATTCCTTCAGTAAGGTGTTAATTCATTTGTTAGACTACACTGAGGGATAATTGGATAGCAGTTCATCTATAATGAGGAAGCTGCCCAACATCAACTATCTGATATTTTGTTAAACCCTGGATCCACACTGACATGTAAAAATTTACTAATTTTACTACTGAAATCTGTGATTAAATAATAACTGGTCCATTGTTTGGCACAATGTTATGGGCACCAAGTAAGAGACAATATGTGGTTGTCCAGTATGGCAGACTATGTCATCCTCTGATTATGCAATTATTTAATTATTAAAATAGGACATCAGATAATAGATGATAATTGAATTTTTACACCTTGTTGGAGATAATCGTGGCAAGGCATTTCATTATTTAATTATTTAAGTCAATGATAGTATCATATTTTTATCTCCCCATGGGTGAATCATGAGATAATATCTCATTACTCATTCATTTTATTGTTCATGTCTATGATTAAATAATCAATCATCTCTTGCATTTTTCCAAGTCTTATAGAAGTCAAGTATAAAATACCATCAAATAATTCATTTTTTCATCATATAATTATTAAAATCTGTCATTATTTATTCAGTGATAATAGAAGTTTGGAGCCTCCTTGTGGGAGTCAAATAAGCCAAACCATCACATCATCTGATGTTATACTGATTTACCTATAAAACCTCTCATTAAAGAATTGAAGATCACTGGAATTTGGTTCTACCTTGTTTGATCAAGTATGCCACATCATGTAATTATGTAACTAACTTATTCAAAAGGATGATGACATTATGGACCATTAGTCAGGTTTGCAGTCAGAATGCGGAAGTTGATGATGTGACATCATATCATTCCTTATTTAGTCATTTAAATAGATCATTACATGAGCCATAATACATTTTGTTTAGTGATACCTTGTGGAAATATGTGTAAGGTTATCTAATTCTTTATTTATTTGATTGTTTAAATAAACCATTATTCCAGGAAGAGTTCAGTTTGACTCCACTATGTGGGATTTAAGTATGCAACACCATCTCATTATTCAATTATTTTAACATTATATATTAATTGCTTGAAATGATGATAATGTTGTCCATCCTGACTGGAGTCTGGCCAGTCTTCCCTGGAAGTTAATTGTATGTCATTACTTAATTATCTTTGTGTTACTTCTTTGACAACTACTGGAGTTTGGTTCCATTTTATGGGCATTAAGTATGCAAGGACATTCAATTATTTACCTATTTGATTACTTAAATGATGATGAGGTCATCAATTCGGTGATTGGCTGAGGTGTGATGAAGAGCAGATTATTGGAGCCAGGAGCTGCTCCCAGAGCTTGAGGGACACTCTGAGAAACAGTGATTGCTGATTACATAATAACAGATTTTAATGATTTAATGATTAAATAATTTCAAAAACTGGATGGTTTTCCATCATCAATTCCCAAGAGGATGAACCAGAACTGAGACATGAAGGACACATCCATCACTGATTTTAAAAATTCAATAATTTAATAATCAGATGATCAGAAGATCTTGTCTAATGAACTGTTGGGCATGTGTCATGACACTCCACCAAGACACTGCTGTCATGATGAGGTTACTGTGGTGGCCAGGTCAACAGCAGCAGGGGCTGAGGCAGCAGTGATGGAGGTGTCTTCTCCTGCAGAGCCAAGAGAGAATAGCTCCTCACTCTCTGTGATTTCATCCCCAGCAATGCTGCCTTGGCAACCACTGATTCCTGTGCCTCTGGAGCTGCTTGTTGTCCTTCTCATAGTAGAGGTCAGTGAAGCCAAATATGTGATGAAGGTTCCCCTTGAGATTGCCACACTCCACATGTCTTGGTCACATCATGATGCTTTTTCTCAGTGAGATTCTGCCCATTTCTCGACTTGACCTCCCATTTGGGGTAAATACCCTCCCTGAGTGAAAGAGAGAGAGAGGAGAGAGAGAGAGAGAGAGAGAGAGAGAGAGAGAGAGAGAGAGAGAGAATAGAACTACTCCAATACCTAGTTACACAATTTATATGGCCATGCCCAAGACAAACCACAGACCCACCTGCTCAGCCATTCTTATTGTTGCTCTATCCATTCACAATAGCCATGAAACAGAACCAGCCTTATGCTCTGCAACAGCAGATAGATAAAGAAAGGCAGTAAAGACACGCCCAACAAGATTTTATGCAACCAGAAAGAAAAATGAAAGGATGACATTTTCAGGAAAATGGACAAAAGTAGTAATCATTGTATTAAGTAAAATAAGCCAGATTCTGAAAGACAAGTGTCATTATTCTCTCATATTCAGATGTTTCATTGATTTTATTTTTTTATTTTCTTTAAGTGTATGAGTATTTTTCCTACTGGAATGTGTATGCTACAAAGAGATGTCTGGTGTCAGCAGAGTCCAGAAGAGGACCTTGGACCCCCTGGAATTATAGTTACAGATGGTTTCTAGCTACCACATGGGTACTATTAGCTACCACAGGTCCTCGGGAAGAGCAGTCAGTCTCCAGCCCAATATAGAGTGTGTGTGAGTATGTGTGTGTGTGTGTGTGTGTGTGTGTGTGTGTGTGTGTGTAAGAAGATAATGAAACTAGATGAAAAGAGAACAAGAAATCTCAAGGGAAGTGGAAAGTAGAGTGATAGAATCCATGGGGTAGGAAAGCAGAAGTTTGGAATAATGGGCTCAAGTAAGAGCTCACGGCAGTGAGGGAAAGGAATGGGCAAGGACAAATTATGAATACACATATGAATTAAGTTTCCAGAATGAAACCCACTATTTTGTATTTAACCTGTACATAGACCAAACCCAGGAACTTTAAACTGTACTTTCTTTAGTGGGTTATTAGTCTGGGAAGACAGTGGGGTAGTGGTGTCCTACTGCTCTGGCTTCCTCTTGCCTTTAGCCAACAGATCCCATAGTATATGGAGACAGAGACAGTCCTTCTGATATTTGTTTATCCAGGTGTCTGGTTCTTTCTGAGACAGGTGTTGGCACTTTTCTCCTTGTCATCCCCTCTCTCTGTGTAGCTAGGGTGACTTATGTTTCCAACATTGTCATCTCTCTGTGTAGCAGATGTTTAGGAAGTATCTGCACAGTAGCTGATGGGGTTTCAGATTATTTTGTTTCTATACAGTTCATCATACAGTTACAGGTAAAGAGATAGTTTATTAAGGGAGAGAAACAGGGGAACATGGAACTATGTGGCTGAGCTCCAAGAGAGAATGGGGTGGGCTCCCTGTGGGAGATGGGGTCATTGACATACTAGCACATTTCTGTGCAAACCCTGTTTCCTAAATGCAGCAATCTTCCTCCACCTTTCATGTTTCACTCTCTGGAACTGACTCCCCCCCCCCATCCATTTCCTACTCTCCTTCCTCAATGACCCCTTGAGAGGCATGAACCCAGAAAACTTTTATTGGTCTGGAAGGGTAACTGTTCATCTTCTATAGCTACTTTCATACCAGTAAGGGGGCAGAGACCCTGCCAAAAGTCACCACAGAACTTTCACTTCATTCTCTCCATGGGCTGAAGGAAGGCTCCATGTGAAGTCCAGGCTTTTATGGGTTAACTACTCAGTAGCCTTAGTGTTGGCACTTTTGTTCCCAGAAATTGTTGGATTCTAAGACACACGTTTAGGATAAAAGGACCAACAACAGAAGCTGCAATCCAGAATGTGAATACAGAAGCCAATAGGGCTAATATTCCCCAAAGAGAGAGCCTGTCATGACTCTTGATAGGTATTGTAATTTAGGTTTTAAAAAAGGATTTGGGTGTACTTTAATGATGCCTGGTAGTTTATTAAAGTTTTATTCAAATTTCATGAATTACTAATCCAAAAGCACCATGTTTAATTAAGCACCACACAAAGGCCTGGGCAGCCAAGACATCCAAGGCCCTGAAATTTTGTAGGACAATTTCTGTGAGAGTCCAGATTTGCTTGTTGTGCCTAAGAGCAACAACAGTGGCCTTCCATGACTGTTGTAGAGACAAGGGCAGGTTTTGCCTGGATACTTCTAGTGTTCCATAATCCTGTTCATCCCACTGCTGGGTTGTCAATATTCCGGATGCTGAATGTTTGCTCACTTGCATCTACAAGAAGGGTGTGAAGAGAGAGAGCCTGAGGAAAGACTCCACATTGATAATATTCCCAAGATTTGGGAAATCCTCTTTGGGAAGATATGCATTAGGCCCTTAGACCTAGGACCTAGACCTTGCACAATGATAGAAGAACCATTCAGGCCTTAAAACCCAGCATGTGAGCAGAACCACTTGCCAAAATGAGAACAAAGACATAATTCATCCAAATCTGTAGTTCTGGGAACATCCTACATGTACTAACTTTGCTTTTGGGCTTCTCTAATTCTGTCTCTGGCTGAGTGTTCTTACTAACTGAGGTGTGACAACCAAGGATGTGGTTAATGTGCTTAAAAGGCACAGAACTAAACTCAGGATTCAAACACCCCTTATACTCACCAGGCAGCTAATAAAGACTTGCCATTGGCTTGCACCCATATCCGAGCGGTCTCCTGTGGTGGACACCTCACAACTGATAGACACAATAACACATTAACTTCCCATCTCTGAACAGGACCCAAAATACCCTTTGTTCTATATAAGAAGTATCCAGTGTGCTCTAATCTTACCACAGTAGGTGGTCCCTTGCCCCAGATGGATTTCAAAGATACAGACATAGAAAGGTTTGAGACAAGATGCAGGTTCCCATGTTCCCCAGCACCCCACAGAAGAGGTGTAATGTCTAAGAAAATAATTGTCGCTATATTTTGGAGGGACATGGTGCTGCACGTTCCAAATGACAACAGTGGGAAAGCTGAGCCTTGGTGGCACACACCTTTAATCCCAGCACTCATGAGGCAGAGGCAGGTGGATCTCTGTGAGTTCAAGGCTACCCTGGTCTACAGAGATAGTTCTAGGACAGGCTTTAAAGCAATACAAAGAAATGCTGTCTCAAGAAAAGGAGTGAGGAGACTGAATTGTGAATTGTGGTACAAGGCTTGGTTGGCCTTTGCTATGATGGCATGGTAACAAAAGCCTGTTATTGTGGCTTAAGAGCTTTCTTTCTCCAGATCACAGGAATGGGTGTTTTCCTCTGTGTCTACAGCTGGAGTCTCTGGCTTTGGAGCTATGGATTTATCTTGAAAAATATAACCCCAGCTTTTAACATGCAGCAGTTTCAAGGCCACTTGGGTTCTCAGGACCACCTGGTAAGAACCCTTTCACACAGGAGCCAACTGTTCTGTGCATCTTCCCAGGACCCAGCTCCCTCCAGACTGGGTGTGTGTACAACTTCTTCCCATTGTCCTTGGTGCTTGTGGGAGTTGCCCCCAGTTCATAGTGTGCTGTGCCTGAGCCATCTGATTGACCTCAGAGGCTGATTCCAGATCCCATGGGAGGAAAAGCCCCCCAGACAACAGTTTGCTTTCAGTTTGAGGAGCTGTGCTATCTCTCCTGAGGGCAATGGGAGCAGCTTCAGCCATTAATCACAGGTTTCTTGGCAAAGTTTTGCTAGGATCTGTTTGCTAGGATCTGGTTAGGCCTTTCAATACCACCTGAAGCTTGAGGCTTCCAATTTGAGTAGGGGTAATATTTAATCCCTAGAGTCTTGGATACAGTTTGAGTCACCTGTGGTATAAAGAAAGGTCCATTAGTGACTCTAGTGACCAGGGGAGGCTAAACTGTGGGATAGAGTCTTTTAGGAGGACATTTGCCTCCTCTGTGGTCTTTTCAACCTCAGTGGGTAAAGTTTCAACCCAGCCAGTGAAGATGTCCACACACAATAACAGATAATTGAAGCTGTGAAGAGTGTAGGTGACACATGATTGGCTATGGGCAGCCTGTACCCTAGGAACAGTCAAGTCCTCTTTGATAGAGGAGCATTTCTTCATGGATAGAAATAGACACAGTGCTTGGCACTTCAATGGGCATAAGTGAAGCAGATTCGGGTTAACACAGGTTTTGATAGTTCCCTCTGGTTGTCTAGGAATCTCTTCCGATAGTATTAGTCTACTTCCAGTTAACCATATGTAGTCTTTTCATTCCACTGTAGTCTTAACCTTGTGGGGTATGAGAACTTTTAATGTTTGCCTCCAACCACAGCTTGGGAGCCTCTTTGACCACCGGTGCTGTGGCTGCCAGAGCTTTTGCACAGGGGTCATCCTGATGTTACAACATCTAATTCCTTTGAAAAATGTACTACAGGCTATATTCTGTCCACAACTGTTAGACTCAATGTCCTGAAGGCTAAGTCTTGTTTTTTCTTTATATATATATATATATAATTTAAATTAAAAACAATCTTATTTTACATACCAATCCCAGTTCCTTCTCCCTCCTGTCCTCTGTCCTCCCATGCCCCCAACCAACCGCCTCTCCCACCCCTTATACGTTCCCCAGGGAGAATGAGGCTCCCATGGGGGATCATCAAAGTCTGTCACACCATTTGGGCAGGGCCTAGGCCCTTCCCCATGTATCTAGGCTAAGAGAGTGTCCCTCAATAGGGAATAAACTTCGAAAGTCCATTCATGGACTGGGGATCAATATTGAAATCTTGAAATCTGCAGGCAAATGGATGGAACTAGAGGTAACCCAGACACAGAAAGACAAATATGAGCCTGCACCCAGTAGCTGATGGAAGCAGAAGCAGAGATCCACAGCTAAGCACTGAGCTGAACTACTGGGATTCAGTTGTAGAGAAGGAGGATTAATGAGCAAAGGGGTCAAGACCACACTCCAGAAACCCACACAAACAGCTGACCTGAGCAAGTGGAGTTTCACATATCCCAGTCTGACAGCTGGGGAAGCAGCATGGGACCTAACATAGATGTAAGTTGGGAGGCCTGGACAGTCTATGGAGTCTCTGGTGAGGTCTTGGTTTGCTACCTCCTTCATCTGGTTAAAAGATTGTTCCATTTGACCATCCAAGTTAAAGAAACCTAAGTTCAAGCTCTTGACAGCCTCACAGGGAGGTTATTCCACTAATGTAAAAGTAAGAACCCAGATACAAAAACACCCACTGCCCCCCAGCAGAGCAAAGCCCATCTTTATCTTTGATGTAACTGGCTCAGTTGTGACTCCATAGGTAATGGGATTGCCACTGTGCTGCAGAAGCTGAAATACAGACAAAATATGATGATTTTTGTTGAGTTATCTCGATCTTTTTCTGGGAGACCTTGGAACAACAACAAGATAGAAAGTTGAAGACACTAAGAGTGTTTGTTTTGAATTTTTCCAAGGAGGGATCCAGATAAAGGTCATCTATATGTTCTAGAATGGTTCTTATGGTTAAACTAGATTCCAAAGATATTTTTCTAATTCCCTAGCAAAAAGGCAGAGGCTTTCCCAGAACCTTTGAAGGATGACTATCCAGGTATATTGCTCTCAATATCCAGTAATTAGCATCTCCTTTATGAAAGCAAATAACTACTGTTTTGGTTACTTTCACAATTTAGGGATAAAATTGGACAAAATGTACTTGAGAGAATGGGAAGGATACAGTCCCACATTCTGTCAAAGTAAAGCAGCAGGCAGGAAACTCATGGTAGCAGATCCAGGAGGACAGCTGGCCACATTATATCCACAAGAAGAAAGCAGAGAGTGAAGTGGACATGGGAGTCTGCTATGAAGTCTTGAGACTTGGCTCCAAAGAACCACTTTCCTTCACAACCTTCTCAAACAACACAACCAGCTAGAGAACAAGTATTTAAGTGTGTGACATAAAAGGGACATTTCATGTTCAACTAGACAATCTGTCCGTGGGGCCAATATGTTCATGGCCATCTCATGATTAAAATGCATATGCATTTGAGTGAGCTTCGTGTGCCTCATGGTCTACAAACATGCAGCACTGTTCAAAAGTCTGAGATGCAAGAACAGCTCATAACTGTGAGTTCCTATTAAATCAAACTCAAGGCCCATGCTACCAACATACAGTGTCACAGGTACACATTGTCATTCCAAGAGGATGGAGATGGGCATAGCAAATAAATTTTGAAACAAACCCAGCAAAGAAACACTAAATCCTGACACTCTGTCTGACATCTAGGACTCATATTTGGATCATCTAGACTATAGAAACCTTAGGTAGCACCACCCCTCAACTCTGACACCTGTAGCACACAGAGTTTCTGTTTGCATGGCTCCATCCAATATTTGTGACTATTTTCATCAAATGTCCCATGATCCAAGCTTCACCATTATCCCGAGGTCGTCACTGAAACTTAGGACTCACCTTTGCAGCTTCCCTCAAGAGTCTCTCAGAGCCTCCTAGCAGAGATTCTGATCCTGCCACACATTGCTGGGTTTTGGGATTTGAATTGTAAATGTTCCCCACAGGCCCATGTGTTTTAACACTTGCTCCATTGAGGGAGGCACTCCAAGAAGTTTGAAGCCTTTGTGAGGGGAAATCTCTCCTGGAGGAAGTTGTGTCACACATACATCCTGCCCCAGCTTTCCCCCAAAGGATTCTAAGAACTCTATGAGCCAAAATGTTTAACAGCTAGTCCAACACTCCCGCTCCTAATGGTCTTTTGTTTAAATCAAGACGTTTACAAGTGCCAGTGTTTGCCTGCATGGGTGCACACACGCATCATGCATGGATGCACACACGCACTGTGCTTGTGCCTTGTGTTCAGAGGCCAGGGGCAGTCACTGAACCACCTGAATGAAGTTACAGAAGGTGTGAGCTGACACTGGAGGCTGGGACCCAAACCTGGGGCTTCTGAAAGAGCAGCCACTGCTCTTAACCACTGACTCATGCCTTCTGCGCCTCTCTTAACTTTCTTTTTTTTGTGATATGGGAGGGATGTGGAGGTCAGAGGTCAGCTTTGTGGAGTCAGTTTTCTTTTTCTGCCTTTACACAAGACAAAGGAATAAACCAGATTCGCAGATAAGGGTAGGGAGGGCCTTTACTGGTGGAGCCACCTTGCTCTAGACCCACACTTACTCACATATACATTGGGATCACAGTGTCATTTTATACTCTAAAAATATAAACACTTGCCAGGCACTGCTAACACACACTTTTAATCCCAGCACTCATGAGGCAGAGGCAGGTGGATCTCTGAGTTTGAGGCCAGCCTATTCTACAGAGTGAGTTCCAGGACAGCCAGGGATACACAGAGAAATGCTATCTTAAAAAACAAAAAAAAAATTAAATAAAACTAAAGTATTTTAAATCTGCTCAGTTATATAAACTTCTTAATATAGTATATGACTAAATGAATATCATACTTTCTGAAGTAATGCTATTTTTCTTTTGTTTTCATTAGGCTTGTGGAATTACTGCAATGGGTTTTGGTTGGACATGTCTTAAAACATGGTCTCTTGATCCTCAGGATGACTCCAATGCTGTGTGTAGCCAAAGATCACTTTGAACTGCTGATTCTCCTGCCTCTACCTTCCGGGTGCTGGAATTAAAGGTATGTAACAAGGTCTGGGTTGTAAGTCCATCTTTCCCAAAACAAAGGAACTAATAGAAGAAATTGACACCAGATTATATATTGAAAATCTCTGTGGTGGCTGACATCTTCATTCTCAGATCTGCTTTTCATTTATGCCGTTCTACAACACTGTTTTGCTGAATTAAATACATCATGCTTCATGCAGATATGTGATTGGAAAGGGAAGGGCCTCCCAGCTACCACAGAAGAGTTTGTGGGTAAGCAGGGTTCCCTGAGGACCTATGATGTGATCAGCAAGAGCCACTTGCCCCTGGTCCCCAGGGTTACACACTGAGAGAGAACTTGCCATTTAGAGACTTTGGCCTGTGGGTGTTGGGGAGGAAGGTGGGAGGATTTCCCACTCACTCTTGAGACAGTGTAGGGTTTGGAGCTGATTCTGATGAAGTAGAATTAGGAAAAAAGACCAATTATTAAATACTGGTTTGTAGGTTTATTTAGTAATTTACTTGATGTGCTTCTACAACCCCTTTGCCAAGCATGACTCTTCTTGTTTCCTGAAACAGAATGATCTGGAAACAGAGCTGAGACAATGGTTGACTAACACTAACCTGCTGAAGGCCCAGTGTGAGTCTGTAAAATCTTCCTTGCTTGTCCACTCCACATTGTGATCTTAGGGGAAAAGTGAGAATACAAACTAGGCTCGAGATCAAAGCCTTCCAGGGTTGTCCTGGTTTCTGCCCAGTGGACACCACCTCTCTTCTGCACTCATTGGTGTCAGAGTGCTTAATACAGAAAGATTCTCACTACCTTACCAATCCCTGTGGGACACCTGCCTGAAAAACAAACCCAAGACAGGAGCCACAGGGGAGTGGAGGGAGAGAATGAAATCTGCTTTCATCATTGAGCTCTGATAAGGGGCTACTTACCTCAGGCCACAGAGTGTTGCTTAGGGCAGTTTTTGTTTAACCATGATCTTCTTAGCACACCAGGGTTTCAAGGTGCAGGAAGGAATGGTAGTATAATAAACTTTAAGTTAGAAATCTATGCAATATAACTTCTTATTGTCATGAGAAAAGCTTTATACTAGAATTGGCTAGCAAATACTCCTTGCTGATTACACTCTATTTTATAAGGACTGTTCATACAAGTATATGATGCAGTTTAGGCATAGATTCTCCTTCCTCCAGTGAGATAACCTTTCTTACCCCACCCTTCTCCTCAGTGCTGTGCTGCTGAGCCCTCTCACCACCCCTTAACTTGTTTTTTTAAAGTTTTATTTATTATGTATACAGTTTTCTGCCTGCGTGTATGGCCACACACCAGAAGGGCTCATTATAGATTGTTGTTAGCCAACATGATTCCATTGCAAATCAACAAGACATCTCAAGTAGACCAACAGGAAACCATTTAGGCTGAAGTGCTCCTGCCAAGATTCCCACACTCAGAGAGTAAAGACCGTGAGTTTCAGCCAGCATGAGCTACATAGTGAGAAAAGAAGGAAGCTAAAGGAACTACAGCTCCAGGAGAAGAGCAGGCAGGAGAGTGACAGTGGGAGGTGAATGGGGACAGGCAGTGAGGGCTGCTCAGCTTGGGAGGGGCAGCCTGCTTGTCCTCGGTGCACTGTGAGCATCCTCTCTGCTTTTCACTTAGCACAAGAAACCCGATTATCAGGTCATATGTGGTGGGACAGGTAGCTTCTTCTGATGTGACATCCATGGCGATGGGGTGATAAGCCTAACTCATTTCCCCTGATTTCCTTGTGTGTACTGTTCTTCCTAGAAGTTCACAGTCACAGGAAGGAGACAATGTGGACATGAAATAGAAAACCAAGGTTAAGTTCACAACATAGAAACAGAGTGAGGATGCCACAGCTGTGTATTGCCTGTTCTACACTGTGCCTTTTTAAGTTTTCAAATTCATTGAAAATATAAAGACTTTGATTTTTCAACCTAAAAATGTCTTTTTTTTCTATCTTCTGAGGAATCAGAAGTATTGCCAGTGTGGACTTAAGTTTCCTGAAGGCCACATCAGAATCTGAAGGAGCCACTTTCTTCAGTAACGTCAGACAGGGTGACACAATCCTTTATACCCCAGCACCTTCGAAGCAAACTCAAGTTGCTTTGAAGTCTGAGGCCAGCCATATCTACACAGCAAATCCCTAGGCAGCTAGGGACAAATAGTGACAACCCTCTCTTAAAACAAACAAATAGGCAAACAAGCAACAATAATTTGTCCCCAGAGCCTGAGGAGAGGTCAATCAGTAACCAAGCCGAAGGAGGCAGAGACAACTTGATCAACCTCTGGAGCTCACTGGCCATCCCTGGAAAAGATAAATGGAAAGAAAGTGAGGAAGAGTTGAGCTTTGGCCTCTGCCTCCCCACACATGGATAGGTGTGGACTTGGACACTCCCACATAAACACATGCTCATATTTAATTTATGTGTATAAAATAAAATGCAAAACATCCCTGTTCTCACCATTATTACCCTGGGTATCACTGTACAAAGAACCAGGAGGACGCTATACACATCCGCATTACCTCACCTCTGTATTACATCACTTCTATATTACATCATCACCTCTGTATTACATCTCCTCTCCATCGCATCTCCTCTGCATTAAATCAGCTTTGCTGTGATAAATGACTCCATCTTTTGTCAGAGAGCTTTTTGTGCTTTAAAAATAAGGATACTTTTTTATTTTGTCCTGTGTCTGTGAACGCATTTAATTATATATGATTCACATATACAGTGTGCAACAGTAACTTGTGTAGCAAGCATTTCATTCACTCAGTTACTAATTAAATATTTAGTATTTTAAAATAGTATGGATACAAACACCACACACACACACACACACACACACAAGCTTTGATCTCATGGAACTGATCATTTTACACGGAACACATATATTCACAATATAATCACAAAGTAAATCTTCAAATACACACAGGAAAAGGATATGAGAAGGAAAATGGTTCCTAGAGTGTAGTCCTGGACCCACAAGGTCACACAAGACTTTCCTGGAAGAATTATGAATGGAATCATTCTCTTTCTCTCTTCCTGGAGCCTTAGGCACACGAAGGCCAACTGCAGCCACACACACCATCTCCTGACACATCATGATCATCTAATTAATGGTATTTATTAAAATAAAACAAATGCAATACATGTGATACCAAGAATCCATACTCCTCAGCCTCAGACCATGAATATGTCTTCCCCTCTCTTGCCTGCCATGCGGGCTCCTTCCAACTTCCCCTTGCTGATCACTCATTCTTTCATCTTTCTTTGTCCCAGGCTCCTTCAGACTTTCCCTTCCTGATCACTCTTTTTTTCGCCCTTCTTTGTCCTGGTGAAATTTTTATTCTTGTTGCTATAGGGGCTGAGGTGTAAGAAGCATGCAAATGTGGCTGCTGTACTTAGACCCAATGCCTCATTCCTCAGTCAGTCTGAGCACCTGAGACCACAGAGTTTGAGATGGGTGAGAGATGGTGGTGCTGAACATGATGTGAGACTGCTCTTCCTTCCAAGAGTCCTGAGCTACAAACATAGATGGGACACCTCTGAGAATGATCTCAAGTCCTGTAACCAGTCCCTCATCCCAGGCTCCATGCACAGGAAGGACTCAGGCCCTTCGCATCAGGATCTGTTTTTAAACATCAACTTGCAATTCGTTTCAGCATTTCTCATAGGCTGGTGTTACATGATTTTCTAACATCTGCAAAGCTGGTCTCTATTCCTCTTTTTTAAAGCTATGGGGATCCATTCAATCTTGGGATCCCACTCCAATAAATTTAGTTAATCAGAAACACCTTCTGAAGGCCCACCTCTATGTAGCACAATCTTACACATTTCTACTCCCTTAATATCTCACGACAGTAATTAATTTTCTCTTCTGATCACACCCAAGACAGCACAGGTGATGTTTAATAACAGCCCTTGAGGATCTGCATTAGTTCTCCCTGCACACATCCACAGAGCAATGTCGGAATGGATAATAAACCTGGGTCTCTCAAGAACAGCAGAGAGCAGACATAAGGATGGAGAGTTAGACAGACAACAGATCTTTTTCTTCATAAGAAGAAGTATAGGAGAAATAATTTTTATATATTCACAATTTATTGAGTTAATGAAGACACAGGAGAGCGTTCTGAACATATTTGCATGATCAGGGTGATCTTCTGACAGGACTTCTCCTTCTTCTTGATGTGAGACCAAGAGTAGAAGCAGAGTTCAAGGCCAAGTCTGTCCAGGCAGACTAGGTGGTAGCAATGGTGGGAGGTACCCCAGGGTGTACTGAAGGGGACAGAAAACCTACTGACATGACAGATTGGAAGGCAGACAGATGAGAAATATTAAGGAAAGATGAATCAGCTATAGCATTGAAGGTGTTGTCCTTTAATGATAGAGCAGTTTTAGGGAAGAAAACAAATATTTCTGTCTGAGGTTGTTTGACCTATGCATCAGACATCCAAGTGAAGATCCCTAGTAGAATGTTTGATACAGACAGCAGTGACAAGGCCAATACTGATTCAAAGAGAATGAGTTGGCTGAAGTTAAAATCAGGGAGGGGAGGAGTGGGAGAGTTGGTGGCATCTACAGCCTCAGACGGCATAGGCCAACAAAGGGAGTGAAATCCACTGAGCAGAACCCTGGCAGAGCCCTGGAACCCCAGACATCAGCATGAAAGTGAGGCTGAGGATGAAAACCCTGTAGGTTAGGGAAGGGAGGGTAGTGGGGAGGGAGAGGGGAAACTAACATGAACCTCTAAGTGACTGTCCCCACAAGTGTAGCAGGACTGTCCCTAACTGCTCAGGGCTCTGGGAGCCAACGCTGGAGCTTATAGGACACTTAATGGGCTGACATTTGCCTAGGGGTATCTTGGCAAAGGGAGATAGATGTGTTCTAGGCTTAGACATCTGGTATTCTTATCTATACTGGTTGGGACTTTGGGTATTTTCCTCTGAATGCTGATGGGCTGGTTCCTGGCTGGTGTCTGTTTGCAGTCTTTCCTGGAACTGGGTGTTGTCTTAGAAAAAATCAAAACCCACTCTACCTCCCTGACTGGTCTCACTTGAGCCTGTCAGTTCTGTGTAGCTAAGCTGCCTTGGGCCTTACACAAGCAGTCCTGTTTCATGGGCAGTGGCATCAAGGGGAAGAACAACCCCTTTGGAATGGGGTCTCATTTGAGATGCCTGCAGCGCCCCCTTCACTGCTTACCCTATTAACAGGCTGAGGAGTCAGGGCAGTCCACTGAGAGTTACAAATGCCTTGGCCTAGAGAGAGTCTAGGAGAGAAGCTTCCAGTAGGAAAGCATCCACATCTAAGCTGTTTTCTGTGCTGCAGGAGAAAATAAGGGCATCCATCTCTTTGCCAGGTGCTCCTTTCCCAGGCCCTTTGCCAGCACAGGACTGCATAGCCTGCTCCTGCCCTCTGCTGGCCAGAAGGGGCTCTTGCAGCCTTCCCTCCTTCCCTCTTTCCCTCCTTCCCTCCCTTCCTCTCTCTCTCTCCCTCTCTCCCTCTCCCCCCTCTCTCCTGTCCCCTCTCCCTCTCCCTCTCCCTCTCCCTCTCCCTCTCCCTCTCCCTCTCCCTCTCCCTCTCCCTCTCCCTCTCCCTCTCCCTCTCCCTCTCCCTCTCCCTAGCCAGTCCTCCCTCCTCTTAGACACCTACTTCAGCACCTCCATGAGACCACTCTGAGTCCGCACATTCTGGAGATCTCTGCCTCATCTTTGAAGGTGTCTCAGAGTGCTGTGCAGCCCTCAGATCAGGGAGTCACGTGTGTCATTCTGTGTCAGCAGGTACATCACCCCAGATTCTGTTCATTTGTTGTGAAATGAAGGAGTTCTAATAAAAGACCTCACAATTCCTTCCAACTCAGTGTCGTGTCTGTAGTTCTCTATGTGTGTGTGTGGGGGGGTGTAGGAATGACTACACAACAATCCTAGAAGGTTTTACCATGTAAGTATGATTTTTTTCAACAGTCATACTTAAATTTAGAAGAAATGTCTGGCTGTGTAAAAAAAAAAACTACCCTTCTCTTTACATACGAATCCAGTAGTCTCTTCATCCATGCATGCACACACACACACACACACACACACACACACACACACACACACACACACAAATCACTCACACATATGCATTACCCTGTATATGTAGAATCTTCATCCATTAACACATTTCCTCACCCACATACATATGCATTTGCAGTATACTGTTAATCCATTTACATGTGTGTGCAGTGGTCTCTTCACCCATATACACACATGCATGTAAAATACACTGTTAATCCATTTACACGTGTGTGCATTGGTCTCTCCATCTGAGTCTTCTTTACAGCTTTAGTTCCCCAACATTGACTCCAAAAGAGAGGACAGATGCAGTACAGGGTGCAGTGAGAGAAGAAATGCCCCACACAGACATTTTGGTTAGAGTTTTTTGCTCTAAGTGTTCAACTGTATTAATGGTTACTGCTAATCTTTTATTGTCCTTAATTTGTAACTTAAGCCATCATAAACATTGTGTTTATAAAAACCTGGTGCTGTATAAATGGGGTCCAGTACTTTCTATAGTCTGGCATCCACTCCAGGTCTTAGGATGTGACTGCTGAGGCTAAGGAATGTCTGTTGCATTTGTTCTTTTACTGTTATCAAGAAAAATGGCTAAGCATTATATCATGAACAACAATGTGACTCCTCACTCTTCAGACCCTGTCAATGGAGCAATGTACCCCTCCTGCCAGTTACCTCCCTCTATGACTAGAGTTACAGAGTTCATTCTTTTCTCTATGCTTTTCTCCAGCTTGAACAGTTATACATGAAAATGTGTTTTTATGGAAGAATGAAGAACCTGAGGATAGTAGAGAAAAATGAGGTCAGGGTCAAAGATCTGGTCACTCCCATCCCCAGAAGAGAGGTGAACACAGGCAGGCTCTTCTCTCCTGTCTTTCAAACGCTCCTGACTGTCTGCTGGGCCTGTCTTTGTCTTCCAAAGACTAAAGGAAAGAAGAGCTGTGAACATTCAGCTTCTTTGCTCTGACCTCTTGAGGAAAGTGGGGTCCTAGAGCAGAACTCTTTCCCATTCATATGTAACCAGGAAGTCTGAAACCAAAAGCTAACTGCTAGAAAGTCAGTTGTTAGCAGATTTGGGGGGCACTGAAGCAGGATTCTGCCACCCCCACTGCACAATCAGACTTTAGGACTGCCCAGAGGAATGGGGCCTGAGCTCACACAGTGGTGGCACACAACCTTAATCCCAGCACTGGGGAGGCAAAAAAGGCATATTTCTGTAAATTTGACACCAGTCTGGTCTACAAAGCAAGTTCCAGGCAGGCTCCAAAGCTACTGAGACACACTGTCTCAAAAAAACAAAAAGGAAAGAGAGAAGGAAGGAAGGAAGGGAGGGAGGAAGGAAGGAAGGAAGGAAGAAAGGAAGGAAGGAAGGAAGGAAGGAAGGAAGGAAGGAAGGAAGGAAGGAAGGAAGGAAGAGGCCTGAGTCCTATCTTTGGCCTTAGGCGGAGGATGTCCTTAACTGACTAGAAGGTTATTCATAGATGACTGTCTAAGTCTGGCTTCAGAAGCCCAAAATCTTATGAGATTATTGAAGGGGAACTTTCTGATTCAGAAAGAGATTATAAGATGTACAAAAGTCCCTCAGAAAAAGCCGCTTGTTCTAGAAGTCTTAGGAAACCATATAAAAGCTATGGCAATGGTCCCTCTAGCCTTTGTGCAGCCTCGTGTCTTAAGAATGAACTTCATCCTTCCACAGGCTCTGCTTGTCTTACAGGACACACTCTGGGTCTCACCTCAACAGTTTTGACAGATTTAACAGGGAGCTGGGAGCTAAGGGGGTAAAGACTGAAAAGCAGCAAGTTGTCACTGTGACTGACCCAGGTCACCTCAGCACAAGAGGTCTTTGTCAAAAGGAAGGAAATGGAACACTGTTATGACCTTAGCATATTATCTTCCATTCTGTAAAAGGCTTATAATATTCTTGATCAGAAGATAATTTTCTTGAATATACATTGTAGTTGTTTGTTCCAGGTGTTTTTGGTTTGCTTTTAATGCTTTTACTTATCCATTGGCAGTTCCATTCATGATATAATGTGTTTGATCATGTCCATTCTCCATTATCCTCTCTCTCTCCCTCCCTCTCCTCTGTCTCCCTCTTGGTCCCCTTTTTTCTTCCCAGAAAGGACCCTGCCTACTTTCATGTCTTTGTTTGTTTGTTTGTTTGTTTGTTTGTTTGAACAACTCATTGAGTTTAGTAAGGGTTGCTTGAATGAACATGGTTAGGGTTATTTACTGAAGCATGGGTAACTTACCACGGTCTATACTACTGAAGAAAAATGGCTCCTGTTGGGGACCATCACCATCCTCACAACCTTGGGTATCTGAGATAAGAAATTACAGCCTCCTAAGAAATTAACAGGATGTTCAGCAGAATATTCCAAGGTACAGGCTTACGATTTCACAGCAGGCTGAAGAATAATAGTTTGGGGTCATCTATACTGCTGCAATTTACAGCCAATTACAGGTTTGCCAAACAACTTAGGGCATTCCTTCTACTGACTTTCTCACTCTGCCCTGGTTACGTACAAACTCTGCTCACATCCTGCCCATGGTTCTATGTAAGCTGCCCCTGAGAAAATAAAATTTGTCATCTTGATCAGAATACTGTCTTTCTGTCCATTCTCTGTGTTCCTTGTCCCACATTTTCTTCCAGGTGTTCCCCAGTTTGTTGTTGACTGCCCCACAGGTCAGGGCAGCCTCTCATCTCCCAGCAGCCATTAATTGTTGAAGCACCTCAGTGAGATGGGTCCTCATACTGGATAATTGATGGCTCAATGTTGTATAGGTAACCATGGCTGCCATGAGTCCATGAATACAATGGTCTTGTCAAAAGACAGCATTTTGTAGCACTGCTGACCATACTTTGGCTCTTATTCTCCTCACACCCTACCCATTACCCAATGTTCCCTGAGTCTTGAGGCGGAGGAAAGAAATGTCCCTTTGGGCTGAGCACTGAGTGTCATTTATTCTCAGCTCTTTGTCCAGTTGTGAATCTCTGCATTAACTGATGCCCACTGCAAAAGCAGCGCTAATCTATGGACATAAACACAAACATTAGAAGGCAGCATGGCAGCATTGCCATTTAGTAAAACATCACAGGAGAGTCTACAAGCAATCCTTGCCAGCTGTGACTTCACAGAATAGGCATTGTATGATGTTTACAGAGCAGCCATGAATCCCCTCCAGTAGAGCAGGCCCCAGATCCAAGGCAGTAGCAGTAGTTGCCCCCTAACAGTCATGACACAGGCGCACTTGTGCAGACATCTTTCCTGACAGATTGGTGGTGGAACTCCCACAGTTCACAGCTAAGCCCATCAGTGACTGTACCTGCCCTGGTGGCCTGCAGATCACATTCTAGCACTGTGAAAGCTAGCCAGCAGGGAAGGAGCCTCCAGTTCAGCTCCACCCTGGTTTGTCTTTGCCCCACGCCCACCTCCTGTCTCACCAAAGGATTCTGAGCTAACCTTAGTCTCCTCCATTCATTGAATTAACATGTACCATGCTACTGTGAAAGTCCTCAGGTGGTTTTGCAAGTTCACCATTGCCATTCTCACTGCTGCCAATGAGTCAAGGAAAGCAGATGCAGGCTGTTCCTGGGGGATGCTGTCTCCATGGTGGCAGCTAATGTGCAGGCATACAGGAATGTGCACACTTAAGAAACAACCAGTGCTGGCCTTTGTTGAGAAACAAACCCTGTGATCAATGTCCTCAACTGTTATTTTTATCTCAGTGCAGAACAACTTCCCTGGGACTGTTATCTGACAACATCCTTAATTACAAGTAATGGCATGATGACAATAGTCAACAGTTCAGTTGCCTCCATTACCCTGATAAGTTGTTTAAATGAATAAAATAAAAGAACAAGTCTGTATTCAGCAGTGTTTAACACTAAAGACAAAAATCACCTTGAGAACTCAGGGTATGTTCCTTGACTTGTGTTTTTATTAAATTCCTGTTTCAAGTAAATGGGTCTTTGACACTCAGATTTTCTGTCAACAGGGTCATTTGGGTTTAATTTAGAGGCAACAGAGGACAGTTAACCATACAGAGGGACCTCTATGGTAAACAAAAATTCAATTGGAGAAGAAAATGCAAACACAATTTAAAGAATGGGAAAGGATCAGGCCTATAGTCTAAGTCATTTCTCAGGACATTGCTTTGTCTACAAATGCAACTACAGCATGCAGCTTGCCGACCCTGGAGTCCCTTCTCCTGCTCCAATCACAGATCACAGCAGTGTATGAAACAATCCCAAATGCATGCCCAGAAGATCATATTGGCATAAGGTTTGGTCTGGAAGAAACATCTGATCTAGCAGCAGAAGCAAGAGGAGGATCTTTGTGGAAACCATATGTCCTTCAAGAGACATAAAATAAGGAACAGTCCCTTTCTCAGTGTCTTCTTCCTCGCCTTGGAAAAGAATCTGTGAACACAGTTTCAAGTACAGCAAAGGGTAAGGCTGATCATCTGTCATTTCTCAAGACATTGCTGTGACCATCAATGCAGCAGCAGCATGCAGGTTATTGGCAATACAAAGTGCTACTGATTCAGAAGTAGCTACCAAGACTAAGCTGATAGTTGGCACTAGTTCATAATTGCATTGGGATCATTTTGGCCTAATGTGGTCACATTGTTAATTATTTCAAGGAAATATCCAGATTTTCAAAGTGAATATTTTAGACAGACTGATCCAAATATTGTTTTGAAAAAAATTGAAAACACTGCGGTGCTTACAACATACAATTTTTGCCTGACATTATAAACATTTAGTATAGACAGGCTTGGTGACTCGCTTCTGGAATCCCAGAAACTGGGAAGCTAGGGCAGGAGGATTGCTGTGAGTTCGATGCCAGCATAGGTTACAAACTGAGATTCTGTCTCAAAAGAATAAGTGAGATAAACACCTGGTTTCTTTCTGTCTGATGAAGTCATACATATCCCAAGAGGGCTGTTTCTCACACACTGCCTTATGTCCTTGTAATGATCAGAAAGGTTTTCCATACTGTTTGGTCACTAAAGGAGTAAAGGCATTCCACAGAACAAGGTGTCAAAGCAGGGTACTGGTGGGTCTGCATTCAGGCTTACCTGGGCCACTATTTAAGTCCCCAATAGAGACAGTAATATGATGGCATTTTCAAGTTATAAGAATAGAAAGGGGGGCCAGAAAGAGAGGTCAGTGGTTGGGGGCACTTTTTCTCTTACAGGGGACACAGGTGTGGTCCCAGTACCCACATGGGGGCTCACAATCTGCAGGTCCAGTTCTTGAGATCCCTTACTCTCTTCTGATTTCCGTGGGCATCAGTCATAACATGCATGGGGGCCAAACACGTTTGCAAGAAAAATAGTCATAGACAAAATAAAATAAATGATTCTATTAAAAATTAAAAGGAATAGAGAAAGAGGGCCAACAAGATGGAGGAGCTGACTGCCTAGTCTGACAGTGTGAGTTCATCCCTGGGACCGACATGGAGGAAGGAGAGAACCAGTCCCCACAGCTCTCTCTCTCTCTCTCTCTCTCTCTCTCTCTCTCTCTCTCTCTCTCTCTCTCTCTCTCACACACACACACACACACACACACACACGCCAAAGGCTTCTACATATGCAAAGTCATCAACATGCACATAGACACCTATAAAGGAGCAAAAAACTTAATACTTCTATTTTTAGGAAAGAAAACTGGAATCTGAAAAACAAACACCAGAGGACATCATCTTGAACAAAGTCAGTTTCTTACCACACATCACTTCTACAACAGCAAAAGTATGGGGCTTCCTCTCTACAGCAAGCAATCTAACAGCCCCATAACCAGCAGTGACTGACTGGCCTCTAATTCAACACAGCTGTCATTACCTATTCAGCGACAGCATCAGATCCCACGGCGGGAGAGCTCAGTTCCCAAAACTACCTCTACTGACTTCTCAAGTACTTGTGAGCCCGGGACTTTGCCTGTGTTTCTATCCATAAACTGCAAGTAATACAAAGCCTTCCTTGGCAATTAATATTGGATCATGGAACTCAGGGAAGCACCTCTATTGGATTATTATAAAAGAGACCACAAAGATTAAGATGGAGAGCTGTATAGGATGAGGGATGGGATCAGGCTCATGGGTTCCCATGCCCACTCCAGCATACTATAATTCAGGAACTGCTACATATTCAGCAGTCCTGTTGGCTTCAATATATATATATATATATATATATATATATATATATATATATATATTCTCATTTTACATGTCGATCCCAGTTCACTCTCTTTCCCATGCCTCCCGACACCCCCACTCCCATCCCACCCACCCACTCCACATGTAGGGTGATGCCTTCCAGGAGGGATCATCTAAATCTGTTAAGTCATTGGGAGTAGGGTCTAGGCCTTCCCTCCTGCCTCTAGGTTAAGGGAGTATCCCTCCATGGGGGATGTACTCCCAAAGTCCTTTTGTGCACCAGAGATACATCCTGCTTCCACTGTCAGAGGTCCCTTAGACTGCTCAGGCTTCTAACTGAGACACAATGTTCAGGGAGTCTCAGTCAATATAATGCTGGTTTCCCACCTATTATTCTGGGGGTCCATGAGCTCCCCCTTGGGCAGGTCACTTGTCTCTGTGGGTTTTTGTAGCCTGCTCTTGACCCCTTTTCTAATCACTCCTCCCTCTCTGCAACTGGATTCCAGTAGATCAGCTCAGTGTTTAGCTGTGGGTGTCTGCTTCTGTTTCCATAAGCTACTAGATGAGGGCTCTATGATGGCATATACGTTAGTCATTAATGTCATTATCAGGGAAGGGCATTTATGGTAGCCTTTCCATTGTTGCTCAGATTGTTAGTTGGGGTCATCCTTGAAGGTCTCTGGACATTTCTCTAGAGTCAGTTTTCTCTTCAAACCTATAATGCCTCCCTCTATTATGGTCTCTCTCTCTCTCTCTCTCTCTCTCTCTCTCTCTCTCTCTCTCTTTCTTTCTTTCTTTCTCTCTCTCTCTCTCATCTATTCACCCCCTGACTCAATCTTCCTGGTCCCACATGTTCTCCTCAACAAAATCATTCAAGAAAACTTTCCCAGTCTGAAGAAGGATGTGTCTATGAAAGTACAAGGAGCATACTGAACACCAAATAAACTGGACCAAAAAATAAAGTTCCCTTGACACATAATAATCAAAACACCTAACATGCAGAATAAAGAAATAATATTAAGGGCAGCAAAGGAAAATGGCCAGGTAACATATAAAGCAGACCTATCAAAATTACACCTGACTTATCAATGAAAACTCTCAAGGCCAGAAGGTCCTGGATAGATGTTCTACAAGTACTATATTCCACAGATGCCAGCCCATGCTACTATACCCAGTAAAACTCTCAATCACTATAGATGGAGAAAACAAGATATTTAATGACAAAGCTGGATTTTCACAATACAAATCTTCAATTCCAGCTCTACAGAAAGATCTGGAAGGAAAACTCCAACCCAAGGAAGTTAACTGCACTAACAAAGACATAGGCAATAGGTAATCCCACTTTACCAGAAACCAAAAGAAAAAGGGCAAATATACTCGCAATACCACCAACAACAACAGATCTAAAATAAACAAGAATTAACAATCAATGGCCCTTACTTTCTCTCAACATTATTGGTCTTAACTCACCTATAAAAAGACAAAGGCTAACAGAATGGATACAAAGACAGAATCCATCCTTCTGTTGCATACAAGAAGCACATCTAAGCTTCAAAGACAGACATTACCTCAGGGTAAAGGACTTGGAAAAGATCTTCCAATCAAATGGACTCAAGAAGAAAGCAGGTGTGGCTATCCTAATATCTAACAAGTTAGACTTCAACTCAAAATCAATCAGAAGAGGTAAAGATGGTAATTTCATATTCATCATAGGAGAAATCCATCAGTACGAAGTCTCAATTCTGAACATCTATGCCTCAAATACAAAGGCACCCACATTCGTAAAAGAAAAGCTACTAAAACTCTAAGCTCACATAAAAACTCACACACTCATAGTGCGAGACTTCAACAACCCACTCTCACTTAGATAGGACCATCAGACAGAAACTTAACAAAGAAACAAAAGGACTAACAGAAGTTATGTCTCTATTGGGTTTGACAGACATCTATAAAACATTCCATCCAAACACAAAAGAATATACCTTCTTCTCTTCTCCACATGGAACCTTATCTAAAATAGACCACATACTAGGCAACATAACAAACTGCAACAGATACAAAAAAATTGGAATAGTCCCCCGTATCTTATCAGACCACCATGCTTTAAAGTTGGAATTCAACAACACAAATTGCAGAAACCCTATGAACTCATGGAAACTGAACAATTCACAATTGCATCATTCATGGGTCAAGGAAAAAATAAAGAAAGAAATTAAAGATTTCCTAGAATTCAACGAGAATGAAGATACAACATACTCAAACTTATGGGACACTATGAAAGCAGTGCTAGGAGGGAAGTTTATTGCACTAAGAGCCCATATGAAGGAAACAGAGGATAGTCACATTAGAGAATTAACAGCACAACTGAAAGCCCCAGAACAAAAAGAAGCAAACTCACCACAGAGGAGTAGAAGCCAGGAAATGATCAATTTAGTGGCTGAAATCAATAAAGTAGAAACCAGGAAAACAATACAAAAAATCAATGTAACAAAGAGATGGTTTTTCGAGAAAATCAACAAGACAGACAACCCTTTATCCAAACTACCATGTTGGCTCTCTTATGGAGACTTCATTGTATATGGAATCATATACAACAATTTGGGACTATGACTAGACAAAAAGATCACTATTTGATGATGAAAGCCTCAGTGGAGAAATACACAGAAACCTATCTGTCCACATTCTTAGCTTTTCTCTATAGGAAGGAATGCTATACAGTAGAGCCAGATCTCTCCTGAAAGAAGGGTCTTAACATATCCTATTACACAGGTTGTTCAGAAACATTTTTTTCTTTACCTTTTCTCTTTCTTCATTCCTTCATTTCTTTCTTTCTTGTTTTTTTGGTTTGTTTGGTGTTGGTTTTGTTTTTTAAACAGAGTTTCTCTATGTTATCCTATCTATACTGGAACTCTGCAGACCAGATGGCTAGAATTCAAATATCTGCCTGCCCTCTGCTACCCGAGAGCTGAGATTAAATGCATGCACTACTACATTGGGCCAGTAAATTTTTTTGTGGTTAACTCCAAGAGAGAAAATGCAAGAAATTCAAGGTCCAATGCCCCATTTTAGAAAAGAGAAAGTTTAGTTTCTATCACCTGCATTGAAAAGGAAAAGCCAGAAATTGAATAAATATGAGTGTGTGTGTGATAGTTTTCATTGTACATACTTAACTTACATGTAACTTTATAAACACAACATATCACATATCTTTTTACTGCATATACTTCCTTAATTTAATTAATATATGCATTCACTCTCTCTATATATATAAGTATATGTATAAAATGCCCAAGCATCTGTTCCGCATTCTCTCCCATCCTGGGAAGAAGTCCCAAATCCTGAAGAACTTGTGGTATGAAACCTAACACTATCAAAATGACACAGCACAGATATGACCACAGAGCCACATCCTCAGTCTTTGCCCCTAAGCCAGAGACCAAGGCTCTCTGCTTACTTCCCTCCCTCACTCCTCTTTCTCCTTCTTCATGTCTGCTCCACGGAGGGGTCTGAGGCTCATGACACAATTGAGATTTCATTTAGACTTATCTCTCTTTTGGAGAAGAAGATTGTAGTCAGACTTGTCTCTGGGCATATAGCTTAGGCTTGTTCCTAACTAGCACTTACACCTTAAATTAACCCATATTCTTTAATCTATACTCAGTCTCGTGGCTCATTACTCATCTCTCCATACTTCCCATGCTGCTACCTCTGGGTCTGTCTGGCAACCCCACTGTCTTCTTCCCAGAGTCCTCTCTGTCCCAGGAAGTTCCTCTTAACACCTTCCTGCCTAGCTATTGACCATTCAGCTCTTTATTAAACCAGACGATGCCTTGGTAAAGATACAACTTCACAGTGTATAAAAAGATTATTCCACAACACAGGATAAATGTCCTGAAGCAAGAAGCAGATTTAGAAAGAAGAGGAGGAGGAGAAGAAGATTTAACCAGAGGTCTGTGAACTGCAGGACAGAATTGTGCTTTAGTTTGCTGTTTTCTGAGGCCAGTGATGCTTAATTGTTTTTCATGTCATTCTCACTCAGAATGCAAGGAAATAGATAACAACAAATGCTTGTGAGGATGTGCACAGAAGAGAGCCCTTCTACACTGCTGGAAGGAATGTAAACTAGTCCAGCCGCTATGGAAATCAACACTGAGCTTCCTCAGACAGCCTCAAAAATGAGCTGGTAGGCCAGGAGACCAGCTCTCAGTGTGAACCCACTACACAGAGGCCCAGAGAATACTCCAGCTTCTCCAGGAGGACATTTGGACCAATGTTGACAATTAGAAACCCATGTGGTTAGCTTGAGTTTTTCAGCACATGGAAGATTCCAACATCTAATAGGAGTGGAGTTGCATGTCATTTATTCTCTTGTATTTGAAGATGTGGGTGGGCTTGCAAACCCAGGAGACACTTCTCCTTCTCCACATCATCAGATCACAGCACTGTATGAAACTGTCCTAGATCCTGCATGCCATATCTGTATGAACATTGGGTTAGAAGAACATCTGATCTCCCAGCAGAAGCTAGATGAGGGTCTTTGTGGAAATGATATTTCCTTTGAAAGTCATGAAGTGACAAGCAGCCCATTTCTCAGTGTCTCCTTCCTCTTCTTGATGAGAAACACCAGGACCAGTGAGATTCCTCAGTGGGTAAAGGTGCTCACTACCAAGGCTGATGACCTGAGTATTATCCCCAGGACCCACACAGTAGGAAAGAACCAACTTCCACACATGTGACTGTATTGTGTGTATAGCCTCTCTCTCTCTCTCTCTCTCTCTCTCTCTCTCTCTCTATCTCTCTCTGAAGTGTGTACACACACACACACACACACACACACACACACACACACAATGTTAAAAGGTTATTTTAAAGGAAATAAATACATGCTTTATACAAAATGCCTCCGCTACAGTTCCTCCTCACATTTCCCATCCTCTCTTCTTCACCACCCCAGGACCAGGCTTCGTCACCTACTTCCTTTACATTTTCAGGACTCCTTGGTTATTTCTATGCCTTTGTCATGGCCCAGAATATTCTTAATCATTTCCTTTATAAATAATGTGTCTACAAGAGGGATTGTGTGGTTGTCAGTGTGAGTGTTCTCACAGGCCAGAACACCGTGTCAGATCCCCTGGAGCTGGAGTGTCAGGGTATTGTGATTTATCCTGTCCTTATGGGTCCTGGGAAATGAACTGTGGTCCTCTACAGGAGCAAGTGCTCTTTAGTCTCTAAGCCTCTCCTAAACATGGTCCTCCCTTCCAGATTTGGTAAAGAAACAAGAGTGGATGGAAATATCACCTAAGAAAAAGGCTACATCCTTTTAAACAGAGGAGAAGACATTTCCCCCAGACCAGAAGGATATTTGAATCTCACCTGAATTAATTAATCCCAAATGTGAATTGTCAATTTGCTTTGGGGATTAGAAAGCTTTCTCATTTATGTTGGAGATTGAATTGACGACCTGTGAGGACATAATGAATTTGTGACATGGACAGGGGAATATCCCATGTTCCTATTTCTCAAGAAGAGAATTTGGAATGCTAACAAATGCATGGCGGTGGAACACAGGAATTCCTGCAGTCTTTCTCAACTACTAGAGACTGGTTAGGTCAAATGATGATCCCATGCTGTGCATATTATAAGCGTGAACATGCTGGCCTGCTAATCTGGGCTGCTTGCTGAAATATAAACTTGTAACTCTATAATCAAAAGAGATGTAATAATAAAAATGAGCCTGGTGTTAACAGTTTGCACTGAGTGCTCGCTTGCCTTGAATGCCCTGGGTTCCCGTTTCAATCATGATAGACAATTTGGCTGGCTTCTTAAATTTTGCATCACATCTCCCCCATGTCCTTGGAAATCAAAGCTAGCATTTCACAATCCCATTGTATAAGGGGATAACTGAGCCTTGGGATGTGTCAATGACTCAATGACTTATTCAAAGTCAGAAAATTGTGAGCCTCTCAAATTGCCCATGAAAGAAAGTGCTCTGGCATATGCATTAGAATCTTATTTTATTCTGCTTAACCTGCTGTGACTCAAACCTGTAATCCCAATCACTCTGGAGCCTGAGGCAAGAGGAGCACAAGTTCAAGGTATGCCTGGGCATGTTAGACAAATCCTGTCTCAAAATAAAAAGTCACCAGAGCTGGAGAGATGTATCAGTGTTTAAGAACACTGGCTAGTCTTCCAGAAGTCTTGAGTTCAATTCCTAGTAACCACATCGTGGCTTACAACCATCTGTAATGAGATCTGTCACCCTCTTCTGGTGTGCATGAATACATGTTTCTTGGAAACATATAATAACTAAATACTTTACAAAACAATAACAAGATACCAAAAAAAAGCTAGAGATATAGCTCAGTAGTTGACTTCTCCATTGAAAGGAGAGGAAGTGAGAAAGGGAGAGAGGCAAGGAGAAAGGAGGGAAAGGAGAAAAACAAGGAAAAAAGAAGAGTAGGGAGGAGAAGAGGGAAGAAACAGATACATTGCTTACCTCTGCATTCTGACTGCTTACTCAGCTCCTTACCAACTCCTGTCTATGCATCCTTCTCTCCAGGACTACAGATGAGTCCCCCACAGCTGCCTCTATCCTCAACAGTCTTGATATCATGCGCCCACCCTTCTTTAACCAACTCAAGAGCCAGGGATTATGTTACTGGAGCAGCATTACACCTGTCTCCTCCAAAGATGAGTGTTGGTAGTGGTGAGGAAGAATCGGGGGTACAGGGTAAGGGGGGTGAGGCTACGTCCTAACTTGTTATCTCTCAGGGAATCGAAACTGAGTCATATGAGTGCTCCCATGGTGTGTGGGAGACTGCACTCCAGAGACCTAACAATCCAGGGGTGAATCAGACTCACACGATTGGCAGGTGAGCTGAAATAAATGTAAGCATCCCTGACTCTGAGGTTCTCTATAGCTCTGGCTCTGTTCACTGAGCCCTGCTTTTCTCATCAGTCATGAGGGGAAATGCCTAGCTTATAGTTTGTTTTTTTGTTACTAATAAAACGACAACACAAACTAGGTGATTTTAGTTTGACTCACAGTCTATGGGGGTCCAAAGCAGAGGGGCCAGATCCCTTCTTGCTGGCAGACTCCTAAGGTGATACCAGGCAAGAGACAGAGGGCATACCTGTGTCATAGTCTCTCTCCTTATTAAGCCACCAGGTGGTGAAAGTCTTTAATCCAGCAGGCAGAT
The DNA here is from genome assembly GCA_030556225.1 of Cricetiscus sungorus. Lineage (NCBI taxonomy): Eukaryota > Metazoa > Chordata > Mammalia > Rodentia > Cricetidae > Cricetiscus > Cricetiscus sungorus. Next base: position 964,638 of record JANBXA010000424.1, read on the forward strand.
CTCTATGAGTTCAAGGCCAACCTGGTCAACAGAGTACGATTACCAGACAGGCTCCAAAGCTACAGAGAAACTCTGTATTTAAAAAAATTAATAAAAAAAATTTAAAAGCCACCAGAAACCAGGAAGTGATGGTGCACACCTCTACTCCCAGCACGCATTCGAGAGGCAGGCAGATCCCTGTGAGTTCAAGGCCAGCCTGGTATACAGAGTGTGGTTGAGGACTGTTACACAGAGAAACCTGTCTCAGAAAACAAAAGATAAGCAAGCAAGCAAGCCTCCAGTATCCAATCATGTCATCATCTAATCTTTTCATGCTGCAAGTCTCATGCACTAAGGCCCACTCTCTCAATGTGTTATTGCCTTTTTCAGCCAGTCAGCCAGCTCATCCCTACCTGGCCTCTGGCCTCCCTTCCTCAGGGTTCAGAGCTTCTCTTGTGAGTATAAAAGCTCCCACCTTGATCTAACAAAAGCTTAGGAAGGAACCATTATTTTCCTAATCTGGAAAATTAATGCAAAAATTCACCTGTGATGCATGACCCACAAATAGCACAAGCTATGTGTTTCTTTTCTGGAAGAGATGGGGATGCTTCATGGATGCTGTCCTTGTCCCTGACACAGATGTCCCTTTCTTCTAGCTGTGTGGTCACACAGCAGGTTGACAACGGCTCTACCACAAAGCTCTCCAGATGCCCAGATCACTGCTTAGTGTCCACCTGGCTCTTCATGACAAGCAAGCATGTGTTGCGTTTCTTTTATTTTATATCATTTTACCCTGGTTTCTCTGTGTAGCCCTGGCTGTCCTGCCACTCACTCTGTACACCTAAATGGCTTTGAACTCTGAAATCTGCCTGCCTGAGTGCTGTGTCTAAAGGGGTACACCGCCATCGTCCAGCCACAAGTGTTGTTGTTTACACATTCCTCTTAGCCTGAAGCCTTAAGACAATAGGACAATTGAAATCATTCTTCACTTTCCATTTTCAGAGGACATTGAGATAGAAAAATACAAAACTAGAAACTTCATGTTGCCCTTTGTGAGGAGATGGGGGAAGCAAAACTTCCATCCATTTTCCAAAGCTTCTTTGTCTAAGCCCTTCATAAAAACTGTTCTGTTGGATTTATAAGTCTCAAACTATTAGTCTAGACTTGTCCATGGCCCTTCCAGAAGGTATTCCGGCTCCACCAGGGGCTCTTGCCAGGTAGACAGGCCATAGAACATAAAGGGACTTTTGTTTTGTGTCCTGGGCTCCAGAGGCCTGCCTGTGCTCCTATTTAAGAAGCTATCTCCACTTCGGGATCTTGGGGTGAGCAGAGGTCTGCCATGACACCTAGGGTCTTCATTTCAGGGTGTCAGGGAGAGCAGAGGTCCTCCATGACATCAAGGGTCTTCATTTCAGGGTCTCGGGGAGAGCAGAGGTCATCCATGACCAAGGGTCTTCATTTCAGGGTCTCGGGGAGAGCAGAGGTCAACCATGACACCAAGGGTCTCTGTTTCAGGGTCTCAGGGAGAGCGGAGTTCAACTATGACACCAAGGATCTTCATTTCAGGGTGTCGGGGACAGCGGAGGTCCTCCATGACACCATGGGGGCAAAGGAATACAACTCCTACTTGTCAATCTACCACAAAGAATCCTCTAGACAAAATTGGAACCACTGGATCAAAGAACCATGGCCATCCCCTAGGCCCTGGATACATCACAAACAGCCTTCCTAAAAGTTCACGCATACTCACAGCGCAGAGCAGTGGTACTGCCAAAGGATTAAAATACATTTCTTCACAGCAAAGTTGAGTAGCTTCTCTCATACTCATTTCTGAACAGTATCTTTGTACAGAATAACAGTAATCATTTTTAAAACTTGCAAAAGCTAAAGCCAAATTTCCTTTTCTTTAAAAAAAAAAGTTTACTTTATTTTATGTGGGAGGAGTTTTATATTTTATGTGCACAGGGGTGCAGAAGCCCAGAGAGGTGAGGGACATTGAATCCCTGGATGTGGAATTGCAAGCAGTTGTGAGCCATCTTTCCCTTAATTAAAACATCTCAGGCTCAAACTTGTCGTTACAAGAAAGGCTCCCCCCAATCTTGGTAGAGCCATATCATGTTCTGCAGAAGATGGCAGTCCATCATGGAGGGAAGCCAAGGCAGGAGCCTAATGGTGGGAATTGAAGCAGAGGCCATGAACCACCTGTGTAACAGGTGGCACCAACTGCTGTGCCTGACCCTTCCACATCAGTCAAGTAATAGAGCCCTAAGCAGTGATGGCACACCCACGCCTTTAATCCCAGCACTCAGGAGGCAGAGACAGGTGGATCTCTGTGAATTCGAAGCCAGCCTGGTCTACAGAGTGAGTTCCAGGACAGCTAGGGTTACACAGAGAAACCATGTCTCAAAAAAAACAAAATTAAATAAAACAAAAACCTTTTTTTTTCTTAAAAAGAGGGAAGGAAGGAAGGAGTGGGAGAGAGAGACTCCCCATCCCTGGCAATCTAAAGAGGGCATTTTTTTCTGCTGAGGTTCTCTCTTCTGAAATGACCTTGGTTTGTGTCAAGTTGACAAAAAAAACCCTGTCCTGGGGTTCTGCCGGCCTCTGCCTCCCGAGTGCTGGGATGAAAGTCATGTGCTACTGCCACCCAGTGAGCCTCTTTATTTCTAAACCAAGTGGCATTTTGACCCTCAGCCCCTCTAGTTTTCTCACTTCTGAATGGCTACTCAGCCCCATTCCCTCTTTTGTCTCCTGGTCTCGTGCCCATCCCATGTACTGTCTCCTTCCCTTCGTGACTTCTGGCCCCTTTTTCTGTTCCTAGGTGGAGTATCCCTATGGAGAGCTCATTATCTCCCTGGGCTTTTTCTTTGTCTTCCTTCTGGAGTTGCTGGCATTGCAGTACTGTCATGGGGATGCTGGAGAGTCAACAGTGCAGTTAGAGGAATGGGAGGGACACATGCCTTTGAATTCCACAAGCACCCCCTGTGCCCTCACTCTCACGGGGTCCCCTTCGTACCTTCATCATTCTGCCCTCACTGTCCTTTCACTCTGTGTTCGAAGGTCTAGTTGTGGGACTGCAGTCAACATTAGCAGCCACTGTATAGCTCTGTGTTGCTTTTCTGGCTCATAAGGGCTTATGGTGTTCAGTGTAGGCCTGTGGCTGCTGAAGATTAACACTGGGTCATGGTGGGGCATTCTCTGCATACTATTATTAGCACTCATGTCTTCTGTGGGCCTAGCCCTAGGGCTGACTGTGGCTGGAGGGGCTTCAGGCCCAGGGAATGGATTAGCCAAGGCTGTATTAGAGGGGATATCAGCTACCACAATCCTGTATGTCACCTTCCTAGAAATTTTGCCCCGGGAGCTGGCTTGTCCTGAGGCCCCTCTGGCCAAGTACAGCTGTGTTGCTGCTGGTTTTGGCTTCATGGCTCTTATTGCCTTGTGGGCCTGAGTGATTCCTCACTGCACTGATGGACCTAACTAGGATGATTGCTCCTGAGGATACCCCCTAAATGACTTTGGCCATCAGATGTTTTTGTTTTTGTTTTTGTTTTTTGTTTTTTTTCAGTGAGACTAAGCATTTACTGGGCGCATACTATCCCAGATTTTACATATGTGAGATCTGGTTCTTGCTCAAGACTTAGAAAGGATGTTTTGTTTAAGTGTCTGTTTAACTAGAAAATTGGTATCAAGACCATCACTCCAGAATTGCCAGTATTTGTAATAGAATACCCATCTGACCCTTTCCTTTCAACCACATTATAATTCATGTCTCTGATGAGGAAAATGGGGTGTGGTTGGAATTGGGACCTGTAGTCATTTTAGTGGTTCAGGCCATTCTGCCTGGCCCTCAGGAGCTGAGAAATAGAGCACCATTTGGAGGGAGAAGGACATTTCATAACAGAAACCAGGGCTAGATCTTTTTCCTTCACTAACTACCTCACCCCACTCTCAGTGCCTGCCATTTTTACACTAAGTCTGGTGTAGCCTTGGGGGCACCATTGCTATCCTTTGGGCTTCTCTTTCTGGATACCACAGGCTGAAGGATTAAACACCAGTGTTTGTAGAGGGGAGCCAGTGCCAGATAAATACCTCTGGTGATTACTCTGAGTTGTAACCACCTAGTGACATTCCTTCTGCCTGCCGGACCAACTGCTAGTAAGGATAGTGCAAAAAAACAGCTCTGTGGAATTAAGGAGGGTTAGGGTAGCTGCTCCCCTGCCCTTGCCTAGTTGGAGCTTCTCACACTTGGTGAAAAAAATAAAGTAAAGATGTGCCATGAAGCTCACTTACCCTCACCAGTGTGCACCTTCTTGTGATTTTCACTGTGATAACCCAAACAGCTTTAACATGAACAAACTCTCCTGAATTGTTCTCGTCTCAATCTTTGTCTCCATCCCACCATATTCCCTTCCTGAAAAAGTAAGAAATCTAAGTACGGTCTCACAACAGGGAATGATGAGAAAGCAACAGTGGGCAAAAACAGGAGTGAGAGAGGAAAAGTACTCTTCCCTGGGCACTGTCCTGTTGTGTCTTCTCAGCATTAGACGCAGGGAGTAAGGTACGCAGGAGAACCTGGGGTTACCGACCGTGCTGGCTTCGATGGGGAACACCTGCAGTATGACAGGTGCTGTACTGCTGTTTGTACACACTAACCTCACTTGCACAACTGTGGTAATGACGTTATACCTGTAATAACCTAGGAAAACTGGCATTTAGAAGTTAGTTTGATCACTTAGCCAATAGGGCCTCTAAAGTCACTTTCCTATAACTGTATACAAAGCTCTGTACAGGGCCTTTCCATCTTTGTTTTCCCTTCCCAACACCCTTGTTTACCATGTATGTTAGAATCCCAGATCAGCTCAGAGAGTGAGTGTGCAGCATAACTGGCGAAACATGAATGGGTGGTGTGTGAACAGGGTTCAGACAAAGCAAGGAATGTGCAATACCAGGGGCTGAGTAATCAGCTTGCTGTTAGTAGAAACTAGAAAGGACCAGCCCAGAGAGCTGTGTCCTTGATCTACAGGGACCCAACAAGAAAGGTGCTAACATAATCTTATTTTCTTGATCTGACTTCCTAATGCTTATGGAGCAAAACCAAACTGAAGCTGGAGGCTACAAAGGGCTTGTAGGGCTTTGTGGACTGGTCAAGCCATCTGGACACAGAGCTGTCCTGTACATCACCCATGCCTGGCTATGGTTACATTAACATGATCTTGTCAGAACTTTGGTAGGGTGAATTGAAAGAGCTGTGGCTGGATGGGAGCTAGGGAATTATCCCTATCACAGAAGCACGTCTAACTGAAAGGAACTGAAGGAGGAGCAACCTGCCCTGCTGTGTCTCTCCCCATGTTTCTGGATCACTGGTGCCATCAGCATTTGAGGCAGACGAGGTAGGGTTTGGTACCCCAAGCTGCTGGTGAGCTGTAAACTTTGTCCTTGTCCACCCCAGGAGCTCTGGACTCTCCTTTGGCCTCCTCCACATAGCCACCAACACTTCCTTTGCTCCCCATATCTATTTCCTTCTTTTTCCACAAATTCTTACCACCCGGGGCCAGACATGTGTTGAGTTTGGAGAATATTGTCAAGAGCAGACAAAAAGCTAGAAGGAGGCTCCATCTGGAGAACACCATGGAGAGCCTCTGAACCAGGAGAATGGCAGACTGCTTCCAGAAACACAAACGAAAAGAACGCGGAATAGGAACCGGAACCAGCCTAAGAACAGTGGTGGGAAAGAAAGGAGGCAGCTGTGGACCAGCTGGGGCAGCCATAAGAGGATAGCTGGAACAGTGGGACTATAAAACAAGAGGAAACATGATCCAGGCTAGTGGGATAATCAGGAATGTGTGTGACACTTTTCAAATCTTCCTGTGATGATGTAAAAACACTGGAAGTTTTCTCTGGGGCCACCACGTAGGAGAGGCTGTGACCCAGAAAAGGTCAAGATTACTCCACATTCCATGTTCCACTGTGGTGACAGCTTTGGGAAGTTCGTAGTTGCTTTTTGTTTGGGTCCATTGGTTAGTTTTTGTTTTGTTCTGGGGGTTTTGGTTTGAATTGTTTTTTGTTTGGTTTTGAGTCAGACACTCTTTATGTAACCTTTACTAGCTGGAACTCACTATATAGGCCAGGTTGGCCTAAAACAAAGACATCCATCCACCTGCCTCTGCCTCTGCCTCCCAAATACTGGAATTAAAGGTGTGAAAAACCATGCCTAGCATTCATCATTGTTTTGTTTTTTTAAAATAGTAGTAATAGGGCAAAGTCAAAAATCAAAGCTTCAAAGGCATCAGATGCTATTTGATGACATCCTTAATTTTCATGGTTAATAAAATCTAATGGTCTATTAATTCATCCCAAAAGATTTTATCTAGTGGTCAGAAAGATGTCAAGTCAGACACAAAGGCAGGTCATGAATGGCTATTTAAGTGGCTAAAGATAGCTGAAGATAGACTTCAATTAAGCACCAGACCTGCAACATTCCAACTTGACCACCATTTAAGTTCTAATCAGCCCATCACCCTCAGAGAATATTCAGTGTGTAAACTTCTTTCTAGGAACTTGAGTTAAGGCCTGTGACCTTCCCCATATCTCACCATCTCTCCCTCATATATTTTGTGTATACCTAGGAAGAAAATTCAAGAAATAGACTTCCAACAGACCTTCTGTAGAGAATCAGCTTTCTATTTCTGCTACCAATAGGCTGTCTTCTGAAGGGACCTTTCTGGGGGTGTTCCTGCCTCTCTTTGGCTTTGCGGCTTGTGGGGGTGGTGGTGTAGATAGGTTTGGTTTGGTTGAGATGTTGTAGTCACCACAAGATAGTTTCTGAAGAACACAAGAGATACTATAGTTCAGGGTATTTAGTGGGACAGGGCAGGTCCTCAGGACCGCAAGCCTCATTTGACAGATGCTTACCCAGTATGCATGAGGGCCTGGGTTTGATCCCCAAAATCACAGAGAGAGGGGGGGGTGAGCTAAAACCACAGACTCACTCTGCTGGGGTAGCCTGTGTCTCTTGGTCCTTCCCTGAAAATGTTTTGGAGTATCTTACCTCCCTCACTACAGAAAATACTCCCTTGTTCTTAGACACAATGAATAGCTTCCAAAACTTATGGCATGTGTGTGTGTGGACACCCTCTAGTTCTCTAGCTAACCTGAGGAGATTGCATTGACATTAGTACTTGAGAGGCGCAATCTGTGGGGTTGATAGAGAATAGATTTTTGGTTTGTGTTCTTAGTGACTCTCCTTTGTGGTATGTCAAATACAGAGTGTGCCCTACAGAGAGGTCTGGTAAATATAAGCTACATCACTCTGGGTGCCATATTTTCTCATCAAACCCTGAGCCTTGAGTCAGAAGTCTTTTTAAGCTATTCCTAAATCTCTTTTTTTAAAGTGATGTCTCCCACTCCCATATTACCGCTTTCAGCCTATTTGTTTCTCCTGAGCCTTATTAACCTCAATAGACCATATTTTTACTTCTACCTTACCTGCTGTACTGTCACTATTTTGTTGGTATAACTATTTCTTATTTATTGGAGCAGGGTTTCTTTGTGCAGCTTTTTACATCAGGCTGGCCTTGAACTCACAGAGATCTGCATGCCCCTGACTCTGCCTCTGCCTCCTGAGTGCTGGGATCAAATATCTGCACCACCGCCTGGCTTTGTTGGCACAGTCATATATTGCTTAAAGATGGGGATATGTCCTGAGAAACATATATTAGGTGATTTTGTTTGTTTGTTTCTTTGTATTATTGTTGTAAAACATTTGAGAGTGTGCTCTGGTGACTGTAAGAAAAAGGACCTAGGGGACCCTCACCACATACATACATGTATATATTGGGCAGGCCAAAATATTATTATAAAGTTCCCAATTGTTACTTGAAAATTTTCTATGAGATCCAAGGTATTTTTTGGGTTTTTTTTTTTACGTTTTTTTGGGGGGGATTGGTTTTGGGGGAGTTTTGTTTTCATTTGTTTGGGTGGTTAATTGGTTGGTTTTTCAAGACAGGGTTTCTTTGTCCTAGAGCTCATTCTGTAGACCAGGCTGGCCTTGAACTCAAAGATCCATCTGCCTCTGCCTCCCGAGCACTGAAAGTAAATGTGTGTACTACTGCCCTGTCCTGTTTTTTATTGAACTGTGAGGCTCTTTTTCACTCTGTTATGATTTCTCATTCCCATTGAGTAGTCTCTTACCTAACTGGCCCCTAAAGTCTTGAGTACACTCATTCCTTGGAAATAAAATGAAATTCAAACAGAAATCCTAAACCTAAGGAGGAGAAAGTAAGCAGGGAATTATGACTCTGTTCTGTGCTTCTGTTAAATTGTACTGTACACACACACACACACACACACACACACACACACACACACACACACACACCTCACACACACACACATACACACACAAACACACACACACACACACACACACATACACACACACACACACACACAGGGAGCCTCTGAGTTCTTAGCAGGCCTTGATAGGACAGCCTTATATTCCACGATGAAGAACAATAGGCCTGTAAGACCAAGTAAAGGAATGAAGGATCCTGCTGACTACAGGGAGGCACTGTGTCTCCATGGGTGAAGTAGGATATGTAGGGCCAAAAAATAGGGTTAATCTAGGACAGAAAATGCTGCTCCACCACACCCCCATCTCACCCTCCCCCCCCAGTTCCTGCAAAACATCTTTTCTCCTACCTTAGATTTCTGGAACAAAAACTCCAATAGTTTGTTATTCAAATACATGTGTACTTAATAAAATTTGTTCCCAGTTGTAAAAATTGTTCTAACAATGACCTTTGTAGGCAGGTACTAAGAAAAATCTACTGTCCCTTCCACAACACACAACAGTAGCTGCATCAGTAATAGCTGGTTGAGGCCTTAGTTTTTCACTTTTACCTCATGTTTTCCTAAATGATTCCAGTGATTGTAGCCATGCTTTGTTTCTCTTCATTGTGGCATTTCAGCAATCTTTGTTTCCTGACCCAATGCCCATCTAACAGCTAACTCTAACTCGCTAACACCCTCTCCTAACACTGGCCTACAACACCTAAATGGGATTAGGCCTAAGACCATAGTGCAATAACAGAGCATGTACAGGTTCTGGGTTCAAACCCCAGCACAAAAAAAAAAAATGGAAAAACCATCAGCATCAAGGACATAAATCTGTCACTTTCATGTCTGAATGTGAGCATTTGATGCCAAGTGGCTTCAGCCTGACACTCAGTGTCATTGAGGAAATGGTACAATTGAGGTTTCCATTAAGCAAACTTTAATAACCCCATAATTTTCTATCCACATTGTTCCGACAATTCTATAAAGTGCTTTCTCGTGTGTGTGTGTGTGTGTGTGTGTGTGTGTGTGTGTTGTGTGCTCCTAAGCGTTTAAGTGTATGTGTATGTACACCCACATGTGAAGGCCAAAGGTGGACTTTAAGTGTGTTCCTCCTTCACTGTACACCAAATTTTTTGAAATTGAGTGTTGTCCAGCACAACCCACTAAATCAACAGCAGCCGTTGTCATGTTTGCAAAAGATCCTCATAGCTAGGCCTGTTGATTACAAGAATGACACAGGGTCACTGCACACACACACACACACACACACACACACACACACACACACAAACACACACACCCCGAGAAGCCAGCCACTTCTCCCAACTCATTCCATGAGGTCGCTACAGTATACAGCCTGGGGAAGACTAAGAGTGACCTCCACCTGAACAGCAATGGGGAGTCATCACTGATGTGGGGTGCATCTTCCAGTGTGCCTGTCTTTCCCAGGTCATCCCAGGGTGAACTCTGATCAATAGGACCTCCTTAGGAGGGGCTACACAATGCTTAGTTCCAAACCCTCAGGAAGAAAGTTCTTACACTACTAGTCCCAAATGAAACTGGTGCCTAGTGATTGGCTAGACAGGCCAGGTAGTGAGCAACTACGGTTCTCCTGTCTCCACCTTCCAGCACTGAGATCACAGGTGCACAGCCAAACCCAGCTTTTAACATATGTGCTAGAGATCTGAGCACAGGTCTTCATGATTAAACAAGGACTTTACCTGATGATCCATCTCCCTAGCCCCTCCTACTTTTGCCTCAAGAGCCCAAGAATCAAGCTACAACAGCTTCAAGGCATCCGAATCTCCAGTTTGTTACTAACATTTCTTTCACAGTCTCTTGGAGAATTATGCAACAATTTAGTTACCAGCTCCCCTAGAGTCCATCAGTGAATAAAATTCTCAAAGGAAGTTCCCTTTTGCTGGAACTTTCTTGACTTCTAGTGTCCTTGGAGGCTAAGAGTTAGACACCTTGAAACTAGAATTATGGGTGGTTGTGAGCTGCCATATGGGTGCTGGAAATTAAACCCAGGTCCTCTGGGATAGTAACCAGTGCTTAACCATTGAGCCATCTTCAACAGTCCTCTTTCCCAAGCTTAAAAAGATGATTGATAGAAAGAACAATACTGTTTTCTTGGATCCAGCGATCATATTCTTTGAAGTGTTTGTACTACACAAGCCATCTCCCAGGTTACAGGACTTTAAGAGGAGCAAGAAGAGGACAGCAAAGAGGAAAGATTCGAGCATTCAGGCCATGATTAATAACAGTGATCAGTTTCCTCTATAGTTTATTGTCACAGCAGACGTGGGAGACAGGAGGTCACACTCTGCACATAACAGTATGGTCAGAGCCCAAGGTAGCCCTTCCCACACTTACACCAAACCACAAGCAGTCTGACCTAAGCTCTCTCCCTTAGTCCCACTCTAGGTGCACACTGACAGCTACCAAAGTTAGCGCAGCCAAATGGCCCAGGCCCCACACTATAGCCCCAGCTCCAATCCTTATAACATTGTTATATTCGCTGCCCACTGTTTCCCATTCTAACTTTCTTTTTACATGATGGATACTTCTGTCACATTTTAAGAATCACTGACCCACCAGCAGGCCTCCCAGATAGACATTCATTTAGGCCCAATACCTTCCATGGCTTGAAAAATCAAGGCAAAGCCACTGTCAGCTTTGGGGAATGGAGCTCCCCATGTCCCACCCCTACCTACCTACCTACCTACCTACACACACACACACACACACACACACACACACACACACACATCCAACTCTCCTACCATTGCAAACATAGGATAGAGAGAGGGAATGATGGAGGCCCCAAGGTAGCTATATCAGCTTCTTATTCCTCACCTACAGACACCTAGGTCAGGGCGAGAAGACACAATGACTTCTCAACAACAAAATGGGAGAGGAGATAATTCAGGGGGTCTGCATTTTTAACAGATATTAGGACATCTCTCCTAGGAGCTAGAGGAAATCACAGGTTAAAGGTAAAGGTTAGGGTAGCAACTAAAGATCAAGGTCATCTCCCTGCACGATCTGCCCCTTTTTCTTGCTTACTCTGGCCCAATGCCCTGACACACATCTCAGGTTAGCAGGAGGTGGGGCTGGGTTTCACACCAGGGCAATGTGAGTCATTCAACAGGAGACTTCCATGGTGTGCCCTGGGGGTCCAGAAGGGAGAGTCCCATACTTGCTACTCTGTGACAGGGTGTGGGAGTGGGACAGGCTGCCATCGATGGAGGCTGCACTGGTCAGAGATGCCGTACGAGACCGAGATAGGCGAGTCATGCAGGATGAAGCCACGGTTGAAACAGAATGATAGGCCAGCCATCAGAGATTTTGGGGACAAGAACTGGTAAATTCAAGGGTGAAGACAAAAGTGGTAACTGGGGCCAGAGAGGCAGTGAGCTGGACTTACAAGAAGTATGAATCTAAGAGTCCACCTAAAATAGGCCTGCCCTCATAATGACAGTCCATTCCCTTCATAGTGGCCTGCCCTAATACTCACTGTATCCCATGCCTTGCAGGAAGTACTTGAAAGCCTTAGTCAGCTTGTCTGGCTGTGTGCATGTTACAAGGAAAGAGGGGAGGCAGGAGAGAAATGGTTAGACACCCTGAAAGCCCAAGGCCACAGCAGTGGCAAAGGGCACAGATCAGTGACATTAATAATTCATGCCACTTCCCCCGTCCATGGTCGGCAGGGTACTAACCTGAGTCAGCTGTTGCTGACCTCCAGAGTCAGCCATCTGTTCAGGAAAGAGCCACCCAGAAAAGAAGGACAGATGGGTACATTAGATGACCCACACAGATGGAAAGGTCTTTTCCCCACACCTTCCTTACTTAGTCCCTTTGTTCTATTCGTTGTTGACCCATAATGAACCCACAAGGCTTAAACACTGGAATTTAGAGTATGTATGGTCCTAGATAGGGGGCCCGGAAGCAAGCAAGGCTTGTAGCAGGACTACTTACCTTGAGGAAGGAGGTCTGTGTGGGGTCCAGTTTTGAGTTACATTCTACCTGGAATAAATAGGAGGCTGAATGAATGAGCTTGCCCTCCCCACAGCACTTCCCCTCCAAGGGACCCTGTTCTTTCTCCCTTCCTTGTCTGCCCACTACCCAATTACTAATTACTTCTTAGTAGAAATGAAAGTTCCTAAAGTTGCTCCACCTGTCCCAGAGTTTGCCCCTTGACAAGATCCACTTATGACACCAACATTCCCTCCATACCCCAAAAGTCACTACTAACCACAGCATTTTAATGAGGCACTTGTTCTCTTACCACCAGCATCACAGGGCTCCTAGAGGGTCAGGGAGGAGGCAGTGAGCACTGCACTCCCTCCTCCACCACTTCCCAGGAGAGCAGTTAGAGAAATGTCTGGTTCCAAGGAGGAATCAGCCTCCCTCTTCTGCTGACTCAGCAAGAGGATCAAAAGGGGCAGGCCCAAAGGGAGGCAACCTGATACACAGAATGGAGACAGGTAAGTTTGCTACAGAGGCTAAGGGGTGCTGGTACCAAGGGACAGTCCAGGAACAGGGCAAAGCTGTATCTACCAACATCTTACTTGAGGGTCATCTCACCACCTCGTTCAAAGTTCAGGTCTCGGTGGCTAGACAGGGTTCAAAGAGAAGTTGTTTTTAACAGGCAATGCTGTCTATCTAGATATACTACCTTCTCCATAGGACACTATTTCCCTTTTTCATAGTCAACTATTGGTGATGAAAATTAAATAGCAGAGGGGTTGTAGCTTGGTGGTAGAATACCTGCTTAGCATCTGCATGGCACTGGCTTTGATCACCTGTGATTAAAGGGGGGTTGTGACAGAAGATGGCAGGCTCATGCCAAAACCATACCACCAATAATAACTTATGCACTAGACCTGTGGTTAGAGGCAGATAAAGATGAGGAAGGGCACAAGAATGAGAGATCCATGGCTGGAGAGATGGCTCAGAGGTTAACAGCTTTGGCTGCCCTTCCAGAAGACCAAGGTTCAATTCCCAGCACGCATCTGTCAGTTCACACCTTTCTGTAACTCTGCTTAAGAGAATCTGACACCCTCACACCAATGCACATAAAATAAAACTAAGAAGAAAGAGAGATCTCCTTACTCCTGTCCTAAAGCTGCATTCCAAACCCAGCCTGCCATGCACGCTGCTCACGGCCCTCTCTCCACTTCCCTTTCTCCATTGCATACAACCCACTCACTTGTTGTAACTGTTCCAATACAGTTCAATGTTCTCCAGGTTCGGTGCATGTGTGATGATATTTCTATCCTTTTGTATTAATTCAGAATTTCCAGAAAGTTCTTCCTGAAGTGCAGAAAAGTTAAGGTAGGGTTGGAAGAGGAAGCCAACAATAGCTAAAACTGTTTTCACACCCTAGATCTATCCAAGCTAAGGAAGTCACCCTAAAGAATTCAAATCCCTACTGGTTACCTCAGCTTCTTCTGCCTTCTACAACCACTTACCTAACTGAAAAGATGTTCAAGAATCATCTCCAGAATGGAAGAGGTAAGGCCTGTTAACTGCAAGGACAGACAAACAAGTTCAAGGTATTGTGGGGGAAAGGGACCCAGGTGAAGCAACGCAGCTTCATTCCTGTGCCCCACTGTGCCCTCATCCAAGGGCAGTCCCCACCCTAGATGTCAGAACACAAGCCTATACAAACCTTGTGGGCTGCCCAATCCATCCAGCCCTTGGCATTGGGATCAATGTTGATGAGAACAAGACCTTCAACTATGTCTGGGTGAATCAACTAAGGGTACCCTGCTCCCCATTTCCTTCCAAAATACTGGGATTGCAGGAACTGTGGGCCATGCCTACAATAGTTTACCTAATATGGGGTACCTCCATTCCCCAGTCTAGCAGTTTTTGCTTCTTAGAGCATATCGTGACAGAATGTAGGCTCCAGCTCCTGCACCAACTCCAATTATTGTAGAGAAACTCTAAAAGGGATATGAACATGTCACAGGCTCTAGCAATCAAAATTTGTCACAGCCTAATCTCTTCAAACTCCTCACCATCCTTCATGGGGTCATGGCCACCAAAAGGGATAGCAAAGACCTTTCCTTTGGGCATGTAAATGGAAGGTCTCAAGAATGCCTGTCTGTACTTTCTCTCCGAGAACTAGTATTTGGAAAAGAAACACACATCTCTTCCTACCCACACAGCTTATTCATTCTCAAATCTCAGAAACAAGTTCTGAGAATCAGTCTTTTGAGACTGCCAGCCGCCTGTTCTGAGTCCTGGTTCCACAGAGGAATGAAAACTATGGACCTTAAAGCAAAATATGAAACAGATGTGATGCTAGTGAAATGGAAGAATGGAGGAAATAAACCACCACTGCTGAGAGCCAGGGTGCCCATAAGCTAAGAAAAGATCTTAGGAATGGGACTGGGAAGATGACTCAGCAGTCAAGAACACTTTCAGAAGGCACTTTGGATTTCCAGCACCTAATGGTGGCTCACAAAAATCTATAATGCAAGTTCCAGGGATTCCAACGTACTCTTCTGGACCCCGTGGTCACCACGTATATATATATGGCATGCATACATACATGTAGGAAAACATTCACAACACATAAAATAAAAATAAGTAAGTCTAAGAGAGAGAGAGAACACCCACAAATCAGCATCTTCCTCCACAGGCAAGAAGGGCCTGTAAGACTGATCTTCCATCCCCCACTGCCTTCCATACCTGGTTCACAGTGTACCCAGGAAATGTGACCCAGGAAGTCAGGAATGGGAACCAATATGGGTCTATCTAGTTCCTCAGAAAGAGAGCACCTGGACCTCTTCTTGCCTAACTTCGTACCAACCATTCTAGATATCAACTCCTGCCTGCTGTACGCCTCCTGCCTTAAAGCATTGTCTTTTCCTCCAGAGCCTCTCACTTTAAGTACTGCAGGATGCAAGGAATCATGTCTGTGAGCTGGTCCAGAGATGGGTACTGGTACATAGAAGAGAGGTGTTGAAGTTACCAATCTGCCCCCATATGCCTCCATATCCTGTGCCAGCACCTTCTGTGCATCCTTCACTTTCACCACCATCCCCACACAGCTGCTTATGAAAATGGGGTAAGGAACTAAGTGTTACTCCAAAGGGAACACAAGAGTCCCCTCTTCTGTTCCAGGGGCATCCACATGAACCCACACGAAGTTCTGGATGATTTCTTGCATATCCCTGAACTGAAACAGTGGCTGGAAGCAAGATTTATCTAAAGAGAATCCACATTCCCCCAACAACAAAATCAGAAGTAAAAAGCGTCCTTGGGCCAGAGCCCATCCTTGTTTTGATACCAGCTAAACTAGAGGAAAAATTCTTTCTGATGTGTCACTGGGCTCCTTATCATAGTGACGACCACTCCATACTCACTGGGGCTTCTCCTCCCCTGCCTCCTTCCAGAAAGAAGTAGGAGAAGCAATGAAGGTCTTAACTGTTGAGTCCTACATCATGGTGGGTGAATATCACTAGGTGTTTGGGTTTGGGAGCACCATACACGGTAAAGGTGACAGAGCCATAAGGTGTCTCCACAGAATGAGTCTGTAAGAATAAAGGTCACCATCAGGGAGAAAAATACACTGAAAATTTTCAAAAGCAAAAAAAAAAGTGAAAAGCAAAAAGAAGTGAAGAGTTGGTTAAAAACAGGATCAATGGATTTTAGGAAAGTATGAGAGTGGAATTGGATTGGAAAGTAGGAAACAATGAAAGACCAAAAATTAAGAAAGTCAACGGAGAGAAAAAGAAGGGAAGAGATGAGAGAAATGGGAAATGGGAGGGGGGAGTGTAAAGAGTCAGATTGGGGCCCTCTCAATATTGGGGGAGAAAAGAGCATGTCCTCTCCCCCTGGCACTGTCCCCACAGTTACCTGACCCTGGTCCAGGAGGATCCGGGCAGCTAACTCGGCCTCTTAGAGAGAAACACATGGACAGAGACACACAACCACGAAGACTAACAAATGGAGAGAGACATAAAGAAGTAGGTAAAGAGAGAACAACAGAGATCAGATACAGAAAGATTGACAAGAACGAGATAGGAGGGGATGAAGGTTAGTGGTGACAAGACAAGGTCTTGGCTCCCTTTAACAGTGTCTAAGACAGGAGATGGGAGGAGATGGATAATGGTTGGATGTGCACTAGAATGAGAGCCATGGGCCTGGGGATGCTTGGAGGCAAGGCGAACTTTTCAGAGGATGGGATTGAGGCAGGGAAGTCAAAAAGTCACCATTAACCTTGGCAGTTTCAGATGTTTGTCCTGGCAACAGTGGCTTTTCCTCAGTGATTTGAACCTCCTGCAGCTCTGCCATGGTGGCCTGGCAGGGTAAGAAAACAATAAACCAGCCAGGCAGTGGTGGTGCATGCCTTTAATCCCACCACTCAGAAGGCAGAGGCTGTCAGATCTCTGTGAGTTCAAGGCCAGCCTGGTCTAGAGAGTGAGTTCCAGGACTGTCAGAGCTACACAGAGAAACCCTGTCTCAACCAGTAAGTCTGTGAGGCTGCTCATCCTCAAGCCTCCTTAACTATACTCGCAGGGCAGGTCAATTCAGGATGCAGAGAGACCCCAGATCTGAAAACTCCGATACAGAAGGCTTTTCTGGCTCCCCTATCCCACTTTAGGGTAACTAACTAGGAAGACTGCAAAAGATGACAGAATCAGTCTTTTGAGACTGCCAGCCGCCTGCGGCGGTGCCTCTACCACAAACACATTTCCAAATGGTCCTCGCTCTTGATATCCGACAACACCCTGTCCTATCCTGGGGAGAA
Organism: Cricetiscus sungorus; assembly: GCA_030556225.1. Lineage (NCBI taxonomy): Eukaryota > Metazoa > Chordata > Mammalia > Rodentia > Cricetidae > Cricetiscus > Cricetiscus sungorus. The sequence continues at coordinate 981,727 of JANBXA010000424.1, forward strand.
ACACCAGGGTGGGGAAGCGATGTGGCTCCAGCTTCTTAAGATACATTTAAGGAACACCCCACACTCCCTGTTGGAGCTCCCTGACTGGGTACACTTTAATTCACCAAGGGATAGATCAGTGCGAGTTCTCAATGCTCTATGACCTTCAACTGTAGGTCCAATGTCAGCATCTGGAGGGGCTAAAAATGACTAAGGCCATGACTGATCGGAAGTACTCAACAATGGGACATAGATATCCAAAATCTAACCAATGGCTCCCTTCCGCTGGCGACTCAAAACTCTTCCAAGTACAAGTAACTGGGCATACATCAACACTGAGGTCTACACAGCAGCAGAGCCCCTATACAGACCTGCAAAGAAAGAAGCCTGCAGCTTGAGGAGGGTGGGGTCAATTTGCTGAGCTCCTATTGGTCGGCTGCGGTGAGACTAGAGGTCAGGGGTCTGAGCAAATACGCGAACAAGGTGAATGACATGCGAAACATACAGGTCTTTTAGGGACATATTGCCATAGCCAAGACCCAGACTCCTAAGGTCACTAACCCTCTCTAATCTCCTCTGAGTCCAGAGAACACATCCTCTCTAAGCTCCAATCAATCTAGCTGGAGGGGCCTGAGGGGCAACACAAGGAAGTCCACACTGGGCAGGGTATGGAGAGAAGGGGAGTGGTGACATGACAGGACTATGTTAGAACCTCTGGGTCCTATCCTACAGTGACCTTGCCCGGTCTGTTGCCTCTCAGATTTGACAGCTCTCAGTGGATATGTAGGTAGTACAGAGTGACGTTTTCCTCTACCCTTTAAAAACAAACAAGCTTCATGCCTTTTTTACCTCTCCTCCACCCAGTCTAACTGGAGGTTTAGTGGAGAAAGCCAAGGGGGCAACAGTGTGGTCCTGCAACCTATAGACTTCCCCGACTTCATGTGCCATCCGGGAAAGGATGGGTAGGACTTGTGACTGGACGCTCCCAGAATCTGAAACCTGTCCCCATCAGTCCCTGGCGGCTGGTCCTTGTCCGGACCAAGACCCTCGCATTACCAACGCATAGTGCCCAGGACCCTGGACAAGGTCTCAAGCATGCCCCAAACAGGTCCTGCACTTTGTAGCGCCTCCGCCTCTCTCGGCCAGCCACTCCAATAGGCGTGGAGGGGGAGATAACCCCACAGGGGTGTAGTCAGGATTTGAGGAGGGCTGGGTGTTTTGGGCTGAGACCCAATAGACCCTGTGGCTGAGGCGCTAACCCCTCCCAGTCCAAGCCCCAAAAGAAGGGCGAGATCTGCTTAGAAAGATTGAATGGCAGTGCCGGATTGCAGATGTCTCCTGAGCTACTGTCTCCTAGGCCGACTCTCATGCCTGGGTGGGTTTACCATCCTATCCTAGGCTTCCACAAGTTTCACATCTGAGATACACCCTCCCTAGTGCTCTTTAAAGGGAGGCTTGCTGGAGTGGAATAGTTGATGTGGCTATGGGGATTGAAAGTTCTGTTAGACAACCAGATTGAATTTCCCCACATGCCCTTCTTCTTGCACCCCTGCTCCCAGGATCAACCCTACCCCATCCCCCTTCAGCCTAGTTCCAGACTTGAAAACAATGTCCAATGGAACAGGAGCTGCCAACTGCAACACCAGCACAGACTGCACCCCCCCAAGACCTCCCCCTACCTGGGAACTACCCTCACCACCCACAGGCCCCCTCCCCAAGAAACATCAATGCCCCTTTCATCCCCACTTGGCAGGTCTGTTGGAAAGAAGGAAAAGCCAAGAGGGAGGAGGAGGAGACCTGGATAGGCTCAAACCCAGCCTTCAAAAAAACACCCTAGACCTAAAGAGCTTCCTATATCCCCCAAATGGAGCTTCTAGCTGTCATCTGTTCTTTTCTCCTGCTCCCTTCATAAATATTGCCCTAGAAACTGGCACAGAAACCTGGCACCCCATCTTTCTGACTAGCCCCTTCGCCAAGGTTTAATGCTCTCCTGGGCAATGGGATGCTGGAATTAAGAGCTCAGCTATAGATGAATGAGATAAGAAAGGACTCGACAGCCCTGGTGGCAGGTAGAGATCAAGAGAACCCGAGACTGAGTGAACACTTCAGACTGAAGTCTTCTTTCATGAGTCCAAAGTAGCTTTATTTGGAGAGGGGGAGGAATAAACTGGAAGGTTCCAGCATGTAAATTCGTCTCTGGGTCAGGATGATTCAGGGGGAACCTGATAAGGGGCAGACTCAGGGGCTTAGGGTAGGGAGGCAGAAGGTAGGAAATTTCCACTGGGATAGATGTCTCTAAGCAGCCCCTAATGACACAGAGAAGGCTGGTTCTGTTCTACCCATTTTTCTTTACTGTCAGAACAGGTTCAAGTGTCCTAACATGAACAATGCCTAACCTCCTTCCTCTGGACCAAAAGCAATTTGAAACCATGCTTACAGGTAAGTGATAGTTTCAAGCACATGCAGTATGGGAATCACTGGATAGGTGAAATTCAAAGAACTAGTATGTTTTGGTCAGTTTTGTGATCCAGTGACTGAGGAAGCAAATAAATAAAGAAAAAAACTAGGGAAAATAGTCTATGAGATCAATATATGGAGAACAAGTCATATAGCAGGCTCCCACTGAGAGATTTTCACTTCCCCAGGATGATTTTAGTAACCCTTGACAAAGAAAGAATGAATCAGAAATTAAGAAATACTTGAAAGTAATTTTTTTTTGGAGCAGCACACTGACTGCTATATATGGTATTTTTTATTTTTTTTTGTTTTGGTTGTTTGTGTTTTGTTTCTTTTGGTTTTTTGAGACAGGATTTCTCTATTATTTTGGAGCCTGTCCTGGAACTAGCTCTGTAGAAATGCAAGAGCTACCCTCAAGATTTTTTTTGAGACAGAATTTCTCTGTGTAGCTTTGTAGACCTGACCTCTGACCTCAAACTCAGAGATCCACCTGCCTCTGCTTATGAAGTGCTGGCATTAAAGTCATGAGCCAGCACCATCTAGCTACCCTGAAGATGTAAGAACAGGTAGTATTGTGATCCCGACTATTTATTATTGTTTTCATGGACATGAAAACGAAAGCCCAGAAATATTCATGACTAGCTGATAAGACACCTAGGATTTGACTCCCCGCCAGACATACTTCCCTCCAGGGACCATTATTCTCTTTCCACCAGGTAGCCTCTTGAGTGTCTAACTATTATGCCATTAGGGCCCCAGCTAAGAGCAGTGTTGGTGACAGGTGGGTGACTCCTGGTGAGATAGACTGGGGCCAAGTTGTGTCCTTGAATGCTAGGCAAGAAGACTTGGCAGTGAGTACCAGAGATTATGCTTTCCCAAAAAGATGTTTTATTTTGATTTATGTGTGTGAGTGTGGATGTGTACATGTGAGTGCAATGCCCGTGAAGGCCAGAGACATCATCAGGTTGCTCTGGAGCTGCAATCACTGGTGGCTGTTAGCTGCCTTATATAGGTACTAGGAATTATACCCAAGTCCTCTGCAAGAACACTATGTGTTCTTAACCACTGAGCTGCCTCTCCAGTCCTGACTATTCTGTTGTTTTTGTTTTTGAGACAGGGTTTCTTTGTGTAACAGCTCTGGCTGTCCTAGAATTAGCTCTGTAGTCCAGACTTCCTCGAACTCACAGAGATCTGCCTGCCTCTGCCTCCCAATGCTGGCATTAAAGGTGTGCATGACTACCTGGCAGTCTTGACTATTCTTGTGTCATAGCATAGTCCTTCTGTGACACAGGTTATTGGGTATTTCTTAAACTAGCCATAAGTCTAAAACTGGCCTTGAACTCATCATCCTGCCTTGGCCTCCAGAGTTCTGTGGTTGCAGGCATGTGTCACTGTACTCAGGTGTCATAATCTGCTCTTAGGCAGGAATAGTGGATAGAAAATCATGTTTGGGGAACATTATACTAATGGGAAAAGAATGATAGTGCCAGTTTGTAGAGTAGAAAAAACAAGGCATTGATTTTGGAAAAGGGGCAGTTTACAAGCCTCAGGTAAGACGCATGGAGAATGCTCAAGATGTGAAATAAAGACTTGGACTTGGAGAGAGCTTAGTGATCAAAAGGCTAACTGTTCTTCCAAAGGTCCTGGGGCCCCGGGGGTTCGATTCCTAGCACACACAAGGCAGCTTTTGACTGCCTGTAACCTTAGTTCTAGAGGATGATGCCTTCCTGATACCCTCTTCTGACCTCCATGGGCATGACCCACACATGGTACATAGACATATGTACATTAAGGCAGTACACCTTTACATTTAAAATTAATTTGAACAAGACTTGAATTAAGAATGCAGAAATAGGAATGGAAAGGAATGGGTTTATTATGTATTTGTAGACCAGGCTGGCCACAAACTCAGAGATCAATATGCCTCTATTTCCCAAGTGCTGGGTTAAAGGTGCTGGCTGCTGCCACCCCCACCCCCACCCCTCGACAGTAATAAATTTAAAAGTTTAAAAACTATTTATAGGAATTAGGGCACAATTATCTAAGTCAAGAAAATGAACAATCACTGCAACAGGATCCCTGATGCTCATGTCTTTTAAGGAGATTTTGTCTAGAAAGAAACTATTAAGGAACATTTGGAACTGCTCAGAAACCTATCTGGGGTATTATTTGAGTCTGAGATTTACTCTCTGGCACATTGTACACTGCTTTTACATAGATCTATTTTACTGCAGGTCCTCTGCGTTTTCCCTTGAGTCAACAGTACTCCCTAGGAAAGGTCAATGATACCCATTGGCTCAGTCAAGTGGAAATGTCCATTTGGGGCCCCATCTTCTTTCTTTCCGGAGTATTCGACGATTGCTGTTAGGAACTGTTATTATTCCTTGTGGAAAACTTAAATATCATATCAAAGTAAATTTTTCAAGTTTTACGGTATGCATTAGGGGAAAGGCACCAATAAGCATTAACATGTATAAGAGAAAATGAGGATTTCAGAGAGAAAAGTGCGTATAAACACATGAGTCCCTAGATTTTGTTTTCTTCTGCCTTAAATCAATTGGCTTCTTGATATAAAGCAGAAACTGTGAATTCAATCTTAACAACATGCTTGAATTTACAGAAGGAAAGCCAAACCTAACTCCAAAGCCAGCAGTGATTTACATGAATTGGGACTACAGGAATACCAAATAGTAAAGAGAAATAGATTTCAGTATAGAAACAGTTTACTAGACTTAAATATTTTTACCATAAATCAGATTACTCTTCAATAAATGATTCTTTCTGGAGAGCTGTCTTCTGTAGGTACCTACATGTTCCTTGTCTCTTGGTTGTTTGAAGATATGTGTTCTCGGTTTTACTGTAAAGACAAGAAGAGAACACTTCCCCTACATTTGAGAGGTCTCCGCACATTTTGTGGGACGCAATTTGTTGAATGACTTGTCATTCCTCTTCATTAAGATATATCTCTTGTTCAACTCGGATCTTGATCAACTTAGACGGTATCCATAGCTTTTCTTCTCCTGTAGATACAAATGCGAAACCCCTACCCCAACGTAACACTTATCCTGGTTTCCATTCTGAGGCCAATACATCCTTGAAGTACACCAGCTGATTTAGTTCAGAAGTTTTTTCTATTGTCCAGTGCCTTTCAGCAGCTGTTTGTCCTTTTTCATTAGCATTAAGAAAGTATAATGTTAATAAAGCATTATGTAATCTGTGTTTGGGTGTCTTTGTTACTCCTGCCTGTCTATGGAGCATTTCCTTTAAGGTATGATTGGATCTCTCAATTACTGCTTGTTCTATAGGATTGTGTGGTATACCAGTTATGTGTTTTATGTTATAATACTCAAAAAACTGTTTCAATTTGTTCAAAACATATGCCAGAGCATTGACAGTTTTTATTTGTACAAGTATGCCCATAATGGCCATTAACTCTAATAGGTGTATAATAACAGAATCAGCCTTTTCAGAGCTCAGAGCAGTAGCCCATTGAAACCCTGAAAATGTATCTATTGTATGGTGCACATATATTAATTTTCCAAATTCCACAAAGTGAAACACATCCATTAGCCATATTTCATTTCTTTTTTATACCTTTAGGGTTACTGCCTGGTGGTAAAGGAGTTTGGTTATAGAATGAGCAAGTAGGACATTTCCTTATTATTTCCTTGGCTTGTTGCCAAGTGATAGAAAAGTCCTTTTGCAAACCTTTGCTGTTCACATGGTATTTCTTATGAAACTCTTATGCTTCTAGCACACTTCCTATGAATAACCAATCAATTTCATCATTGCCTTGTGCTAGAGGACCTGGCAGACCCGTATGGGATCTGATGTGTGTTTTATATATATAGGATGAATCCTCTTTCTGATAGTATCTTGTAACTGTATAAACGGTGAAGTTAAGTCTGTACCATCAGGAATAAATTCTGCACTCTCAATGTGTAAGACGACTCTTTCTATATATTGATATAGTACTTTAGACTCACAAAGATAGGATAGATGATTTTTAAGTCTTACAAAATGTTAATGGACTAAATATAGTTAACTTTAATTCTTATTTGATAACTGTTGTGTGATATATTTTACTATGTTAAGGTTTAAACCCTTCTTTTTATTTTAGACAGAAAAGAGGAGATGATGGGAGATGTTATTCTGTATATATGTTTCTCATACTGGTTAATAAAGCACTGTGGCCAATAAAAAACTAGATAGGCGGGGCTAGGAGACTAGGAGGAGGAAAGAGGAAGTAGAAGGAGGAGTCAAGATGTGTAGCATGGAGGAAGGAAGATGCCCGCTGCGGCTCCCTGATAAGACGACCACGTGGAAATACTTAGATAAGTAGAAATGGGTTAATAATTAAGACAGAGCTAGCCCATAAACAATAATGGTAATTGGCCAACAGGATTATATCAAATACAGAGTCTCTGAGTGTTATTTGGGGCCAGCCCACCAGACCAATGGTGGGCAGGCTGGCGGGCTGGCGAACCGGTGGGAAAAACTTGCTGTAACATATGTACACATGGAGGCCAGAGGTATACAATCCCCTGGAGCTGGAGTTACAGACATTTGTAAGCTTCCTGATGAGTATGCTAGAAACTAAACTGAGGTCCTCTGGAAGAGTAGCAAGTGCATTCTCCCTGTCCCTGTCCCTGTCCCTGTCCCTGTCCCTGTCCCTGTCCCTGTCCCTGTCCCTGTCCCTGTCCCTGTCCCTGTCCCTGTCCCTCTCCCTGTCCCTGTCCCTGTCCCTGTCCCTGTCCCTGTCCCTGTCCCTGTCCCTGTCCCTCTCCCTCTCCCTCTCCCTCTCCCTCTCCCTGTCCCTCTTCCTCTCATTCTCCCTCCCACTCTCTCTTTCTCTCTCCCTCTCTCCCTCTTTGGTTTTCTAAGACAAGGTTTCTCTGTGTAATGGTCGTGGTTGTCCTGGAACTCACTCTGTAGACCAAGCTGGCCTTCTACTCACAGACATCTACCTGCCTCCACCTCCCTAGCACTGGGAATAAAGTTCTCTTAACTGCTAAGCCATCTCCCAGACCCCCAAATTCATATTTCTTGAAGCCAGTAAATATTATAGGGATGAAAGGCATCATGTCTGCCAGCTAGAGACATAGATCAGTTCACAGAGTGTTCAGGTCTGAGACTTGATCCTGAGGACTGTCTACAGTGGTACACACCTGAAATCCCAGGACTAGGGAGGTGGGAGCAGAATGATCAGGAGTTCAAGGACCATCCTCAGCTACACAGACTGTTCCAAGCCAGCCTGGGTTACATTAAATTCTGTCTCCCCACTCCTCCCCCCACAAAAATTATCTCTGAATTGGGAGAATCTGAAAAAGTTTTTCTGAGGAGGAAGGTAGTTATCCTAGGAACCTGGTATCAGTCTCACTGGGCAGATAGAAGTTAAGTAACATGACAAAACGATTATGAAAATCATGTCTGCCCATGGCTAAGACACTAAGTGGGAGAAAATTCACAGACAAAATTAGAAAGGCAGGCCTGTCAGACAGTGGTAGGCCTGAGTGTGGGCAAAGGAACTAATTCTGGCTGTAACTAAGGAGTGCCTCACTAAAAAGTGCTGAGGGCACAGATAAACCTGATAACCAACCCTAAGATCAGGTCCCTCTCCCCTATGGCCTAGCTTGTCTAAAGGTCTGGGAGCCAAGGATTCTAACCTTCAGTCAAGGCTGCCTCCTCCAAATCTACAACTGATCTAGGAAAGGTCATGGGAATCCAAAAGACCTGAAGAGAGTTCCACAGCTGACCCTAATGTTGTAGTATGTTTCACTCTCTCCAAATATAAAAAAGAGCCTATTACCCTTATTTATCCAAGGTCTACATCAGGATGACAGAACTTGGATGAGCTCCTGTCTGGAGGGAAACACTCTCCCATGGACTTTCCATTTGTATCTAGCGGATGTGTGGAACTCCAGAAGAAAGGTTTGGCTCTGAAGGTAGGCACTAATCCAAGCCCAGGCTCTTCTCCACCCCCTTGCTCCCTCCCACTTGAAGCTAGAGGAAGCAGCAGCTGTTGTCCTGTGGGGAATACAGGCAGTGATCCACTTCGCACTGCTGGAATTTTCATAACATTTACCCTAACTTTAACAACACAGAGAGAGAGCAAGAGAGAAGAGAGAGAGAGGCAGGGAGAGAGAGAGAGAGAGAGGGGGGGAGGAGAGGAGAGAGAGAGAAAGAGAGAGGGAGAGAGAGAGAAAGAGAGGGAGAGAGAGAGAGAGAGAGAGAGAGAGAGAGAGAGAGAGAGAGAGAGACTTTGTATTTCTGTGTCATGGTCATGCCTGGCACTCATATCTCCACCCAATATACATACAGAGAACCCCTTGTAATCTTACAGTTCATGTCACATGAAGCTGTGTATAGTGGGAGAATGGGAAGATATTTCACAAGTTATTCACCAGGAAGCTAGGTCAGTGGTCTTCACATAACGGTCACCTTAGAAGATATAAGAAGTGTGAAGGATTGCTTCTGTAGTCTGTTGGTGTTCATATGAGACAGGCTCTCTTTTGTGTATTGAAAAGCATTTCCCTACAAAATATGGTATATCATCTGGGTCCAGAAAGGCCTAGCTGTCCTGGCTTCCATGGGTGGGAGTGTATATAAGAGCCATGGAGAGAGACCCAGATAATGGAGGAGATAGCTATCAAGGTGGACAGATACAAGGCACAAGGGACCTCTGTGCAGGATCAGGTGTTTTGGTGTGGGATTGTCTTTTTATCCGCAGGTTGATGTGTTGTCCCATTTCGTCTATGGACACTTGTTTCTTTTATATGTGTCTGGTGCCCTGGAGGTAAAGGATGAAGGCACCTCGAGGGCATCCTGTGGGAACCCCTAGAATTTTGTGAGAAGTCCATGTACAGGACAAGGGAGGATATATGCCCAATACCGACGTCCATGAGATTGGTTGTTAAGTACCTCCCTCATGCTATACTGACATAATAATTCTGTAGGGTGGTGTGTAGGCTTAACAGTAAGCTTACCTCTGCTCTCTCTTTGAGTCTTCTAAGAGATGGCAGCGTCCAAAAACAAATTGTTTCAGGGTAGTGAAGAAGATGACCCTGTGAGTTCTATGAGTCCCATGCCTCTTCCACACTTTTGGTATTCAGCCCTTGCAGCAGACCAAGTGTTCCATTTCTGGATAGCCTTGATTGTGTGTTGGCTATTTTGGAGTATGACGCAAAAGCATTTTGTAAGTTTGTCTGTTATCTGTTTGTTTGTTTGTTATTATTTGTAAAGGACTGGGGGAGTGTACAATAATGTCCTAAGTAAGTTGCCATTCTGGGTGCCCTACTACCATCAAACAGAAGGTATTTGCAATTACTCCCAATTACTCTGCTAAAAACAAATATAAAACAAAAAAGAATTAACAATCAGTGCTCCTTATTTCCCTCAAAATTAATTGTGTAACTTTCCTATAAAAAGACACAGTTCAACAGAAAAGCTACAAAATCAGTATCATTCTTCTGCTGCATTCAAGAAACACATCTAAGCTTCAAAGAAAGATATTACCTAAGGTTAAGTGTTGGGAAAATGTCTTCCAATCAAATGGACCTAAGAAGCGAGCAGGCATAGTTATCTTAAAAACTCATAACTTTGAGTTCTAATCACGTAGAATGAAAAGAGAATAAGAAGGTCATAAGATATTTTCACAAGAGAAGTACTTCAGTACAAAATCTCAATTATGAATATCTATGCCCCATATACAAAGGCACACATTCATAAAAGAAACACTACTACAATTTAAAACTCTCATAAAACCTCACAACTCATAGTGAGAGATTTCAACAAGCCAGTTTCACCATTAGGCAGGACCACCAGACACAAATTTAACAAAGAAACAAAGGAACAAGCAGAAGTTATGTCCCCATTATATTTAACAGATACCTATAGAACATTCCATCAAAACACAAAAGAATATACATTCTCCTCAGCTCCACATGGAACCTTCTCTAAAATATACCACATACTAGCTAACATAACAAAGCTCAACATATACAAAAAGTGGAATTGTCCCCTGTATCTTATGGGACCACCACGGTTTAATGTTGGAATTCAACAATAACACAAATCACAGTAAAAAAACAAACTCATGCAAACTGAAAAATGTGCAATCGCACCATTCCTGGGTCAAGGAAGAAATAAACAAAGAAATTACAAATTTCCTCAAATTCGTATAGAATGAAGACACAACATACTCAAAATTATGGGACACCTTGAAAGTAGTTCTACGAGGAAATTTTATTGAACTAAGTGCCTATATGAAATTAAAGGAGGATCATCACATTAGAGAATTTAGAACAAAATGAAGCAAGCTCACTCTGGTGAAATAGATGTCAAGGAGGAACCGATTTAGGGACTTGAAATCAATAAAGTAGAAACTAGGAAAATATATAAAGAATCAAAATAACAAAGAGTTGTTTTATTTTTGAGAAAATCGACAATATAGACAAAATTTATCCAGGCTAATGGAAAACTAGCGAACAAACATGCAAATCAACAAAAAAAGAAATAAAAGGGGAACATAACGATGAACACAGAGGAAATCCAAAAATTTTCAGGTCATAGCTTGAAAACCTGTACTCCATAAAATTCAAAAATTCAAAGCAAATGGAAAAATTTGTGGATAGCTATTTCTTACCAAAACTAAATAAGAACAGATACACAACTTGAATATACCTATAACCTCTAGTGAAATACAAGCAGTCATCAAAGCCTCCCAATCAAAAAAGCCCAAGACCAGATTGCTTCAGTGAATACTTCTACCAGAAATTCAAAGAAGAGCTAATACCAATATTTCCTCCAACTTTTCCACAAAATTGAAGCAGAAGGCTCATTATCAATTTCTTTTGATGAGGCCACAATTATATTAGCACATAAGACACACAAAAGCACACCTAAGAGAGAAAACTACAGACCAAAATCTCTCATGAACATTGACCCAAAAATATGCAAAAAAATTGGCAAATAGAATCCACTAACACTTCAGAGAAATGATCGACCATGACCAAGTAGATTCATCCCACTGATGCAGGGATAAGCATCAACATATAGGAATCTATCAAAGTGATCCATTGAAAATGCAAAATCATATTGACATTGGCTCAAAAATACATGGGTGGAACAATGGAATCAAATTGATAATCCCGATATTGACCCACACACCCATGATCACCTGAAGCAACCTAGATACCCCTCAACTGATGAATGGATAAAGAACATGTGGCACATCTACACAATGGAATACTACTCTGCAGAAAAAAATAATGGAATCTTGAAATTCACAGGCAAGTAGATGGAACTTGAAGAAACCATCCTGAATTAGGAAACCCAGTCAGAAAAAGAGGAACAGGGTATGTAATCGCTCATATATGGATTTTAGACGTAGAGCAAAGGATCAGCAGCCTATAATACACACCACCAGATGAACTGGGATACAAGGTGTATTCTAAGAGATTCATATATGGTCCCTCACAAAAGGGGGAAGGGACAAGTCCCTAGAGCACATGGGAAATGGGGGGCAGTGAATGTGGAGAGAACTAGGAGAAAGAGAAGGGGAGGAGAGGAAAACACGTGTGACTATACAGATTGAGTCAGGGTGAGAGGGGGGGAATAAAAGAAGAAGCCATTATTGGTTTGAAGAGAAAACTGAACCTAAAGAAAGGTCCCGAGAACTACAAGACTGACTCCAACTAATAATTCGAGCAACCATGGAAAGGCTACCATAATGCCCTTCCCTGATAGTGAGATCATCAACTAAATTATCCACCATCATGGAACCCTCATCTAGTACCTGTTGGAAACAGAAGCAAACACCCATAACCAAACATTGAGTCGAACTAGAATCCAGATGCAGAGAGTGGGGACAAGACCAGGTTGCAGAAACTCACAAAGACAGCTGACCTGAACAAGGAGGAGCTTGCGCCCCCCCCCCAGACTGATGGCTAGGAATCCAGAAATGGACTGACGCAGACCCCTGAATATGGGCCTCTCCTAGAAGGACTGAGCAGTCGGGGGACCTCCGACAGTAGAAACAGGATCTATTCCTGGTGCACAAAAGGACCTTGTGGACACATCCCCCATGGAGGGATACCCCTTAACCTAGAGACAGGAGAGAAGTCCTAGTCCCTACTTCAAATGACTTGACAGATTTATATGATCCAACCTGGATAACATAGCCCTACAAGTAGAATGGGGGTGGGGGGATGTGAGGGAAGGGTGGCCAGGGTGCATGTCACAAGGGAAAGAGGAGAAGAGGGAGGGAGGGAGGCAGGAGTGGAGGGATGGAGGGAGTGTTGAGGGGAGGAAGGGAGAGGAAACTGGGATCCACATGTAAAATTTTTAAATTATATTATTAATAAATAAAGAAGAAAAATGCTGCTGGATTAATTCAATATATATGTGTATATACATACATACATACATACATACATACATACATACATACATTAAATGCTTTGACTTCAAAATTTAAGCCTAAGGACAAGTGGCTGGGGAAAAGGTTTTCTAAGTTTGTTTCCACAGAAAATGTAAAGCTGTGGATTCCTTCCAGACTAATGTGGTTTGATCGAGCCAAACCCCTGAAGAAACATCAATGGGACAATGCAGCCTTGCAGACCACTACAGCAAGGATTTCTGTGACTTCTTAGGATTCCCCCATGACAGCGCCCCCAACCAGGAGGAAACAGTTTGGAAAGAATGACACCCAAATTCACAAATATTGTTTATAAATGTTTGTTTTCATTTTTTAAAAAAAGGCATGTATAATTATGTCCAGCATAAAATAAATAAATGTTTAAACAAAGACACTATGCTAATTCACATTTTGCACATAGTAAAAAAAAATTAAAAATTAAATAATTATACAAATATTTAGTAATCTTGCATAATAACTCCTATAGTAAATTTAAATAATTTAATTATGTAATTAGATGGTCTAGCACATTTGATCCCACAAGGTGGCACTGAATTCTAGGTATCATGAATGACATAATCATTGTTTTATATAACTAATCAAAAAAGGAGTTGACTTTTTATCATCTACTTCTCCAAGGCAGCTCCAAGGCAGACACATGAATGATGTTGTCATCATTGATTTTAATAATTTAATAACATAATTAAATAATTACATATTCTTGCACACTTGACTCCCATATTGTGGTGCAAAAATTCAAGGATCATCAATTATCTATTGTCCTATTATAATAATGAGAGTATGACAGGGTCTGCCATACTCGACATCCACATGTTGTCTTTTACTGGTTTTGCTCAATGTTGTGCAAAACTCCACGGATCATTGATTATTTAACCACAGATTTTAAGAGGATATCAACTTTTTGCTCTTGGGCAGCTACCTCATTATACATGAATTGCTATCCAAGTATCCCTTAGTCTAGTCGTACAAATGGATTACCACCTTCCTGTTGGAAGATATCAATGGGAAACTTACCTTTTGTTGAATAATTGTGAGTTCTTTTTTTATCTTCTTAATCCATAGTTTTACTTCTTAGGCAAGGTCACATTCATCAACAAAAGTCTTTGAATTATTTCTCCACAGACTAACTTCCCTGATATTAGGTAATCTGGAATTGGGTAATATTAATAGCTGCAGGGCCACTTCCACGGTTTTGGTTAGGACTTCTTTAAGAGAATCAATTTCCACAAATGCTGTCATTAAATATTTTATGAGATACTTATCTTGGGGGTCTAAAATATCAAATGATAATATAACATCTAAGCTTCTCTCATTCTTGGCCCATGACACCAGAATATAGAATTTCAGCAGGGTTGCCAGGCAGCATTTATGATCAACATTCTGTTATATTCCAGAACACCTCCCACATGCTAAAATAAGCACCCTGAAAGATCCACAGGGCATGGAGTTTCACGCTCCCACTCAGGAATGTGACACCCCAAATCACTCATGAGAAGAAGTCTGGATGCAAATAGCATGAGGAATTTTTATTCCAAGCGCACAGGGCTCCACAGTCATCGGACTGAGGACCTCTGGGGCAGAATTGAGACAGTTTATAAAAACTGTTTACAACCAAACCCACTCATACGTCACTGGGACTGGGGTTTCAAAAGCAGTTTAAAAAGTCAGACAAGCAATTAACTCACTTTCTGTTATCTTATGTGGTCAAGATTACCTACTCAAGGGCCTGTCTGCCGTAAACAACAAGGAATGTCATGTTGCCTATTTACTGGCAGAGAACAGCATCTGAAATTTGAGGTTTTCAGAGCTTTATTGATAGTATTTCTAAACTTGCAGCTTCCTGGGGTCATTGGCAAGTTAGGCTGTACTTTTTCATTGTTTCACCCTTATTAATGGATTAACCTTATAGCCTCACTGATTTTTCCCAAAAATGCAAGGCTCTTTTTTGAGTTATACTTATTTTCAAGTCTCTCAAACAACTACATGCCTATACTGGATACACATGAAAATGAATGCAACATTATATCATTCAACTACATTGATGAGTATTTAAACATGTTTCTATGCTCTATTTTTTTTTTATTTCTAGAATGGAGAAAATACCATTAATAGCATCTACCTTAATCCATTGCTATTTACTGAAATGCAAACAAGTTTCTCTTCATTCATTTACTTTTATAACAGCTTGATCACATGGTATCTCAGATTGTTTTGGTTTGCATTTTGATGACGGCTAAGGATGTTGATCACTTTCTTATGTGTCTTTCAGCCATTTCTTATTCCTTTATTAAGGATTCTCTATTCAGTTCTGTACTCATCTTTCTAGTATGGTTATTTGGAGTTTTAGTGACTACTTTCTGGAGTTCTTGGTATATTTTGGAGGTCAGGTCTCTGTCAGATATAGGGTTGGTGAAGATATTTTCCTAGTCTGTGTGTGCCATTTCTTCATGTCTCCTTTGTCCTTTGATTATTATGTGGTGAAGGGTCTTCTTTCTTTCAGTTTGGTTCTAGTCGTTTTGTTGTTCTGTATGCTTCTGGTACCTTCATAGGCTTGCCTTTCCTCACATTGGGAAAGTTTTCTTAAATGATCTTGTTAAATATATTTTCTGCACCTTTGAGCTGAGCTACTTCACATTCTTCTATGCCTATTATTTTTAGGTTGGCTCTTTTGATGGTGACCCATATTTCCAGGATGTTGAGTGTTAAGGATTTGTTGGATTTAAGAATTTCTTTGATCAATGAATCTGCTTCCTCTACTTTATCTTCAGCTCCTAAGGTTCTCTCTTCCATCTCTTGAATTCTGTTAGTAATCTTTGCATTTGTAGTTCTTCATTGTATTCCAAATTTTACTATTTCCAGCATTACCTCAGTTTGTGTTTTCTTTATTGTGTATATTTCAGTTTTCAGGTCTTGAACTGTGTGAATTGCTTTCGTCAGATGTTTGATTGTTTTGTTCTTGGCTTTCCTTAATTTCTTTAAGATATGTGTTCATTTCTTGCATTTTGTGGCTTGGTCTTTTCCTGTATCTCTTCCAATTTTTGTTTGTCCTTCCATTAATTGAAGGGATTTTCTCATACTATCTTTGAGACTATCCATCATTTTTATGAAGGTATTTTTAAGTCGTCCTCTTTTGCTTCATCTGTTTTGGTGTGATTAGATCTGGTTGATGTAGATTCCCTAGATTCTGGTGGTAACATATTGGTCTTTCTATTGTTGGATGTTTTCTTGTATTGTCTTCCTTTTGCTTCTTTTAGTGCATGAAGTTGGAGCCTTTCTTTAGGTATCCTGTTTTCCCAGTGTGTGTAGTTGGGTCAGGGGTTCAAAGCCTGTAACTCTATTTTTGACGGAGTTTCAGACTAGATAGTTATAGGTAAATTTTTTGTTGTTGTTATTCTTGTTGTTATGACAGAAGATAAATTAGGTACAGAGCTTTTGGCTCATCATATGAATTGGAGCAAACATGTCTCATTGTCATGAAAAGACTTCAGTTATAATACATCTTAAATCGCATATTCTGTAGGTTTTCAAAGTGTTTGAGTTGTATAGATGACTAACTAGTAATGTGTATTTCTTAATCATACTTACATTTTTAAATAAGCTGAGTGGGAAACTTCAGCCAGATCCCCTGTCCTGTGACGTTTAAGTGGAACTTGAATTCTCTGCACCCAAGGTCAGACCCTGTGAATAACTTTGATCTGTGGGCTGAATCTGGTTAGAGCATTGTTATCAGGGATCCGTGTCTAAAAGTACCTTTTTATTCAACATGAATGTGATTTTGATTCATCCATGGAACGGTTGCTGAGCTTGGAGAGGCCTAGCTTCTCAAGTACCATCCAGACTCTAGCAATGCACTTTACCTTTATGTATGAACATCCATTGTTGTGAATGTTGTAAAAGGTATCTCATGTGTTGGGTAGCACTCCTCTTTCATACCATGATGAAGAAGGGTAGAATTGTTGATGTAAATGATTTACCAATGCAGCTAGTTGTTGTTGGTGTATAACTTTAATCCCAGCATCTGGGAAGTAGTGGCAGGTTGATCTGTGTGAATTGATGACAGTGTTGTCTACAGAGCTAATTCCTGGACAGGTTCCAAAGCAATACAGAACATCTGTCTGTCTTGAAAATCCAAGAAAAATAAAGAATCAATATTTAGGCTGTTTAGAAACGAATAATGTCTTACAAAGAATATCCTGACCAGGTCTGTTACACATGAGGATGCCAGGATTGTGAAATTTGTCTCTAAATCTTTGCAAAGACACATCCCCTCATTTACAAACAGCCACTATGCCCATCCCCATATCAAAACACCAGCCTGCAATAAGATGATCAAAGAAGCAATGCTGGGTCACAAAGAACCTTAATGTTTTGTATGTCATAAACATCTGATTTTTAGAAAGCATAGTTCTGCCAGATGGGCAATAGGATACCAGTTACAACTATTTGAAAATCAAAACGCTGTTGTGTTAATGATGACTAGCATGATCAAGCAAGCCTATCATTTATGCCCTCAGGAAGGGAGGAGGAACATCCTTACCTTGATGAGCCCAAAACTCTGTCACTAATTTGCCTTGGGTCATAACTAAGGGAAATTGTAACTATAACTATCTAGTCTCCGATGCATTAAAGATTCCATAAGAATATTATATTTCAAGAGTAAACAGGATGTACAATATAAGCCACCCCCAAAACATTAGAAACAGAGACAGCTGCCTGCCTGAACAGTCAACCAAAGTACCTCTGCTATGTTGGGCCATCCAGTTTTGGCCTGCAGGCCTAGAATATCTGGCATATTGTTTTGTGAATCTGGAATTATGAAGGACTTAAACATCATTTTTGGCAAATTTGAGCAATGTTTTTCATTTGGCCCTGCTTGTCTGTTTTTACCGCATATGGGCAGTAGTGAAGGAAAGAGTTTCTTGCTGAAATGACTAGTTTTGTCACAATGAAAGCAAACTCCATATGGAGGATGTTCTATGTCCATCATAGTTTTATAAAGTCAATATGGCTACAAGTTTATTATAAATGACTCACTAGTAACCTATATTTCTTAATTAAACATTAATTTTTAAATAAGGTGGATAAATGTAATACTTTAAACAAGAAACACATATCCAGTACAACAAAACAACCTTACATTTGTATCAATATACCAAAGCCCATATCCATGTAAAATATTTGAGGTTAATATTCCTTTTCATTGTATATTCCCCCTAAATGATGACAAACATTCATAAACAATCAAATACCTATAAAATACCCAGCTTTCTTCTTGGGAATAAGAATGTTTCATTCTTTAGGCTTCTTCCTGTTTTCTGTGGGCAAAGGCATCTTTAGGAGACCAAATTTATTGCACAGTAATTTTTCAGGAATCCAGAGTAAGCTATTTGTTCAAAGCCCTGTGAGAATGCCTGTTTCTTAGCATGACTGTTATTTTTGGGTTCAATGTGTTTGTATGTGTGTATTTATATCTTTTTGTGACTTTGTGCATTGCTACCATTATTCACACATCTTATTTCTCCCCATATTTGGACCTATACAATGGGTACAACCTGTTCTAAAGGTAAGAGAATGAAGAGAAACTTAATTTGATTTCAGTAAATAGAAGAGGATTAAGGCACACACCATTAACTGTATTGTCTTCATTCTGGAAATAAGAAAATTGGAGCATAGGAAATATTTTTATATACTCATCAATGTAGTTGAATGGCATAATTATATTTTTATGTGTATATCACTATAGCCACGTAGTAGTTTGATACACTTGAAAATAAGCATAATTCAAAAAAGAGACTTGAAATTTTTGGGAGAAAATCAGTGAGCCTATAAGGTTAGTTCATTAGTTGGTGTGCTTATTTTAGTATGTTGGAGTCGTACTAGAATGTGACAGAATGTTAGACCACAAAAGTTGCCTGGCAACCCTGCTGGAATTCTACATTCTGGTATCATGTGCCAAGAACCAGAGAGCTGCTTAGATGTAGTGTCATTACTGAATATTTTAGTATCCCAAGAAAAGTATCTCATAATACTTTAAATGACCTAATTTATGGAAATTGATTTTCCTAACCAACTCATAGCAAAATACCTGGAAATTGTCCCCTAGCTATTAATATTACCCAATTCTAGATTACCTAATTTAGGGATTATAGTCTGTGGAAAAACAGTTCAATGACTTTTGTCAATGAATATCATCTTTCCTAAGCAGTAAAATTGTGGATTAGGAAGATAAAAAGACTCATAATTATTCAGCAAATGGTGAGTTTTCCTTCATTAGCCTCCTTCAGGAAGGTGTCAGTCCATTTGTTAGACTACAAGGAGAGATAATTGGATAGCAGTTCATCTGTAATGAGGCAACTGCCCAATATCAACTATCTGATATCCTCTTAAAACCTGCATACACAATGACATTTAATCATTTACACATTTTACTTCTAAAATCTGTGATAAAATAATTATTATCCATAGGGTTCAGCACAATCTTGTGGGATTCAAGTAACAAACAATGTGTAGGTGTTGTGTATGGCAGAACATTTCATCCTCTGATTATGTACTAAGTCAATTATTAAAATAGGACATTAATCGATGATCAGTGGATTATTGCACCACTTTGTGGGAGTAAAGTATGCAAGTATTTAATTAATTATGTAATTAAATAATTAAATAAATCATAACATTGTTCATGAGTCTGGTTTGAAGCCATCTTGCGTAAGTGGATGATGTGATATCAATTTGTGGTTTGATTATTTAGTTATATAAAAAAATGATTGTGTCATCCATGATACCTAGAATTTGGTGCCACCTATTGGGATCAAGTATGCCAGATGATCTAATTACATAATTAAAATATTTAAATTAATGTTAGTAGTTACGATGAAAGATCATCTAAATCTTTGTATAATCATTTAAATAAATTATCTATTGAATAAAGAGTCTAGTCAAGCTCCATATTGTGGTGTTAATTAGGTAATATCATCATATTTTTTGATTAATTGATAAATTGATGATGATGTCATCCTTCATGACTGAAGTCTGGCCATTCTTCCCTGCCAGTTAAATGAGAAATCACCTATTTATTTATTGTGAGAGTTAGCCATTACTGAATTGTTTAATTATTTAAATGATGATGACATAATTGATTACGGTTAAGGTGCAGTTATCTGTCATGAAAGAGGTTAGGGATTTAGAAGTTGCAGTCATGGGCACAACATTCACTGTGTGCCCTATGCTTCACCTTGAATGCTAGAAACGTGAGTTCAGAAGTTTCCATGTTGCCAACAGAGAAGAAGTACAAGGGCTCCAATAAATTAAGCATGGTGGTCGGGGTGTTTGCCTCCCTACTCTTCCTCCACATCCTCACATTCGGTGTGATCTACTATGAGAAGGAGGAGCAAGAGCACAAAAGGTGTAGCACCATCACAGAGGATTCACCAGGGTTGATTTCCCAGAAAACGGATGAGCTGCCCTCTCTCAGCTCTGATGGTAACACCCCTGCTGCTGCCATATTTGTAGCTGATACCAAAATTGTAGTTACTACTGCTAACTCAGGTATGATTTATTCATCACAGCTCCTACAGCAACTCAGAAGAGACTCAGTGGCTAACGATGATGTCAGTCTTACAGCATACATCAGGCTGTATGATTATCTGATTATTAAATTACTGAATTTTGAAAATCTGTAATGACATTATCCTTCATCAGGTCTGGCAGATCATTCCAGGAACAGATGATGCAAGACAAAGTACTTAAATAGTTAATCATTTAATTATTGAAATGGTTCATTAAGAAATCTGAGAGTACTGAAGTTGTGTGCCACTTTGTGGGAGTCAATGGTGAGAAACCATCTAAACATCTCATCATTTCATTATTCAAATCTGTCTTTATCTACTTCAGGAAGAATGGAGTCTGTATCCAGCTTGTTGGAGTTAATTGAGGCATGTCATTTCATTATTTAATGACTTCAATCAATAGTTGTATTATTTTGTTATCTCCCCGGGGATGAATTATGAGACATTATTTCATTATTCATTTATTTTATTGTTCAAATCTTTGATTAAATAATCAATGATCTCTGAGTTTTGCCCAATGTTGCAGAAGTCAAGTATAAAACACCACCAAATATTTAATTTTTTAGTCATTTAATTATTACAATCTATCATTATATATTCTTTGGTGTCTGGAGTTTGGAGCCTCCTTGTGGGAGAAGAAATGAATCAGACCATCACATCATCTGATGTTATACTTATTTCACTATAAATTTAGATTATTAAATAATCAAAGATCATTGGAGGTTGGTACCACCTTGTGGGATCAAGTATGCCAGATCATCTAACTTTTTAATTAAATTATTTAAACTGATGTTGATGTTATGAACTACAAGTCAATTTTAGAGTCAGTTTGTGACAGTTGATGATGTAACATCGTCTCATTACTTGGTTATTTAGTCATTTAAATTGATCATTA
Organism: Cricetiscus sungorus; assembly: GCA_030556225.1. Classification (NCBI taxonomy): domain Eukaryota; kingdom Metazoa; phylum Chordata; class Mammalia; order Rodentia; family Cricetidae; genus Cricetiscus; species Cricetiscus sungorus. Next base: position 1,003,061 of record JANBXA010000424.1, read on the forward strand.
CATCAGCCATGATACCTAGATGTTGTTGACACCTTATGTGAATTAATACACAAGTCCATGTAATTATTTATTTATTTAATTTTTAAATATATCATTATTCCAGGAATGGTTTAGTCTGTCTCAACAATGTGGGATTTAAGTCTGCAACACCATCCCATTTTTGAATTATTTCATAATTATACATTAGTTATTTTAATCGACAATGGTGTAGTCCTTCATGACTGGAGTCTGGCCAGTCCTCCTTGGGAGTTAAATGTGTGGCATTATTTAATTAGTGTTACTTTCTTTTAAATCACTGGAGTTTGGTTAAGTATGCAGGATCATTTAGATACTTATTTATTTGATTACATAAATTATGATGGGGGCTTCGACTAGGGTTTTGGCTACTGTGCAATGTAAAGAGCAGATAAGTGGTGCCAGAAGCAGTGCACAAAGCATGAGGGATACTCAGATATCAAGTGGTTACTGATTACATAATAATAGATTTAATAATTAAATGATTAAATAATTAAAAAAAAACTGGATGGTTCTGTATCACCAATTTCCCAGAGAATGCACAAGAACCAACCCATGATAGACACAGTCATCACAGATTATAAAATTTCAACAATTCAATAATCAGATGAGCAGTGGATCTTGTCTAATGAACTATTGGTGTTTTTCTTAGAGTTATAAGAATAAAAGCTGGAGAAAGGGTTGAGGTGATTCGGAATTAAGGTCCCGAGTTGGCTCCCAAGGTTAAGGACCTGGAGGGAGAGCATAGCAGGTTCCAAAGCAGCTGAGGGTGACCAAGACAGGAGGGAAAAACACACCAGGCAGATAGAGCTTAGATGAGGAGTTTATCTAGAAAGAGGAGTGAGGGAAAGGGAAGAGACATAGAGGACTGGGAATAATGATAATGATGATAATTATAATAATGATAATAACAACAACAATAACAACGATATCCTGCCTGGGATCCCACATGGCGATCCACGTAGCAGGGGCCTCAGGGGAAAACCAAGCTCAGAGAAAACCGAAAAAAAAAAAAACCAGAAACTTCTAGAAAAGTAATAAATGGATTTAAATAAAAACTGGATGTACCAGGGCCACCTGGTACATACAAAGTTGGAAGCGACCTCAGGGGACATCGAGAAATGGAGTCCCAGGCCACCAGGGTCAAAAAGTGGAAGTCCCTAAGCTGAAAAGAAGGAAGCGGCCCTGGAGGCTGCTGGGAAATGGAGTCCCGGGAACCCAGAGTCCAAAAGCAATAGTCCATGGGCTGAAAAGCAGGATGCAGCCCCGGGGTGCACTGGGACATGGAGTTCCAGGCCCCCCAGAGTCCAAAAGCGGAAGTCCCAGGGCTGAAAAGCAGGAATCGGACCCAGGAAATGGAGTACCGCGCCCAACAAGAAAAACAAAGAGGTTTAGGGACTGAAAAGCTGGAAGCAAACCCTGTGCATGCTAAAAAATGTAGTTCCATGGCCTTAGAGCATGAAACCGGAAGTCCTTGGGCTGATATCTCATGACCTGTCAGTAAATTGTGACCTGCTATTTCATGTTGCTCCTGTCCTATGAAGTAACTATGAGGCTATTTTTTCTGTTGAAGGCTTTTATTGACTTACAGGCCCAACTGGCAGTATCCTGTCAATATTTAAATTGCTCAAAATATAAGCTGGAGTCGGACATTGAAAGAACTTAAAGATGGTAGCATATGTGGAATGCAAAATCTGTTTTAGGAGCCAGGTTGTGGTGGTCCACACCTTTAATCCCAGCACTCAGGAGGCACAGGCAAGTAGATCGACGTGAGATCAAGACCAGCATGGTCTACCAAGATATTCCTAGGAAACTAAGGCTATTTAGTGTATGGAGAAAATCTCTCAAAAAAAAAAAAAAAAAAAACCAACAATAACAAAAATATTCATCTGTTGTAGGTTCTCTTCTCTTTGATCATTAGCCAGAAATGAACACAATTTGTCATTATAAATATTTTCTTTATTTATTTCTTAAGTCTGTAGGCAGTGTCCTTCTGTTCTCTTGATTACCCCTTCTTAAACTAAGTGACTGTATATCCTCAGTGCTTTTTTGGGCCATGATTCTTAAAAGCTTTATTTGTGGATACCAATTATTTTTATTGATATGTTCAATAAAAAGAATTCATTAATTTGTAACACTGTTTATTAAATTAAAATATAATTCTGTGTACTATAGCAGGAGATTACCCCCTTTTGTGCAGAGAGCTCTAGACTATAGGGTGTCTCTGTTTGAAACAAATATCAGTAGTTGTAGGGTCAGAAGCAGAACAGTTAAAGCATCCCTTTTTGTTAACTTTGTTAAAGTGTGTTTATTTAAGTACTGAACACATAGAATCATGGGTAGCTGGGTAACATTGATTAAGATCTCAGTTTACCTGGATGTGTTTCCCTTGTTTTTTTGTTCTTTTTTTTTTGACAAAATTGATGGTACAATTTTGACAAAATAGGAGGTAAATAGGATTTACCTCCTATTGTTCTTTTCTTTTTCTATTTTTTCCCTTTGTTCTTTCCCAAATATTGTAAACCTCTAGATCACTGCATGTTTGTGGTAGGTATAGAAGCCATGCTGTGCTATATATGTACTATATTTTTCATAATTTTCTTGAGATTCTAAATGTTTCTTATTTGCATGAATCTTTGAAATCAGATGTCCCTTCATAAGATATCAGGATTTTAGTTTGATCTGTATTCGATTCATGTTGCAAATTTATCTTATATGGCATATGCAGTCTAACTCATCAAGTCCTTGTTGATTATTAATTTACTTTTTTATGTACTCTCTTTTAGTGTTGTTGTTTTGAATTTGGAAATCACATTTACTGTTTGGTGTAAAATGTACTATGGGTCTAGGAAAGTGGCTCAGCACATATTCTACTTGGTGATGACCAGAGTTCAGATCTCAAAACTCAAAGTTCTAGGGGCAATACAACCAATTCCAGATGCAGGGTTTCTGACAACCTCTACTATTGTATGTAACACATACATATGAGAAATGTCTTTCACACAAAATCTGAGTATACAAAAACTGGACATGAATTTGTTTTCAAAATCCTTGTTACTGAAACAACAATGAGAGCAAAACCAGTTACTTTGAGTGCATGATTCTAAAAATATATTGTTTCTTTTTTAATGTCTTTAAAATTTTAGTTTTCATTTTATATACCAAGCCCTCCCTCCTTCCCTTCCCATCTTCTTCCCCAATGTCGCTCCCTTCCCTTCCACTTTTTAATGATCAAAGAGTGTATGGTCCTTATTCAGGAGTCAACAAATCTGGCATACAAAGCTGAGGAAGGACCAAGCAACTCTATCCTTTATCAATACTGAGAAAGGTATCTCACCATAGGATGTGGGCTCCATAAACACAGTTCAAGCAACTGGGATGGGTCCTGGTTTCACTGCCATGGATCTTCTAACAGACCAAGTCACCTTAGTGTCAATGACATTCAGAGGGTCTTGTTTATAGCAATGAATGTCCCCCAGCTGTCAATCCATACTCTGTGAGCTTCACTAGTAATAGTAGATGTGGTGTGGTTTTGTTGGAGTGGGCTCTACCCTTTTAGAGGAAGCATAACAGTGTAGGGTCAAGCATCAAGGTTTCTTTTCCTCAGGATTCTGCCCAATGTGTCAGACAACTCCCTGTTGCCTCTGAGTCATGCTGTAAGAACTCTAACCTCGAGGACCGCATCAGCCTGCATGCTGACACACCCCGTGCAATAACAATGCTTAACTGAAACTCTGAAATTTTAAGTGTGACACATCAATTACATGTACTTTTTGAAAGTGTTGCCCTGGTCCATGGTGTCTCTTAATAGAATGAAAACCTAATGAAGACAGAATTTGGTTGCACTGCCTGTGATATTTCTGTGATAGGCTGTCCCTATCATTCAATTTTTTTTGATGAGTTCCAAGTAGTGTTGTTCTGGTAGCTTGCTTCTCCCTGATGGGAGTTGTCATTCTGTAAGTATGTTTCTCTTATTGGTTAATGAATAAAGCACTCTAGGCCAATAGGAAAGGAAGATAGGTGGGACTAAGCGACAAGGAGTAAAGAGTAAGTAGTAGGAAGGAGTCATCATGGAAAGACTAGAGAGGGAGAGAATGCCAGCCATTCTCTCCGGTCAGATGAGACTACATAGAAATGCTGAGATTAATAAAAATATGTTAATATTTAAGACAGAACAAGCTGACAAGAAACTGAAAACTGGACAGCAGCTTTTTATAAAATACAGAGTCTCAGTTTGTTATTTGGGGCTGGCGTGGCAATAGGACCTGAATAGGCAGCAGGGCAAAAACTACTCCTAACATTATGGCACCCACATGGCTAGTAAGAACTTCCACTTAAAATTTGACAATAGCATTAAAAAGTGTTTTAGAAGCAAAGGAGCAAAGACAAGCAAGGCTTCTTGCTAATAGCATTTTTCTGCATTGGACTGTTTTGCGTGGCTCCTTTAAGGACTTTTAAGAAGTGCTGCTAACAATTGTTTGGTGTGTACGAATTCTGGTAATGGCAGTGAATATATCTCCAAGCCGGCAGCATGCTGCTGGATGACAGTGTAGACCAAGGCAATGAGACAACTCTCAGTTCTGGTGGTAAAAGTACCTGTCACAATCTTTGAGAGACTGTGGCTGAAACAACTGTGGCTTTCATTTTATGAATGTTGGGGGTTTTTTACCAGAAAAAAGAGTCATGGCCAAAAAAATAAAAAAATAAAAATAAAAATAAATAATAAAATAAATATTTACAATAAAGACGGATTCACATAAAAATGCTAAAGATTTACAGTGTGTTTTAAAATATGTATAGGCTTGGGAGAGAAAAAGAAACAGGATAAAATGGTTTTAAAAAGACAGAGAGTATCTGGGTATGGTGGCACACACCTTTAATTCCAGCATGCAGGAGACAGAGGCAAGGAGATCTCTGTGATTTTAAAATAATTCTGGTGTACAGAGTTAATTCCAGGTCAGATAAAAGTTATACAGATAAACCCTGTCTCAAAAAATAAAAAAAATAAAAGTAGAAAAAATAGAGTAATAAAAAAGCCACATAAAGATGAGAAGCACAGAGAAACTGGCTACTATATGCTATTCTGTTGTCTTTAAATTGTTTGACTGCTGAGGAAATAACAACTGTTAAAAGAAATGCTGATGGATTAATCCAATATACATATTTTAAAAATACTTTGACTCCAAAATGTAAGTTTAAGGACAATTACTGGGGAAAAGGATTTGTATTTTTGTTTCTACAGAAAATAAAAAGTTGTGGATTCCTTTTAGACAAACATAGTTTGATCAAGCCAAACCCCCTAAAACAGTGTTCCAGGTGATCCAGAATTCAAAACAGTTGGGATAAGAGAGTCTTGCAGACTACAGACAAGAATTCTGTGTCTTCTTAGAACCCTTATAACAGCGCCCCTACCAGCATAAAGCAGTTTGGAAAGAATGAAGCACAAATTCACAAATGTTGTTTATAAATGTTTGTTTTCATTTAAATGGGCTTGGTTATAAATGGTTAATGTCCACACCAATCTTTTTTAAAGGTAAAAAGGGGATTATGGTATAGATATGAATGCTTTGTTCTGGAATGGATTTTCATTTGTTGACTCAAATTTAAGGTCAATTTTGTGACATGTAAATTTCTCTTCTTATTTAGGTATTGTGATTATATAGTTCATTTAGATATGTAATGTATAACTGATGGGAGATATTACTCTGTAAATATGTTTCTCATACTGGTTAATAAATAAAGCACTGTGTGGCCAATGGAAAATCAAGATAGGCAGGGCTAGGAGACAGGGAGGAAAGAGGAAGTAGTAAGGAGGAATAAGCATGGAGAGCTGAGAGAAAGCAAGATGCCGGCCCATCACGCACAGATAAGATTGCCACGTGGAAATATTACATAAGTAGAAATGGGGTAATTATTGAGAAAGAGCTAGCCCATAAGCAATAATAGTAACTGACCAACAGCCTTACATCAAATATAGAGTCTCAGCATGATATCTGGGTGCTGGCATGGCGATGGGACCCAACAGGTGGTGGTGGCGGGAAAAACCTGCACACAACATATAACTTAATACAGATTATAGATATTAGCCTATAATAATTAAAACATATAGTTAAGTTAGTTGGGATTTCTAGATATACAGAGATGTATTTAAGATGAATAGCATTCTTCAAACCTTTCAAAGACTTACAGAATATGGCATTTAAAATGGTTTAGGGTTTTTTCTTCACAATGAGACATAACTGCTCCTGGCAACACCACCTGGGTCAGAAAGGGAGATGGACATTGACAAAACATGATATGGAGTTTACTCCAATATGTCAAGACTAGCCATTTGGGCAAGATCCTGCTCTTGTCTGGACTGTTTGACTTTATGCTGTATAAACTAGACATGCAGGACACAGAAAAATGACTGCTGATACAGGATGAACATTGCTTCAAGGTTCTTGCTTCATGGAAGTGTCTGCCAGACAGTCTGCAGGACACAGAGAAAAATCACTGACAAACTGCTGATACAGGTGGACACTTTAAAGTTTCTTGCTTTACTGAGGTGTCTGCCAGACACACAATGGCCTATAGGCAGAAGAGGGAACATTACAGAAGTACTGCGGGTAAGTGACTAGGCAGTGAGTAGTCTCTGTCATTTCTAGACTTTATATATTATCCTTCTGTGGTCCTTGATGGAGTTGAAGACAGATAGTTATGGTTATATGTTTCTTCAGTTAGAATTAAAGTTAAGTTACATATAGGACTTTAGACACACAAAGATAAAATATATGATGAAATATTTTCTCTAAATCTAGCAAAATATTAATGAACTAAACATTGTTAACTATGGTTCTTATTTAAAAACTGTCTTGTTATTTATTTTGCTATGTTAATATTAAAGCTCTTCCTTTTATTTTAGACAGAAAAGAGGAGATGATGGGAGAAGTCATTCTGTAAATATGTTTCTCTTATTGGTTAATGAATAAAACACTCTTGGCCAATAGGAAAGGAATATAGGAGAGACTAGGAGACAAGGAGGAAAGAGAAAGTAGTAGCGAGGAGTCAACATGGAGAGACAGGAGACAGAATGCCGGCCCTTCTCTCCAGTAAGATGAGACTACGTGGAAATACTTAGAATAATAAAAGTGTGTTAATATTTAAGACAGAGCTAGCCACCAAGAAACGAATAACTGACCAAGAGCTTTATATCAAATACAGAGTCTCAGTGTGTTATTTGGGCTGGCATAGTAGTGGAACTTGATCAGGCAGCAGGGAAAAATCTACTCCTAACATCTCCCTTTATGTCTATTTACTAAGATTTCTTTCTCAGGGCTATATGCACTTAAATTGGCAAGAAATGGTGCATGTTGACCTCCTATTCAGTGCACTTCTAATGTGAATGTGTGAAGGCATTATAATGTCCGTATATAAAGTAAGTGAAGGAAGCAACAGAATTATATGTCTATATTGTCAAAGAAGTTTACATTTACAATGTGAGTATTATTTTTCTTTGTCACATATGTATGTGTTATTTTAGGATTCAGTAACCTATGATGATGTATACATCCAGGAAGAGTGGGCTTTGCTAAATCCTTCTCAGAAATGTCTCTACATAAATGTGATGCTGGACACCTACAGGAACCTCACTGATATAGGTAAGACTGAATTTTCCTTCATGTTTTAAAATACGGAATGAAATGTTTCTTGGTTATTGATACTATTCTGTAATTTTAATTGAGAAAAGGGAAAATTGGGTGAATGAGGCATAGTTGTAAGGTTCATTAAAGTTGTTAACTTAAATTTTGTACAATTTAAAATAATACATATATTTTCTGTTATTTCATGCTACATTTGGGATGAACATAATATGGAAGATCATTGTCAAACTTATAGAAGACATAGAAGGTAAATTTTCATGTGCAAATTTATGCAAATTTGGTTCTGAATATATTTCAATGCATCCTGGAAATTTTATTGAAGAGACACAAATAAAAAATTTAAAAAATTAAGGAGATAAACAGTGAAAATACGTGCAGCTTAATGTATAGTAATGGTTCTCATTTTCTCACAAAACCGTGTACCTCAGTGAAAGGTAGCTCTTTTGTGTTGCAAGGCATTCATGTAAAAAAATAAAGATACAATCCTTAAATTATACCTCCTTTTGATTTATAGCACCCAAAGATCTATGCTGTAGACATGCCAGTCTGTTTAGTTTCATACTATTCAAATATTTGAAACAATATATTTGTTGCATTGGTGATAATATATGTCTAAGACCTTCTAAAAAAAGTCTATAGTTAATTAGGCATTGCTTATATATTTGACTTTGTTATGTATATTGAAAGGGTCAGTTTATGAGTGTTACGAAGGTTATTGTGGAGAAAGCTTAATCCGTATAACAAATGTCTGTGAGGAAAGGAATGCCAAAGTGTGTAAATGCAAAGTGGAAACCTTTTCTTTGTTATTCTTACTTTAATAAGTATATCATAAGTTCAGTCAGGTAGTTGTGGCCCATGGCTTTAATTCCAGCATTAAAGAGGAAGAGCAAGGTGTATCCCTTAAGTTTGTGACCAATCTGGCCTACAAAGTGAGTTCCACGCTAGCCAGGTCTACACAGAAATGTTCTGTATCAGAAAACATAGAAAATAATATATGGGACTCTAAATGCAAGCCATTATAATTTATAATATGGAAAGAAGCAACATACCTCTCTTAGAACAGCAAGAAGAAATGAAAGATATTTAGTAGTCCCCATTTTGAGGATATTTGTTGAGTGTGAAACAAGTTTAAAATTAATCAGTATTCCATCATTATCTGAAAGATATCAACAAACTCACACTGCAGTAAATCCCCATGACCATTGGAAAGTGTGAATATTTCCATTTGTACTGCTATATTTGGCCCATGTGGTATGATATATACCCTGGGAAAACTGATATATTTAATAAATAAGGCAAATCTCTGAGTTTGTTTAGTTATTTTCAGTTATGTGGGAAATCTCATGTAAATAGATGCCATAAATGTTGGACACAAAATAAAGGCTCTTCTCTGACTCACAGGTATCTTCAAATAAAACAAAACCTCATGAGGGAAGCATTATGAATGTAAAACTCCAGATCTGATTCTTGCTTAAAATTAGGCAAATTTATTTTATACATGTACTAAGTTTCTTTAGTATCTTGTATGTGATAAAATTTTACATATGGTAATTGTCTTTGCAGGAACAAAAGAAGCCATAAGGGAGCAAATCCTGTGAATGAACACAATGAATGTTTGAAAAACTTTGTATGTTACAGGTATCTTCAAAGGCTTGAAAAAATTCATAGTGGTGAGAAACCATGTAGAAGTCTTCAGTATGGTGAAGTCTTTGCATGATACAGTTTCCTCCAACTCCATGAAAGAACATACATGGCAGAGAAAAACTATGAATGTAATCACTGTGGTAAAATGTTTGCAAATCATACTGTACTTAAAAGACATGTTAGAACACATAGTAGAGAGAAAACACAAGACTATAATCAATGTGGTAAAGTCTTTTCACTATGCAATCATATCAAAAAATATAAAAGAACACATACTGGAGAGAGAACCTATGAATATAATCAATGTAGTAAGCCTTTCACAACACACGATGTGTTTAAAAGTCATATAAGAACACTTAATGGAGAGAAACCCTATGTGTGTAATCTATGTGGTAGAGCATTTTCACATGTCAGTAATCACTGATCTCATCACAGAACACATACTGGGGAGAAACCCTATGTATGTAATCAATGTGGTAAAGCTTTTTCATGGCACAGCGTTCTGGTATGTCATAAAACATCACATACTGGAGAGAGACCCTATGAATGTAATCAATGTAGAATGATTTTACAATGTGCTTACAAGTCACATAATAACACATACTGGAGAGAAACCCTATGTATATAATCAGTGTGGTATAGCGTTTTCACTTGTCAATCATCTCCAGTCTCATCATAGAACACATACTGGAGAGAAACCCTATGTATGTTATCAATGTGGTAGAGCGTTTTCACAGCACAACCATCTGGGATGTCATAAAAGAACACATACTAGAGAGAAACCCTTTGAATGCCATCAATGTGGTAAAGCTTTCACAAGCCATAATGACCTTAAAATTCATATAAGAACACATACTGGAAAAAAAACCCTATTTATGTAATCAATGTGGTAAAGCTTTTTTACAACATGGCAATCTGGTATTTCACAAAAAACCACATACTCGAGAGAGATGCTAAGAATGTAATCAATGTAGTAAAGCTTTTACAACACATGACATGCGTAAAATCATATAAGAACACATACTGGAGAGAATCTTTATGAATGCCATCAATGTGGTAAAGTCTTTGCACATCCTAGCACTCTATTAAGTCATAAAATAATGTGTAATTAAAAAACACTGAATATATCTCATGTGGTAAAACCTCTGTATGTATCATTTGTCTTTATAATCACAAAAAAAATCATAGTGCATAGAAACCCTATACATGTAAGCATTGTGGTAAAGTTGTGCACTTTGCTTATTACAATAATCTTTGTGGGCCTAAGAAAACTCTTATGGAAAGGATCTTACTTTCCATAAGGATGTGGTATAACCTTCAGCGAACACATATTGAGTTATGTAAGATTCTGGAGTGAAAAATACCTGACAAGTGTGAATAATCAGTTCAAGCATTACAATGTACATTTGCAAACTCATATGAACATAAGTCCTAGAAGTTCACTGTTAAGGGATCCCCGTTTCATCATAACACTTGTCTTTATTTTCATAAAACCTCATTCAAATGAATTGTTTTCTCTAAGCCCAATCCTTCATGCTTGCTTTCTATTACATGAAGCAATTCATGTTGCAGGAAAACTTTGAAAACTTTAAAACCCCCAACACATGCGTTACATGATTAAGTACTCATAAGAGGAAATATTCACATATGGAAATCTGTTTAGAGATTTAATTTAATTATGTAATGTCAGTGTGTAATTTTGTGACTGTTCATGGATTTTCACAAGAAGTTAGGAGGAACCACAGTATGTTTTCAGAAAACTGGCATAAGTCATGGCAATGAACTTGTCATAATTTTCTTCATATATATCTCTAACCCTGTACATATTTTAAATCCTTTTTTATCATCTTGATATCAGGTAATAGGGAAGACATCATAGAAGATAAACCCCACATCATGTAAACAATTTTGTGAATATGTTAGACATCATATGTGACTTTAGTCTTAATAAATATAATTGATTCATGGAAATGGAGTGTTAATAAGTTTACTGGACCCAATACAAATGATAAATGAGAATATTATTGGGGAACAACTTACACAGAAGATAATACAGAACTACGGAGGGGTTACAGCTCAGGATGGCGCAGTCCCTGCCCTTCTGATATGACCTGCAACAAAGGAGAGAGAAGTGAGAGACAGAGAGAGGGAAAGGGAGTGAGGTTGAGAGAGGGGGAGTGAGAGTTACAGAGATATTGGGAACAAGAGCGGGTCCACCCCATGGTTCTCTACCTTCAGTTCATGTACACTGAACCAAAGGCAATGCATATGAAATAACTTCTGACTTTTTCATGAGATGATCTGAGCATAAAGAATGGATACACATGAACCCCCCTCTAAATCGTTTGTCCACTAGAGGCTCCGATTGGTTCTTACAGCCTAAGTGACAGGAACAGGTGAGAAGAAGATACAGAGCCACTTGGGACTGGGATTTGGTACAGGGCATCCAAATAACCCCACCATTTGTATACACATAAAAGCCAGCATGGTTTCCACCTAAATAACCCTGAATCCCTGGGTATGGGGAATTGGTCTGAGTCTAGCTTTTTCCTGCTGACAAGGAACAATGTGGGGTGGAGATTCAGGCATTGGTGGACTCAGCAGGAGGTGTGGGTGGAGAAGTTTTTCGTTAGCTGCCAGTCTGGAGACCTCAGGATTCTGTTCCTTGATTAGGTGGAGAAGGAGGATTGAGTAAAGCCTCAGCCACAACAGTGAGTTGCTGGTAGCAACATTCCATTACCCAATCTCAGAGTTTCTAAAGCAAGCCCTCATCTGAATTCACCTCAGTTCCAAATCTGCCCCTAAAAAGCTGCTATTAGTGGCTCGACCTGGGTGTTGGACAGATGCAAAAGCATCCACTGTTAGATCAACCATCTGTTGTCTTGTTGTCTATTCCCCAGAGCCACCCAGTACTTTTGAGCTCAGATTAAACATGCATTAATTATTTCAGTATTATTGAAGCATTGCATTGAAAACCCTGGGTTTCCATTTTCCTTTCCATTCACCAGGATTTTTAAGTGAACAGGGAGGTTTTGCTCTTATGCTCCTGCCAACACCGCAGAACCAGTACAGAATTCCTGTTGCTCCCTGGATTCTTTGACCTAAAATTTCACTCCAATCAAGTACTCCAGCTCTTTAGTTCTGAGAGAGCTTTTCCCTTGTGTTGTGGTTTCAGATTGATTTTGTCACAACTTTCAACCAGACAATCAATTTCTGCTGCTCTAAAAAGCACAAACATTTGGAGGTGTCTACCTGCCTTCAATTCGTTTCCACCAGTATTTTCTGGAACACACTTCCAGACACTGCTCTGAAGCACTTTATTAAAGTCCTTTATAATTTAGCAGTGAGCTGCCGAGTCACATGATTGGATTCAGCTTGCATCTCTCTCACTTATAGCAAAAGGAGCCCCAGTTGATTGTATGCTCACTCAATATAGCACCTGCTGCTGTCAGTTTAGGAATTAAGTTCATACCTATTTTTCAGCCACTTTGATGTTTAACTTGGGGTCATGATACACCTCAGAAAAAGCAATGGCTAGTTTTGTTTTTAGATGCAAACACTTTTTTGGCTCTAATCAACCTGTAACAGTCAGGAATTATGTTAGCCTGTTTCTGTCACATGGGAGAATGCACTGAAGAATTTTCTCTGGTCAGTCCAGAGTTTCATGAATACTAGTGTACAAACAGATGCAAAAGACCCCTTTAAAAGACAGACTTTGCCCATTTATATTTCCTCCTTCTTCTCTCTTTTAGGCTATTTGATCACTTGCTGCTATCTCTGCTCTCTCCAGTTTCATCTCTTTTTGCTCTGTTCTCCCTCTCTTCTCCTGTCATGATACAAAGACAATATAATTGGGTACAGTATCTAGATTTTCTCTGTGCTTTTTGTCTTTACATGGCCTTTATATTACTCTATTTCTTCTACTTATATTTTTTTTATTTTTTGAGATAGGGTTTCTCTATGTAACTTTCACCTCTCCTGGAATTATCTCTGTATACCAGATTTACTGTGAAATCACAGAGATCTGTTTGCTTCTGTCTCCCTAGTGCTGGAAGTAAAGATATGTGCCAGCATACCCAGCTACTCTCTTTCTTTTCAAACCATTTTTTTTCTTTTTCTCTGTCAAGTCTACATATATTTTAAACACACTGTAACACTTTAGGTGTTATTCTTAATGTGAATCTGTCTTTTCTGTAAATCTTTATCGTTTTTTGTGGTCATGAGTCTTTTATCTGGCAAACCACAACATTGCTAAAATGAAAGCCACAGTTGTTTCAGCCGCTGTCTATCCAAGATGGATGCTAGTAATTTTACCTCCAGAACTGATAGCTGTGATCACCGCCTTGGCCTCTGCTGCCATCCAGCAGCATGCTGCCAGCTTGGAGATGTGGTCACTGCCATTGCCAACTCTCATATATAACATTCAGTTGTTAGCTGAGTTCTTTAAATGCCTTGTGGTTTTTTGCCACTTATGGTGAGTCAGGGAACCTTCCTTAAAGGTGGAAAACAGAGCCAAACTGAGAAAAATGGTTTTTAAGACATGTGTTTCTCTGTTCTTCTGTTTCTTTCTAAAGCTCTTTTTAAAGCTTTTATTAAGTTTTATGTGAAAGTTCTTATTAGCCACGTTGAAGGTACCATTATGATAAGAATATATTTTTCGGCTTGTATGGTCTCACAGCTGCACAAGCCCCAGATAATATACTGAGACTCTGTATTTGATATAAAGCTGTTGGCCAGTTACTAGTTTCTTATCTACATGCTCTGCCTCAAATATTAACCCATGTCTATTAATCGAAGTATTTCCACATGGTCTCATCTTACTGGAGAGAGGGGCTGGCATTGTGCTCTCTTTCCTCCATGTTGAATCTCCTCCCTACTACTTCCTCTCTCCTCCTATTCTACTAGGCCTGCCTATCTTGCTTTCCTATTGGCGAACATTACTTTATTCATTAACCAATAAGAGAAACATATTTACAGAATGACTTCTCGTGTCAAGGGAATATAGTCTGTGGACAATCAGTTCAATGACTTTTATTGATGAATGCCATCTTCTCTTAGAAGTAAAATGGTGGATTAAGAAGACAAAAAGACTCACAATCATTCAACAAAAGTTAAATTTTCCATTGTTAGTGTACTTCAGGAAGGTATTAATTCATTTGGTAGAGTAGACAGAGGAATAACTGGATAGCAGTTCATCTCCAATGAAGCCGCTGCCCAACATCAACTATCTGATATCCTCTTAAACCCTGCATACACAGTGACATTTAATCATTTACACATTTTACTACTAAAATCTTTGATTTTACATAATTGATGAACTGTAGAGTTTGTCACAATCTTGTGAGAGTCATGTAGCAGAATATGGCAGATGATTGCATCCTCTGATTATGTACTAATTCAATTATTCAAATAGAACATTAGATAATCAATGATCAGTGGTTTGCACCATTTTGAGTAAAGTATGCAAGACCATAATTAAATAAATCATAACAATGTTCATGAGTCTGGTTTGAAGCCACCTTGAGGAAGTGGATGATGTGATATCAGTTCATTGTTTGAACCTTTAGCTATACAAAACAATAATTATGTCATCCATGATACTTGGAGTGTGGTGCCACCTATTGGGGTAAAGTATGCCAGGTCATCTAATTACATAATTAAATTATTTAAGTTAATGTTATTTGTTACTATGAAAGATCATGTAAATCTTTGTATAATTATTTAAATAAATCCTCCTCTATTGCATAGTCTAGTCAAGCTCCATCTTGTGGTGTTAAGTATGCAATATCATACTTTTATTAATTGTTAAAGTAATGATGATGTTATCCTTCATGACTGGAGTCTGGCCATTCTTCCCTGCCTATAAAATGTCACATCTCCTATTAATTTATTGTGAGTGTTAGCAATTACTGACTTATTTAATTATTTAAATGATGATGGCATTAATGATTATGGTTAGGTAGCAGTTTCCTGTCACAAAGATGTTAGGAATTTAGAAGTTGTAGCCATGGAAACAGCAGACTCTGAATGCCATATGCATTACCCAGAATGCTAGGGATATTGGAAGATTGAGTGCAGAAGATTTATTGGTGCCCAGTGGAAGAAGTACAAGACTCCAACAAGTTAAGCATTATGGTCGGTATGTTTGCCTGCCTGCTCTTTGTCCACATCCTCACATTTGTTTTATTCTACTATGAGATGGAGAAGTAGTGGCACAAGAGGTGTGGCACCATCACAGAGGTCTCTCCAGGGATGATTTCTCAGAACACAGTTGAGCTGCACTCGCTCAGCTGTGCTGGTGACACCCCTGCTTCTGCAATTTTTAGCTGATACCAACACTGTTGCCACTACTGCTACCTCAGGTATGGGTCCATCACCACACCTCCTACAGCACCGCAGCGGAGACTCAGTGACTCACAATGATGTCAGCCTTACAGAGTTAATTAGGCAAGTCAGTCTAATTATCTAATTATTAAATTATTGAGAGCTTTTTTTCATCTGAGGATCCCTAGAGAATGTTTAGCCATCTCTACTGAGTAGAAGTAAGACCTATTGGCTTGGCTGTTTTGCTTTTCTGATCTTCACTTTTCAGCTTGAATCCCAATACCTGGCTCTAATGTATTTTATTTTACTAGCTACATGTATCACAGCTTGAGATATCTCAGAATGGTTGCCCAGTGATGCATAGGAAGTAGTTAGGGTAGGGTCCCATACCCATAAGACTGGATCCCTCACAAGTGCAAGCTGTTTGCCATTTGCTTTATATACAACTCAGACCAGCTATCTACCATGTGGGAAACAAGTGCTCTTTAGTGCCCTATTGTGGTAAATAGTCTTCACCTCTTTGTCATTTGTCCATTTTCTCTGTGCCCTGTGCTCTAGGCCATCACCATCTCACCGTCCTACCAGCCCTGGGTCAGGTACCTCTATGATGCACCTTTTTGGCTGGCTGCATTGATATTGATATTTGGTTGTACCCAGGATGAAAGATGCCAGCAGACTCAAGGTCTGCCTGGTAGCTAGAGTGGGAACCTGGGTCTCTAGATTCAAGTTGATAACTGCTCTATCTCTGAAGGTGATGTACAACCTATAGAACAACATGGCTGGACATATAGAGTTCAAAAGTCATCCCTAGTAAAAAGGTCCATAAGTTTGGTTATAAGGATTCTCCTCTGTGTACCATATTGGCATTAGGATTCTGTAGGATTCCACTTTTCTCCTGCAGGCTTGACAGTCAGCCCCCTGTGCTGTCATGTGTGTGTGACATTCACAGGAATGGCAGTTGCCAAAAGCAGACTGTATCAAGGAAGACCAGTGAAAGGCTCCAGTGTTGCTTGTTATCCCATCTTCGCACACCACCCTGCGCCCTCCACAACCCCTGTTATCTACGCTTTGCATCAAGTAAAAGGACCAATCTCTGTTAAGTCTTGGCAAATGGTTATTTGGTGGCATTCTTGGAGCATAGTGTCATAGGTTATTATTTTGGAAAGGGCTGAGGTAGTGTACACCAATGTCTCATGGAATATGGTATTATCAATGTACTATTGCCATCAAGTAGAATGATTTTTCAAATCTTTCCAGCATAGCCCTCCTTACTTTTCCTCATAAGCAAGGACTTCTCTCCTGTTTTCCATTGTTTTCTTTTAGACATTACATTCTCCTTAAGCTGGGCTGCAGGTGTAATTCAGGGACTGAAATCCCTTATAAGAGATTTGTGCCCTAAAGTCACATCCCCAGATCCATACAAGTGGTCTGGAAGGTACCACCTTTATGATCCCATGAAACCTGGTTTTGTGTACCTAGGAGGTTTTGAACTAAAGCAAATGTGATGCTGAGTAGAAGCAGCCAGATTATGGTAGGGACTGAAAGATGCCCCAAACAGGTCAGCCAGTCCAATAGTTACCATCCTGGCCAGGTTTTACTGACCCTACCTCACCCACCGGGCCTCATCTCTGTTCTACAGTGCACCCAGATAGGTGGCATGCTTTTGCATTTTCTGAGGTAGCTCACCTTGCCATAAATTCAGGAAGAACCCCAAGGGTCAAAGTTCAAAAATCTCATTGTCCTGCTCTGCCTTGTATAGGTATCATCTCGGCTGTTACAATACTTAGAGCAGGTAGTGAGATGAACACAAGGGTCCATCTGTGCTCTCTCTCTCTCTCTCTCTCTCTCTCTCTCTCTCTCTCTCTCTCTCTCTCTCTCTCTCTGTGTGTGTGTGTGTGTGTGTGTGTGTGTGTGTGTGTGTGGTTGTGTTTGTGTATGGACTTATTCTCTGTGTGTTTTCTGGACCAGAAGCTGCTTCTTAGAGAGCCCATAAGCAGTCTCATAGAGATAAAAATGTGCCACAGTTATGGTGGTAAACTAAGTGCTGAGGGTGATAACAAGCTCACATGTAGGGGAAAGCTTACAGGACTCCTTTAGTGTAACTCAGTTCAGGACAATTCCTGTTGATGCGCAGTCCTTCGTGTGTGTGTGTGTGTGTGTGTGTGTGTGTGTGTGTGTGTGTTTGTGAGCAAGTAAGTGGTATCTGTCTTAGTGGCTTGTTGGATCAGTCCATTTTGTGGGAAAAATATGGGTGTGGAAGGACTATACTGTGTAGTGGTCAGTCTGGCACATCTCCGAATTCAGAGTTCCACATTCCACCCTCAGGCAGCTCCCTTTGTTACTTCAGAGCAGATGCCTCCAGATTTGTGGGAAGGCAAATTTGGGAGATTAGACAAGGTTGTGTCCAAGAGGGAGGGGGTTTGTTTCCCTCTATAGGCAACCTTGGAATATCCCTCCATTGTGGATGTTAGCCTGTATAGTCTCTAAATATTCACAGGAGACCAGATCTCTGTTGGGTGCTGAAAAGCAACTGAATAGGATATATAATATGAATCCTGACATGTCAAGTTGCACTGGATGCTATGGATGCAAGTGTGAATAGTAGCCAGGTATAGCTGGAGACACAGACAGAGAAGGAGTTAGGTAGACAGATAGATATATGACTAGACTGAATGAGATTTGGTAGTGAGAAGCAGTGTTCAAGTATGGTTGTTTTTGTGTGGGATGATATCTGTTCATGAAGGCAGATGTGCTGTTCCATCTGGTCTGTGTACACTTGTTTCCATTCCTTATGTCTTGGGCCTTGTAGAGAAAGGATGATGGCACTTTGAGGGTTTCCTGCGAAGACTGATGGGAGATGTTATTCTCTAAATATGTTTCTCATACTGGTTGATTAATAAGGCACTGTGGCCAATGGGATGGCAACATAGGCGGGGCTAGGAGACAAGGAGGAAAGAGGAAGTGGTTAGGAGGAGTCAGCATGTAGAGCCTAGAGGAATCAAGATGCCGGCCTGCTGCACTCAGATAAGATGATTACGTGGAAATACTTAGATAAGTAGAAATGGTATGTTCTGTAGGCACCGTGGTGTGCAAGCAAGTGTTGCTTATTTTTCCTAGGTATCTAATTTGCCTGTCCTCTGGCCAATTAAATGTTTTCTAAAACCTCTGGGTACCACATGTAGATAGATGTTCAAAGATGATACATAAAGTTTCATGTCTGAGGGAAAATTGGTAAATTTTGTAAATAGATATTTTCTCAATAGGAACTTTTTGGCAGTAGGGGGATTGTGGAAAGGAGAGAGATTATGGTGTGGAGATTTTAGAGTGGAGGGATGTGGAAAGGAGATTATGGTGTTTGAGATATGTTATGATTTATGAAAGCCACTGAAATTCAAAATATCCAAGCCTCCATATTTTTTATCTGTAGATTCTAGGTGGCAGTGGTACACACTTATACTCCAAGAACTCAGAAATGGGAGGTAGACTATAGACTAATTTCTATTAGTTCAAGGCCACAGTGATGCTAAGACACTGATCCTATCTTAAATATCATTCAGAAAGGTGATCTCTTCACCTGAGATCACATACTTATAATTCAAGAACTGGGCATGTGGAGATAGGAGTGGTATGGCTGGTTGGAGAAAGAAATATAAGGAGGAAATGGAATCTGAAGGCTTTTTTCTCTAAAGGTCCCCGTTCACCAGACTGCCATTTCATCTGAGTAGAAATGAGATCTACTGGCTGGTTAGGCTAATTTGTTTCTCTGATTTGTATGTTGAAAATTGAACCCCAATATCTGTCTCTGGGCCTTTTATGTTTGGTGCTACATTTGACAGAGTGGGAGATAGCTCAGATGGTTGCATGGTGATGTCTAGGAGATGGCTAGGGTGTGGACACAGGTTCATGAATAGGGAGGTAAGTGGGCAAGTTGGATGGAATATTTATTCTTTCCATGTTCCCTTGACACCACATCAAGCTCCATGGTGGCCTACTTCCTGGGAGGATGTCACAGTCCATTACTGGCTCCTACTGAAGATAATATGGCATAGCATCCAACTGAATTTAGATAGCTTCGTTCTGTGAGCATCAAGGCCAACGTTTCCTGTGGTCTTTAACCTTTCTTATTGGGTAAACACACCCATAGAACCATTTTCCTGTAAAACTGGATCCCTCACAAGTTCACACAGCTCCTTGCCCTTTGCCCTATGTCCAGCATAGACCTGCCTTCTGACAGGTGGAAAGTTAGTTCTGGGGCTTGGGTCATATTTAATTGAGTGGTCCTAACTTCTATATCATCTTTTCTAAAATTGACCACATACTATGGAACATAACAAGTGTCAATAAATACAAAGAAAAAAATTGGTGTTTTCCTCTATGTTTTATGGGACCACTGAACTATGTGCAACTGCATCTGTACTGGGTCAAGGAAGAAATAAAGAAAGAAAATACAAATTTCCTTTAATTCAATTAGAATGAAGACACAACATACCTGAACTGATGGAACACTTTGAAACCAGTGATACAAGGAATGTTCATTTTACTATGTGCCCATATGAAGAAAATGGAGGATATTCACATTAGATAATTAACAGCACAACTGAAAGCCTTAGGAAAAATGAAACAAACTCACCCTTAGCGAGTAGAAGACAGAAAATAATCAATTTGAGTGCTAAAATCAATAAAGTAGAAACTATGTGAGTATATGAGTGGGTTGGGTACTAGAATGTGACAGAATGGTACATCATAATCATTGCCTGGCAAACCTGGTGTAATTTTGTATTCCCATATTATGGCCTCAAGAAGCAAGAGTACCTGACATACTGCATTATTATTGAATAATTTACTCTCCCAAGGTAAGTATTCTGTACACCCGCTTATGAGAGCATATGTGGAATTTGATTTCTCAAAGAACAGCTGTACCACAGTCATCGATGGTGTCCTGCATTTACCATAATTACCCGAGTCTAGAGTAGCTAATTTCAGGGACAAGAATAAGGAAAAAAAGATCAAAGACTTTTCTTGATGAACATCCTCCTCCTAAAGAAGTGAAACCATGGATTAGAAAAATTAAAAGACTTAAAGATACTTTTCATGGGGTAAGTGTAGCATGGTTAATTTCTTTCAGCAATGTTTTAATCTGCGTCTTAGAGTAGAACGAGGGAAATATGGTCAGTGTTCATATCTAATGAGGCAGCTGCCTAATTCATATATTGGCTTGACTCAAACAACATGGATACACAAAGTCAATATCAACTTTGAAGATTGTACTCATTGTGGCTACCATAAAACTTGTTGTCCACATGACAACATAAGACCAGTACCATTGTACATGCCAATATATCTCTGCCACCTAATAAGAAGTTTTTGGATATGGCTCATGGCCAATTATCAATGAGATTTGTTCTGAGATTTCTAGACTCTCTGACAACTAAGAATGAGGTTCTCTTCAGCATTCTGTATGTTTTCACCCTCAGAAATGAAGCAATGCAATTTGTACTGGATGAGTGCCTTATTTGGATGTACAAAAGAATCTTATACAAAGTTCAATACCAATACCATTCTAGTGAATCAAGCTTGGAGAAACATTTTGGTTTTCATTTTCTAAATTTGTTCCTTATCACATTGGAGTCTTATGGTAGAAAGATGAATGGGGATTTGAAATGTACAGGACCCAGTAAGTGAATGGAAAGTGAAGACAGCTTGGCTTTTATGTAAAATACTACCTACACATAGAATTGTTTAACTGAAAAATCACTTACATTTCTCTAATTTTCTTGTAAGGGCATGAAATTGAAGGCTGTCTCAATTTATCTGGAAAGACTAATGGAAAATCCATGGAGTTTTAAGATCTATGGAACCAAGGGGATTCATCATTTGTGGAAACTTTATCATGACTAGTTACACAAACCATTAGATATGTACTAATATACACCACTGACATAATAAGTGTGATCTATTCAATTTGTCCCACATCTGATTTTTACTTCCTTGTTCCTTTTTGTCTTTAATATTTTCCTATGTCCTCTTACTTATGTCATTGCCTGATATTTTCCTGTCATAGAGCATTTCTCTTGTTTTTTTTTTTTTATTTAACATACAAATCCCAGTTTCGTTTCTCTCTTTCACATCCCCCCTGACAACCCACCCTTCTCATTCTGCCCTATTTGGCAGAGGGTGAACCCATCTAGGACAGGTGAATAAAATCTGTCAAGTCATTTGGAGTAGGGACTAGGCCCTCCCTTCTATATCTAGGTTAAAGGACCATTCCTGCATGGGGAATGTACTTCCAAAGCCTTTTTGTGCACCAGGGATACATACTGCTTCCACTATCAGAGGTCCCTTAGACTGCTCGGGCCTTCTAACTAAGACCCATGTTCAAGGGGTCTGAGTCTGTACAATGCTGCTTTCCCATCTATCAATCTGGGAGCTAATTATCTCCTTCTTTTTCAGGACAGCTCTCTCTGTGGGTTTCTGTAGCACAGATTTGTCCACCAATTTTGCATCTGGATCCCAGTTTAGCTCAGTGTTTAGATATGGGTGTCTGCTCTTTCCATCACCTACAATATTAGTCCTCTATGTTGCTGGATAAATTAGTTATCAATCTCATTAACAGGGAAGGGCATTTATGGTAGCCTACGGACTATTGCTCAAATTGTTTGTTGGGGTCAGTCTTGTAGGTTTCCAGACATTACCCTGGAGTCAGTGTTCTCTTCAAACTTATAAAGTTTCCCTCTGTTATGGTTTCTATCTCTTGTTATTTCTCTCATCTATTCCTCCCCTGACTCAATCTTCCTAGTCCCATGTGCTTTCCTTTCTCCCTTTCCTTTTCTACTAGCTCCATCTGAACTCATTCTCAATGTAATATCAATGTGCTCAAGAGATCTTGTTCCTTTCCCCTTCTATGAGGGACCTTGTATGCAACTCTTAGATTCCTCCTTGTATCATACTTGCTCAGACAATATGAATTATAGGCTGGTGATCCTTTGTTCTATATCTAAAATCCCTATATAAGTAAGCACATACCATGTTTCTCCTATTGTTATTGGGTTACCTCATTCAGCATGGTTTCTTCAAGTTCCATCCATTTGCCTGTGAACTTCAAGATTTCAGTGGTTTTTTTTTCCTCATGGAGTAGTTTTTCATTGTGTAAATGTGATAATCTTTATTTATTATTTTGATTATAATAATATAGGTTGCTTCCAGTGTCTTGCTATGACAAATATTGCTACTACAAACATAGTTGAACAGATGTCTTTGTTACATGGATATGGATCATTTGGTATATGCCTAAGAGTCCTGTTACAGACTGATTTTCATTTTCCTGAGGTATTGCCATATTCATCTCCAAAATACCTGTACGAGGTTGAATTCCCACCAGCAGTGGAGGAGTGTTCCTGCTTTTCCACATCCTCTCCAGCATAAGTTTTCATTTGTTTATCTAATTTTAGTCATTCTAGGAGGAATAAGATGCTAAGCCACAGTTGTTTCGATTTGCATTTCTCTGATAGATAAGTATGTTAAGCACTTTCTTAATTGTTTTTCTTCCTTTTTGATTTCCTATATTGAGAATTCTCTCTGCAGTTCTGTGCCCCATTATTTAATATGGCTTTTTGTGACTAGTTTCTTGAGTGTTTGTATAATTTGGAGATCATGCCTCTGTCAGATATAGTGTTGATGAAGACTGTGTCCCTGTCTGTGGGCTGTGGTTTGTTCTTGTCAACTGTGTCTTCGCCTTATAGACACTACTCAGTTTCAGGAAATACCTTTTATTAATTGTTGATCTCAATGTCTGTGCTACCGGAGTTATTTACAGGAAGAAGTCTCCTGTAAAAAATTTTTATGGGTACCTTCCACTTTCACTTCTAATAGGTTCAGTTTGGCTAGATTTAGATCCATTTGGACTTGTGTTTTGTGCATGGCAACTGACATGGGTCTATCTGCAAACTTCTACACACCATGATCTAGTTGGGCTCTGAACACTCATACTAGAATTGTGTCACACTTAATTGGGAACAAGAAACGTGCACAATCTTCAACTAAAACATGTTTCCAGTGACTCAATCTTTGTGACCCTATTCAGAAGATAAATCATGGCTACATGGGTACCTGTCATTGGCAACTAATTAGAACCATTTTCCTAACAGAGTGCCTAATTTGTGAACCTGGTTAACAACAAATTATTTGCCTTTCTTCTGAAAGCAAAAGTGAGATATAGATTTTTTTTTTTTTTTGCCTATGCACATATTATTGGCTTTAGATTCCTCTACAGTGGTTTGTGTTGATGTGATTCCACTTTAAACTGGTTAGAATCAGGGCTATTTCTGTCTTAGCAATCCATATATATATTACCTGATATGCAGAGAATACATATTCAAGATTCATTTGAGAGGATCCTTAGCAGGGATTTAAAGCAAGAGTTGAATAGATGGCTTAGTGTATGAATTTGGCATAGGAAAACTTTGATTGCCAATCTCTCTATCCTGTCCTTCTCCATTCCATTTCCCTGCTTTTCTTTCTTTTTTCTTTTATTCTTAACTTTTCTTTTACATCTCCATTATGTACTGTACTATCATTATTTTAGTATGCCTTCTGTAAATATTTTTATTTGATAGGCAATGATTTTTCATCTTTTGTTATACTTCCATAGAACTCAGTGTTTATTTCATTGATTTTTGTATGATTAATTCATAATTCATTTTATGAAAATTACCTCAATATTCTGTTTTTGTAGGTGTTATTATTTAGGACAAATTGATTTCTTATCATCACCGACACCACACTCTCAAATGCACACACACACACACACACACACACACAAACAAAAAAAAGAGAGAGGGAAAGAGAGAGAGAGAGAGAGACACAGAGAGAGAGAGAGAGAGAGAGAGAGAGAGAGAGAGAGAGAGACATATTAGGACCCCAGATAGTTCCCTGTGCTGATTTCAGAAACTGTTCTTAATATTGCAACAGCTGAGATAATACCTGGACAAGGCAGAGTAAGACAATGGGATTTTCGACCTTACACCCTGGGATTACTCTTCGGGTTTAAGGCTATATGACCCAGTTAGCAAAACAAAGGAGTATGCAAACTGCATGGGTGTCCTAACTTAAAGAAAAGAAGCTTATCGGGGTAGGTGTCAACAGTGAAACCTGGCCTGGCAGGGATGGTAACGACAGCAATCTTTTTCATTTGAATCCTGCTTGTCTTGCTTGTACAGCTTGTACAAGCAGTCAAGGCAAAATTTTCTTGCCCAAAATGACTAGTTTTGACACAATGAAAGCAAACTCCATATGGGGGTTCTTCTATGGAAATCATTTTTTATGAAGTAAATTTGTGCTGAATGGAGCAGACAGGTTGCACTGTCATGAAAAGTCTTAGATTATTAACCATCTTGAATGCCATATTCTGGAGGTGATTTAAGTGTTTGGAGGTCATCCAACTAGCAAATATTTCTGTTTAACCTTGAAAACATGCCTAATTTGACTACATGTTTGATTGTTATAGATGACTAAATACTAACCTTCTTTTCTTAATTATATATTATTTTTTAAATAAGCTGCATACGTTCAATACCTTAAACAATACTAGAAATATATCCTGTACAACAAAAACAACTTAAATTTGTGTCAATAAACCAAACCCATATCAATGTCAACTATTTGAGGTTAATATTCTTTTTTGAGTTACATTCCCACCATATGATGGCAAACATTCATAGAACCAAAAAGTCAGGTAACCAAAAAATACCCTTCCCATCAATTGGGAATATAAATGTTTTATTGTCAAGATTTCATTCCGTTCTCTGAGGGCAAAGGCATCTTTGGGATACACTCATATATTTTTTTACAGTAATTCTCCAGGGGTCCAGTGTAAGCTAGTTGTTTTTGTTACATGGAAGATAGGTGAGCATCATTGTTTCTTAGCATGATTATTATTTTTGTGTCTAATGTATTTGTGTGTGTATTTATTTATCTTTGTGCCTTTGTGCATTGCGACAATTATTCACTCACCTACTTTCTCCCATAGTTGCACCTATAGAATGGGGTCAAGTTGTTCTAAAAGTAAGAGAATGAACAGAAGTTTATTTTCATTTTAGTAAATGGAAAAGGATTAAAGTAGAAGTCATTAATGATACTGTCTCAATTCTGGAAATAAGAAAAATTGCATCATATGAAATATGTTTAAATACACATCAATGTAGTTGAATGGCATAATGATGCCTTCATTGTCATCTGTATATCACTATGAGCATGTCGTTTAATAGACTTGAAATAAGTATAACTCAAAAAGAGCCTTGCATTTTTGGGAGAAAATCAGTCATGCTATAATAATCCATTAGTGGGTATGATTATTATAGCAGGTGGGAGGTGTACAAAAATATGACAGAATGTTAGATCATAAATGTTGCCTGGCAACCCTGCTGGTATTCTATATTCTGGTATCATGGATCAAGAACCAGAGAGCAGCTTATTTGTAATGTTATCACTGGACATTTTAGTGTTCCAAGATAAGTATCTCATAAAACTTTTAATGACATTATTTGTAAAAATTGATTCTCCTAAACAAGTCATAGCCAAAACCCTGGAAGATGTCCAACAGCTATTAATATTACATAATTCCAGATTAAGTAATATCAGGAAATAGATTCTGTGGAGAAGCAGTTCAAAGACTTTTGTTGATGAAAATCATCTTCCCTAAGGCAGAAAACTATAGATTAAGAAGATAAAAAGACTCACAATTATTCAACAAATGGTGAGTTTTCTATTGGGAGCATTCCTTCAGGAAGGTGTTAATCCATTTGTTAGACTAGACTGAGGGATAATTGAATAGCAGTTCATCTATAATGAGGCACCTGCCCAATATCAAGTATCTGATATCATCTTAAACCCTGGATCCACAATGACATGTAATCATTTTATACTGAAATATGTGATTAAATAATCTCTGGTCAATGGTGGCACACTGTTCTGGGAGTCAAGTAAAGACAACTTGTGTGAGCCCAGTATGGCAGATTATATCATCCTCTGATTATACTATTATTTATTTATTAAAATAGGACTTTAGATAATAGATGAAAAGTGGATTTTTACACCTTGCTGGAGATAACCATGGCAAGTCATTTCATTATCTAATTATTTAAATCAATGTTGGTATTATTTTCTTAATTCCCCATGGATGAATTATGAGATATTATCTCATTACTCATTCACTATATTGTTAAAGTCTAAGATTATATCACCAAAGGTCTCTTGTTTTGCCAAATCTTGTAGAAGGAAAGTATAAAATACCATCAAATAATTCAAGTTTTTAATCATTTATTTATTGAAATCTGTCATCAAACTCCAGTGCTCACTGGAGTTTGAGCCTCCTTGCGGAGTCAAATATCCCAAACCATGACATCATCTGATATTATACAGATTTACCTATAAAATTGTCATTAAATAATCGAAGATCACTGGAGTTTGGCTATACCTTGTTTGATCAATTTTGCCAGATGATGTAATTATGTAACAAAATTATTCAAAGTGATGATGACATTATGGACCATTAGTCAGGTTTGGAGTCAGATTGTGGGAGTTGATGATGTGACATCATATTACTGGGTTACTTAGTCATTTAAAAAGATCTTTACATCAGCCATGATACTTCGAGTTTAGTGCCACCTTGTTGAAGTATATGTGCAAGGTTATCAAATTATTTATTTATTTCATTGTTTAAATAAATCGTGATTCCAGGAAGAGTTCAGTCTGACTCCACTATGTAGGATTTAAGTATGCAACACCATCTCATTATTCAATTATTTTATCATTATATCATAATTACTTGAAATGATGATGATGGTGTTATTCTTCATAACTGGAGTCTGGCCAGTCTTTCCTGGAAGTTAATTGTGTGTCACTTTTAACAATCACTGGAATTTGGTTCCATCTTATGGGCATTAAGTGTGCAGGACCATTCAATTATTTACTTATATGATTACTTAAATGATGATGTGGTCATCAGTAAGGGTTTTGGCTGCTGTGTGATCAACACAGCTGATAATTGGAGCCAGGAGAAGCACCAGAGCTTGAGGGAGAATGTGAGATCCAGTGATTAGTGATTACATAATAATAGATTTCAATAATTAATTAAGTAATTTTAAAAAAACTGGATGATTTCGCATCATCAATTCCTGAGAGTATGCACAAGAACCGAGCCATGAAGGACACAGCCATCACCAATTTTAATATTCAATAATTTAATAATCAGAATGATCAGAATAATTTAATGATCAGAAGATCTTGTCTAATGAACTCTGTTGGCTGGATTTCATGACAATCCAACAAGTGATTGCAGTCATGATGAGGCTGCTGTGGTGGATGGGTCCACAGCAGCAGGGGCTGTGTCAGCAGTGATGGAGGTGCCTTCACCTGCAGAGGCAATAGAGAGCAGCTCTTCACTCTCTGTGATATCATAGCCAGCAATGCTGCCTTGCCAACCACTGTGATGCTTCCTGTTCTTCTGGTGCTGCTGCTTGCCCTTCTCATAGTAGAGGGCAGTGAAGCAGGGATGTGGATGAAGAGATGGAGGTGTCCCTTGAGATTGCCACACTCCACAGTAGTCTTGGTCATACCATGATGCTTCCTCCAGGTGTAACTCTGGCCATTTCTAGACTTGACCTCCCATTTGGGGAATATGCCCTCCTGAGACAGAGAGATAGAGGAGAGAGAGAGAGAGAGAGAGAGAGAGAGAGAGAGAGAGAGAGAGAGAGAGAGAGAGAGAGAGGGAGGGAGGGGGGGAGGGAAAGAGGGAGACTATTTTTGTATCTGTGCCATGCCTTTCATGTCTAGGAGCTCATAGCTCCCCACATATCTCCACCCAATTCACCCACAGTTGTCCCTTTGTAATGTTCTATTTTATGTTTCAAGAACCTGTGTAGAGTGGGAGAATGGGAAGACATTAGATAAGGTAGTCACCAGGAGGCCAGGAGGCACCTGTATTTACCTAGTAGTTATCTTAGAAGATATCAACAGTATGAAGGAGAACCTCTGTAGTCTGTCTGTGTTTATATGAGACTGGCTTTCTTTTGTGTATTGAAAAGAATTTCCCTACACAATATGGTATATCATCTGGGTATTGCTGTCCTGGATACCATGGGAGGGAGTGTATATAGGAGCCAGGAAGGGAGACATAGATATTGGAGGAGGTACCTATGAAGATGGACACAAGGCAAGATGGACCTGTGTGTTCAATTTCAGGGGTTTTGTGTGGGATGGTGTTTTACCCACAGGTTGATGTGTGGTCCCATTTTCTGTGGGCACTTGTTTGTTTTGTATGTGTCTGGTGTTCTGGAGGTAAATGTTGAAGGCACCTAGAGTGCATCCTGTAAGGACAACTGGAATTTTTTGAGAAGTCCTTATACAGGACAAAGGAGGATATATATATATATATATATATATATATATATATATATATATATATATATATCCTAGAGGGCATCCTGTGGGGACACCTGGAATGTTGTAAGCAGTCTGTACAGGACAAGAAAGGATATATGCTGTATATATCCAACAGGGCACACTGTAGGGACACCTGGAATGTTGTGAGAAGTCCCTGTACAGGACAAGAGAGGGAGGATATCCTAGAGGGCATCCTGTGGGAACAACTGGAATTTTGTGATAAGTCCCTGTAAGGGAAAACAGAGGATATATGCCCAATAGCCACATCCAAGAGATTGGTTGTTAAGCATGTCCTTTATGCTACAGAACACATGATGTTTCTGTAGGATTCACTAAGGTGGCATGTAGGCTAGCCAGTGAGCCTACCTGTGTTCCTTCTTGGGGTCTTCTGAGGGATGACAGGGTCCAAAACAAATTGTTTCATGGAGGTGAAGATGACCCATCTCTCCTCCACACCCCTTGGAATTGAGCCCTTGCAGCAGTTCAAGATGGTGAGAATTTCTGGCACCCTTGAAACCCAAAAAGTAGCTCCAAACTCCACTGATCACAGATTACATAAGGAATAATTTAAATAATAAAATGACAACATAATTTGATATTTCATACATGACTCATGAAGGATGCCATCCTCAGTGATTGTAAATTTTTAATAAATTTAATAATGGGGTGATCAGATGATCTTGCCTAATGAACTCTGTTTGGCTAATGTCATCTTGTGTCACCAAGTTTCTGCAGTCCTGACAAGGCCACTTCAGCAGCTGGTATACTTGCAGTGGTGGCTGCTGTTTTACTTGCTGAGCCGAGAGAGAAGCTAGTTGCACTCTGTGACATCATCCCTGGCAATGCATCTTTGATGGTGATGAAACTCTGGTGCTGCAATTGTTCTTCTCATAGTAGAGTGAGGTGAAAGAACGAATCTGGAGGAAGAGCAGCTAGCACCCAATCTGACTGCCACACAAAGCTTGGTTGAATTGTTGCACTTCTTCTCATTAGTAGCATGACACCTTCTGGACTCTTAACTCCCAGTGACCTTGGAGTTCTGGGCACTGTTGCATATTCTCGGGCATCTGCTCTAAAATCTGCCATAGCCAAACACTAAACTCCTGGCACTACCCAATAGATGACATCAATGTATGTAAATATTAAATATGTCAATAATTGGATGCTCTTGCCTAGTTGACCACAAGTTGGCACCAAACTCAAGTAATCATTGATAAAGTAATGGCATATATAACAAGTAAATACTGTGGTAATTAATTAGGTGATATCACATAATTGACTCTCAGGGAGTAATGGCCAGACTCCAGTCAGGAAGGAGGAAAGATTATATTAAGCAACTAAAGTATGTGATAAAGAAACACACTTAACTCCCCCAAAGTGAAGATACACTGGACTATTCCAGGAATATGTAATGATTTCCTTATGTAATAAAATAAATAAATAGAGAAATAAATACTTAGATGGTCTTTCATATTAACTCCCATGAGGTGCTTAACTTAGGGTCTATGTTAGACTTAAAACTTATCACCTGTTTAAATAACTAAATAATCAAATAATGATATAATGTCTCATCATCCACTCCCCCACTGTGACACCAAACCTGACTTATGGTCGATAATGGCACAGTCTATTTAAATAATTTAAACAGAGAATTAAGCATTTAGATGGTCTTGTATACTTGACACCCACAAGATGGCACAAAACTCCAGTGATCATCAATTATCTAATGATCTGTTCTTATAATTATATAATCAGGAGATAAAGCAGCCTGGCAGGATTTTTCTCTTTCTAGACTCTCACAAATCCATTGATCACTTATAATTTAATCATAGATTTGAATACAAAATGAATAAATTAATAAAGTGACATTGTGTATCAAAGGTTTCATAGGATATCAGATAATTAATGTTGGTCAGTGACCTCATTAGAGATGAATTCCTGTCCAATTATTCCTCAGTCTGGTCTAATATATGGATGGAAACCTTCCTGTAAGAATTCAACGATGGAAAACTCACCTTTTGTTGGATAAATATGAGCCCTTTTATTTTCTTAATCAATAGGTATGCTACTTATGGAACATGAAATTCATCAACAAACATCTTTGAACTGTTTTTCCACAGAATATATTCCATGATATTAGATAATATTTAATTGTGTAACATTAATAGCTCCAGGCCAACATCCACAGATTTGAACACAAATACTGTCATTAAAGGAAGTATGAGACACATAGCTTGGGAGATAAAATATCCAGCATCTCAGCTGCCCTCTGCCTCTTGTGCCCTTGCTATAAGAATACACAATTCCACCATTGTTGCCAGGCAACAGTTATGATCTAACATTCTGTAAAACATTCTGGTAACACTTCCACATACTTAAACAACCCCAACCATTCATGGGCTTGCATTATATCCTCACTGATTTTCTCCCAAAAATGCAAAGCTCTTTGTTGAGTTATACTTATTTTCAATTATCCTACTAAACAATTACATGGCTCTATTATTCTACATTTGAAAGTGAAAGCATCATTATACCATTCAATTAGATTGATGATTATTTAATCATATTATTCATATTATCATATTAATCATATGCTCCAATTTTCGTATTTCCAGAATGTAGACAATCCCATTCTTGTGCCTCTAGGTTAACCCAGATTTATTTATTGAAAGACAAATAAGCTTCTCTCCATTTTACCTTTAGAACAACTAGACCACATGGTATAGTTGTAAATGTAAGGAGAAAGTAGGTAGGTGATGTTACAATGCACAAAGACACACAGAGAGAAACAAATATACTCACACACACACCCACTTGCACAAACACTACAACAAACACATTATACAAAAATGACAGTCATACTAAGAGGCAACCATGCTCTAAGAGCTTCCATGCAACAAGAACAAATAACTTACTCTGGACTCCTGAAAAATTATTGTAAAAAAATCTGAGAAGAGAGAATTTTGTATGAAACTTCTCTGGGTTCCTAAGTAATGTGAAATGACTTACTAAATCAAAATGTGTTCTATTTCTCAGGCAAAGAAGATTGATAACTGCAATCATTACAGATTGATAAGGGTTTGATAAGGGTTTATTTAACAGTATTGAATTTACCTACCATAGATAAATTCTCAGTATAGAGTGTTAGAAAATACATTTGTTCTCCTCAAAATGATAGAAATATAGCAAATAAATGCTTTTTGGACATTTTTCAGTAATTGTTTTAACGCTTATTAATTTTAAATTGAAATGCTGTTACTCACTTTGAAACATTACAATCTGTCCCGGCTGCTCAGAAACAGGGCCGCCCACCCAGGCTCCTAGGGGCCAGGAAGCAGCCACGCCCATGCCAGGAACAGACACGCCCACGCTGAGCCCTTATAGGCCACACCCAGTGCCAACCTGCAGACCCCTGAACTCCACATCCTGCACAGCCTGGTCGCCTTAGCCGGGCAACCCAGGAGACCCTGCGGGCCATGCCCTGGCCACGCCCAAAGACCATGCACACAATCAGAGCAAGGGCCATGCACTCACAGGAAATGCAGAGAATGCGGGCGGGGCGGGGCTGGACAGGTGCTCCCCTGTTGGCCTGGAAATGACGTCACCCATTACTCGACCACCTCGAGAATGACAAATGCAACCAGGACCCCGAGCCTGGGCAAGATCTGCAGAACCAGAACTGTGGGCCTGAAGTGGAGTGGGAGGGTCTGAGGAGGAAGAGGAAGTGGGGGCGGGGCAGCAGCAGGAGGCAGAAGTGGGGGAGCAGGAGCCACGCTGGCATCTTGGGAACACAAGCAAAACCAGTGCCACCGCGGGGGCGACCATGCTCGATCCCCCTCCCCGCGGTCCCACATGTGCAGGTGCAAAGCCTGGAACCACTGAGCTGGGAGCGTGGTCTCCACCCAGCCATGCCCACCGCCATTGACGTCACGGCTGACCAGGCCCCGCCTCCATGCTGAGCGTGGTCTCTCGTTTCCATCTCTCTGTGTCTGACACTGGGGATCGCGGCCCCCATGCCTTTCCTCAGGCGCCCCCTCTTAATTTGAATATCATGCTCATTTGCATACTCACTCCTCACTTGCATATCCCCCGCTCATTTTCATGGTGTGTGTCTCTGCCTGGCCCTCATTAATGCAAATCGTCCCAGAATATTCATGAGCCACATTTGCCTATACAACGGAAACAAAGGGAGGCGGGTTCACAGGACTGGAAGTGCACTGAGGGGGCAGGGTCTATGCAGATGAGGACATGGGTATGCAAATGCGTGAGGGGTTATGCAAATCGCATAGGACCAGTGCAGCCCAACTTATATTTGAAAGTCATTTGCATATCGGTGGCTTTTCTTATTGGGGGCAGGGTGTATGCAAACGAGGTCGTGAGTATGCAAATGCACGCACCATACCCCAGGGTGACATGGAACCCTTTATCCCTGCCAATCCCATGAACTCCCTGCTCTGACCCTGTGACCTCCTGGTTTGAAAGTTCCCGGGGGTGGGGTTGTTGGGGGGGGGGAAGATTCCTGGAAAAATCTGAAATTATTTGATGCAGAAGTGACTTCACCTCTACAGTTCACAAATCCCTGGAAATTGATGACATTCAAAATGTTTCTCTCCATTACATGTTCTTATAGGACTTTTAAGCACATCATGTGTTGTGAAAGTTGTACTACATTGATTACATTCTTAGATATCTCTCCAATATGTGTTCTTATATGATGTACCAGATTGCTGTTGTGAAAACTGTACCATATTGATTATATCCATAATTTTTCTCTCTAGAATATATTCTTATATGACTTTTAAGCCCATTATGTGTTGCGAAATCTTCACTACATTGATTACATTCATAGGTTTCTCTGCAATTCGTGTTCTTTTATGACATACTATATGGCTGTGTCATGAAAAAGCTTTACCACATGGATTACATCCATAGGGTTTCTCTCCAGTATGTGTTCTATGATGAGATTGGAGTGTACTGACATCTGAAAATGCTCTATTACATTGATTACATACATAGAGTTTCTCTCCTGTATGTGTTTTTATATGTCTTTTAAGATGACCACTACTTGCAAATGCTTTATGACAATGATTACATTCATAGGGTCTCTCTCCCGTATGTGTTCTTTTATGACATACCAGATTGTATTTTTTGTGAAAAAGCTTAACCACATTGATTACATCCATAGGGTTTCTCTCCAGTATGTGTTCTATGATGAGATTGGAGACTACTGACTTGTAAAAATGCTCTACCACATTGGTAACATACATAGCGTTTCTCTGGAGTATGTGTTCTTATATGTATTTTAAGCTGAACATTACTTGGAAATGCTTTACCACATTGATTACATCCATAAGGTTTTTCTCCAGTATGTGATCTTATATGACTTTTAATCTCAACATGTGTTGCAAAAGCTTTACTACATTTATTATATTCATATGATCTCTTTCCAGTATGTGTTTTTATGTTTTATGAGATAATTGCATAGTGAAGAGACTTTACCACATTGATTATAGTCTTCTGTTTTCTCTCCAGTATGTGCTCTGATACATCTTTTATGTATAGTATGTCTTGCAAACGTTTTACCACATTGACTAGATTCATAGGTTTTCTGTGCCTTATTTGTTCTTACATGGAGTTGGAGGAAGCTGTGATATGCAAAGACTTCACCATATTGAAGACTTCTATATGGTTTCTCTCCAGTATGATTTTTTTCAAGCCTTTGAAGATTCCTGTAACATCCAAATGTTTTCACACATTCATTGCGTATATTCACAGGATTTGCTCCCTTATGGCTTCTTTCATTCCTGCAAAGATAATTAGCATATGTAAAACTTTATCACATGCATGATTCTAAAGTAACTTAGTACATATATAAAATAGATTTATAATTTGGCCTAATTGTAAACAAGAACCAGATCTTGAGGTTTACATTCATAATACTTCCCTCATGAGGTATTGTTTTCTTCTCAATGAAGATATCTGTGATTCAGAGGAAGAGCCTTTATTTCATGGTCCACATTTATGGCATCTATTTACATTAGATTTCTCACATAATTAAAAAGAACTGGACTAACTAAGAATTTTGCCAAATATATTGCATTTATCAGTTTTTCTATAGTATAAATTATACTACTTTACCAAATATACCAGTACAAATTGAAGCATTCACACATTCCAATGGTCAAAGGGATTTAATGCAGTGTTGTTTGTTGATATCTTTCAGATGATGTTGGAGTACTGACAAATTTTAAACTTGTTTCACACTCAACAAATATCCTCAAAGTGCGGACTACTAAGTATCTTTCATTTCTTCTTACTGTCCTAAGATAGAGAGGTACATTTCTACTTTCTATTCTAAATTCTAATGTCTTGCATTTAGAGTAACATATATTCTTTTATTTTCTAGGTTCCCTGATACAGAATGTCTCTTTGTAGACCTGACTAGACTGGAACACACTTTGTAGACCAGGCTGGTCACATACTTAAGGGATCCATTTTCTTCTTTGTCATGAATGCTGGGATTAAAGGCATGGGCCACAACTGCCTGACTCAACATATGATATACTTATCAAAGTAAGAACAACAAAGAAAAGGTTTCCATATTGCATTCACACACTTTGACTTTCTTTTCAACAGACATGTGTTATAGGGATTAAGGTTTCTCCACAACCTTCTTGACACTCACAAACTGACCCTTTCAATATACATAGAAATGTCACAAATATATAAGTAATGCCTGATTAACTATAGACATTTTCTTAGAAAGTCTTAGATATATACTTATCACCTATGCAACATGTATACCGGTTATAATATCTGAGTAGTATGAAACAAAAAAGACTGGCATATCTACACCATAGATCTCCAGGTGCTATAATTCAAAGGGTGGTATCAGTTAAGGCATTGTGGTTTCCTTCTCTTTTTACATGAATGCTTTGCAAACACAGAAGCTCTACCTTTCACCAAGGTACATGGTTTTGTGATAAAATGAGAATCATCACTATACTTTAAGCTGTGCTTATTTTCACTGTTGATCTTATTTTTTTCAATTTTTAAAGTGTGGCTCTTCAATAAAAGTTTCAGGATACACTAAAATATCTTCAGAGCCAAATTTACATAAATTTGCTCATGAAAATTTACCTCCTATGTCTTCTAGAAGTTTGACAATTATCTTCCATATTATGGTCATCCCAATTGTAATCTGAAATAACAGAAAATGTATGATGTATTATTGTAAACTATATGTAAATTGTAAAGTGTACAAAATTTATGTTAATAACATCAATGAACCTTAGAATTATGCCTCATTCATCCAATATTCCCTTTTCTCAATCAAAATTACAGAATAGTATCATTAACCAAGGAACATTTGGTTTCTTATTTTAAAACATGAAGGAAAATTCTGTCTTACCTGTATCATTGAAGTTCCTGTAGGTGTCCAGCATCACATCCAGGTAGAGAAACTTCTGAGAAGTATTTAGCAAAGCCCACTCTTCCTGAGTGAAGTGGATGTACACATCATCATAGGTAGCTGAGTCCTAAAATAACATACATGTATGACAAAGAAGTATAATATTCACATTATAAATGTAAACTTCTTTGACAATATAGTCATATAATTCTCGTGCATTTACCCAGTCTCATTAGAAATAAATGGAATAGGAGGTACACATGCACCATTTCTTGGCTATTTAAGCAGCATATAGCCCTGTGAAAGAAATCTCAAGAAATAGACCTAAAGGGAGAGGCAAGCTACCAGAACAACAAAACTGAGAACACATTACAAATAAATTGTACAATAGGGACAGCATATCACAGAAATACTCCAGGTTCTCAAACCTACTTCTGTCTTTACTTGGTTTCCATTGCTGTTAAGAGACACCATAGACCAGGGAAACACTTTCAAGAAAACATTTAATTAAAGGGTCACACTTAAAATTTCAGAGGTTCAGTTATGGTAGGGGCATGTCATCACACAGGCTGCTGCTGTTCTAGAGGGTAGAGTCCTTACAACATGACTCAGAGGCAACAGGGTGTTGTCTGACACACTGGGCAGTATTCTGAAAATAAGAAACCTCAATGCATGACCCTACAGTGATGTGCTTCCTCTAACAGGGTAAATTCCACTCCAACAAAGCCACACCACATCTACTATCAGTAGTAGGCATTCACAGAGTATGGACTGACCACTGGGGGACCCCCATGGCAACAAACTAAACCTTATGATTGTGGTTGAAAATTAGGGGACTTGATCAGTTAGTGGGCCCCTGACAGTGAAACCAGGACCCATCCCAGTTGCTTGAACTGTGTTTTTTGTGCCCATACCCTATGGTGGGATACTTTGCTTAGTCTTGCTAAAGGATGAAGTGCCTGGTTCTTCCTCAGCACTGTATGCCAGACTTTGTTGATTCCAGAATGAGGGTCACTGACTATTGAAATGGGGAAAAGGCAGAGATGTTGTGGATGAAGATGGGAGGGGGACTGCGGTTGGTATGTCAAATAAAAAATAAATTTTATAGGTAATTAAAAAAGAAACAATATATTATTAGAATCATGCACTCAAAGTGACTAGTTTTACTCATTGTTTCAGTAACAAAAATTTTGAAAACAAGGTCATTCTCAGTTTTTGTATATTCAGATTGTTCAGATTGTGTGTGAGGGAGGTACCCCATGTGTTCTTATTACATATCATAATAGAGGTTGTCAGATGGCCTGCATCTGGAGTTGAGGTTGTGTTGAGCCTATAATTTTGGAGTTTGGGATCTGAACTCATGTCATCCACAAGAACAATATGGGCGAAGCCACATGCCACAACCCATAGTACTTTTTAGGCAAAACAGTTAATGTGATTTCCAGATTGAAAACAAGAAGAATAAAAGTCAGCACATTAATAAAAAAGAAACAAATGATCAATGAGAACTTGGTGCATTAATGAGCATATTCTGTATGAGACAAATTTGCAACATGAATCAAATACAATGCAAACAACATTCCTGACAGCTTATAAAAGGATACCTGATTCCAAAGATTCAGGAAATGGGAAAGATAGAATCTCAATATGATTATGAAAAACATATCACATATTGACAAAACATGGCTTCTTTACCTACAACAAACATGCAGTGAATGAGAGGTATTCAATATTTGAGAAAGAACAAAGGGGAGGATGAGAAAAAGAAAAAAAAAAGCAGTAAGTTAAAAATAGCTAAGTTTTTGTCAAAAAACCAAAGAAAATTCATCCACGTAAATGAAGATTTTGAGCAATGTTACCTAGTTACCCATGACTCTATGTGTTTAGAACTTAAATAAACTGACTCTTAACAAAATCATCTCAAAAGGAAGTTGAAGCTGTTCTGCTTCTATCCCTACAACTACTGATATTTTTTTCAAACAGAGACACCCCATAGTATAGATCACTTTATACAAATGGGGGTATTCTCCTATGGTTAAGAGAATTATATATTAATTTAATGAACAGTGTTACAAATTAATGAATTCTGTTTATTCAATATATCTCTAAAAAATGATTGTTATCCACAAATATAGTGTTTAAGAAACCTGGTACAAAAAACCCACTGTGGTCATATAGTCACTTTGTTTAAGAAGGGGTACTCAAGAGGACAGAAGGACATTGCCCACATACTTAAAAAATAGAGAAAAATCTCTGTAATGGCAAATTGCGTTCATTTCCGGCTAATGCTCAAAGAGGAGAGAACCTAAAGCAGATGGTTATTTTTGTTGTTATTGTCGGTGTCTTTTTGAGACAGATTTTCTGTGCAATAAATAGACTTCGGTGTTGTAGGTATATCTCTGTAGCTCAGGCTGGCCTTGAAATCACATGGATGTACTTGCCTGTGCCTCCTATGTGCTGTGATTAATAGCAAGGACCACCACAACCTCACTCCTAAAACAGATTTTGCATTCCACATATGTTGCCATCTTTAAGTATTTTCAATATCTGACTCCAGCTTATACTTTGAGGAATTTGAATAGTGACCGGATACTGCAAGTTGGGCTAGCAAGGGAATACAAGCCTTCAACAGAAAAGATAGCTTCATAATCACTTCATAGTACAGGAGTAACATGGAACAGCAGGTCACACTTGACTGGCAGGTCCTGAGGGAGAAGTGCCAGAAGATGAGAAAGATAGGGAAGACAGAACGAAGACAAGATGAAAGCTGGGGCAAGGAGGTATTTCTTAAGCTATGTTTTATTCTAAGTAAGCTTCTAGACGAAAAGCATCTGGTATACTACTCCCATGGGGAAATAGAAAGAAACGGTGACTACTAGGACAGCACAAGGAGTTAGCATTCAAGAGGACTAGCAGGTGGCCCAGTGTCCCTCAAAGCTAGTAAGACTTGAGTGACAAGTGTTTCAAGGGTTAGATTGTGCTTAAAGACACAGCATAGCCCCTCCTGGCCACGACTTCTACTCTAGAGCTAGATGTTACAGAGGTAAACATAGAGAGGCATTTCAATTATTTTTGTTTTTGTTTTTTGAGACAAGGATTCTCTGTGTGGCCCCTGCTGTACTGGAACTGTCTCTATAGACCAGGTTGGCCATTCCCTTAGTAAGTATTATTAATAATTTTTTGGTTATAGTTTAGTAGATTTTTCTCATTAATTAATTTATGTTTATTTATTCATTTAGGTTTTTTGAGACTGGGTTTCCTTGTCCTTCTGCTGTCCTAGAATCCACTCTGTAGACAATGCTGTCCTCAAATTCACACAGATCCACCTGTCTCTGCCCTGGATTAAACATGATAGCCACCACTCCCTGGTGAGACACATATTTCAATGTTGCTTACTCTTGTCTTCAATTGACAACCCAGCTATCTTCCTGCAGTGTACAGATTCACTATCACCTTCCTTCTCCACACAATGTACAGATCTTGCACAGACACAATTTAGAATGAAATTATTCTCTTATTCAATAGATGGAAGGATTCCCAGAATATTAAAAAGTAAAGAGAAATGTTTTAGGACATAAAAGATGTTTGTTCTGTGGCTTCTTGATGAGGTCCAGAGACCTGAGGTTACTTTTTTCCTGGTTGTCACAGGACCCTTGGACAACCATGAGAGAAAGGAAGGAGCCATGTCACAAATAAGTTGATATATCTTTCTCCTGACAGACAGCTGCGTAATAGGTCCATTGCATTGGTGTTGTATTCCTGAAATTTGTGTTGAAATCTTGAGAAATGAATAATAATAAAAAGTGTCATCTCCAAGGTAATCTGAATAGTCAGAAAGCGTGAGGCTCAGGAAAATCCATGTATGAGCACTATGATGAGCCAAAATGTCTGCTACAGTGGGCAAATGGGAAAACAGCTTCATTATTCAATGTTCTCTGCTCAATCAGGACTGGTAGAATGAATCTCTCTCTGTTTGTATAAAGAGGATTTATTGGAATGTCTCATAATCTCTGTATGAACTAGTACAACAATGACTGCCTACCAATGAAATTTTGAAGAACTTGGGAGTTGTTTGGTTTATGGGTGTGAATGTTTCAGCTGGTCTGCAGTATACTTGAGTAATTTAAATAAATAGGCTTTAAAGCTATAAACTGATAGACTCAGCAGGATCCACATGGCACTAAATTTTTGTAGACTGTAATTGTTTCTCCAAGTGTTGTGGTATTTTTTTGTGCTTAAGCAAATGAAGCCTGTCATGTCGTGGTGGCACACACCTTTAATTTTAGCACTTGAGAAGCAGAGGGTGGTGGATCTCTGTGTCTTCAATAGAGTTCCAGATAAGGTTCAAAATTTACACAGAGAAACATTGTCTCAAAAATATAATGCAGCAAACAAACAAAAACAAAAATATGTAAATAAAACAACAACAACAACAACAACAACAACAAAAAACTTGCTTTAAGAATAGTGTGGAGCTATGCAATAGTTAGCCATCAAGGACAGGGCTTGGTGGCGCACACCTTTAATCCCAGCACTTGGGTGACATAATCAGGTGGGTCTCTGTGTGTTCTTGGCCAACCCAGGATATACCAGATTGATCTAGTCTAAAACAAAAATCGAGAGATTTGGTGTCTCATTCCTTTATTCCTGTACTTGGGAAGTGGAGCCAGGAATGATATAGGTGGAAGAAGAAAGAAATATAAGGTGAAAGAATACAGAATCTCATTGCATTCTGACTGACGTCTTCTAGAGACAGCATGGCCCCATTTGGTCTCAAGATTCAGTACAGGTAAGGACTAGGGGCTCTCTGCCCTGCTTCTCCCATCTTTCATCATTAACCCCTTATATGAATCCACATTTTTATTATAAAGATCAATTAGCATTAGTGCTACAATCTCCAATATTTATTATGTGTCACAGCTAAACTGCAGTGAAGAAGAGTAGAATTGATGGTAATAGAATTAATGGTATAAAGATTTAACAATTTACAAGGTTTATTGCTATATTTTGCATGTTTGTTGATGAGAGAGAATGATTTCTAAGGGTATACAGGTTATGGGATGCATGAAGATAATTATGAGATATGTGAGTGTCAGTATCTGATCTCTGGTGACCCCCAAAAGAAAGATGTACTGAGTCCCATGCCAAGATATGCAACATATTTTATATGATGAGCTAAAACTCATCCACAGATTAACAACAAAACAGAAAAAAATAAAGAAGTAAATAATGGTCCTTGGAAACATGAAGCATCAGTATTAAGATTTTTTATATGGTAAGCTTGCAACATGAAATGAATACAATCCAATGATGATGAACCACAATTTATAGCAAAATGCTAATTTAAAAGGCACATTAAGAAAACCGTTTTGTTGGAAATAATCAGAACACTCAATGGAATTAAGAAATCACAGCACACACATTGATACAATGTCACCCCTATACTTAGCACAAAGTTACAATGATGTGTTTTGTGCTATAACAATAATGCTTTTTAATTATGGGCATTTTAGCCTGTAGCTCCACTGTTAATGCAGAGAAGCCTAGAAAACACTTATAGTTTCAGGAACTGAAAGAGATACAGACCAACATTCAGCAGATGGATGTTGACCTCCATGTCCCCGATCATAAACACACAGTGCCAGATGTCAGCCCAAGGCCTAATAAACAATTAGGCCTAAAGCTATAAGGAAGCAGCCCACAATGTGACCTTGCCTGTAATCAGCCTACCCGCAGCTAGGCTACTGTGGGAGTTACTACAAAATTCTAACTTGGTATCTTAGGGCCCTTGAATCATTGCTATTAAAAGTTTAGTATTCAAAGACAACGATTCTTCTCTTTACTCAGTAAATCAAATCTCTGATACGCTGACCATAAGCAGGCCAAAATAGACAGAGGCTCTCAGTTATACACTTACTTAGATGTATTTACTATCTCATACTTCAAAAGGAATTGCTGACATTTTATAGAATGTTTGTTTATCTTTAAACTGTGGCCAAAGATCAGTTCTTTCTGCATAAAAACCTGATACTTTAAAGTAAACTTTGCAGCAGTTTGCAAACCACCTCAAGTGTGTTTGTGTCTGTCTGTCACACAGAAGCCACTCCTGACCTGGTCATCTGAGTCTTGGTCTCCACGCAGACCTGCTACCCACTGAGCAGTCTGAGGCAGCTGGCGTCCAAATGGGGACCCTCAGACAGGTAACTTTCTTTCTTTTAAAGGAGTGGATATGCTCTCACCAAGGGAACTGCAGTCCCGCCAGTGAAGATAGGCTGGTTAAGGGTAACTAATCTGGTAAATTAAGATGGGAAACTCGTGCTCAAAGGGACAGAAAATTTTCATATAAATCTTGAAACATACGCTAGCAGAAAGAGGTTTAAAAGTGTCTGATGCCACTGTGAAGGAGTTTTAATTATTTCTTATGAATGTTTCACCTTGGTTCCCTGAGGAAGGTAGTCTCACATTGGAGGACTGGAAACGTGTAGGAAGGGAGATGAGAAGGTACACTACAAAACATCGTAAGGAGTCTATTCCCCAACAAGCTTATCGTATTTGGTTGCAAATGCGTGAGATGCTTACATAGAAATCTGATTTGGTTCTCTTAACTGAGGAGGCAGCTTCAGTTAAAAACGATAGTACATGTCTGCCAGCTAAAACTTACAGCATGACTCAATTTGATTTAAAGCCAATAAAGACTGGCCTTCATGACTTAAATTTAGACATTGAGGATAAAGCTGAGCTAAAAAGAGAGGCTTCAGAGTACGATTTGGATGAAGATAGGGACCATCGTGGCAGGAGTTATCCAGTCCCCCGTCATTCTAAATACAAGTCAGAAAGAATGAGAGTGCAAAAAGACATATCTAAGACAAAAAGGAAAGAGTGCCTGCCACCCACAGGTATTGGCAGAGGTCAGAGAACAGGGAGACACTTCATTTATGTTCCCCATGATCTTTAATGGGGATAGTGATGATGAGGACCCTGTGTGGGAATCTTTGCCATTAAAAACTCCCAAGGATCTACAGCATGCAGTAAAGAGCATGAGACCTTCTGCACCATACACTATTCAGGAGTGGAAATGATGGCAAGTCAATGGTTAACACCTAATGATTGGCATCAAACTGCGAGAGCCACACTTTCTCCAGGAGATTATATAGTGTGGAGAACAGATTATGAGGATAGATGTAAGGTCACAGTACAAAAATCAGCAGGAAAGCGAGGAGGAAAAATAACCATGGATATGCTGTTGGGTGAAGGTGCTTTTGTAACTCCTGAAGAACAAACTAAATTGCCTAAGGTGCTATCAAAAGAGATTACAACAAACACAGTATTGGCTTGGAGGGCTATCACTCCTCCAGGAACCGAGGGCAATACTCTAGCAGGAATTCAGCAAGGCAATGAGAAATCCAACACTTCCTTTATTTCTAGATTGGAGGAAGTAATTCATAGGATGCTCCCTGCAGGAGAAGGTACCTCTATTATGTTAAAACAATTAGCATGGGAAAATGCTAATACATTATGTAAAGGTTTAATCAGGCCCATAAGGAAAACAGGATCAATGCAGGATTACATAAAAGTATGTGCAGATGCCTCACCTGCTGTAGTGCAAGGGGTGGCTTATGCAGCTGCTATGCAGGGGAAGAAATTCTCTGCTTTTGTGAAACAGACATATGGGGGAGGCAATGGTAAGAATCCTGCCCCCACCTGTTTTTATTGTGGAGAATCAGGTCATATGAAGAAAGACTGTAAAAAGGGAGGCCAGTGTGGAAGTCCTAAAAGGGGCCCTGGCATCTGCCCAAGGTGTAAAAAGGAAAGGCACTAGAGAAATGAGTGCCATTCCAAGTTTACCAAGGATGGGACTCAAATTGAAGATATTC
This sequence comes from Cricetiscus sungorus, assembly GCA_030556225.1. Lineage (NCBI taxonomy): Eukaryota > Metazoa > Chordata > Mammalia > Rodentia > Cricetidae > Cricetiscus > Cricetiscus sungorus. The sequence goes on from JANBXA010000424.1 coordinate 1,047,409, forward strand.
CCAGGGAGGAATCAAAAAAACTAGTAAAGTGGCAGCCTCTCAGGCCTGAAAATAGAGAGGAAAAACACTACAGGAGTTTCAGTCAGATTTGAACCCTAAAGCTCCAGAATTTACAATACATGATCTCCCAAGAGCAACTCCAGGGAGTACAGGACTTTATCTTGCTTCAACCCAGGATTTAATCTTTTCACAGGAAGATGGGGTGCAATTAGTACCTACTTCTTAAAGGGAACTTTGAACTCAGGGATTACAGGATTGTTCTTAGGAAGGATTTCCAACTATAAGAATGGTTTGGAAGTATTACCTGGAGTAATAGATTCAGATTTCCAAGGCAAAATCAAAGTCATGGTTAAAAGTACAAAACAAACTACAGTTATAAAGAAAGGGCAAAGAATATCACACTATTTGAAGTTACCTAATCCTGAGCTACAGACTGAAAGGGGGGAATGGTCAATTTGGCTCCTCCAATGTTGTAGTCTGGGTTAGGCCGGTCATCTGGAGGAGAGCTTTAGTCCGTGGAATACTCCCACTTTTGTGGTAAGGAAAAAGTCAGGGAAATAGAGACTGTTACAAGATTTAAGAGCAGTAAATGCCACTATGTATGATATGGGAGCACAGCAGCCAGGGCTACCATCACATGTTGCAGTGCCTCAAGGATGGAAGGTAATAGTCATTGACTTGCAGGACTACTTCTTTAAGATACAATTACATCCTGATGACTGCCACAGATTTGCTTTTAGCGTACCATCTGTAAATTATAAAGACTCTTTTAAAAGATATCAAATGAGGGTTTTTCCTCAGGGAATGAAAAACAGTCCTACTTTGTGTCAGCATTTTGTTGCTAAGGCAATAGAACAATTAAGGAAGGACCATTCTGATGCTTATCTAGTACATTATATGGATGATATTTTAATAGCACATGCAGACAAACAGGAATTGGATAAGTTGGTTGTTAAATTGATTAATAATTTAAAAGATCAGGGGTTAGTTGTTGCCCCAGAAAAATTTCAACAAAAATGGCCAATAAATTATTTAGGTCAGACCATGCAGGAAGACTATGTTTCTACACAGATAATTGAATTAGAAGAGAAAAAAAAATGAGGATTTTAAATGATTTTCAAAAAGAATTAGGCAATATTCATTGGATTTGACCATATTTAAAGATTACCACAGGGGAATTAAGACTGTTGTTTATGACGTTAAATGGAGACACAGATCCTAAATCAGTAAGGATCCTCACCTCTAAAGCTTATGAGGCCCTACAATTGGTAGAAGAAAAGCTGACAGAAGCAAAAGTAATATGAATAGACTATAACAAGCCTTTGAGTCTGTTAATTATAAGGACAGAATATACCCCAACAGGTTGTCTTTGGCAGGATGGAGTGTTGGAATGAATCCATCTGACACATACAAACTCCAGAATTATTGCAGCATATGATATTCTCTGTGCAGCTCTTATAGTAAAAGCCAGAAACAGACCAAAGAAATTTTTGGAAGAGACATGCAGGAAATAGTGGTTCCTTATACGAGACAACAATTCCAACATTTGTTACAGGAGAGTAATAATTGGGGTTTAGCATTAATTGGATATTTAGGAATTATTAAATTTCATCTACCAAAACATCCAGTCATTGAATTCATAAAATAAACACCTATAATTTTCCCTTCAAATACGTCGACAGAACCTATAGAAAAGGCAAACGTCATCTTCACTGATGGTTCCTCCAAAGGAAATTCAGTTATGATTGTTCAGGGGGAACCCCCAATAATAAAATATGAAAAGGAGCTTTCTGCTCAAAAGGCAGAAATCATTGCAGTGATCTTGGCTTTTGAGAAAGTAAAAGAACCATTTAATCTTTATACAGATTCCATATATGTGGCTGGATTATTTCCTGCTATCAAGATGGCTGTAATTTATATAAGAAGAGAAATTAATGACCTGCTTAGCAAACTAAAAGTATTGGCTCAGAAGCGAAAATTTAAATATCACGTGGCTCATATTAGGGAACACAGAAAATTGCCAGGACCATTGGCTCAAGGAAAGGGCACAGCAGACTCCTATACACAAGTTTTCACTGCTCTTGAGAATGCAATAGCAAGACATAAATTACATCATCAAAATGCATCTGCTCTAAGATATATGTTCAAACTAACTAGGGAACAAGCTAGGGAGAGAGTCAAGATTTGTCCTGACTGCCCTAATATTGGCAGTTTGCCTAAAATGAGAGTCAACCCCAGAGGACTGAAGCCTTTGGCCTTATGGTAAATGGATGTTACTCATTTTTCAGAGTTTAGAAAACTGTGCTATGTGTATGTAACTATAGATACCTTTTCTCATTTGATGTATGCCTCTGCTAGAGCTGGAGAAGCTGTGAAGGATGTTGTTCAGCATTTGACAGCTTACTTTGCCTATATGGGAGTTCCTTTTAAAATCAAGACAGAGAATGCTCCTGCTTATACTTCCAGAGGGTATAAAGAGTTTCTGCAGAAATGGCAGATTGAAGGATCCACAGGAATACCTTATAATCCACAAGGACAGGCAATAGTGGATAGGAGTCATCAGCTTTTAAAAGCTCAAATCACAAAATTAAAGGCTTCAGCATCTTATTTTTCTCCTCATCATGTATCAACACATGCTCTGTTTGTGCTTAACCATATGAATGTTAATGATAAGGGTCTCAGCGCAGCTGAGAGACACTGGAATACTCAGGCTACCACTGGGCCCCAGCCTCTGGTTCGCTGGAAGGACCTGTTAATGGGTAAGTGGAAAGGGCCAGATGTGCTGATCACTCCTGGGAGGGGTGTTTCTTGTGTGTTTCTACAGAATGAAAGCTCGCCATTCTGGATCCCAGATAGACTTATCTGACCCTACCAGCAGGAGACTTTGATGGAAAACAAAGAGGCTGAGAAACTGCAAGTTGCAGACAATGGGGAAGCAACTGACAAGTCTGATGATAGCAAATAAAGAAAGTGAAACTGTCCAGGCAGCTGAACATCGGCGCAATGTGCCCACACAGACTCAACTAAAGAACCCACAAAGAGAGGCTCTTGCTGTACTGGCTCAAACAAAAACTCCTAAGACTCCTGTAGCAATTTACCTTGCTTTTCTTGCTGTTTGGTCAATGAATTCTGGGGTAAACAGGGAAAGTTACCAGGCATACATTCCCAACCCTCCGCTCTTACATCCGGTGGTTTGGGAAAATATAGAGCTCATTAAAATTATGACTAATGTTACTGATGAGCTAGGGGGAACTCCTGATTTTCATATGGGAATTAATTCATCTGTGTATATAAATTACAAAGGGAGATCAGATTCCTTACCAACCTGCATAGCACTTGTTAATGTCCCTCCAGCTGGCTGTTTGCCTGTCAGCTATAAAACTTTCCTTACTGATAATCCTGATAATAAACCTGTTACAAGTAGGAGTCCGGAACAGAGGCGTATGTAGCAACTACAACTTGCTACTTTGGGGCACTCTAATTATAATGAGACTATGGTAGTAAATCAGCCACTGCCGTCTAGATTGCCACATTGCTTGGTAAAATACAAGAAAGATAGCTCATGGGAAGGAAATGAAGAACAGATGCCTAATTGGCTTCATTGTGGATTTCCTCAAGCTGGAACAAGGTTTTCTTCTTTGACTTCAGGGGAAATTATCTGGGATTTCTCTGTACCATCACCCGATCACGACTATTCTGGCTACTTTAAGGATCATTCTGCTCAATTTAGGATACACTCCTTCAAAAATGAGCCCATAAGGAGATGGTTTTCAGCAGGTAAGTGTCACCTGTATGGTATTTGCAAAAACTGGATGGGACATATGGAACTCCTCAGACAGATTTATTCAGACTAGTTTCAGCAACCAATGTTATATTTTTAAAGAAACCAAAGGCTGCAAAATCAGAGCCTGTTCCTACCACTGCTTGTCTCCCTTACCCATATGCCTTAATGTTTGGACGTAAGAAATTGGTGCATATCAAGAAAGTAGGGAACTCATTTTTTGTTGAATGTCAATCCTGCATATTACCTAATTGTGTACAACCAAGTTATGAGAAATCCTTTTCAACTGTACTGATAGTTAAAAGGCCTGCTGATGTGATGCTGCCAGTAGATTTGGGTAATGACACTTAGTATAATAATTCAGCTATAAACTTGTTTTAAAAAATTAATGAATTGATTAGGCCAAAAATATTTGTTGCCTCATTAATTTTAGGAATTTCAGCATTGATAGCCATTTTGACTTCCTTTGCAGTTTCTACAGCAGCATTAGTAAAGGAAATACAGACAGCTTCCTTTGTAAATGACATACATAGGAATATCACCTTTGCTTTGTCAGAACAGAGTTTAATAGATCTAAGATTAGAAACTAGAATAAATGCTTTAGAAGAGGCAATGATAGAAATGGGTGAAGACATACAGAAACTTAAGACACAATTGGCAACTAAATGTCATGCAGAATTGAAGTATATCTGTGTTACACCTCTTCCATACAACTCGTCCTATAATTGGAACAAGACTAAGGCACATTTATTGGGAGTATGGAAGGATACTAATTTAACCTATGATATCAAGACATTGCAGGAGAAAATTACAGCCATGAGTCAGAGAAAGATAGATACTTGGGACATTTCAGGCCTAGCATCAACATTTTCAGAAAATCTAAGATCCCTGAATCCATTAAGCTGGGCTCAGTATTTTGTTTTCCTAGGAATTGGAGCTGCTATTTTATTTACAGTGTGTTTGGTTTTTCCTATTCTTTTCAGAATAGCACTTCACTCCATCAGCACCCTCCAGCGTGACTTCCAGCTGTTCCGCTTATAAAATAAGAAAGAGGGAACTGTCACAACAGCCCCAGTGGAGGCAGTGTAGCAATGCCTGAGAGAAATCTCAATGTCTACCTGTCCAGAGGTTAACACCACACGTGGTTATGCCTCCTGGGGAAAAGAGGTCTAGGTCCCTGCAGGTGCTTGCTTGGCTGGCTGCTTGGAATGGGTGCTAGATGTGTTTTGTGCTATAACAATAATGGTTTTAATTATGGGCATTTTAGCCTGTAGCTCCACTGTTAATGCAGAGAAGCCTAGAAAACACTTATAGTTTCAGGAACTGAAGAGATACAGACCAACATTCAGCAGATGGATGTTGACCTCTGTGCCCTGATCATAAAACCCACAGTGGCAGATGCCAACCCAAGGCCTAATAAACAATTAGGGCTAAAGATGTAAGAAAGCTGCCCATAATGTGAGCTTGCCTGTAATCAGCCTACCCCAAGCTAGGCTACTGTGGGAGTTACTACAAAATTCTAACTTGGCATTTTAGGGCCCTTGAATCATTGCTATTAAAAGTTTAGTATTCAAAGACAACGATTCTTCTCTTTACTCAGTAAATCAAATCTCTGATACGCTGACCATAAGCAGGCCAAAATAGACAGAGGCTCTCAGTTATGCACTTACTTAGATGTATTTACTATCTCATACTTCAAAAGGAATTGCTGACATTTTATAGAATGTTTGTTTATCTTTAAACTGTGGCCAAAGATCAGTTCTTTCTGCATAAAAACCTGATACTTTAAAGTAAACTTTGCAGCAGTTTCAAACCTCCTCAAGTGTGTTTGTGTCTGTCTGTCACGCAGAAGCCACTCCTGACCTGGTCATCTGAGTCTTGATCTGCACACAGACCTGCTACCCACTGAGCAGTCTGTGGCATTACAACAATCAAGATATGTACAATATTTGTAAAAGAATAAAGGTGATAAAGAGAATAAGCCAAATACAGAGGCCAGGAAATACAATCAACTATTAATATAAAAAACAAAGGAAAGAAAGCCAGGAAAACTGTGATCTAGACCAATTATATCCAAATACCTATGAATGGATGTGTAAAAAGATTATATAAACACAGACTTCAAAATTCAATTAAATTAACTAAAAGAGTCCCTTCAACTGTTTAAACCCTCCAGCTAATGATATTTCTCCTAAAGACAGAAGGTACATGCTTTAGAGCTCTCTCTGCAAAAGGAGGTGATGTCCTTTTATGGCTCTCCAGTCCCTTATGCCTCTTTATGGTTTCAGGTAAACCAAACCCCAGTGATTCCCACTCCCAAAGCAATATGAAACGATAAATGAAAATCTGCTTCATGCCTCATGGATATGGCCCAAGATGACTATCCTGCCCTAACTCCCTGCCCCAAACCTTACACACCTGAAAATTCTCTGCAGATTAGAAATTCATTTTGTCCCCTGTAATTATACTTCACCCAATCACACTATTGTGACTGACAGTAGAAGATAGTTTAAACCATTTTAATCTTGTATTGCTGAGAGAAAATCCGCATCACCATTTTTCTACCACTTACTAAAATATTTATGAGACAGACTTCAACTTCAACAAAACAGACTTCCAGTTTTCAAATCTCTGCTGGCAGTGCACACTGGAAGCAGTGCCTGTGTGTGCACACTAGACAGTGATGTTACAAAGCAGCACATCCTCCCATGGCAGGGCTGCAGAGTCTCTCACTTTCCAAGAAATGGATGTAAAGGGAGGCACAGACAACAAGCATAACACATTGACCAAGAGAACCACAGTCTGTCTCATGGGCTCTGCAAATCCCAGCAGAAATGACACCTCAGCAGACATACTCTAGCACCATACACTCACCCTGGCATGGCTTATGTACTTCCTTGCAGCTTCCTAGAGCAGAAGAAGAGAAACCTAAAAAGAAATGGCAAGCAACCTGCCACCACAACTCCTGATTGCTAAGCATTCTCAGAGTACCTCATTGGCTGTAACCTCCCAGCTGGGCCTAGACTATTAGCAGCCACCCTACCAGGTGATCAGAGATCAAATGACATAGCAAAGTCCTTGTAGCTCTGTCTTACCAGCCAAGCAGAGAGGGGCCTGGTCCAGAAAATTTAATATAGTAGATATTCTTCTTGTCTCCTCCAATACATCATGTTCCTCATGCAAAAACAGGGTTCTTTATATGCACAATCCATTGTATACTCTATGTGCAGTGCCAGAAATCCTTGGCTTCATATCTCGAAAATACTGCAGCCAAATGTATGCCACATTCAACCAGTAACTGGTCTGAGTGCTGTTTAAGTAAAACAGGCCATGAATTACAAAACAAGTAGAAGTCATGTTAGAACTTGGCAGCAGGAAAGAGAACATGGATATGACATAGATATGATCAAAAAAAAATATTTTGTAAAACTGGAAGGAGCTTTATGGCTATGTGCTCCTGAGACTATGGATTTCTATTAGACCACATCAAGATCAAACATTTTTTCTCAGATTGTACATAAAAAAAATAGAGTGTGTCCTTTTAGGCAGGCCACAACAGTTTACCTAGATCTATTTTGGCTCAAGTACGGTAACTATCACAATTGTTTATACAATAAGGTCTGTCTTCTACCCAGATTCTTGATTGCCCATATCTGTGAACCCCAAGAAATTGCCAATCAGGACAATTATGGATCATCTAGGATTGATTACCTAATTTCATATTGCTCATGCCAACTACTGTTTAAGGAGCCTCCATCTTGCATGTTCCTTTCTGCACTGTGACTCATCCAGTATCAAAGTTGTTCATGAACTCAGTCCTTGCACAGATCACACTTTAATAATAAGTCCCCACAAAAAGAGAGAGCTTGGGGACCACTCACTAACTGTTCTACCTTCCCTTCTCACTGACCCAACAAGGTCCAGAGAGGAAGAAGGTGCAGGAGTCCTGGACTGGAAAAGCAGGATTTGGTGTTGACAGCAATTCTTAATTACACAGCATGAGGCAAGCCTAAGCTACAAAATACTTTGCTCTACACAGATATTGATAATCAACATCACTTGAGAGAAAATGAATGAAATTAGTTAAAATCTGAAAACATAACAAAGCAGAAAAAATAGAGAAAAAAAGAAGTCATACACTTAAATAAGACATTTAAATGATATTAATAAGTGATTTTGACAAATAAAAATAATGTATTTTTAATATTTTTAAAAGCTTAGCTATGTTGACATCAAGAAAGGTCTGTGCCTTAGAGAGAACATTATTTGCAGCACACGTTCTAACATCTCTTATTAAAAAAATACTCAAAGTCAGCTAACAGGGTGAAACCTGATGGATCACAGAAGCCTAGTGGCCAGCCACTACAGTTCTTATCTCGACCCATGCACAGACCAAAGGAGAGATCCTGTCCTCATACTGCCTCCTCATACTGAGTGCTGTCTCCATGAACCCTCAGACAAAATGCTCAGATTGAAACCTGTCACTACATGCCCCCCCCATATTATATTCATCTCTCTCTCTAGCCACGTCACTACTGTCTCCATCTCTTTAGTGCTGAGGATAAAGATGTTTGACCCCAAGTGCTGGGATCACCTTTGTGTAAGCTATTAAGCTATTTTCTTTCAAACTGATTCTCTCTCTCTCTCTCTCTCTCTCTCTCTCTCTCTCTCTCTCTCTCTCTCTCTCTCTTTTTCTCTCTCTCTCTCTCTGTCTGTCTGTCTCTCTCTCAGAGCAAATTGTGTTCTTCAAGTCACAAAGATCCATCCACCTATGACTTCCAACTGCTATGGACTTAAGGGACTTCTAAGTGAAGCTGTGAACAATACTGCCTGGTCACTAATGACCTTGGGTAGTTGATCTCCTGCCTCTATGGTAACTAGCCGACTACTGACTTATTGTGTGTGCTTAACTAGTGACTTAGTGTGTGGCTACCTAGTCATTTTTGTGTGTTGCTAACTAGTTACTTAGGTGTGTTGCTACCTACTGGGTTAGATGTGTGTCTAACTAGTGGCTTAGCATTTAAACATGAGTGTAGCTAACTAATGACTCAGCTCTGCAAACTGATCTTCAGGAAATCCTTATTTCCTGAATATCACCACCATAAATGAGAGATAAATAGATGCTTCCCATTTGCAGATGAGGTTTGTTGAGCACTGTGATCTGTTACATACAGTGACATGCTCCTCTAAATTCTGAGCTGAAATAGCTGTGTAAGTCAGGATTTACATATTTGCACAAGAGAGTTCATTGTAAGTTAAATACTTTTTGACTCAAGGCAACCTACCAAAAGTACAACCACACACTCGGGTCTGTTTTAGTGCACACGCCATGCTGAGAAACTAAAAATCACTTTTGCTAACACAGTCAGGTCAATTTTCATAATTTTGACTCTAGCAGCTGATTGCTTACCTTGAATCCTTCTGCATTGAAATTGGGCCGCACATGCTCATCTGAAGGCAGACACAATGCTGAACATGGGAATCTTTTTCACATGACACCATTGCCCAGTCAAATACATGATGAAAACGGACATTTATAAATTTGTGAGGACCTACAGTCATTGAATAATTTTAAATGTGTCCTACAGATGACAGCAAGGTCACAGCCCTGCAAGGAACTGATTGCATTCAATGTTACCTGATTCAACATTTGAGAGCTGGTTTCAAAAACATTTTTCTAACAGGTAGAAATGCTGCTGTTCTAGCATTAACGTGTCTTCCCAGGGAGATGTCAATTCCTGCACTCAGATTAGTAAAGAAAAATACATATAATGAAAACATACATATATCTCTGTCAAATTCAAAGATCATTCAAAGATGATCCAACCAAGACACGTTTTACATTCCATAGATTCTGTCATTCCTAAGTGTCTTGTAGGTTCCTGCTCCCATTTACACTTTGAACAATTCAAACAGAGACAGGAGACAGAATGTCCAGCTACTTTAACAAATGTCAGACTTCCACAGCAATAATGTTCCCAGATTTTATATATATATATATATATATATATATATATATATATATATACATACATACATATATATATATGTATATATATATTTTAGAGGTAGGATGTTTGAAATAGAGTTTCTCGGCTGACCTGGAACTAACTATTGTTTACCAGGCTTGGAACTCATAGAGATCAAGAATTCTATGCCTCCCAAGTGCTGGGATAAAATGCATGAACCACCACTGCCCAGCTCCAGAATTGTTTCTTAAGTACATCAGAGACCTGAAACAGGAGAAACTTCTTCGCTGAACAAATCTTGGGTGAAGTTGTTGGGGATCAGAAGGAGAGGAAATGTAGAACATAGAAAAGGAAAACAAACAAACAAACTGGGATGGGGTGATCTTGAACAGTTATATTTTTCTTAAGGAGAATACGATGTTGTATACTACTTCCAGTGGAATTGAAAGGAAGAGGAGACTTCTAAAATGCAGGAGTAACACTCATTCAATGGGATAAACCCAGGTGGGAGGCTATTCCAACAATGCTGCACTAGGGGAACACAGGTTAACTCAGGATCATTACAGACTAAGCCCGAAGTTGCCATGGGACCAGTAGTCATAGCTCGATGTAGTGGGATGAAGGTCATCCTGCAGATCTCATGCAATCCCTCCACAAAAACTTTGTTCCAGATCATTACCAGCTCTCCCTAGGAAATTCCTGGTATTAGACATGGCTCTCTCTCTCTCTCTCTCTCTCTCTCTCTCTCTCTCTCTCTCTCTCTCTCTCTCTCTCTCGTCATTACATCAGGCCTTTAGGGGAAGCACCCAAGACCTACATCCCAGGTGGTTACAAGATCCCCAAGAATGTTCCTACTCGTTGCCTGATGGCCTATGTGACAGCCTTGATGCCTTGATTGATCAGGCCAGTACACATCATAATAGTGTTTTGCTTTTCAAATAGTTTACACCTGGTGTCCTATCAATCATCTGGCTGAACTAAGATTTTCTCAACAAGATAACTGGAACTATATGGCACACAAGGCCTCAATTTTGCTTGTGACCCTGTAATGCTTCCTTGAGCAGCTTCTTACAGGTGTGGTCTTTGAAAGGGGATTGGGCATAGAGGCTGATTGGAAATAAGGGGTGTCTAATTTGTAATGGTTTTGAGCCAAATATATGGACAATCCTTGTAAGATAATGCCTCTCCTAGCATCCTAATTTCTAACAGCACTGGTTAGCAAAACCTTAACTTTGGGTGATATAGAGGCAGTCCTCCCTCAGTTAAATTCTCCTTTGAGAGAATTACTATCTCCTACATGTTTGTAAATCCTTCCTGTTACCAATTTTATCTTTTACATCACAGCTTAGTAATGAAATGCTACCCAACACATTTGATGCCTTTTATATTCCTCACAAAAGTACCAATAATTGAATCTTACATGTAAAGCTTAAATGCAAAGTGCTGACCATCTTGAAGTTACTGAAGAAATGAGGCTTCTTCAGGTTTGCTGACCTGCTTTCCATGGATGCACCAAATGCATGCTAATGTTGACAACAAAGAAGTTTCTACAAATATCCTCCTACTCCCAATGCTCAGGGCAGAGGCTGCCAATAGATCAACAGTTATTCAAAGGCCTGGCTCCAGGCCATTGGCATTTCAAGGCCCTCATGGAAACTCAGGGGTAAGGAATATGGCTGCAGCTCTGCATGCAGAAAAAGGGAATACCCATCATAGTGAATGTAGCACCTCATCATCTGCAACTCCCCATCTGGAAACAGCAACACCTCACTCACCATGATGTCCTTTTCCAGCTTAAGCTTGCTCAAAGCACAGCACACCTAACCCCTGGCACCAGATTCTCTTAGAAGACAAGCCTGAAACCAAGAGCATGAAGGACCCTGTACTACCTGTGACTGGCAAGTTGCCTAGAGCCCTGATTGTCTAGTACGGCCAGAGTGACAGGAGGTAAACTGAGATCTTGAACAATGTTACCTAGCTAACAATGATTCTGTGAGTTCAGAACTTAATAAACAGACTCTAACAAAATGAACTCAAAAGGACGCATAAACTGTTCTGCTTCTGACCATCCAACTACTGATATTTGTTCCACACAGAGACACTCCATAGTCTATATACAAATGGGGGTAATCTCCTGATATTGTTAAGAGAATTATATTTTAATTTAATGAACAGTGTTACAAATTAATGAGTTCTGTTTATTAAATATATCCATGAAAATGATTGGTATCCTAAAATAAAGTGTTTAAGAATCATGCTCCTAAAAATCCCACTGCAGTCATACAGTCACGTAGTTTCAGAAAATACAATCAATAGGACAGAAGGACACTGCCCAGAGAGTTAAGAAATAAATAAAAATTATCTCTGTAATGATAAATTGCATTCATTTCCGGCTAATGCTCATAGAGGAGAGAACCTACAACAGATGGTTATTTTTGTTGTTATTGTTGGGTTTTTTTAGACAGAGTTTCTCTGTTCAATAAATAACCTTAGGTGTCCTAGGGCCACACTGGCCTTGAACTCACATGAGTGTACTTGCCAGTGATGCCTGAGTGCTGGGAGTAAAGGTGTGGACTACCACAACTGGGCTCCTAAAACAGATTTTGCATTCCACATATGTTGCCATCTTTAAATCCTTGCAATGTCTGACAGCAGCTTATAATTTGAGGAATTTAAACAGTGACAGGATACTGCAAGTTGGGCCAGTAAGGCAATATAAGCCTTCAACAGAAAAGATAGCAACATAATTATTTTATAGTACAGGAGTAACTTAAAGCAGAAGGTCACACTTAACTAAAAGGTCCTGAGGAAGAAGTGCCAGAAGACATAAGATTGGGAAGGCAGAACAAAGGAAAGATCAAAGCTTGGTCAGTGATGTTTGAAGAAGCTGTGTCTTATTCTAAGTGTGCTTCTTATGAGGAATATTGTCTTGTAAAATACTTTCATGGGGAAATGGAAGGAAGTAGGGGGCTTCTATGATGTCAACAGGAGTTACCATTCTCATGTATTTCAGTATAGGGCGAACACAGGAAATATTACTGACTATGCCCTCAGTGGTCATGGGCCCAATAACCACAGCTTCATGTGGTAGGAAGGGTTGTGTTCTTAGGATCTAAACAACCCCTCCACAAAGGCCCTGGACACAGACAATTGCATTCTCTCACAAGCATCTTCCTTGTTTCCAAGGATGGGCCCTATTTTATTCTCAATAGCTCAAAGACTCATGGAAAACACCTAAGGCTAGTACCCTGAGGCTGTTATTTGTTCTGCCAAGCACTTTCCTGTGTTTCAGAAGGAGCTCTGTTATTTCTCAGTGAGTGAGGACCTAGGCAAAAGTTCTTTCTTGCTCAGTCCAGACCTCAACACATCACTGTTTTCCTTTTCAAACAGTTGTCACCTGGGCACATCTTGCCCATATGACAGAGCCAAGATTTTCTCTAGAAATTTATTGCACTCGAGGACCTAAGTTCCATTGTGACCCAGTAAAGCACCCTTGAACAGCTTGTAAAAGCCCTGCTCCATGAAAAGTAGATGGGCATTGGGGCTCTTTGTAAATCACTGGTTAGTCCATTGCAGTTGTTTGGAGCCAAATATCTGGACTATCCTGGGGAGTAAATGTATATTTGAGCATCCTAATCTCTAACATGAATGGTTAGCATGAAACTCATTTTTTTTTTTTTTTAATTTTAGTGGCAGCATTTCCTCACCTAAATTCTATTCTGACAGACTAACTATCAACGAAGATTTGGTAAATATTTATATCAACAATTACACTCTTCCACAAAACAGCTCAATGGTGGAGTGTTGTCCAACACATGAATACCATTTATACATGTCTTTATTGGCAGTTGCCTTTAACCTAGCACTTGGGAGGCAGAGGCTACATGGAGGAAACCATGAGTTAAAGAATGTCATTTAGAGCATGCAAAAAATTAACTCCAAATGTAGATAATGCCTTAGCCTAGACATAAGATGGAGTGCCTGAGCCAATACACAAATTCCTCCTTGAGGAATGTAAGGGGGATAGGATGGGGAGCTCGTTGAAGGGAAAAGGAGGATGAGAGGGAAAGGGAACTGAAATCAATGTATAAAATAAGATCTTTTCATTTATTTTGTTTTAAAAACAGAAAAAAACTATTTTCATGGCAAACAATAAAAGATAATAACTCCACATGGATCTGATGCCTAAATATTAGATGTGAAAGGCAGAACTTCTAGAAGGCACTGGACAAACTGAACCTCTCCTTGTTTTGTAAATTCCCATCCCTGTGCACCAAAATCATAACGGACCTGATTATTAAAAAGTTTCTACACAATTCTCCATGATTGAAATCCTTTCCTGAGAAGAAGCCCATTAGTTGTAGTATTAATAGGCCACAACCTAGTCGGGGGAGATGCTAGGACCACACTGGGCCAAACAGAACACTGAACATGGCAGCAGAGTCCAGCCCAGCCTCCTTCTGGAGGGCCTGCCAAACAGACTTTCATGACTCCCCATCCCCTCACTCACCATGCTGCAGCTTCTGTGCTCATCCATGCTCCCCTCACAATTCCCCACAGCAGCACTCACAGAGCAGCAATCAATCCTCTGGCGCCTATTCAGACATAAAACCAAGCATTGTCCTGGAACTCGCTCAATAAACTACACTGGTCAATTCCTTTTTAAATATTATTTTTAATCTTGTTGCTGTTTTCTAGTAGATTTTTCTCATTACTTGTTTAATGTTAATTAACTTCTAAATTACTTACTTAATTTGTTTCTTTTGGTGTTTCTGACAGAGTTTCCCTGTGTGGCCCTTCTGTCCTGGACCTTACTCTGTAGATCAGGCTGACCTCAAACTCACGGAATTCCAAGAGGGCAGCGGCATCCAAGCCACGAGTCAGGGCATGCAGCTTCTGTGGGGCGATTGTGCAGGGGCGGTGAGGGCAATCTTTATAGCGGGAGGCTTTGGGCAACTTCCTGTGCGGGAAGCAGCAGGAAGAATGGGCCGGAATTGGGGGGCGGGACTTCCCGAAAAAGTGAATCTGGAACTCAATGTCTGATGTCAATCAACAGCACAGATGTGGGAATTCCTCTTTGAGATCGCGCCCAGGACCGATCTTAGCCGAGACTGTCGGGGACTTTTTTAATTCTGGGGGCCTGGGACTCCATTTCTCACCATCCTCACGGGCCGCTTTCTCTTTTACCGTCTGCAAACTTACAGTTTCAAACTCTCGGTTTTCCGGACTCCATTTCCCAGGGTAATAAGGGGCCACTTCCGGGTTATAGGCATAAGGACTCTACGGACACCAGACTACATTTCCCAGCATGCACAGCGTTCGCATAAAGCTTTTCAGTACCTAAACCTCTTCTTTTTTATTGCAGGGTACGGTCTTCTATTTCCTAGTGTTCCCGGTACTCCATTTCCTGGGGCCGTTTCCTGCTCTCAGCCTTACGACTTTGTTGAATTCTGGGATTCTGAAACTTCAAATCCCAGCGTCCCCGGATCCGCTTCCTGCTCTTCAGCCCAGGGACTTCCGCTTTCGGACTCTTAGGTCTCGGGGCTCCATTGCCCAGCAGCGTCTGTGGTTGCTTCTTTCTTTTCAGCCCAGGGACTTCCGGTTTTGGACTCTGAGGGCCCAGGACTCCATTTCCCTGAACTCCCCGGGTCTGCTTCCTTCTTTTCAGCACTGGGACTTCCTGTTTCGGACTCTGGGGGCCCGGGACTCCATTTCCCAGTGTACCCCAGGGCTGATTCCTGCTTTTCAGCCCAGGGACTTTTCTTTCATACTCTGGGGGCCTGGAACTTCATTTCCCAGCGACCTCTGGGGCCACTTCCTTATTTTCAGCCCAGGGACTTCCACTTTACAACTCTGGAGGCCCGGGACTCCATTTCCCAGCATTCCATGAGGTCTCTTTCTGCTTTTCGTCCCAGGCACTTCCGTTTTTTATTTAAATAGGTTCATTACTTTTCTTGAATTTTCCGGTTTTTTGTTTTCTGTTTCTGTCAGGTTTTTCTGAGCCGGGGTTCCATGATGTGTGGATCGCCATGCCGGTCCCGGGCGGGATATTGTTGTTATTGTTGTTGTTCTAATTATTATTATTATTATTGTCATCACCATCGTTATTCCCAGTGCCTCTATGTCTCTTCCCTTCCTCCTCACTCCCCATTCTAAATAAACTCCTCATTTAAGCTCTGTCTGCCTGGTGTGTCATTCCCTCCTGTCTTGATCACCCTCACTGTTATGGAATGTGCTATGCTCTCCCACATGGTCCTTTACCTTGGGAGCCCACTCACTTGGGATCCTCATTCCGAATCATCTAAACCCCTTCTTCTGCTTTTTTTCTTATAACGCTAACTAAAGAACAACACTGACAGAGTTCATAGACATGATCCTCTGCTACACCGATTAGTAAATTATTGAAATTTTAAAATCTGTGATGACTGTGTCCTTCATGGGTTGGTTCTTGTGCATCCTCTGAGAAATTGATGATCCAAAACCATCCAGTATTTTAAATTATTTAAACATTTAATTATTAAATATATTATTATGTAATCAATAACCACTGGATCTCTGAGTATCCCTCATGATGTGGGCACTGCTTCTGGCTCCAATCATCTGCTTTGTCCATTGCACAATAACCAAACCCATAATCGATGTCCCCATCATAATTTAGGTAGCCAAATAAATAAATATGTAAATGGTCCTGCATACTTAACTGCCATAAGATTGAATCAAACTCCAGTGATTGTCAAGAAAGCCATACTTAGATAATTTAATAATGCCACACATTTAACTCCCAGGGAGGACTGGCCAGATTCCAGTCAAGAAGGACTACATCCTCATTCGTTTAAATAATTAATTTAAACAAAAAAATAATAATCAAACATAGGAAGGAACAATTCACACAGTTCAAGACATGAAAACTGAAATAGACATAATAAAGAAAACACAAACTGAGGGATTGCTGGAAATAGTAAAAGTTGGAATACAATGAGGAACTTCAGATGAAAACATAACTAACAGAATACAAGACATCGAAGATAGAATCTCAGGAGCTAAGTTAAAGTAGAGGAAGCAGATTCATTGACCAAAGTAATTCTTAAATCCAACAAATCCTTAACACAAAACATCCAAGAAATATGGGCCAACATGGAAAGGGCTAACCTAAGAATAATAGGCATAGAAGAACAAGAAGCAGCTCAGCTCAAAGGTGCATAAACCATATTCAACAAAATCATGTAAGAAAACTTTCCCAATGTGAGGAAGGGCAAGGCTATGAAAGTAGAAGAAGCATCCACAACAAAAAGACTAGAACCAAAGTTCAAAAGAAAAACCCCTTGACACATAATAATCAAAGGACATAGTGGACATGAAGAAATGGCACCCACAGACATGTAACCTGGGCCAATTGTGAGATATTTCTATTAAGACTGGATAAATTTCATGCAGACTGTTGGACTTCACCTTACAAAGATTCCTCAAGTTATTAATCTTATGTCCTTGTACTAAAGATGTGGACTACCACCACATAGCTTCTAAAGATATCCAATATGGCTACTTTGCAATTTTGTTCTCAACTGGATTCCATAAATCTTAGTCAATGCATCACCAGTGTCACAATGTGTCTTCTACTAGACCCTGGCATCCTCCACGTAGCATCCTTTAAGGAAACTCCTGTTTCCCACAGTCCTTAAATTCCCTCAGATATGGAACTCACTACAGATATCCTCTGTAGACACCCATCTACTTGTAGGCTGGTCTAGGAACACAGGGGAATCAGAGTTCTCTGAAGAGATTAAAGTGGACAGAGGACAGGCAACCTAGACACTTAGGAGAAATAAGCAATTCTTGATTGTTACATCACATGTAACAATCCTACAGCACATGTCTACCCCTCCCCCATTATCCTCAGTTACTTACCACAAATTCCATGTGTCCTCACAAGAAACCCTCAAGATGACTTTACACTTGCCAGCCAGGGTCATATATCAATTGAACAGGAAAAAGTGTCCATACACAACAGTTTGTCTCACAAGTCTTCATGTTAAAAAAAACATGCAACAGAAAACACCAAAAACTGAACACACCGGTTTTCACCCCATATTTCATTTTCTCTATCCATGTATATATCCATTTTCACAGATACCTCATTTTCTATCTCTGTGCCTCTCTATCCCTGGATCCTGTTTATACTTACATCCCTAGCACCCATTAAATTATGTCTGCCAGTATTCAGATATTAATCCATATTCAGTAGGGAAATTATTTTCTGCTCCCAAACAGATGGCAATTCTCCCATATACATGGAAAGACTACAGAGGCCATCCTCCAAACTAATGAGATCCTGAAGATGGTTCCAAAAAGAAGACCACCTCTCTGCCTCCTGGAGACAACCCTGTCTAATCTCTTGAAACTCTGCCTTTCTACTAGCTTCCTGGTGGAATCGTTTCTGAGGAGGCTACTAATGGTGTGTTCAGAGGGAGTCTAAGGGAGATGGGTGAGGTACTCTCTGCCCACCTAGCCAGTACTAATTAGGGTACTGCCACTTTCTATAAGATTTCCATAAAACATACTCAGTCACCAAGCCACAACTTCACATATCATGTGCATGTACACACACAAATACACACAAATGCATACACACACATACACACACACACACACACACACACACACACACACACACACACACACAAACACAGAACAATTCATAGCTGACTCTGTGGCCACCATAGCTGGAGCTGAAGCATGGTACACTGGAAGCCTTCCTTTTACTGCCAACTTTTCAGTACCTTGAAACCCTTAGCAGACCACCACAACAGTGCACACTATTATCACTCTGGGACTGCTTATGGGCTATCCCAGAAATTCCTGCCCAGGGAACACACAAAGAATAATCCCAGACAGAATTTTATATATATGAGAGAAAGAGAGAGAGAGAGAGAGGATCTGATTCCCCAGATAGTGCTGTCTTTGAATTTCAGAAACTTTACTCAGTACTCTAACAGCTGAGAAGACACCTAGACAGAGAGAAACAGGACAACAGGCTTTCGATCTTTGATCTTGGGTGTTCTTCCCAGGTTTAAGGCAAGGTGTGGTAGTTAGGAAAACTCATGAAATTCCACTTGTATGGGTGTCCTGCATCAGAGAGGAAGCCTGTTGGGGAGGTAGAGCCAAGAATCCTGCCCTGGTCTGGATGATACCCACAGGTCTGCCTGGCTTCATTTGGCTATGCTTCCATCCAAACTCTACAATTGATGCTTCTACACGTACTCCATGCTCTGAAATACATGCCAGTTTGCATATGGTCATGAGGGTGGTTCCTCCCAGGCCTCTTTAAATATTCAAGTGTTGTTCACTGGATAAGAAACTTTCTAACAGGTCTCTGTCAAATACCTGTACCCTAGATTTTAAAAAAAGCATAAAAAAAAAATAAAGAAAAGCCAGACAGAAATGACAGGAAAGGATGGCAATCAAGAAGTTATGCAAGAAAGAAATCTGTCCAAAATGACAATCTGGCCCTGAGACCCTGAATATTGGCCAGAAATACTGGGAACTGTTGGTGCTTTCCAAAAGTTAGGTGTGGTTGCTGCTGGGCATGTTAAAGAAAAACTGGGGGAGTCAGGTGAACTGTGCACAAGCTGCAGGCATTGGGAGACAGAACTCCACACATCAGAGCAGATATATTCCAGGATGCAATATCTTTGTAGACTTGGCCCGTGATCTTCCCTGACATGGCCACTCTGTACCCATTAAACTGAATGTCCTTGGAGCAGCAAGCTAAGCCTATGGTGGGTGGACTGGGGCACCTGGACCCTGATTCCTCCAAGCACTGCCCTGTGCCAAGGAGAATGCAGGAAACCTGCGTAGGTCCTGTGGGTCCAGCACTGAGTGCTCCTCCCTAGGCAGACATGACAGAGAAACACCAGGACATGCTGGAATGTTCTGCAAATACCTTCTGTATGATGGCAGTAGTGCACCCAGAATGGTAGCTTCTAAAGGACATTGGTGTGCCCTCCCTCAACCATTTTCAAATTAACAACAAACAAAAAAAAAACAAACAAGATCTTTTTGCATCATAAACCAAAATAACCAAAGAACAACCAAGGCTGTCCAGAAACAGAACACTTGGATTGCTGCAAAAGATGAATACCAAGGGGTGAGGAAGGACAGGGATAGGGGAAGAAATGGAGGACTGAGAACTCACAGGATTATCTACTTCACTGCCCTGAAACAACGTAGAACACTTCAGAAAGACACATGTCTATCACCATACGTAAAAGTCCAAATGAATCAAACAACTAAACATAAATCCAGCCACACTGAGCCTCTTAAAAATGTAAGTGGGAGGTATCCTTGAAAAAAATGTTACAGGAGACAATCTCAGTACAGACACTAAGACTGACAATAAATGTGAGCTCCTCAAATTGAGGTGCTTCTATAAGGCCAAAGACACAGCTGACTAGACTAAATGACAGTTCAAAGACTGGAAAAAATATCTACATCAGTCCTACATCTGACAGAGGGCTGATATCCAAAACATACAAAGAACTAAAGAAACTAGTCAACAAAACACCAAATAACACTATTAAAACATGGGGTACAGAACTGAAAAGAGAGTTATCAGGGTAAGAATTCAAAAATGCTAAAAGACACTTAAGAATGTTCTCAACATACTTAACTACCAGGGAAATGCAAATCAAAATCTCTCTGAGATACAATCTTTCTCCTGCCAGAATGGCAAAAGTTAAGACCACAAATGACAACTTATGCTGGAGAGGATGTGGAGAAAGAGGGACACTCCTACACTGCTGGTAGGAGTGCAAATTGCCAATTTGGAGATTAGTATGGCAATTTCTCAGTAAAATGTGAATCAGTCTACCACAGGAACCAGCAGTCCCCCTTGTATGCATATACCCAAATGATCCACATCCACGCAACAAAGCCATATGCTCAGCTATGTTCATAGCAGCATTATTTGTAATATCAAGAACTTGGAAGCAACTTAGATGCCCCTCAACTGAAGAATGGATAAAGAAGATGTGGCATATTTGCACAATGAAATACTACTCTGTGGGAAAAAAAGATGGAATCTTGAGATTTGATGAAAAAATGTGTGGAACTTGAAGAAACATAAATAAGGTAACCCAGTAACAAAAAGAGGAACACAGTATGTTCTTACTCATATATGAATTTTAGACTTAGAGCAAAGATCCCCAGCTTATCCAGGATTCTAAGAGATTCATACAAGGCCCTCACAGAAGGGGAAAGTAACAAGATATACTGAGTATATTGGAAGTGGAAAGAAATGAGTAGAGAGGGTAATAGGAGTAAGACAAGGGGACGTGAGCAAAGCACGTTGATCAAGGAAGACTGAGTCAGGGGAGGAATAGATAAGAGAGAGAGGGAGAGATAGACAGAGAGAGACAGACAGAGACAGAAAGACACAGAGAGACCTCAAAAGAGTAAACCGATTCTAGAGAAATGTCCAGTACATGACTGATCCCAAGTAACAATTTGAGCAAGAGTAGAAAGGCTACCATAAATTCCCTTCCCTGATAATGAGTTTGATGACTAACTTATACACAGTCACAGAGCCATAATCTAGTAGCTGATTGGAGCAGAAGCAGACACTAACAGCTAAACACTGAGCTGAACTGGAATACAGATGCAGAGAGGGATGATCTGACCAGTCTACAGAAACTCACACCAACAGGTGAACTGAAAAAGAAGAAGCTAATGCAACCTGAGACTGATAGCTGGGAACCAAACATTGGACTGACTCACACCCCATGAATTGGGGTCTCATTTAGAAGGATTGTGCAGTCTACAGGATCTTTGGCAGTGCAAGTAGGATGTATCATTGTTGCACACATGGACATTGAGAACACATTTATGATGGAGGGATACTCTCTTAACATAGAGGCAGTGGGGGGGGGAGGCGAGTTCCTAAATGATTTTACAGATTTAGTTGAGTCCTCCTGGTGACATCACACTATATGTGGAGTGGGTGGTATGGGAGGGGAGAGTGATTGGCGGTGCAAGGGAGTGGGAGAAAGAAGGAGGGACAGAGGGAGGAAGGGAGAGAGAACATTTATCCATATGTAAAATAAGAAAAAAAAGACTGGAAACTGGTGACAGATATACAACTCACAATTACTTTTCATGCTCAGAGCATTTTGTCTGATAAAAATGTTTAATATATCTCTGAGCAATGGGAATGATAGAGGTGAATAACCCTATTTGAGGTAAAATTAAAATTTCCTTTAAAATAAAAAACAATTAAACATATGAAGATATTGAATAATTAACTCAGCAAGATGGAGCTTATATGGCCTCTTCATGGAATAAAGGATCATTTATTTAAATAATTATACAAATATTTAGATGGTCTTGTATATTAGCCCCTATCATCAATTTAAATAATTTAATTATGAAATTAGATGATCTGGCATACTTAATCCCATAAGTTGGCACCAAATTTCAGGTATTGCCGCTGACATAATCATTGTTTTATAAATATAAATAATCAAACAACCAGAGATATCACATCATCCACTTCCCCAACATGGCTCCAAACCAGACTCTTGGACGATGTTGTCATCACTGATTTGAATAATTTAATTACATAATTAAATAATTAGATGATCTTGCATTCTTGACTCCCATAATGTGGTGCAAAAATCCACTGATAATCAATTATTTAATGTCCCATTTTAATAATTAAATTACATAATCATTGGGTGAGACTGTCCTTAACACCCACATGCTGCCTCTTACTTGGCTACCACAAGATTGTGCCAATCTGATTATTAAATCAGATTAGAGTAGTAAGATATGTAAATGATTAAATGTCATTTTGTATCTAGGGTTTAAGAGGATATCAGATAGGTGAAGTTGGGCAGCTGCCTCATTAGAGATGATCTGCTATTCAATTATCTCTCAGTCTTACCAAACAAATGGATCAATAACTTCCTGAAGGAAGTTTACAATGAAAAACTCACCATTTGTTGAATAATTGTCTTTTTATCTTCTTAAAACACAGTTGTACTTCTTAGGGAAGGTGACATTCATCTACAAAGTCTTTGGACAGTTTTTCCACAGACTGCAATCCCAGATATTAGGTAATCTTAAATTGGGTAGTATTAACAGCTGTATCTCAACTTCCAGGGATTTGGCTATGACTTGGTAAGGAGAATCAATTTCCACAAATGCTGTCCTTAAAAGTTTTTTATGAGGTACTTATCTTCGGAGACTAAAATATCCAATCTAAGTTGCTCTCTGTTTCTTGGACAGTGATACAAGTATATAGAATTCCAGCAGCGTTTCCAGGCAACATTTATGATCTGACATTCTGTCACATTCTAGTACACTTCCCACTTGCTAAAAAGCACACCCACTAATGGAATTACCTTATTGACTTACAGATTTTCTCCCGAAAATGCAAGGCTATATTTTGAGTTATAGTTTGAGCTATATACTAATTTTCAAGTCTATCAAACAACCACATGCCTACAGTGATATACACATAAAAATGAGAGCATCATTATGCCATTCAAATGCATTGATGAGTATTTGATCATATTTCCTAAACTCCAGTTTTCTTATTTCCAGGATAAAAATACCATTATTTACCTCTATCTTAAATCATTTCTATTTCCTGAAATGAAAATAAGCTGCTGTTTATTCTCTTAACTTTAGAACAGCCAGGCCCAATGGTGTATGGCCAAATGGTGTGGCAAGTATGAGGAGAAATAGGTGAGGGAATAATTGTAGCAATGTTCAAAGGCACCAAGAGAAATACACACACACACACACACACATAACACACACACACACACACACACACACACACACACACACACACACACACACACACACACCACACCACATTGGACACAAAAATGACAGTCATACTAAGAAACATTCATGCTCACAGAACTTCCATGCAACAAGAACAAATAGCTTTCTCTGAACTGGAAAATTACTGTAAAAAATCAGGAGCATCTTAAAAAGATACATTTGCCCATAGACAAAAGGAAGAAGTCTATAGAATAAACTGTCCATATTCCTAAGAAGTGGGATGGGTGTTTTAGTTATTTCATGGGTTATGGATGTTTGCCATCATTAATGTGGAATACAAGGAAAAAAGGAACATTAATATTAAATATTTGGCATTGGCATGGGCTATAGTATAGTGAAACAAATGTATTTTTTTTCTTTTTCTGGATGTATGTTTCTATTTTTGTTGAAGTTATTTCACTTATGTGGCATATTTAAAAATGAATGTATAATTAAGAAATGCAGGTTAGTAGGTAGTCATCTATAATAATCAAACATGTAGTCATATCAGGCATGCTTTCATGGTTAAACATGTATATGTAGATGGATAGATAACCTTCAAAAAATTAAAAGACCTCCAGAATATGGCATTCAAGATGTTTAATGGCCTTAGAATTGTCATGACATTGAGACATGTCTGCTCCAATCAGCACCAACATAATTCATAAAAGGATGATGGGCATAGAATAATCTCCATATGGAGTTTATTTCATTGTGTCAGTACTGGTCATTTGTGCTATATCATTGAAGGTGTGGGTGACCTTCAGAATGGCACAGCTGGGCACATAGAGGGCAACACATAGATCTTACTTCTACTTAGATGAAACGGCAGTCCTGTTTCCTGGGATCCACTGCAGGAAGAGGCTCTCAGATTCCTTTCTCCACTTATCCATATCAAACCTGTGAACACATCACTAGTTCTTAGATTATAGGCATGAGAGCAAAGTTGCAGAGATCACATTTATGAGAGCTAATTCTGGATCAATATCTTGGAGTCAGTGTGACCTTGAACTAACAATGATCCATCTTAATATTGAATTCTGGGACTAAAAAGGTATGTACCACCACCACATAGGATCTAAAGAAAAAAATATGGATGCTTTGAAATATTGATTCCCAATGGCTTTCATGAATTATAACAGTGTATCTCAGCCACCACAATGTCTCTCATATCAAATTCTTTCCACTTCTGTCCCTAGCAGGCCTCACTCAAGAAATACCTATTACTCAAAAGTTCTCAATTTCCCCTCAGATAGAGAAATTTCTGTATCAAATGTGGATGTGCATCTAGATGTAGCTCAGTCTAGCATGCAGGGGATTCAGAGAGCATAATACAAACTTGTTGGGAGTTTTGATGCTTTGCAACAGCTGAGGGAATATACTCATGGCCTTGGTAGTTGTCAGTCTCAGTGCAACACTGTTGTCAAATAGAATGGTTTGTGTTTCCTTAGAGCATATCCCCTATGGACAAGGCCACAGGCTGCCCAGGGACAGGCTACATGTGCTAGCACCACAGGATATAAGTGGATCCCCTGCAATAACTTTGACCAAGGAGATACCTATGAGGATCATGGTCGTGGTGACTCAGGCTGGGTGTCTTCAACTTGCCTTACTGGGGCACATGTAAGTCAAGCTCCTGGGTCCTGGACATGTCTTGTCTGGCAGGATCAAGGGAACTCTCTGCAGGAATTCTGCATCCTGGTATGTATATGGCTTGATATGGAAAATTTTCCATCTCACCATCTCACACACTATGCACAGAGCCACCAC
Organism: Cricetiscus sungorus; assembly: GCA_030556225.1. Lineage (NCBI taxonomy): Eukaryota > Metazoa > Chordata > Mammalia > Rodentia > Cricetidae > Cricetiscus > Cricetiscus sungorus. The sequence continues at coordinate 1,072,756 of JANBXA010000424.1, forward strand.
AGGAAACACCTTGGTTTTGACAAAACTTCCTTGGCAGCAGGTTTCACTTTTGGAAAACACATACACTGCCCAGCATATCTCACCTATTTTCAGGGTCTCAACACCAGGCAGCCACTGTGGGTGTATATTTGCCATAACCTTTAACCAATTTCCTGACATCCATTCTCTTTCTTATCTGCCAGGCCTTCTATCTGATTTTCCTTTCATTTCTTTTAGGCATTGCATTCTTTTATGAACTGTGCTGCAAGTGTAATTCATTGTGACGTGTTAAAAAGGCATTTGGTCCTGGGCTACATATCCGGTATCATACAAGGGGTATGGGAGGTACCACCCTCATGATCATATGCAACTTGGTTTTGTATACCACATGGGCAAGGATCTCAAGAGCCAGTGTGGTGGCTCAAGGTGAATGCAAATAGAAATTGCCGAAGTTCTCTGTGAACTGAATGGTCACCAAATGAGGTCAGTCAGGCCTATAAGTATTACCAATGCCAGGCCAGGTTTTACTGCCAACACCTCCTGTGACAGGCTTCCTTTCTGTAAAGCAGGACACTCATGCAGTTTGCATACACCTTTGTAATTCTAACTAATTCATATTATATTAAAACCAAGGGAAAATCCCATGGTGAAAAGTTGAAAAGCCATTGTCTTAAACTGCCCTGTCCAAGTATCATCCCAGCTGTTACAATACTTAGAGAAGATTCTTAAATCACCACAGGGAACTCTCTGGGATCCTAGAACATCTCTCTCTCTCTCTCTCTCTCTCTCTCTCTCTCTCTCTCTCTCTCTCTCTCTCTCTTTTCTCTCAGCACATGTGTGTGGTTGTGAATGTGTCTGTGTTTAAACACTGTGTGTTTACTGGACAGGAATTTAGTTCTTGAGAACTTACAAACAGCCCAGAAATATAACAGTAACAGTTACAGTGGTCATTCCAGGGTTGTAATGGAAGGACAGGTTGGTAAGTAGAAGTATTCTTATAGGGCTTCATCCTTAAGCCCAGCTCAAGAGAACAATGTCTGGTTGGTTAGATTTCCCCATCTCTCTCTCTCTCTTTGTGTGTGTGTGTGTGTGTGTGTGTGTGTGTGTGTGTGTGGTCTGTTATGATAAGAACTCAAATGGTCCTATATCATAACACTTACAACAACAGAGAATATTCAGGTAATACTCATAAAATCAATTATGGATTAATCATACAAAAAGAATCAATGAAATAAATAAATACTCAGTTCTATAGAAGGATAAAGTAAAGTGAAAAATAATCACCTATCAAATAAAAAATATTTACAGAAGGCGTAATTAAATAATGATAGTTCAGGACTTAACATAGATACAAATGAAAAGTTAAGAATAAAGGAAAGACTAAAGGGGAGAAAATAGGGGAGATGGAATGAAAAAGGACAGCATAGAGAGACTGGCAAATAAAGCTTTCCCCAAGCCAAGGCCATATATTGAAACACTTATCCAACTCCTGTTTTTAATCCCTGCAAAAATGGTCTCAAATGAATCTTGATTATGTATTCTGTTCCTAACAGGTTAAAAATATATAGATGGATTGTTAAGACAGAAAGAGTCTTGATGCTAACCAGTTGAAAATGAGATCACATCAGTACAAATTCCTGTAGAGAAAACAAAAGCCAATCATGTGTGCATTAGCAATAGAATACATGTTTCTCACCTTTCTTTTCATTAGAAAGACAATTACTTGTGTGTTAACCAGGGTCACATTTTAGGCAATCTGTTAGGAAAGTGGTTCCAATTAGTTGATAATGACAGGCAACCATGTAGCCATACTTATCTTCTGCAGTCTTGGCAAAAGTTGGGTCACAAGCTTGAGTTAGTGGAAACATGTTTTGGTTGAAGTTTGTGCAGTTTTCTCATTCCCAATTAAGTGTGGCACTCCTCTAGTATGATTGTTCAGAGCCCATTCTTTTAGGAAAATACATCAAACCATTTAATATTACAAGAACATGGTCCAGAAGATTTATAAACAAAACCATTAACACTGAACCAGGATGTAGAGTCCCACACCCCTCAGCCTGCTGCAATAACAACTAGACTTTGTGTGCAGAAAATTTAGATATTATCTAAACCCCTATAACAACAGTTGTACACAATGTATTCAGTTTTACCTAGTTTTATTGATACTGTTGATCATAAAGTTTAAACAGCATCATATAAGCTTATTTGTGAAGTTGCTATTGGAGATAATAAGAGACAAAACAAAAAAAAAATCTTGAAACACATCATCTAAAAATTAATAATACTTGGCCTGTAGGTTCCTAGAAGAAATGCATTATGACATGAAAGTATCAGGCAATGATATTAGTAATCATATCTATTGAATAAAATAAAAAAGAAATGTAGAAAAGAAGAAATGGTCAATGGAACTATTTAAAATCTGATCTCAATATTAGTAAGAAGACTTTGGAAAATATTAAAGAGAGGAAAGGTCACCACAGTATGAATTGCATGTTGGCAAATATTCAATTAGATCTTATTTATTAGGCCAGTAGTGTATATTTATACATATCTAATGGTTTATGAAACAATTAATGATAAACATGCCCACGAATGACCAAGGGAATGAATTGAGTTGTCCTAATAAGCACATAAATAAACAAATAAAATTTTATTATTTAATATAAACAGGAGAAAGAATGTTGGTTTATAAATTGTTATTTTTTCTTATCAATAAAGTTTCTAAGACTCCTAACATTACTAACTTTATTTTCTTCTAGATGTCTGAGTAGGAATTGTGTCTTCATTCAGATATTTGATTTCATGTTTATGTTGTCATAATTGTAAATTTCATTAGATTGGAGAAAAATGCAAAGGTAAATGGGCAGTTATGTTTACTTCAAAAGAAGAGAAATAAAATAAGAACATTATGGCCTCAAAAATGAAACAAAGCTGAGAACTGATAAGAAGAACACTTAACCATGAACACCACGGACAGAGTCTAGAATAATCAGGACATGTTGTGATCAAGGGTGTAATGGCTGGATGTCCTAAGATAGCTTATAAACAGCTAGGGATACTGAGTTGACCTCAGGTGAATTGGAGTATCAGTTTTCAGCTAAGAAGTCAGGCAGAGACCAATTGCAAGTTTACCTCTTTTTGCAGCATTATGCTTAGACTCCTGTGCCATTACTGTTTTGTTCCAATGTAAGCATAGGCTCCCGTAGAAATGAGAAAATGTGCTTTCTGTTTCCTTGGCCAAGAAATCTAGAGGTACACATGCCATAGGAAACTGCAATGCTCTTTGGTCCATAGATCTTAAAACTCCATGGAATTACCCTTATCCTTCCAGATAAATAGAGATGGCCTTCAATTTATGCCCTTACAAAAAAAATCAGAGAAATATAAGTGTTTTCTCCGGAAAACAATTCTACATAGTATTTTATATGGAAAGCTAAGCTGTCTTCACTCTGCATTCTCTCACAGGGTCCTGAGCTTTTCAAATCCCCATTCATCTTCCTACCATAATACTCTAATGTGGCAAGGCACAGACTTTGACAATGAAGACCAGAAATTTTTCTCCAAGCTCGATTACAAGAATGGTATTTGTATTGAAGTTTGCATAAGATTCTCATTTACATCTAAATGGGGCACTCACCCAGTACAATTTGAATTACCTCACTCCTGAGGGCACAAGCATACAGGAAGCTGAAGAGACCTCATTCTTACTTGTCAGACTGTCTAGAAATCTCAGCACAAAACTCATTGACACTGGGCCAGGAGCCAGATACAAAGACTTCCCAGTATGGAGCAGAGATATATTGGCATTGGTAATTGTACTGGTTATTACGTTGTCATCTGAACTCCGTACTTTATGGTAGCCAAAATGAGTACAGTCTTCAAAGGTGCTATTGATATTGTGTATTCATGATTTTTGAGGCAAGCAGATAGATGAATTTGGCCACTGCCTCGTTAGATATAAACACCCACCACATATTCCCTCATTATAGTCTATGAGGTAGATTAAATCCTTGTTGTAGGAAGTTAACAATGGTACTCATACCCTTTGAAAGATACATTTACTTCTTTTAATTTTTTTTATCCATGGTTTTACTTCTTATTGAGGAGGACATTCATCAAGAAAATCCTTTCATCTTTTTTTCCAGATTCTGTTCCCTGAAATTAGATAATCTTGCCTTGGATAATTCTGGTAACTGCATGGCATATCAGGGCTGTGGCCCTGTTGTTCTTTGGAGAATCAAATTCCACATATTTTGTCATTAGAGGTTGTACAGAATTCTTGGAAGAGTAAATTATCCAATGATAACACAGCACCTCAATAACTCTTTCTTCTTGAGGCCATGATATGAGAGTACAAAATTCCACCAGGGTTGCTAGGCAACAATTATGACGTACTCTTCTGTCATATTCTAGTACCCGACCCACTCATATATTTACATTATATGTTCCTTAATTTCCTACACAAATTTTGGGTTATAATTTTTATTCTCTTTACAAACAACTATGTGGCTCTAGTAAAGTACACATGAATGTCAAAGCATCAGATTGCCAGTCCACTTGGTTGATGAATACTTAGATATAAATCCTCTGCTCCAATTTTTATGTTTCCACACTGGAGACAATAGCATTCTTTTCCTCTGCCTTAAACAATTTATTTTTTAAATCAAAACAATCTTTTTTCATCCTATGATTTTTAGAGCAACTTGGTATCATGGTCTAGATGCAAACATGGGGAGGAAACAATTTAGTCAATATTTGTTCCAGTACACAAAGGCAAACCCAAAGAAAAACACACTCCCACATAAAAAAACACCTAGATGCAAAAATGACAGCAATGCTAACTAACACCCATGTTCACAAAATTAACAGTAACAGATAAGTAATATCCCCTAGTGTCAACGGATGTAATAGCACTATTGAAAACACACTGGCTAATTGAATGCATATGAACAGAGGATCTCCTTTGGCTATATACATGAAACACACTTCAAGTTCAAACACAGTAACTATCTCATTGTATAAGGTTGGCATCCCATTGTCCTATCACAAGGGCATAAGAAACAAGATAGCAAAGCTATCATAATATCTAATGAAATAGGCTTCAGAATAAAATTTTCCAAAAAAATTGATATGGATATTTCATATTCATCACAGGATAATTCCACCAAGATGAAATCTCAATTCTGAAATTTCATATCCCAAATAGAGCATCAACTACATTTGTAAAGATAATATTACTAAATTTTAAATCACAAATTATAACCCACTTCAAAACCCTATTTCACAAACTGACTAGTAAGCCTGAAGAAAACATATCAGAGAAATAAGTAAACTTACTTTTACTCAAATTGACTGGAAAAAAAGTCTACAGATCATTCCACTCAAGCAGAATGAGTCTGCCTTCTTCAGTATGTCATCTTATGGGATGTATGACCTAGACAAATTACATGTGAAACAATGTTTTCACAAGCATACAACCTGCTCATTTTAATACTTTGTAGTGGGACAATTGAAGTTTGGTGTGCATATTGTGCACTTGGTATTGTCATTGTGTGCCTAGCATCATAGAGCATAAGACTGTTTTTTTTCTCCATGTGAACCAGGGAGAAGAGTGACAGAGAAGGAGAATTCCATACAATGACACTTTTCCATTTAAACAAGTGTAATAGAATGATTCCCCTATCGATATTTCACTGCCATTTGGGTTAACAAAAAAGAAAATATACGTTGTGATATACTTGACTCAATCACAGTTTGGTGGGAATTCTTCCCAGATGACCAAAATCCCTGAAAAAAATATCAAGGTTGATATTTTTAAAACCTAATATCCATTGGATCCCATAGTATGCCTTTCTTCCTTAAAATGATAGTGTAATCACAGGTGGAACAATGTGTAGCATACTGAATAAATAAGATGAATGAAGAAATGTGGCTTAATAAATCCCATAAAATAAATAACTAGGGTAATTATTTCCAGTTAAATTTAGAGAAAGAAAAACAGTGAAAGTTGAAATATGCATCTCAGAATAATTGTTGTGAGTAGTTAATATAGGAAAGCATACCTATTACTAGCAATACAATTATTGTGTTAACACAAGTATTAACACAGAACAAGACATATCTTGAAAGGAGTCCAGACAATACTCTCATCAGAATTGCAGGTTAACCAAGATTATAATCCATGGATCACATAGGAGAGGAATCTTCACTTTTAGGCAGATTTGTCTATTTTTCTGTAATATCACTTAAGAACATTGGATGAGAAACATGTGCCCAGTGAAAAATGAGACATTTGATCTCTGTAGACTGCTCTTGGTTAGAAATCACAGGAAGGTCACACTGAAGAATTAGTGTTAATTTTTAACTATTTGAGTAAATTTGTGCTCCATAGGGCAAAGGAGCATAGGTGGTCTTTTCTGAATTTTGGATATATGACCTGGAGAATATGAACTATTCCAAACTACTCATCAGTCAATTACAATGGCACACTGAAACTGACTCTTTCATATTTGCTTTGCTCAGCCATAATAGTTTAATGGGAGTTTTGACAGATGCAATTGATTATAACTCACCCAAATATTTTTCTTCGTATGGAGTAATGAAGACATAAAATGTCAGAGATGGGTGTAATTTGTTTCAAATACTGGGAGATATTTGTTTGTTTCTGTTTGTGAGATCATAACAGATCACAGGCAACACAATATGGGATGTTAAATGGGTTATGTTAGTAGCCAAAAAAGAAAAGAGAAGCTGAAATATAGTGTATACTTTGGAGGTTTTGGTATTACTATACATGTCCTGTACAATTTTTAATGGCTGCATACATAAGTGGTAACTCTTCTAGTCAAGTTATAGCTAAACCCATGCCATTATCATTTAAAAAAGCCTTGACATTTTGTACAAAGGTTAATTAATTGTTGAGGTGGATGCTGCTAAGTGGAGTAACCAAAGGCAATTTCTTTGATAATGAGTTAACTTTCCAAGATGTACTCATTGTGGCTACCATACTACTTCAAGTCCAGATAACAACGTAATATCCAGTACCATTGTCCATGTCAATATATTTCTCTTACGTACTGAGAAGTCTTTGGATCTGGCACTTAGCCCAGCGTCAATGTGTTTTAGATGCATTTTTTAAATTATTTGACAACTAAAAATGTGGTTCACTTTAGCGTTCAGTCTGTTTTTACCCCCAGGAATGAGGTGATGCATTTTGTACTGGGTGAGTGCATCATTTTGTTGAAAATGAGAATCTTCAACACAAATATCATTCTAGTGAATCAATCTTGAAGAATCATTTCTGAATTTCATTGTAAAAGTTTGTGCCTTGCCACATTGAAGTATTTTGGTAGGAAGATGAATGGGGATTTGACAAGCACAGGACTCTATGAGTGAATGTAGAGTGAAGGCAACTTTACTTTTTATGCAAAATACTGCCTGTACATAGAATTGCCTTACTGATTAATCACTTAAATTTCTCTGATTTTATTGTAAGGGAATGAATTGAAGGCCATCTCAATTTATCTGGAAAAGACAAGGACATTTCCATGGAGCTTTAAGGTCTATGGACAGAAGGGCATTGCAGTTTCCTAAGGCATGGGTACTGGTAGAATTCTTGAGCAAGGCAAAACAGAAAGCACATTTTCCCATTTCCATAGGAGCCTATGCTTACCATGGAAACAAAATAGTAGTGGCACAGGAGTCTAGGCATTTGCTGTAAAAAGAGGCAAATTTGAAATGGTCACTTCCTGCATTCTTAGCTGGAAACTATTACTCCAATTACAATGAAGTCTACTCAGCCTCCCTACATTTTTCTAAGCTATCTTAGGACATTCAGCTATCATACCCTGAGTTCAAAACATGTCCTGACTATTCTAGATTCTCCCCATGGAGTTCTTGGTGAAATGTTCATCCTATCAATTCTCGGTTTTGTTTTATTTTTAAGGTCGTAATATTCTTATTTTATTTTTAGTCCTTTGCAGTAAAGAAAACCTCCCCTTTACCTTTTCATTTTTCCTCCAATCTAATAAAATCTACCATTATGCCAAAAATAACATGAAGTCAAATATCTGAAAATAAATATGAATCCTACTCAAACATCTAGAAGAAAATGAGTAATGTTGGGAGTTTTAGAAACTGTATTGCTAAGAAAAAGTAACAATTAATTACCCAATTTTTTTCATTTTATATTACATAATATAGTTATAAAGTTCCTACTTATGTGTTTATTAGGACACTATGACTCCTTCCTGTGATCATTTGTGGCCAAGTTTTTCATGAGTTGTTATCATAATCCATTAGATATGTACAAATATACACCACTGGCTCAATAAATATGATCTATTGAATGTCTGTCCAACATCCAGTTTTTACATTCTTGGTCCTTTCTATCTTTAATATTTTCCTACTTTTCTTTACTAATATTGGTATCTTATATTAAATAGCTTCATTGTATCTTCTTCTTTATCAATTTATTTTTTTCTTTTTAAAATTACCTTCAATAAGAGATGATTATTAATGTCGTTGCTTGAATATTTCATGTCATATAGCATTTCTTCAAGTATCCCGCATGACAAATATTAACACATTGTAGATGGTGTGGTTCAAGATTCTCTTGTTTGTTTGCTTTTTCTTTTTTCTATTATCATCTCCTGAAGCAGCTTCCCAAATAATTTTATCTGATGCTATTTAAAATTTTTTATCAACAGTGTCAATATGACTACGTGAAAGTGAATGCATTGTGAACCACTTTTGTAACTGGGGTTCAGATAAATCTTTGAGTAATGTGAATGATAGAGATGAATAACCGTTTTTGAGGTAAAACTAAAATTGATTTTTTTAAAAAAAGAATTAATCAAAAAATGTGATTATATTGAATACTTAACTTCCCAAGATGGAATCTTAATGAAATAGGAATTATTAATTTAAATAATAATACAAGTATTTAGATGAGTTTGCATACTAGCCCCTATCATCAATGTGAATAATTTAATTATAAAATTAGTTGATCTGGCATACAAGGTGGGACCAAATTTCTGGTATTGTGGATTACATATTCATTGTTTTATTAAGCTATATAATAAAACAACCAGTTTGTATCACATCATCCACTTCCCCAAGGTGGCTCCAAACCAGACTCACGAAGGATGTTGTCATCATTGATTTAAATATTTAATTTCATAATTAAACAATAAGATGGTATTGCATACTTGACTCACACGATATGGCGTAAAATACCACTGATCATCAATTATCTAATGTCCTGTTCTCATAATTTAAAAAATTACATAATCAGTGGATGATATGGTGTGCCATTCTACACACCCACAATTTATCTCTTACTTAGCTCCCACAAGATTGTGCCAAACTAAAGGGATGATGGATTAATCACAGATTTGAGGCATAAGATGTATAAATGATTAAATGTCATTGTATATCCAAGGTTTAAGAGAATATCAGATAATTGATGTTGGGCAGCTGCCTCACTAGAGGTAAATTGTTATCCAATTATCCCTCAAGCTAAACTAACTAATGGATTACCACCTTCTTGAAGGAAGTTAACAATGGAAATCTCACCATTTGTTGAATAAATGTGAGTCTTTTTATCTTCTTAATCCATAGTATTACTTGTTAGGGAAGAAGATATTCATCTGCAAAAGTCTTTGGACTGTTTCTCCACAGACTATAATCTCTGATATTAGGTACTCTTGAATTGGATAATACTAATAGCTGTAGCCCAACTTAAAGGCATTTTCTATGACTTGTTTAGGAGAATAAATTTCCACAAATGCTGTCATTAAATGTTTTATGAGATACTTACCTTAACCTTGGAGACCAAAATATCCAATCTAAGTTACTCTCTGCTTCTTGGCCCATGATACCAGAATATAGAACTCCAGAAGGGTTGCCAGGCAACATTTATGATCCAACATTCTGTTACATTCCAGTACACCTCCCATTTGCTAAAAAGCACACCCACTAATGTACTAACCTTTTAGCCTCATTAATTTTCTTCCAAAAATGCAAAGCTTATTTTCAAGCCTATCAAACAACTGCATGCCTATAGCGATATACACATGAAAATGAAATCATCATTATGCCATTCTACTGCATTGATGAGTATTTAATCATATTTCATATGCTCCAATTTTCTTATTTCTAGTTTGAAGACAATACCATTATTGGCCTCTATCTTAATCCATTTCTATTTACTGAAATGAAAATAAGCTCCACTTCATTTTCTTAAATTTAAAACAGCTTGACCAAATTGTGTAGGTTCAGGTATGGGGAGAAAGTAGGTGAGTAAATAATTGTAGCAGTGCACAAAGGCACAAAATGAAGTAAATCCACACACAAAAATATTGAACAAATAAATTTCAGTAATGTTTAGAAACAGCCATGCTCACAGATCTTCCATGCAACAAGAACGAATAGGTTAGTTACTAAGCACTCCTGGACAATTACTCTAAAAAAAATTATGGAGATTTCCCAAAGATACATTTGCCCACAGACAACATGGGGAAGTCTAGAGAATGAAACATTCATATTACCAAGAGTTGGGATGAGTATTTTTTGGTTATTTGATGTGCTAAAGATGCTTGTCATAATTTAGGAGGAATATAGGATAAAAAGGTATATAAATCTCAAAAATTTTACTTTGATAGGGGCATTGTATAATAATACAAATCCAAAGTCATTTTTCTTGTACTCTATATGTTTCTACTCTTTAAAATGAATGCATAATTAAGCAATACAGGTTACTTATTAGTCATCTATAATAATCAAACATGTAGTCATATTATTTCTGTTTTCAAGGTAAAACAGATATATTGAGATAGATAGATGATCTTAAAACACTTTGAAGACATACAGAATATGGCATTTAAGGTGTTTAATAACCTACATCTTTTCATGACAGTAAGACATGTCTGATCCAGGCAGCACCAATTTATGTCATAAAAGGATGATGGGCATAGAAGGACCACAATATGGAGTTTATTTCATTGTGTCATAACTTGTCATTTGAGCAAGAAAAACTTGTCTTGACTGGTGACAGTATGCTGTACAAACCAAACAAGCAGGATTCAGATTAAAAAGATCTCTTAAATTTGCCATGACATGATGGGACAGTCCTTACAAATTCCTGCTTTACAGAAATCCTGCCAGAAATTCTAGGCCTGCAGGACAAAAATGCCCCTACATTGCAGAGGAAGGTTGGTTGGCTGTTCAGGCAGCCAACTGTCTCTGTTGTTTCTAATGTTTTGGAGATGGCTTACACGGAACTTCCTGTTTTCTCAGGAAATATATTCTTATGGGATCTTTGATGGAGCTGAAGACTAGATTGATATAGTTACAATTTTCCTTAGTTATGATACCTCAAGTTTGGTTCCACCTTTTCAAATTTAATATGCCAGGACTCTACTATGTATTTATTTAATTATTTAAATAAATCATTAATTTAAGAAGAGTTCAGTCTGACTCCACCATGTGGCATTGAAGTATGCAACACCATCTCACTATTAAATTATTTTAAAATTATATAATATATATTTAAATCAATGATAATGTTATCCTTCATGACTGCAGTCTCACCAGTCCTCCCTGTGAGTTAATTGTGTGGCATTGTTTGATTATCTATGCATTAATTCCTCGACAATCACTGGAGTTTGGTTCCATCTTTTGGAAATTAAGTATACAGGACAATCCAATTATTTACTTATTAGATTACTTAAAAGATGGTGTGATTATAGATTAGGAGTTTGGCTATTGTGTGATGCCCACAGCAGATGATTGGTGCCAGAAGCCGCACACAGAGCTTCAGGCACACTGGGAGATCCATTGATTACTGCTTACATAAAAATAGATTTTTATGATTAAATAATTAAATAATTTTTTAAAACTGGACAGTTTCACATATGCAATTTCTGAGAGGATGAATCAGAACTGACACCAATTTAAAAATTCACCAATTTAAAAATGCAATAGTTTACTGATCAGTTGATCACAGGATCTTGTCTAACCAACTCTGTCTGGCTAATGTCATGGCACTTCACCATGCAGTCATGATGAGGCTGCTATGGTGGCCGGGACTGCAGGTGTAGGGGCTGTGTCAGCAGTGATTGAGATGACTTTACCTGCAGAACCAAGAAAGCGCAGCTCCTCACACTGTGATGTCAACCCCAGCAATGCAATGCTGCCTTGGCAACCACTATGATGCTGACTATGTCTCTGGTGCTGTTGCTGGTCCATCTCATAGTAGAGGGCAGTGAAGGGCAGGATGTGGAAGAAGAGCTGCAAGGCGATCACTGTGACAGCCACACTCCACACTTGGGTTGGTCAGGTCGACATGATTCCCCTAGGTTGGACCCTGGCTTCTTCCCAAGAGAGAGAGAGAGAGAGAGAGAGAGAGAGAGAGAGAGAGAGAGAGAGAGAGAGAGAGAGAGGGAGGGAGGGAGGGAGGGAGGGAGGGAGGGAGGGAGGGTGAGAGAGAGAGAGAGAGAGAGAGAGAGAGAGAGAGAGAGAGAGAGAGAGAGAACTGAGAGAACGATTGTGTCTGGGTCATGCCTGGCATGTCTTTGAGCTCGTAGCTTCCCACATATCTCCACCCAATGGACTCACAGAGGGACCTTTGTAATCTTACAGCAGATGTCCTCAGGAAGCTTTGTATAGAATGTGAATTGGAAGAGATTACACAAGGTTGTGTGCAGGAGGCCAGGGCAGTGGTGTATATCTAGCAGTCATTTTAGAAGGCATCAAAAGTGTTAAGGTGTGCTTCTGTATTCTGTCGGAGTTCATAGAAGAACGGCTATCTGTTGTGTACTGAAAAGCATTGCCCTACTGAAAATGGTATATTAACTGTGCCCAGACAGGCCTAGCTGCTCTGGATACCATGGATGGGAGTGTATATAGGAACCAAAGAGAGAGACACAGATAGTGGAGGAGGTAGATAATAAGGTGCATAGATAAAAGAAAAGAGGAACCAGTGTGTGCATTTTCAGGCATTTTGTTGTAGGATTGTGTTTTTACATGCACGTAGATGTGTTGTCCCATTCTGTCTATGAACACTTGTTTCTTTCACATGGGCCTGGCACCCTGGAGGGAATGGTTGAAGGCACCTTTAGGGCATCCTGTGGGAAGACCTGGAATTTTTTGAGAGGTCTCTGTGCAGAACAGGGGAGAATACATGCTTTAAATGTCCTGTTGTGACAACTGAGAATTGTGCATTTTCCCTAGGTGTCTAGTTTGACTTTCCCTGACCTCTTGAATTATTTGTCCCTATGCCAGAACTGAAAGTCCCATATTGGAGTGTCTTGGGGACTTTGGAGAAAGGGAAGTTTCCTAAGTAGTGTTTGGTGAAAGGTGTGGAGAGGAAGGCTGTGACCTGGAGATAGATTGTAACAGACCTGAGAATCTAACAATGGTTGCCTGGGAATGCCTAGGAGATGGTTAGCTAGGGGACCATGAGCCAGCCCTTGGTAGGCATGAGGGCAAGTGGTATGGAAAGTTTATTCTTTTAATGCATCATTGTGTCCACATCGATGGAACTGGGCAGCCTGCTTCCTGGGAAAAGGTCATGGATATTCCAAACTCCTTGGTGGTTCTTGCTGCAGGAAATATGAGGCAGCATGTCACCTGAACACATATAGAGTGGTTCCATGAAAATTAATACCAAGAAATCTAGTGGCCATTTTCCTTCCTCATCTGTACTTCACGAAACCAAATCCCCCTTAAATGCATACATCTGCATGAAATTTGGCTTGTGTCCATTGCAGAAGAGCCTTCTGCCACGTGGGAAGACACTGGTAAGTCTAGGGCCTCGTTGAGGTGGGTTGTCCTCAATGTCACCTGTAAACCTTCCTATTTTCCCTATCCTCTTGGACACCACAACACTGTTTCATTACCATCCCTGTGTCAGCCTGTGAGTCCATTTCCTGGATGTCAGGCTTGACTAGAAGTTTGGTTATTCCCAGTGTGCAGTATTTAGCACACCACAGCCTAGCCTGGCAGCTGAGGAGATTATGGATGACCATGATTAAGTAGATAGCTTCAAGATCTCAGATGTTTGTGGCAAGTGGCCTCACAATAATTTGGATGGGCAGGTAGGGGCATCATTCAGACCCAATTACCCACATCCATGAGCTTGGTTGTTAAACTCCACCCTTATGCTAAATTCTAGCATGAGGTTTCTGTAGGCTTCACTAAGGGTGGTGTCAAAGCTTACACGTAAGCGTACCTGTGTTCTCCATTGGGGTTTTCTGAAGGGATGCCAGGGTCCAAAAATTAATTGTTTCTGGGCAGTGAAGTAGATGATCCTGTTAGAACTTTGACAGCCATCTCTCCACTGTACCTTGTTCCTCAACACCCCTTGGTATTTAGCCCTTGCAGCAATCCAAGTGTTCAATTTCCGTACATCCTTTGTTGTATGGGGGCTATTTTGGAGTAAAATGCAAAAGGAGTTTGTTTGACTTTTTTTTGGGTTTTGTTGTTTTGGCAAGAGTGGAGGGAGTGTACAACAAATGTCCTGTGGAAACTGTCATTCTGGCTGCACTACTGTCATCAAACAGAAGATATTTGCAGAACATGACATCATGTTCTCTTATTTCTTTGTCATGGCTGCAGGATGCCTAGGGAGGAGCTCTCAGTGCTAGACCCACAGGATCTAAGCTTCCTGCATTCTCCTTGGCAGAGGTGAATACTTGGAGAAAGCAGTATCCAGGTGTCCCAGTCGTGTGTACATGGGCTTGGCTTGCTGTGCACAAGGACCTCAGTCTCCTGCCACAGACTGCTCAGTGGGTTGCAGGTCTGTGTGGAGACCAAGACTCGGATGACCAGGTCAGGAGTGGCTTCGGCTTGTCAGACAGACACAAACACACCTGAGGAGGTTTGCGAACTGCTGCAAAGTTTACTTCAAAGTATCGGGTTTTTATACAGAAAGCTTAAGGAACAGATTTTTAGCCACAGTTTAAAGATTTACAGACATACTATAAAGGCATCAAACAATTACTTTGAAACATGAGGTCATAAATACATCTAAGCAAGTGTGTAGCCAGGAACCTCTGTTTATTTTGGCCTGTTTATGGTCAGCGTGTCAGAGATTTGATTTGTTGAGTTTAGAGAATAATCTTTGTCTCTGGATAGTAAATTTCTAATCGTATTGATTTAAGGGCCCTAAGATCCCAAATTAGGGTATGGTAGTGAATCCCACAACAGTTTTCCTGCTGGTGGGCTAATTACAGGTAGGGTCACATTGCAGGTAAATTCTTATAGCCTTAGCCCTAATTGATTTATCAGGCCCTGGCTGACATCTGAAGTCACAACTGGCGCCTTAGGATCTGTATCTGAAGGCACAGAGGGCAATACCCATCTATTGACTGCTGATCTGTATCTCTTTCAGTTCCTGAAACTATGTCTAAGTGTTCTCTAGGCATTTCTGAATTACTAGTGGAGCTACAGGCTAAAATATCCGTGAATAAAAGGCAATATTGTTATCATAGCACAAAATACATCTAGTACCCTTTCCAAACAGCCAGCCACGCAAGCAGCTGCAGGGACCTGAACTACTTTTCCCCAGGAGGCATAACCACGTGTGGTGCTAACCTCTGGACAAATAGCCACTGAGACTTCTCTCAGCCATTGCTACACTGTCTCCACTGGGGCTGTTGTAGCAGTCTCCTGGGTCTACAGTGGACATATTAGGCAGGATCAGGGGCATGTCTACAAGGATGCTGCATCTTGGGCTACATCTCGCCTGATGTGAGGAATACACTTCCCATTGCCTAAAGCTTGTGCACAGTACCACCTGTCACCCATCTTTTTCCTGAACATTCCCAGCAGCACCCACATCTAATTTTTGAGAAGCACCAACAGTGCCCAGTATCTCTGGCCTACATTCAGGGTCTCAGGGCCACATAGTAATTGTGGATAGATTTCTGCTTTCCATTAACTGCCATTCTTTCTTATCATCTGCCAAATCATCTGTATGACGCTCCTTTACTATGTTTTAGTCATGGTTTTCTCTTTGATCAAACTGAACCTGGAACCTGAGCCTTCAACTTTAACATGAATCTGGTCCCAAATCCTCAACCTGAACCTGAACCTGTACCTGAATCCTCACCCTGAACCTGAACTTGAATCTTGAACTTGACCCTTATCCTGAACATGAAGCTGTACACTCATTCTGAACCTGAACATGAACCTGAACTTGAACACTAAACACATCCATCACCCTGAAATTGAACATGATTCCTAGCTCTGTAGGTGAACCTGTGCCCTCTACCTGAAATTGAAACTGAACAAGGAACCATAACCCTTATCTTTAACAGGAACCTGACCCTGAAACCTGAACCTTAACCTGAATCCTCACCCTGAACCTGAACATAAACCTAGATCTTGACCCTCACCCTGAACCTGAACTTGAACCTTGAACTTGATCCTCATCCTGAACACTCACCCTGAACCTGAACGTGAACCTGAACTTGAACTCTCATACTAAACCTGAACAAGAACTCTAAACCTATCCATCATCTGAAGTTGAACATGATTCCTCACTCTGTACATGAACCTGAACCCTCAATCTGAAGTTGAAGCTGAACAAGGAACCATAACTCTTACCTTGAACATGAACGTGACACTGAATCCTCACCCTGAACCTGAAAATGAACCTAAAATTTGACCCTCACCCTGAACCTGAACCTGTATACTCACACTGAACCTGAACTTCAACCCTGAACTTGAATCTTAACCCTAATCCTAACCCTCACCATGAACCCTTACCCTCACCCTGAACATGAACCTGAACATAAACTTGGACCCTCACCATGAATCTTAATGTAAACCATTACCCTGATGCTGAAACTTAATCTGAACACTTCACCTAAACCAGGACATTGAATATGAACCCTCATGCTGAACCTGAACCTAAATCTGAGCCTTGAACCTGATTCTGAACACTCACCCTTAACCTGCAAAAGCACCCCCATGCTCCATCTGCACCTGAAACTGAACACTCACCCTAAAACTGTAACTGAATACTGAACCCTCACCCTCGCTCTGAACCTTAACAAAAAGCTGAACCATCACTCTGAACTTGAATGTGTACCTGAAACTTCATCCTCAACCTGAATCTGAACCCTCAACATGAACCTAAACACAAACATTCAATGGAGAACCTTAACCAAGAACCCTCACACTCACCTTGCACCTAAAACTGAGTCCTTAACCTAAACACTACCTTGAACCTGAACCTGAACTCTCGCACTGAACATGAATGGAAAAGTCACTCTGAACCTAAAATCTAAAACTAAACCTGAACCTGATTTCTCACCCCAAATCAATACCTGTACTCTCACTATGTAGCAAAACTGAAACCCGAAATTGAAACCTCACCATGCAACTGAATATGAATGAACACTTACCCTGTATTTGAGCCTGAAACATGAACTTCGAACCTCACCCTGCACCTGTACCTGGAGATGAAAATGAATCTGAAAGCTCAAACTGATGCTGAACCCTTATGCTGAACCTGAATCCTGAACCTCTACCTGAACCCTCATCCTGAACATGTAACCTCACCAAATTTTTGAACCTGAACACAGAACCTAAACCTCGACCCTGAACACTCACCCTGAATTTGGACCTGAACCTGAACCTGAAAGCTCACACAGAACCTGGATATGAACCTTTGTTATACCTGAACAGGAAACCCGAACCACAACCTTCACACTTATCCAGAACCTGAACCTGAACCTTCAACAAACCTGAACCTGAACTTGAATCTGAACCTGAAGCTGAATACTAAACCTGAAACCTCACCCTGCACCCATACCTGAACCTTGAACTTGAAACCTATTTTCTGAACTTGAACATGAACCCCAAACAGACCACTCACCCTGAATCTATACCCTCACCCTCACCCTGAACCTGAACTTTAAACCTGTAACTCAACCCTTATCATGAACCTGAACCTGAAAAGTCACCCTGAACACTCACAGTGAAAATGAATCTGAACCCTGAACCTGAATATAAACCCTCAACATGAACCTGAATTTTAATCCCCCCACCTAAACCTGAAACAGAAACTGAACCCTCACTCTGAACATGAATCTGAACCTGAACCCTCCTCCTGTTATGGAATATGACCCATCACCCTGATCCTGAAAGTGAATTCTCACCCTGGACCTGGATCGTCACCTTCAATCTGAAACTGAACCTGAAATCCAAACTAAACCCTCACCCTTAACATGAACTCTCAACCTGAACCTGAAACCTAACTTAACCATCACCCTGAACCCAAACCTGATCCCTCACCGTGAACCTGAAATTTAACTCTGAACTTGAACCTGAACCCTTATTCTCAATCAGAACCCAGAAACTGACCCCTCACCCTGAACCTGAACAAGGATGTTCACTCTGAAACTGGAACTGTACCCTCATCCTGAACATGAACAAGAATCCTTAACTAAAATACTCACCCTAATCCTGAACCTGAACCTGAATGAACACTCACCCTGAACCTTGAACCTGAAACCTGAACCTAAACCCCCATCCTGAATGTGAACATGTACCTGAAGGTGAAACCTGAATACTGAGCCTGAACGTGAACACTTAACCTTACCCTGATCATGAACTCTGAACTTGAACCAACATCTTAACCCTCAAACTGAACCTGAACACTCATTTAGAACCTGAACATGAACCCTCACCCAGAACCTGAACTTCAACTCTCACCCTCACCCTGAACATGAACCTGAACACTTACGCTAAAACTGAACATGTACATTAACCCTCATCCTGAACCTGATTCTGAACTTTGAACCAGAATGTGAACTCCAAACTGAACCATCACTCTGAATCTGGATGAACCCTTGCCCTTAATGTGTACCTGAACCTGAACCCTCAACTTATTCCAGAACTGAACCTTCACCATGACCTCTCATACTCTACTTAAACCTTCACCTGAACCATCGCCATAAACATGAAGCTAAACCTAAACCTGAACCTGAACTATCATCCTCAACCTGAACCATAACCTCAACCGCTACTTTAAACTGAACCAGAAACCTCACACTTAACCTGAACTTAATGGAGAGGTTCACTCTTTCAAGCTCTGCCCTCAGAGTACCTATGGTGCCCCCCCATTAACCTTAGTTCAGACTTTGCTTTTAAAAATTTCAACATTGGAGTCTCCACCACCACCCTTGTGTTCACCTTCTGACTCCTGATTTCTGTTCCCCTGGGGCTGCTCCAGATTGCTTTGCTCAGATTAAACATGGATTTATGTCAAAAGTTGTTTTTGTGGGACTAGAATCAAAACCAGCTGAGCAAGTTTGGTTCCTCAGTAGAGAGTGTGGAAGAGGGAAAGTCTAGCTAATAGACTTACGATACGGAAACATAGGCTAGTCATCAGGAGAGCAGATTCGGTCTATACTGAATGTCCACTTTATTTCATACCTCCAAACTTCCATAATCAACCAAAGGTGGGGTCAGTTTCAGAGAACTGCTACTATTATGTATAAAAGGCAAATAGCTCTCTGACTTCAGGAGGCAGGTAAAGCTGTCTGGGCCAAAGACTATTGTTACATAGATAAAAACCATTTGCAATTCACCACTGAGTCCCTGGCACCCAGTAGCTGGTAAACTAAAATGCCTTGAGAACAATAAAAGTGATTTGAGCTCTCTGAACACTAGGCATGAGGGAACGGATTCCATATGTGTTCCCAACAGAATTTTTAATTTAGTATAAATATTGCATCACCAACCATGGGTTCCCATTAACTTTTCCACTCACCAGTAATTTTTTTTCCTCGAAAACAGGGGTTATTTTTGTATTGCTTTGGAGCCTGTCCTCTAGCTTTTTAGACCAGGCTATCCTCCAACTCATAGTGACATACCTTCCTCTGCCTTCAAAATGCTGGGATTAAAGGCATGAGCCACCAAAGCTCAACCTACTCACCAGATTTTTAAACACAATATGGAATCTGTACTCTTGGGTCCCCTTGGTTTTCTCCAGCCACTTTCATAACATCCTTGTGGCTGTGTCACAGGGAGGTCATGAGTGCAGAGCAGGGACTAGCCAGAATCATGGGCAGGGAGCTGAGGGGTGGGTAGGGAAACTGGGTACCTCATGGCTTATGGGCACCCTGAGCCACCAGAGGCTGTACAGTTGCAAGAGGCACTGCAAGCCCATCATGGCCAGAATGTGGCCTGTGAGGTGGGTTAGGTGAGGCTGCCAATTGTCACCCAGGTCCATTACTGGGCTTGATTCCTGGGAGGGTGGCTCCAAATTACAGGTTCCAGGTTCACTGGGGCAGAGCCTACAAGGAGTTGCTAAGTGATGATGCCTAAACCACAATAGGGATGTGTGACCCTAGCTCAGAAATGTAGCCAAAAATCTGACAATTTCTCTCATGTCAAGAATTCAGCTGTAAGAAACTGTGTGCCCACCTAAAGGTCACAAACACAGGCAAAGAGCATGAGACATGGGAATAAGATCCCACCTTCCCCCAGGTGCACATGCCCCCAACCAACTTTTTTCTTTCTCTTCATCCCCATTCACAGCCACCTGTCATGCTGGATTGAAATGAGATGATAAAATGAGTGGAAATTCAACCCCCACTCCCATCTAGTACAGAATTCCTGTTGCTACCTGAACTCCTCAACCTCTATACTTCATTCAATTCAATAATTGCAACCTAATGACAATGGCCAACCATTTATAACAGGAAAGTTGATTACAAAGCTACAATCACTATGGAAACACTCAGACTGCTCAATGGGAACATGTAATCAGAGGGCACAGATTAACATTAATGTGACTTCTATATTTACCACAAAGCTCTGACAATGAAAATGTGCACAATCTTGGAGAAAGATTAAAGTGAGTAATGAGAAAATGCCAAAAACAAAGAAAGGAAATTATAGCTGAATGTTAATCAAAAGACCAAAGGAAACTCAGACAAGAAAAGTCTGACATTGACAAGTATCTCAGCTGCCTATGTTTCTGTGTGAAAAAATTAAGTACACACAGACTTCTCAGCTTGCATAATATTTACTCAAAGTGACCATTTAAAGAATTGTTTTTGACCATACATCTACTGCCAATGCTTCCAAATACAGAAATCACATGGGCTAGAGCTCTATCTGGAAATAGAGATGATTGTTTCCCAGGGCTCTGAAACCCTTTATGTCTACTACGGTTTCATGTAAACACAACTGTGCTGATGCCCAATCCAAAACTACATGGAATAATGTGCTTCCTGCTACATGGATTATGATAACATATGTGGATTTTTCCACTATCTACCTGCCCAACACCATTCACAAATGAGAAATCTCTCAAGACAAGAGACACCTGCTACTCTCTGGAACTTCACTGAATCAGACCACTGTGACTGGTGGTAACAGAAAGTTAAAAGCATTCTAATAATGTATTGCTGAGAGACAATTCACATCACCATCTTTCTACCAGATTCTAAACTATCTGTAACATTTATAAGACAAACCTGAGAGTGAAATACAATATTCTGAATTGGTAGAATCCAGATTCTCAGTTTTCCAGTCTTTCTTCCCACTGCAATCCAAAGCAGTGCCAATGGGGGTACACCAGACAGTGATATGAAAAGCATCACATTCTCCCATGCCAGGGCTGCAGTCTCCTCCTACATAAAAAATGCAGACACAGACACAGGTATGCTCAGAGGACAAGGGACACTGTCCAGGTAAATTCTTGAATCCAAAGACCAACAGTCTTTCTCATGGTCCATTCAAATCTCAGCAGAAATGACAGCACAACAGACATTCTCTGAACACTCTACACACAGCTGGTGTAATTTGTGTTCTTCCTTACAATTTACTACAACAGAAAGAAAAGAGAATCCTGGAAAAATCCTGCAAGCACCTGACACTACTACTCATGATTGCTAACCCACTCCAGAATCCCTCATTAGCTTGGGATACCCACCTAGGCCTCAGAATATTAGCTGCTCACCTGCTAGTTGAACAGAGACCAAATGACTCAGGCAGGACAGTCCTTGCAGCTCTGCACTTCAATCCCAAAAGAAAGGGCTCTAGCGTCAAAAGTTGGTATTTTAGTAGACATTTCTTACACTCTCCTAGAGCACATCCTGCTCCTCATGCAAAGTACAGGGTCATTTGTGTGCATACTTCATTCATTACACAGTTATGCAAAACTGTCCAGTTTTTTTAAATTATTTAATTGTTTAATCATTAAAATATATTATTGTGTAATCAGTAATCACTGGATCTTAAAGTATCTCTCAAGCTCTGTGCGCTGCTTCTGGTACCAATCATCTGCTATGTGTATCCCACAGCAGCCAAACTCCTAATCTATGACCACAGAATCTTTTAAGTAATCTAATAAGTAAATAATGGGATTGACCTGCATACTTGGTTTCCATAAATGGAACCAAACTCCAGTGATTGTCAGGGAAGTAATACATAGGTAATTAAATAATGCCCCACAATTAACTCCCAGGCAGGACTGGCCAGTCTCCATTGATGAGGGAGGACATTGTCATAGATGTAAATAATTAGTATATAATTGTAAAATAATTGAGTAACGAGATGGTGTTGCATATGTAAATCCCACATGGTGGAGTCAGACTGAACATTTCTTGAAATAACAATTTATTTAAAGAATTAAGTAAATGTTTTGAGGCCTTGCATATTAAATTCCCAATATGGCACCAACTTGTAGTATCATAACTAAGGAAAGTTGTAACTATAACTGTCTAATCTTCAGCACCATCAAAGATTCCATAAGAACATAATATTTTCTGAGTAAACAGGATTGCTGTATAAGCCGCCTCAAAAACTTTAGAAAGAACAGAGACAGCTGGCGGACTGAATAGTCAACCAAAGTTCCTCTGTATTGTTGAAGCATCGATTTTTGTCCTGTATGCCTAGAATTACTGGTAGATTTTCCTGTGAAGCAGAAATTTTTAAGGACTATCCTATCTTGTCAAGGCAAATTTCAGAGATCTTTTTAACATGAATCCTGTGTGCTTGGTTTATATATCATACCATCACCAGTCAAGGCAAGAGTTTCTTGCCCAAATGACTAGTATTGACACAATGAAACAAACTCCATATGGAGGTTCTTCTATGTGATAGTTCTTTTATGAAATAAATTGGTGTTGTCTGGATCAGACGTCTCACTGTCATGAAAATCTTAGGTTATTAAGCACCTTAAATGCCATATTCTGTATTTCTTCAAGGTGTTTGAACATCATCTATCGAAATATATCTGTTTTGCCTTGAAAACATACCTTATATGACTACATGTTTGATTATTATAGATTGCTAAATAGTAACCTGTATTTCTTAATTATTCATTTATTTTGAAGAACAAAAACATACAGTACAACAAAAAACGTTACATTTGTATCAATATACCAATGCCCATATCAATGTAAAATATTTGAGGTTAATATTCCTTTTTGTCTTATATTCCCATTAAATGATGACAAAAAGCCATAGCACATCAAATAACTAAAAAATACCCATCCCATCTCTTGGGAATATGAATGTTTTATTCTCTGGAATTCTTCCAGTTGTCTGGGGCAAAGTCATCGTTGGGAAATCCTCCTAATGTTTTTAGTGTAATTGTTCATGAGTGCTGAGTAACCTATTTGTTTTTGTTGCATGGAAGATCTGTGAGCATGGCTGTTTCTAAATATGAGTGTCATTTATGTGTCCTATATATTTGTGTGTGTGTGTGTGTGTGTGTGTGTGTGTGTGTGTGTTTGCTTCACTTTGTGCCTTTGTGCACAGCTACAATTATTCACTCACCTACTTTCTCCCCATATTTGCACTGACATCATTTGGTCAAGCTGTTCTAAAGTTCAGAATATGAAGTGGAGCTTACTTTCATTTTAGTAAATAGAAATGGATTAAAGTAGAGGCCAATAATGATATTATCTTCATCCTAGAAATAAGAAAATTGGAGCACAGGAAATATGATTAAATACTCATCAATGCAGTTGAATAGCATAATGATGCTTTCATTTTCATGTGTAACTCACTATAGGCATGCAATTGTTTGATAGACTTAAAAAAATGTATAACTTAGAAAAGAGCCTTCAATTTTTGGGAGAAATTCAATGAGGCTATAGGGTTAGTCCTTTAGTGGGTTTGCTTTATTGCAAGGGGGAGGTTTACTGGAATGTGACAGAATGTTGGATCATAAATGTTGCCTGGCAATCCTGCTGGAATTCTATATTCTGGTATCATGGGCTAAGAAACAGAGAGCAACTTAGATTGGATATTTTAGTCTCCCAAGGTAAGTATCTCATACAACATTTAATGACAGCATTTGTGGCAATTGGTTCTCTTCACCAAGTCATAGCCATATTCCTGGAAGTTTATCTACACCTATTAGTATTATCTAATTCAAGATTACCTAATATCAGAAATTACAGTTTGTGGAGAAATAGTGCAAAGACTTGTTGAGGAATATCATCTCCCCTAAGAAGTAATTCTATGGATTAAGAAGATAAAAAAGACTCAAAATTATTCAACAAAAGGTGAGTTTTCCAATGTTAACTTCCTTCAGGAAGGTGTTAATCCATTTGTTAGATTAGACTGAGGAATAATTGGATGACAATTCATCTCTAACGAGACAGCAGCCCGACAACAACTACCTGATATCCTCTTAAACCTTGGACACACACTGACATTCAATTATTTGCACATCTTACTGCTCAAATCTGTGATTGAACCATCATCCCATCAGTTTGTAAAGTTTCTCTATTTTGTGTTGTTATTTAATTCCAACATTACAGCATGGAGGTCTGATAAGATACATGGGACTATTCCACATTTTTTTTTATCTCTTGAGGTTTGTTATATTGCCTAGTATGTATTCAAATTTAGAGATGGTTTTATGTGGTGATAAGAAGTTATCATAAGTTATAAGAAGTTATATTCATTTGTGTTTGGATGAACTGTACTATAGATGTGTTTAACCCAACTGGGACATAACTTCTGTTAGTTCCTTTGTTTCTATGTTAAAACTCAGTCTGGTTGTTTAGTCTTAAGGTAAATAAAAAGCCTTGCTGAAATCTACCACCATGAGTATGTGAGGTTTTATGTGAGTTTTAAATTTTAGTAGTGTTTTTTTTTATTTTTCTGAGTCTGATTCCCTTTGTATTTGGGGCAAAGATATTCAGAACTGAGATTTTTACTGATATACTTCTCCTGGGAAAATATGAAATGGCATTCTCCATCTCTTTTAATTGATCTTGGTTAGGAGTCTACTTTTGAGATATTAAGATAGATACACCTGCTTGCTTCTCATGTCAATTTGATTGGAAGATCTTTTCCTAACACTTTATCTTGATGCAATGTCTGTCTTTGAAGTTTAGATTTGTTTCTTGTATGCGCCAGAAAGAAGAACTCTGTTTGTATCCATTCGGTTAGACTGTGTCTTTTTATAGAATTAAAACCATTAATTTTGAGGGAAAGTAAGGACCATAGATTGTTAATTCTTGTTTGTTTTTGATTTGTTTTGGCAGAGGTATTGTGAGTATATTTGCCCCACTTTTTAAGGGTTGTAGTAAAGTGGTATAATCTTTTGCCTATGTCTTGTGAGTCTAGTTAAATTCATTTGGTTGAAATTTTCCTTAAATATCTATCTGTAGGGCTGGATTTATGCATATATATATTTGAAAATCTTGCTTAGTCATTGAATATCTAGTTTCACCATCTATAATAATTGAGAGTTTCACTGGGTATAATAGCATAGGCTTGCATTTGGGAGCTCTTAGCATTTGTAGAACATCTATCCAGAACATTCAGGCCTTGAGAGTTTCTTCACTGAAGTCAGGTATAATTTTGGTATGTCTGTTTTTATATGTTACCTGACCATTTTCATTTGCTGCCATTAAAATTCTTTCTTTATTCTGTATATTAGTTGTTTTGATTAGTATGTGGCAAGGGGAAATTTTTAGTTCAATCTATTTGGTGTTTGGTATGCTTCTTGTACTTTCATAGGCATGTCCTTCAGAGTGGGAAAGTTTTCTTCAGTGATTTTGTTGAATACGTTTTTTGCATCATTGTGCTGGGCTTCTTTGCCTTCCTCGATGCCTATTATTCTTAGGTTTGGCCTTTTAGTGATGTCATATATTTCCTGGATGTTTTGGATTCCAGAATGTTTTTGGTTGATGAATCTATTTCCTCTAGATTATTTTCCGTGCCTGAAAGTCTCTGTTTGACTTTTGTATTCTGTTGTTTATGCTTGCATCTTTGAATCTGTAGTTCCTGATTGCTTACACAGTTCTATAGTTCCAGCATTCCATTAGTTTGTGTTTCTTTATTGCTTCTACTTCAGTTTTCAGATGTTGAACTGTGTGAGTTGTTTTTTTTATTTGTTTGGTTTTTTCTTGGCTTTCCTTTCTTTATGAGAATTGTTAATTTCTTTAATTTTTTCTTGTCTTTTCTTCTATGTCTTTCAATATTTTGTTTGATTTTTCTTCCATTTTTAAGGGATTTTCTCATATCAACTTTGAGGCCTATATCATTTTTGTGAATTCATTCTTTTTAACTCATTCTCTTCTGGTTTATCTGATTTGGTGTGTATGGTCTAGTTGGTGTGGTTTCCCTAGGATCATGTGAGGTCATGTTTGTCTTTCAATTTTTGGGTGATTTCTTATATTGATGTCTTTCATTCTTTTGTTCCAGTGGGTGCATGTGAGTTTTTCTCTCTCTACTCTCCAGGTTGGCATAGTTGGGTCAGGATTTTATTGTCTGTAAGTCTGGATGATACAAGCTCTCTTGGAGACATCCTCCATCACAGGGCTGTCTATGGGGTCCAAAGATCAGCAAGTGAGCCCTTTGGGTTGCCCTGTGTCAATAGGCAGGTCCAGTGTGCTCAGAGTATAACCAGCCACACCCAGGCATGTGGAGGGTTTGTTGAACATGTACCCGGACCCACTCATGAGGTATTTCATTTGAGACTGGGTACATTTAATGCAGTCTGTGTGGTGTCACCTTACAAAGAATCATGTACTTCTTAATCCTGATTCCTTGTACTAAACATGTGGACTGACACCACACAGCTTCTAAAAATATCCAGTATGGTTGCTTTGCTGTTTTTGGTGTAGACAGAATTTAATAAATCTTAATCAACGTATCACCTCCTAGTAGAGTCCATTAGGAAACTCCCATTTCCCACAGTTCTCAAATTACAGCAGAAATGGAACTTACTGTATCCTCTTTAGACATAAAGACAACTTGAGAGATTCTTGTGAGGACACATAGAATTTTGTTTGAAGTACCTTGGATAATAGGGAGTGGATATTTATTGTAGGCATCCTGGTATGACAATCAAGAATTGCTTATTTCCTTTAAGGGTCTAGATTGCTTGTCTCTGTCCACTTTAATCTCATCATAGAGCTCTGAGGACCCTGCGTTCCTAGACACCCATCTGCCTGTGGCCTTTGTGCATTCCAGCAAGGGTCTCATAACAATGGAAAAGAAAAAGTTCCATATAGATAATGGTTCGGCCTACCTGCCTGCATGCTAAAACCATGATACAAAAAACACCTAAAACTGAAAACAGAGGTTGAGCCCACATCTCATTTCCTCTATCCATGAGTTTATCCAGTTTCACAGCTACTTCATACTTTTTCTGTGTATGCCTTTATCCCTGGCTCTTATTTACACTTACATCTATGCCATCCAGTGAAATTATGTCTGTCTGTATTCAGATGATTATCCATATTCAGTAGGGAAATGCTTCTCTGTTACCAACAGACTGCCATTCTCCAGTGAACAAGGAAAGGCTACAGGGGTCATTCTCTACACTGATAAAATCCTCTAAGATGGCTCCAAAAAGAAGACCAGCCTCCCTGACTACTGGAGACAACCCTATCCAATCGCTTGCAACTGTGCCTTACCACTAGCCTCCTCTAGGCATCTGTTCTGAAGCTAATAATGGTGTGCTCAGTGGGTGTTACGGGGAGATATGTGAGGTACTCTCTGCCAGACTGGCCACTACCAATTAGGACATTGCCCCCTTTTATAAGATTTCCACAAAATGTACTCAGCCACCAAGCCACAACTATAGACACTTTACACCCACGCATGCACACACACACACACACACACACACACACACACACACACACACACACAGAGAGAGAGAGAGAGAGAGAGAGAGAGAGAGAGAGAGAGAGAGGGAAATTCAGAGCCATCATTGTGGCTACACACACACACACACACACACACACACAGAGAGAGAGAGAGAGAGAGAGAGAGAGAGAGAGAGAGAGAGAGAGAGAGAGAGAGAGGAAAATTCAGAGCTGTCATTGTGGCTATATTAGCTGGACCTGAATCATGGCCATCAAGAAAGCTTACTATAAATACCCAGTTGTCAGTCCCTTTAAACTCTTAGCAGACCACCTGTAGGCGGCTGCCCGCAGGATGCCATTACAAGATGGCGAACTTCCTCTTTCTTGTATACCTTACTCGGGCATACGCCAGCTTGGCGGCTGCACTCCAGCGTGCCTGCTCGTTCCCTAGCCAATCCCGTGGCTCCAACACTGAGGCGAGGTCTTTTGAGCCTATGAGACCATGACCCGTGGCCTAGTAGGATATATAAGCAGCTCTCCCTTCCTGCCCGGGGCCCCTCACCTTCAGCTCTCCCTTCAACCAAGAAGCGCTCCAATAAAGTGTGATCTGAGAAGAATCCTCGTGTGGTTGCCGTCTTTCCTGCCAGTCAGGCTTGGCGTGCCACAACTGGTGCCGAAACCCGGGACCAGGTGAGGGGCCAAAGAGGATTCAGAACTCAACACACGGAGCGGCGGTATCGGTAAGTTCCCTTCCTCCTTGTAATGTTTGCTTACGCTTTCTTGTTTGTTCTGCTAGTCATAGTAGTATATGAGCATCAAGATAGTGTGTCGGAGGCCGACACTTATGAGGAGGAAGAGAGGGAACGGAATATGAAAAGGAAAAGGAAAAGACGTCTGATAAAACTACATCTGTAACTTGGCCAAAAGAAAAACCCAGGGACTCTAACGAGTCGTCTACTAAAAGATTGGTGCCTTTGAGGAATAGGAAGCCTCAAAAGACGGGAGGTGCCATACCCAAAAGAGGGGGACTCCCACAGTTAAGGAAATACATAGAAAGGAATTACAAAAAAAGGAAGAAAAAAAAGGATAAAGAAGATAAAGGGGACTCCCTTTATCCGGTCCTTGAGGAATTTTCAGATTATGATTATCAGGTGAAGAATACTTGAATGATGGATCCTCAGGTGAGGAGCTTTCAGAACTAAGTTCCCAAGAGGAGGAGTAATTAAAACAAGCTGCAGCTGAATATCAAGGAGAAAGGTACGGATGGCGACGGCCTCCTGCCTATAATGTTTCCATGGGAAAAGCCGATGTCCCCATTGCACCCCGGGAATCTTGGCCTCCCTCTGCGCCTCCTTCCTATGCTCAAACGGGAGGAAGCTGCCATTTTATAAAAAGGGATACAAGGAGGCACCTGGCCTCCGCATTCCCTGGTTTTTGTTTTGAGAACTCTCAATGATTTTCAACAGCTGTTGGGAGATATTAGCTAATGCCCTTCTGCTGGCATTGCCATGGCCCAATCTGTTCAAATGGCAACACCCTTTGGCAGTTAGCTCAATTAGGTTGTGAATGGAAATACCCCGGGTTATGTATTACTAGTGTGGCCTTTCATAATACTTCCCGTGCTGCTGAATTATCTCGGGATTTATCCCAGTATTTAGCAGGAACCTGGTCAGAAGAATTTGACACATTGGTCCAACAACTAAGACGGGAAATCGTGATTATCAACGCCACCCGTGTGGACCTGTTTTGCGTCCTGGCTTTCCTCGGCCCTCTCCTACTTCAAGGAATGGGTGGGAATAGGAATGTTTGGCATTTTCTACTTCAAGGAATGGGTGGGAATAGGAATGTTTGGCATTTTTTGCCTGGCCAAGTGTTGTTTTTGTCTCTGGCTCATTTGTAGACTCAAAGCCCAGCATACCAGGGATCGAAAATTAGTTGCGTGGGTCCTTATGGCCATGGATGCTGGAGTGTCTCCACAGGCTTGGCTCACTGCCCTTAAAGAATAGATCCTCTAGTCCACAGCCATTGCACCCCTAGAGCCTTAATAAGGCTCATTGCACCAGGGATGGTGTGGACAGAGATTGTCAGTCTCTAAGAGCAATTAGGACCCCTCCACATGGCCTTTGCACCCCCTGGGGAAATTACGTTGCCCCATTGCACTAGGGAAGGCATGTGTGAGATCTCGATAGCACAGCCTTTGCACCTCCCAGGAACAAAATAAAGGTTCCATTGCACGGGAGAAGGTGTGCTATCAATAGCAGGCATCCTTCGATCGGTCCACACATCATGAGGTGGGGGCCTGAACGGGAGTAAGACCACCAATATTGCTCTGGTCATATTATAATAAAAAGGGGGAAATGTAGGCGGCTGCCCGCAGGACGCCATTACAAGATGGCGAACTTCCTCTTTCTTGTATACCTTATTCGGGCATACACCAGCTTGGTGGCTGCACTCCAGCACGCCTGCTCATTCCCTAGCCAATCCCGTGGCTCCAACACTGAGGTGAGGTCTTTTGAGCCTATGAGACCATGACCCGTGGCCTAGTAGGATATATAAGCAGCTCTCCCTTCCTGCCCGGGGCCCCTCACCTTCAGCTCTCCCTTCAACCAAGAAGCGCTCCAATAAAGTGTGATCTGAGAAGAATCCTCGTGTGGTTGCCGTCTTTCCTGCCGGTCAGGCTTGGCTCACCACAACCACCAAATCAGTACACACTATTTTAACCCTGGAACTGCTCATGGGCTCTCCCAGAACTCCCTCCCCAGGGAACACACAGAGAATAAACATAGGATTTCTCATACATGGGACTTTCTGGATATTATATAAAAATCCATCTATCTGTGTCCTGGCACATGGAGAAGATATACCAGTGTTCTGGAGAAAGGTAATCTAGACACTTAGTGAAAATACACAATTCTCATTTGTCACATCGGTATGCTAAAAGCATATAACCTCCCCTGTCCTACACTGGACTTCTCACAAAATTCCAGGTGCCCCACAAGGATGCTTTCAAAGTGCCTTCATCCTTTCCCTCCAGGGCAGAGGACACATGTAAAAAAAACAAGGGTCCATAGACAGAATGGGACAAAACATGAACTTGTGTTTAAAAACACCATCCCACACCAAAACAACTGAAACTGTACACACAAGTCTTCTTGACCCTGTCGGCCTTCATATCTACCTCTTCCAGTATTGGTGTCTCCCTCCCTGGCTCCATATACACTCCCATCCATGGCATCCAGGCTATCTAGGCCTGTCTGGACCCAGGCGATATACCATATTCAGTAGGAAAAGCTTTTAAGTATACAACAGGATACAGGAGCCACTCTCCTTTGAACACAGACTGCAAAGGCCCACCTTCACAGTGTTGATAAATTCTCAGATGGCTGCTAGATGAAGATCACTGCTGCATCCTCCTGTAGACAAAATTGTCTAATATGTTCCAGTTATCCATCTGTACAAAACTTCTTGCTGTAAGACTACAAAGAGCCCTATGTGGGGCTATTTTTTGGAGATATGTGGGGAGCTATGAGTTCATAGTTTTGCCAGGCATGTCTCTCTCTCTCTCTCTCTCTCTCTCTCTCTCTCTCTCTCTCTCTCTCTCTCTCTCACTCACTCATCAGAGGACACATTTCCCAAATGAGAGATCAGGAGATCGAGTCAGGATGAGTTCATGGCCCCAGCTAGAATAAGAGTCATGAACTGACCAAACCAAGTGTGAAGTGCGACAGTAACAGGGGTCACCTCAGAGCTCTTTTTCAACATCCTGGCCTCCACTGCTCTCTACTATGGAAAGGACAAGCAACATCACCAGAGACAAAGGCAGCATCATAGTGGTTGCAGAGATAGCATTGCTGGGGATGACATCACTGCGATTGGGGAGCAGCTCTCTCTTGGCTCTGTAGGTGAAGGTACCTACATCACTGCTGCCAGAGCTTCTATTGTTGTGGTAGCAGCCACCATAGCAGCCTCATCATGACTGTAGTGACTTGGTTGAGTGTCATGCGATGAACCCAACAGAGTTTATTTGACAAGATTCTCTGATCATCTGATTATTAAATTATTGAATTTTTAAAATCAGTGATGACTCTGTCCTTCATGAGTCACATCTTGTCCATCCTCTCAGGAACTAATGATGAGAAATCAACCTGTTTTTTAAAAGTATTTAACCATTTAATTATTAAAATCTATTATTATGTAATTAGTAATCATTGGATCTTCCAGTGTTTCTCATGCTCTGGTAGCTGCTTCTGGCACCAATCATCTACTGTGTCCATCGCACTGCTGCCAAACCCCTCAACAATGATCCTATCATCATTTAAGTAATCAAATAAGTAAACAACTGGATTGTCCTACATACTTAAATTCCAGAAGAGGGAACCAAACTCCAGTAATTTTCAAGAAAGTAATACTTAGATAATTAAATTATTCCACACAATTATATCCCAGAGAGGACTGGACATAATCCAGTCATGAAACATGACATCATCATTGATTGAAATAATGATTATGTAATTATAAAATAATTGAATAATGGAGGTAGTGTTGCATACTTAAATCCCACATGATGGAGTCAGACTAAACTCTCCCTGGAGTAATCATTTATTTAAACATTTAAACAAATAAATAATTAGATGGCTTTGCTTATTAACTCCCATAAGGTGGCACTAAACAAGGCATCATGGCTGATATAATGATCTATTTCAATGACTAATAGCTGAGAGATAGTAGCTCATCCATGTTCTAGGATATCATCCCTTGCAAGGCCTCTGTGATGGCCTGGCACCACTTGTGCCATTGCTTCTCCTTCTAATAGAGGACAATTATTATGAGGTTGTGGAGGAAGACCAGGGAGGCAATGATTCCAACCACCCTGCTTACCTTGGTGGACTGATTATACTTCCTCTCAGTGGGCAACATAGAATCCCCCAGAATCTATCTTCCAGCATCCCTAGCACTCTGGGTGATTCATATGGCATTCAGAGTCTGCTGTGTCTATGGCTGCAACTTCCAAATCTCTAATTTGTACCTGACAGATAACCACAGCCTAAAGACAATCAATCATCTTTTAAATAATTAAATAAGTCAGTAATGGCCAACTTCCACAATAAATCAATAGGTGATGTGGCATTTTACTAGCAGGGAAAAATGGGCAGACTACAGGCATGAAGGATGAAATCGTCATCAATTTAAACAATCAAAAAATATGAGGATATCATCTCCAATTAGCAAGTAGGCTCCTTCCCTGGGTTGCAGGGATGGCTCAACATACAAAAATCTATCAATGTGATCCACCATATAAACAAACTGAAATACAAAAACCACACAATCATCTCACTAGATTCTGAAAAAGACTTTGACACAATTCAACACCCTTTCATGTCAAAGGTATTGGAGAGATCAGTGATAACAGAAACATATCCAATAATAAAAGCAATATACAAAAACCCAAGAGCCAACATCAAACTGAATGGATAGAAGTTTAAGGTTATTCTCAAAAATCAGCAGCAAGACAAGGCTGCCCTCTTTCTCCTTTATCTCTTCAATATTGTACTTGAAGTTCTAGCTAACGGAATAAGACAAGAAAAGGAGATCAAAGACATACAAATTGGAAAGGAATAAGTCAAACTGTTACTATTTGCAAATGATATGATAGTTTACATAAGAGACCCAATAAACTCTACCAGGGAACTCCTACAGCTAATAAACACCTTCATATGATAGTTTACATCCTACCACTGAGAAACACCCTCAACAAACTAGCATGATACAAAATATATTCTAAAAATTCAGTAGCCCTACTATATACATATGACAAAGGGGATGAGAAAGAAATCACAGAAACATTACCCTTTTCAATTACCAAAAACAACATAAAGTACCCTGTGGGAATGGTTACTAAACACATGAAAGGACTATATATCAATAACGTTGTGTCTTTCAAGAAAGAAATTAAAGAAGGTATGAAAAAATGGATCGATTTCTCATGCACTTGGATAGGTAAGATAATAAAGTAAAAAGAGCAATCTTGCCAAAAGCAATCTACATATTCAATGAAATCTCCATTAAAATCCTAATACAATTATTCACTGATCTTGAAAGTATAACAATTAACTTAATATGGACAAACAGAATATCCAGGACAGCCAAAACAATCCTGTACAATAAAGGATCTTCAGGATGGAACACTATCCCCAAATTTAAGGTCTACTATAGAGTTGTTGTCCTGAAAACAACCTGGTATTGGCACAAACAAGAAAAGTAGACCAATGGAATCAAATATCACATCCTGATATTAACCCATGCACCTATGAGTACCTGATTTTTGAGAAAACAGCTAAAAGAATACAATGGTAGGAGGAAAGCATCTTCAATAAATGGCACTAGCACAACTGGATGATGTCATTTAGAAGACTGCAGATAGACTCATGTCTATCACCATGCACAAAACTCAAGTCCAATTGGATCAAAGACCTCAACATAAATCCAGCCACATTGAGCCCCTTAGAAAAGTAAGTGGGAAGTACCCTGGAACAAATTGGTGCAGGAAAAATTTTTCTTAACATATCCAGTAGCACAGACACTGAGATGAACAATTAATAAATAGGACCTTAGAAGCTTCTGTAAGGCAAAATTCACAGACAAGACCAAAAGTCAGCCCATAGACTGGGAAATGATCTTCACCAGTCCTACATCTGACAGAGGGCTGATCTCAAAAATATACAAAGAACTTGATAAACTAGTCAACAAAACCCCAATAACTCTATTAAAAAATGGGGTACAGAACAGAGGAGAGAATCCTCAGGAGAAGAATTCGAAAAGGCTGAAAGACACTTAAGAAAGTTTTCAACATCCTTAACTACCAGAGAAATGAAAATCAAAACCCCACTGAGATACCATCTTTCTAAATTAGAATGGCTAAATTTAGGAACACTAATGTCAACTTAGGCTATAAAGGATGTGAAAAAAGGGGAACACTCCACTGCTGGTGGGAGTGCAAACTCGTATAGCCACTTTGCAGATCAGTATGGCAGTTCCTCAGAAAAAAAGGGAATCAGTTTACCACAGAACCTGGCAATCCCTCTCTTAGGCATATACCCAAATAATCCACATCCATGCAATAAAGAATTGTGTTAAACTATGTCCATAGGAGGATTATTTGTAATATCAAGAACCTGGAAGCAACCTAGATGTCCCTCAACTGAAGAATGGGTAAAACAGATGTGGCATATCTAAAAAATTGAATACTACTCTGCAGAAAAAAAAATTATATAGAATCTTGAGATTCAATGGAAAATAGATGGAACTTGAAGAAACTATTCTGAATGAGGTAACCCAGTCACAAAAAAAGAAACATGGTATGTACTCACTCATATATGAATTTTAGACTTAGAGCAAAGGATCATCTGCATATAATTCACACCTCCAGAAAAACTACTATACTATACTATAGGATTTTAAGAGATTTACACAAGATCACGCACAAAAGGGGAAAGTGGCAAGATATACTGAGCTTATTGGGAGTGAATGGTAGTGCGTAGAGAGATTGTTGGAGAAAGAAAAGGGGAAGAGAGCAAAGCATTTTGGACTAGGAATATTGAGTCAGGGGTGAAACACATGAGACCAAGAGACAGACAGAGAGTGAGATATATATATATATATATATATATATATATATATATATATATATATATATATAGAGAGAGAGAGAGAGAGAGAGAGACCATAAAAGAGGGAGTCATTATAGGTGTGGAAAGAAAATTGACTCTAGAGAAATGCCCAGATACCTACAAGTGTGACACCAACTAACAATGTGAGCAACAGTGGAAAGGATTACCATAAATTCCCTTCCCTGATAATGAGATTAATGACTAACTTATCCACAATCACAGAGGCCTCATCTAGCAGCTGATGGAAACAGAAGCAGACACCAACAGCTAAACACTGAGCTGAACTTGAAACCAACTGCAATGAGGGGTGACCTGACCATGGTACAGAATCCCACAGAGACAGCTGACATGAACAACAGGGAGCTGATGGACCCCAGAGTGATAGCTGTGAACCCAGCATTGAACCAACTCAGACCCCAAGAATATGGGTCTCCGAAGGTCTGGGCAGTCTATGGGTCTTCTGACAGTGGGAGCAGGATGTATCCCTGGTGTAAAAAAGGATTTGGGAGCACATTCCTGATGGACGGATACTCCCTTAACATAGTGGCAGGAGAGAGGGCCTCGTTACTACTTCAAATGACTTTACAGATTCAATTGTCCCCTCCAGGAGGCATCACCCTACATGTGGAGAAGGGGAAGGATGGGAGGGGAGGGAGGTCGGGGTGCATAGGAGAGTGTGAGAGAGAGGGAACTGTGATCCATACGTAAAATAAGAAAAATAAAACTGGAAACTGGTAAGTGAACGATACACAACTCATAATTATTTTTCATGCTCAGAGCATTTCTCTGATACAAAGATGATGTGTAAGCAATCTTTGAGCACTGTGAATCATAGAGGGAATAAACCTATTTGAGTTAAAAATAAAATTAACTTTAAAATAAAAATAAAAACAATTAATCAAAAAATGTGACAATATTGCATAGTTAACTCCCCAAGATGGAGTTGAATGGACTTTTCATGGAAAAGAGGTTTTTTTTTTTTTACATAATTATGCAAATATTTAAGTGATCTTGCATAATAATCCCTATCATCCATTTTTCCCTATCATGAATTTAAATAAATGAATTATAAAATTAGATGATCTGGCATATTTGAACCGACAAGGTGGCACCAATCTACAGGTATTGTGGATGACATAATCATTGTTTGATTAAACAATATAATCAAACAACCAGTTGGTATCACATCAGCTACTTCCTCAAGGTGACTCCAAAACAGACTTATAAATGATGTCATCATTTATTTAAATAAATTAAATACATAATTAAATTTGTAGATGGTCTTGCATACTTGACTCTCACAATGTGGTGCAAATATCCACTGATCTAGATTATCTAATGTCCTATTTTAATAATTAAATAATTATATAATAAGTGGATGAGATGGTCTACCATACTAGAAAGACATGTTGTCTCTTACTTGACTCCCACTAGATTGTGCCAAACTATATGGATGATCAATTATTTAATCACAGATTTGAGTAGTAAGATATGTAAATGATTAAATGTCATTGTGTATCCAGGGTTTAAGAGGATCTCAGATAGTTGTTATTGGAACAACTTCATTAGAGATGAACTGCTATCCAATTAGCCCACAGTCTAGTCTAACAAATGGATTAACACTTTCCTGAAGGAAGTTAACAATAGAAAACTCACCTCTGGTTGAATAATTGCGAGTCTTTTTATCTTCTTAATCCATACTTTAACTCCCTAGGAAGATGACATTCATCAACAAACGTCTTTGGACTGTTTCTCCACAGACTCTAATCTCTGATATTAGGTAATCTTGAATTGGGTAATATTAATGGCCATAGCCCAACTTCCAGGGATTTGGTTATGACTTGTTTAGGAGAATCAATTTTCACAAATGCTGTCATTAAAAGTTTTATGAGATACTTATTTTAGGAGATGAAAATGTCCAATCTAAGTTGCTGTCTGGTGCTTGCCCTATGATACCAGAATATAGAATTCCAGCAGCGTTGCTAGGCAACATTTATGAAGCAACATTCTGTCACATTCTAGTACACCTCCTACTTGCTAAAAAGCACATCTACTTGTGGACTAAGCTTATAGCCTCACTGATTTTTTCCCAACACTGCAAGGCTCTTTTCTGAATTATACGTACTTTCTATTCTACCAAAAAACTACATGCATATAGTGATATATACATGAAACTGAAAGCATCATTATTCCAATTCAACTGCATTGATGAGAATATAATAATATATACTATGCTTCAATTTTCTTATTTCCAGGGTGGAGACAATACCGTTATTGGCCTCTACCTTCATCCATTTCTATTTACTGAAATGTAGATACGCTTTTCTTCATACTCTAAACTTTAGAACAGCTTAAACAAATGTCATTGCAAGTATGGGGAGAAATACATAAGTGAATAATTGTAGCAATGCACAAAAGCACAGAGTGAAATAAACACACACACACACACACACACAAACTCATTGGATACAAAAATGACAGTAATTCTAAGCTCACAGAGCTTCTATGCAACAAGAACAAGTAGCTTTCTCTGGACTCCAGAAAATTGCTGTAAAAAAAATCAGCACGGTCTCCAAAAGTTACTTTGCGCACAGAAAAAAGAAAGAATTCCAGAGAATAAAACATCCATACTCCCAAGACATGTGATGGGTGGTTTAGTTATTTGATGGGATATGGTTGTTTGTCATCATTTAGGGGGAAAATAAGGTAAAAAGGAGCATTAACTTTAAATATTTACAATGGTATTGGCTATGGTATAGTGATACAAATATATTTGTTTTTATTTTCCTGGATGTATGTTTCTATTCTTGTCGAAGTTATTTCACTTATGCAGCATATTTAAAAATGAATGTTAATTAAGATGTGAAGGTTAGTGTTTTATCATCTATAATAATCAAACATTAGTCATATGAGGCAAGTTTTCAAAGTTAAACATCTATATTTAGATAGATAGATGAACTTCAACCACTTCAAAACCTCCAGAATGTGATATTTAAAATGTTTAATAACCTAAGTCTTTTCATGACAGTGAGACATATCTGCTCCAATCAACATGAATTTACTTCATATATGGACATTGAAAATCCTCCATATGGAGTTTAATTTTATTGTGTCAAATCTAGTCATTTGGACAGTAATCTCTTGTCTTGTCTGCTGACAGTATGCTATACAAACCAGACAAGCATTATGCAAATAAAAAAGATCACTCAACTCTGCCAATACAAGATGGGACAGTTCTTCAAAATCCCTGTGTCACAGAAAAATCTACCAGATATTCTAGGCCTGCAGGCCAAAGTGGATGCCCCAACATTGCAGAGAAACTTAGGTTGACTCTTCAGGCAGCCAGCTATCTCCATTGTTTCTAAAGTTTTGGAGGTGGCTTACAGTGCACTTCATGTTTACTCAGGAAATATTATATTCTTATGGAGTCTTTGATGGAGTTGAAAATTATATATTTACAGTTACAGTTTTCTTTAGTTATGACTAAAGGTAAACTATGATCAGAGCTTTGGGCTCATCAATGTAAGATAGACAATATAGTGGTTTCTCTCTATATTTGCCAAATATAAATGATTGGATACTGTAAATATAATTCATGTGTGATAATTGTTCTTATTGTATGTAGGTTAAGGGAAAACCTTTTATTTAGAATAAATGGGGAGACCTTGAGGAATATTTATTTAACTAGTCAAACAGGTGTTACATTTGTTCATGCTACATTTGTTAACTATGTAAAGATGTGTTGATTTTGCATTAATTAAATAAAATAACCCTGGGATCAGAGCATCAGGGTTAGCAACTGGTGGAGAAGAAGTAGCAGAGAACAGCAGATTAACATGGTTTTATTTTAGTTGGGGCAGTGTGGAATGAGGGAGGCTTCCAAGATGCTACCAAACAGAGAAAGTTTTCGTCAGTTGCTACTGTCACTCACTGAGCCCAGAGGTTTTCACCATAGACTTAGAATTTTTAGTATCATTAGAATAATGGAGATTTAGTTAGAACTGTCTTTAGCCTTTACAGCAAAAGAGCTGTTGTCTGAGGGAATAAAACTCACCCAGGCTATAGCCTCAGCTGTCTTGCACTAAAATTAAACAGGACTATCCGTCCATCTGTCAGCAACATTTGCTCCAAGCCCTGCTGTTATTGTCAGGTCCCACATCCTACACTGTGCAAAAATCTTGTATTTAAGTTACAGGTGATAAGTCTGTTTGTTGCAATATTGGAGCCAGAGCTTTAATTTAAAAATTGTTATTTTTTTTAAGTATAATCCCTAACAGGAACAGAATGTAAAATCCTAGTCTTATAAAATACAATTAACATATTTTAAACTGTTTAGGCTAATTAATACATTTGAATTAATTGTTAATTACCTAAAACTCATAAGAGAATTTTATGTTAAACTTCTCTTGTCACCAAGTAAATGAGTAATGATTTATAAAATATAAATACATTCCTTTTCTCAGGCAAAGAAGATTAAAAATGCAATATTTACAATGTTTCATATCAGGATTTATTGAAAAAGATTTGATATACCTATCATTGTCTTAGTATAGAGTGTTAAATATTAATATTTTTCCTCTCAAAATGCACAAAATCTGGCAAATAAATAGAATATGAACATTTTTTTCAATGAGGATTCAAACACTTTTTAATTGTACACTGCACTACTATGAC
This sequence comes from Cricetiscus sungorus, assembly GCA_030556225.1. Lineage (NCBI taxonomy): Eukaryota > Metazoa > Chordata > Mammalia > Rodentia > Cricetidae > Cricetiscus > Cricetiscus sungorus. The sequence goes on from JANBXA010000424.1 coordinate 1,113,164, forward strand.
GTATTTTGGCACTTTAAAGATACATGTTGAAATACTATATATATATTGAAATACTCCCAATCTCTTGAAAACTCTCCACTTTATGAAATTATACATTTTTTACTGAAGGTAATATGGCACAATTATGGGCAGAATTCCACAATTCTGCCCATAATTTCTGTTTTATCAATACTGCTTGGACAATCACATCCACCCACTGATACCTAGAATAGAAAGAGAATAGTGTGTGGAGCTGTTTGCCACTAAATTCAGTATCATCTCCCTAAGACCCATCCCTCTCTCCCTCACTCCTCTCCATATTCCCCCTCCCTCCCTTCCTTCCTCCCTCCCTCCCTCCCTCCCTTCCTTCCTTCCTTCCTTCCTTCCTTCCTTCCTTCCTTTCTTTCTTTCTTTATTCCAGCTCCTTCTTCACTTTCTCTATCATCTTCTCTTTCTCATCTCTCCAAAGTTTTTATTGTCTAATTTAAAGTCTATTCATCAAAGGCTTAGGTGCTTGTTGTCACAAATAACCTTGCTGTTAAGAAGACAATAAAGTCTAATTTCTGATTAAACTCCTAAATCCAAGGTGGTGACATGCAATAAAAAACGCCAGTCCTGCAAGTGTACCAGGATTTGCCACATTGACTTTGTTTTGTAGAAGGAAGTGTGCTTGTTTTTATTGCCCACATAGAACAAAATAAATGTCATGAACCTGACATTCCCTTCAGATGTCTACCTGCCTTTACCACACAGATGCCCACCTTGTCACTGTGCAAGATTTTGTTTGATTTCCTTTTTTGAGATATGTTCTTTCTATATGGCTCAAGAAATTCTGAAATTCACTATTCTTCACTTGGCAGATGACCACAACACAGGAATGGAAACTACAAAAAGGTGATGAAGGCCTCTATATCATCTCTCCCTCTCATATTACTTTGTTTCTACCAAATGAGAACCCTCTCTCTATACAGGAGAGGAACATTACACAGATTTGTCATATTTTTCTCCACATTTCTCTGTTGTACTCATATTCTAGTATCACAATATTGGTGTAAATCTCTGCATTAGGTTCACAGTTTTTCCCCTTTGAAGCAAGGTTTATCCATGTTTTCAAAATGCTTGTTCCCTCTTCTAACTTCCATTTCACTGAAAGGAGAAAACACATCTCAGCCAAAAATGTGACCACTATCCACTATCCCATTCTTTTAAAGGAATATCACTCAGCAGATATTAGGTCATGATTAAACTTGCCATCCCCAGAGTTTCTTCCTTCCCCTTCTAAATGATGGCTTTGTGCATGGATATACACCACATAACTGTTTGACATTGTGCCAGGTTTACTTCTTCTCCTTATAGCCAGACAAGTTTTCTCATCAGAGTAGTTGGCCTTCATCATATAATTCTCAGTTCCTGATAGCTACACACATCAATATTAGGATTACAACACAGATATTCACCTTAGAGAACTATGTTCTGTTTGTTTGAGTCATTGACATTAGTTTGTTTTCCAAAGGGGATGGTTCAGCTGATCATGTTTTCATTTTTGTCCTTGTTTTTTCTGTATTCAAGGTTTCTCTGAATTGCTTAGGGGTGAATCTTGGAATCATCCTTGTTTTCAATAGCCCTGTACTTTTTAAAGCTCTAATACCAAGAGGAGAAAAAATATTTATATTTGCTGGAAATATTTACATTTTTTAAAATTCAAGTTTTTTCTCACAAACCATGAGTTTATGCATAGTTCAAATGATTGGTGTTAGAAGAACTGAATAAAATATGGAGACAGATATTAAACAATGTTTTTAAAGATTATCAAAAATGAGTTATGAATAACTATACAACTCTGTTTTGTGCAACAAATTACAGGTTAGAAAATAAGGACAGAAAATATGTAAGCTTTGAATAGTGTTGAAAAATACACAGGAGACTTACAAAGAAAAAGATCTCCACCCAAAGAACCACGTGTTTTCCACTTTCCAAGACAAACTTCTTTCAGTCAACAACTTCTGCCTATCTGACACAGTGGAGTTTCTCATGAAAAACACACAATTTGTTCCAAAAGCACAAATACTAACAGTTTCATTATTGTATGTAAAACTCTCCTTCCAAAAATTAATGGGGTACTAATGCCACCTCTAATCTCCTCAGGAAGAACATAACTGTCTTCAGGAAATAGGAACTAGGAAAATTTTCATTCACATCAAGACGATTTCCTATTATCTTTCTCCAGTTATAGAAATAATGACAGAAGTCAGAAATATGCAAAATGATAACTGAAAAGGTGAATATTTTAAACAAACCATTTAGATATAGTTTGATTTTTTATCTAAGGAAAAGAGTAAATATGTACAAAAGAATATATCATATTTTTAAAGCATAAACTGTCTTAAAGACCTAATCTAGCACATTCATGTTTGAATATTAAACACTCAAATGTGTAAATATATATATATATACAGATATATATATATATGAGTGTGTATGTGTGTGAAAATTTATCTTACACACTTACCTATATTTATTCAGATAATTACATGATAAAAATTATATAAAATGCTGAGTTGTACAGCCTTTCAGGTTTCTGTCATGCCAAAACATAAAATGGAGTCAGATATTTCAAGATACAAATTTGAAACTTAATCTGTAATCATAATAAAAATGGTACATGAGATATTCTTCCTATGTCACTCGGTTTAAACACCATTCTTGTGAGCACTGAAATCTCAGTGTATGCTAATATTCAGTATGAGAATAAAACAGCCTTCTGCCCTTCGGTGGTTCACAAGTACTGGCAAAAACACATTAATAATATATACCTATATATTAGTCCTAAATATATATATATATATGCCTAGTTAAAAGAATATGTATAATATTCCTTAAAAATGTGTATATGCCTAATTAAAATATATACATGCATAATTAAATACATGTATATAATATTCATAAATATATGCCTAATTAAAATATATGCATGTCTAATTAAAATATATGTATATAATATTCCTAAAATGTATATATATACCTAATTAAAAATATATATACTATTCCTAAAAAAGTATATATATATATATATGCCTAATTAAAAATATATATATAATCTTCCTAAAATATATATATATGCCTAATAAATATATAAAATATTTCTTAAAAATATATGTATGACTAATTAAACATATATATTTATGCAAAAATAATATATATTTTTAATTTTTACACCATTCTACAGGTTCCCAAAAACTGTATGTTAATAATTGGGGTGGTGGCTTGAAGTAACTGTGTTTGGCAAACTTCAATAAATACACATTATGTTCTTTGATGGACAGTTTTAAAAGATAAAAAATTGAAAATGAGAAAAAGGTAGTAATATTTGAATAAAGATAAAGAAATAGGGCACGAAGAAGAAAGATATATAGAAATAAAATTAGAAATGGAAAATGTGTAGTAGGTGAAAAAAGTAAAGGATAGAATGTTTCAGAATGCAGAAAGATATAAAGGCAGAAATATGTAATTACATATGTACATTAAGGTTGAAAGAATATTTACTGATATGAGAAGCCGGAAAATAATAATTAAATCAGGATACATTGATGTGTTATCATATTTATGCATTAAGTGATGGAGTTGGCAGAGCAAAGCGGAAATAATAATTATAATTTTACCTCCAAATATAGATATTTTATGTTATGGAATATGATGGCTGCAAGATTTTTATAAATTATGACACTGATAATTATTCATGTGTTTTTTAATCAGCTTGGAATAGCTGCACCAAAATTATGATTGACACAGTTATTTCAAGATAAATTTATTTTTTTAGGTGGACCACAACAGAAATGGAAACTGGAAATTTTTCTTGTTTGAAGAAAATAAATAAATAAATAAATAAATAAATATTTTCCAAAAGTAATGTTGCTAGAAATTTCCCTCTTTTGAAAAATATAAATACATTTTCACAAAAAGACATTGCTAACAATTTCCCTTGTTTAAAAAAAATAAATTTTTGCGAAAAAATAAAATGTTGCTAGTAATTTCCCTCATTTGAAGAAAATACATAAATAAATAAATATTTGCAAAAAAAACGTTGCTATAAGTCTCCGACGTTTGATAAAATGAAAAAATGAATATATTTATCTATGTACCAAGGCATCATTGATATTTTCTTTACACCCGGTGTAATACGAGACGTGCTTACATGATTAATGTGTTCCCACTGCGCTGTTATTTTGGATCCTAAATATTTATTATGAATCTCAGTGTAAACTGCACCAAATGAAGAGAGTTAAACCTGTTATATCTGAGTAATAGCTGGGTCATTCAAAATTAATAGTGAATTAATTTCAGGACGAGTGTAGTGTCCATGGAACAGCCTGATGCACAAATATATATTCATTATATATTCATGTATTTATTCATGTATATATTCATGTATGTATTCATGTATGTATTCACATATATTTTTATATTTATACAATTTCAAGTATATATTCATATATATTTGTGTATATATTCATGTATTATTCACATATATATTCATGTATAATCCATATCTGTATTTTTGTATTTATTTATGTATATATTCATGTGTATATTCATGTATATTCATATATATATTCATATTTATAATCATGTACATATAATTCATGTATTTATTCATATGTATTCCTATATTCATATTTATATTCATGCATATATTCATATATATTCATATATTCATACACATATTCATATATATTCACATATGTGTTCATATATTCATATGTGTATGTATATTCATGTGTATTATATTTATATTCATGTATTTATGTTTCTTCATGTGTATAATCATATGTGTATATTAATTTACATGTTAATATTTATATTGCTTTGTATTTATGTACACATCCATGTATTTACTCATACATGTATTCATGTATTTATTCATATATATTAGTGTATTAATTAATATTTATATTCTTATATATTCATGTATTTATTCATATGAGTATATATTGATATATTTATTCATGTATATGTTCACATAGACATTCATACATATATTTATATATATGAATATATGTTCGTATTTATATTTTTGTATATATTCATATTTATATATTCATATAATTTTCTGGAATTTTCTAAAATTCTCTGTAATTTTTTGGAATTCTCTGCAATTCTCTGCAATTCTCAGGAATTCTCTGGAATCCTCAGGAATTCTCTGGAATCCTCTGGAATTCTCTGGAATTTTCTGTCCTCACAGGAAGGAAGTAGTGAGGAGGGGATGGAGCCACCACTGCAAGGGTATCAGCTTCTGAAGCTGCCTTGTGAAGACTGCAGATACAGATGACACATGATGACATTATCTGAACAGAGTGGATTAGGCAAGATCGTCTGATCATCTCATTATTAATTTATTGAATATTTAAAGTTGCTGATGTTGGCATCCTTTGCGAGTCATGTCCGGCCTGTCATTCCAGGAATTGATGGTGTGAAACTGTACAATTATTAAATCATTTTATTATTTATATCATTCATTACCCAGTCTGTGATCACTGAAGTTTGTATCCACCTTTTGAGGGTCAACCATTCTGCCTTCTTTTAATCCTTAGGCCTTTTGCTAAATTTTTTATGTGCCTAACGAATGAAAGAATTTTTCTACATCTCTTCTCTCTCTCTTGTCACTATTTTTTCTTTCCTTATATTACTTCTGATCTTTCTGGATTCTTCAAGTAAAATAAATTTATTTATTAATACAAGTTGGACTGATTCAGTGTAGATTGTTATGGATATTAAGCTTGAAGTTTTCCCAGTTGCAGAATATGGTAGAAGAATATGTTTCCTCATAGCAAACATGATAAAAAGCTAAGACTTCCAAGCAGGCTATAAATAGAATGATGTTCATAAAATAAGAATAGTAAGATTTTCATATGGTCATGATTTAGTGCCTTCTTTGCTACCTTTCAAGCATACATCCTGGAATACAATTCTCTATTTTCAATTTTATGGCACTCACTTCCTACATGGTCAAATATTCTTGGAGAAATTTCAGGGAAAAAAATATAAAAACATCAACATATCGTCACTTATCTAAAGGCAACCTAATATTGGAAAATAACTATGTGATCATACATAAAATAAATGATATAACAGGGATTATATAGTCTTGGCTTCAGAATTCCCATAGAATTGTGAGGGAGCACAACATAGGAAGGACAGCCTCAAAATAACAACAAATATCATAGAGAAATTCAAAAACCTTGGAGAGGTAAGTCTCCACATTGACCTTTGCTCCTATGCAAGTATTGAAAGGAATAAAACATGTCTACATTGGAAACCACGTTATTTTCCAACACTCAAAATTATCCTAGGTTAACACACATTCTCGTCAGAATCACAGAGAAGATACATCACTGATTATCACCCAGTTTTCTAATCTTACATTATAGTACATGAGGTAATTGGCTGAAAACCATGTTAAATATAGTTGATCAGTAAAATAAGTGGCATAGCTCAATCCTGGAGAGAATTCAGAGCAGTTGAAAATATTTGAATAACAGTTGTAAGCAACATTGGAAATCGCTGGAATACTGTTGCCCCAGAGTTGAGAAATAAAAAAAAAACATTTACCATGTGAATGGAAACATCCACCAGGGATCATGAGAAAATTCAGTGTTCCAGTAAACTGAGTCATAGAATATCTATTAGTACTAGTTTTATCAGCATTGTTCATAATGGGTGTGTACATTTTTGTTTGAGTGTGTGAGTGTTTGTGCGTTTGTGTGCATGTGTGTGTATGTATGTGTGTGAGAGAGTGTGTTGTACTTGAATTATTATTTATTCACCTACTTCTACCATTTATCTGCAAAATGCTCATGCCTCAAGAATCTCTAAAGATAGCATAATGAAGAGAATTAGTTTTCAAAAGAATGACAAAAGGGCTGAGTAATTCAGTGGCACAGCATTTGTTTTTTGTCCATTTTGCAAGTATGATATATATGTCTGTGTGTGTGTGTGTGTGTGTGTGTGTGTGAGTGTGTGTGTGAGTGTGTGTGTATGTATGTGTGTGTGTTGTTAGAGGGTGTGTGTACATATGTACATATATATATGTATATATATATACATTCACACACACATATACACACATGTGTGTGCCCATCGTGTGTGTGTGTGTGTGTGTGTGTGTGTGTGTGTGTGTGTGTGTGTGTGTGTGTGTATGTGAGGTATGTGAGTGCCCATTCATCTCATGGTTTTGTATAAATATGGTTTCAATTGCAAATGTGCTTGAGAGCAGCTATAGTACGTAGCTGTTGAATTGGAAAAGTTAAAATAGTAGAAGTAATTTTCAACTCAGAGTTGTTTGTCCTTGTATAAAATAAAACGAGGATATTCTATAGAGTATTGAGCATGTGGGGCTGTTTTGGAATGGATAACCCAGTGATTAGAGATCATAATAGTTGTATGATAGCATAATTGTTGCATGACGTCATTCATGGGATTCTCTGCCCATATGATGGGGAGGGAAAGTATCTAGCTACTGAGATGTAGTGGTATCATTGGGTAGTTTAGTCTCCTAAGATAACCGTTCTGAAAAATTTTAATATGATCAAAGGTGGAAGGTGATTTTCCCAATCATGCCCTGGCAATATCATGGAATTTGGCTTGTATCTGTTACTATTACCGAAGTCAATAAATCGTAATCTCAGAAGAAATTGTGGGCAAAAACATTTTAAAATGTTTATTGTTAGATATTCTCTTCCCTAAGAACAAAATCTCTGAGCTAAGAATTTAAAGTGCTCATATATATCCACTATTGGATAAGTTTTCCATTGCTACCTCTTTGGGCAATGTTTTACACTGTTCCTTTGGCAAAGACAGATCTTAGATGAGACAAGTTTTATTTTTCTCATGTAGCTGCTGTACATACTCTGTCACGTACTCTAGAATCTTAGAACTACAGTGTGAGTACCTGGGAAGAGGTAACACATGGTGTGTAACTTTTCAATATTGTGTCTGGATGATAGCAAAATGCAATTTACCAATGTCCATGTCAACACATTCAATTGTTCATTGAGGTGCATGGTCATGTGACTCTGGCTCAGTGCCAAGGGTTTTCTTGATTTTCTGGACTGTCATAGAAGAGTGGAGGTCTGTTCATCTGTCAGTATATATTGTCTCTGAACATTGAGGTGGTGACATACACACTAGTGGAGAGTTTCAGTCCTCACAAATGACAATCCCACACATTCACCAATCCCAATAATATCTAATGGATTCAACTTAGTGTAACAAACACTGAATATAATAGTCAACATTATTGTATTGGCACAGGGGAGTCTTTGGGTTGGTAGGTAAATGAGGTAATTCAAACAGAAATCACAATGATGGTACAAAATTTCAGCTTGGAACACTGCCATGAAATATTTTCTTGTTGGTGCACCCATTCATTTCCTTTGATTTTCTTTTATGTGTTTTAAGAATGGTGTCTGATTTTATTAAGACAGGCAAGGACTATTCTTGCCTTGGAAGTCCAAGGATATGTGAGGCCTGAATATCAATTCAGTTACTAGAGAAGTGCTTATCTTGACAACTATTAAACAATGAAGAAGGTAAAACACAGTCTCCCAGTTCCATTGGTTGCCAGGTTTAGAAGGAAACCAATACTGTAGCATCTCATAAGTTTACGTGTGGTGTATGTTCAAGTGGAAAGTTTGCCTGACCTGTATTCTTGAATTCTTACCACAAAAGGGACCAATCCAAACTAATTGGAGTTCCATTAAGGGTTCCTACCTATTTTCTTATATAATTTGTTTTTCCTCATTCCATGGGGTACAGTGAGTACAATGCACTGTTGACTCTGACTTGAGGGTACACTATTCTTACTCCCAATGTCTCCTTTTATTTTATTATTCATATTACAATATGATCATTTTACTATAAGTTACAGCTCCTTGTGGATTCCCAATCCTCCTAACCACCCCTGCTTAGTCTCTCCTTTTTAACAAAACATTACTGCTAGTACAGGCTAAATAAGATTTGGAAAATCTGACAATAGATATGTATTGGTGATAACCATGCTGGCCATAATCACACACAAATTTATATGAGAAACTCATGAATGATGACCTTGAGAAAAAGAATCTTCCTTATTATAGAGAATATGTCCTTACCAATTTCTATTCTGTCTTCCTTTTTTAGATTAAATAATAATAAAATAAAATAATCCTCATGAGAGTATAAAAACACCTGTATACTTTTCAATGCCTATTCATATATTTTTTCTCATTTATTGCTTTTGCCTCTATAAGGTAAATTTATAATATGCAACTAAAATTAAATACTAGCTAGTAGGTTATCTTTCCATCCTCTGTATTGTTATTAATTCCTTGTTAATCTGTTTTACCTGTCTACACACTGTCCATCCTGTATTCTGTATTATTTGTTCCTACTCGTTTTCAACCAATTTTTTTAATGTTCATTCCCTTTTTATTCCCTTTTTCTTGGTTTGTGTCTCTTTTTCACTATTTTTAAGTCTTAAATATCCTTCATTAGCATAGATACAGATAGAAATCTTGGGCAAACTACATATCAGACAATGTTTCTGCAAGCAATTTGCATGCACATAATTATTGCAGGGTAGTGGAAGCCTTTTAGCTTGATAAGAAAATTTGGTATGTGCTCCAGCCCTTCTTGTAAAAAACACCTGTAGAACTTTCATGGTCAAAGACAAGATTGCCTTACAGACATCCTTTTGCAAAGCAAGGCAGCCTTTTTTTAGAACAAGCTGTAATGAACACAAATTTAATAATTATTAGCATCTGTCACAATTGTTTTCTATCATAGGTGTAGGCTTCAGAAATACCATGGAATTTCAAGGGAACCCACATTCTATGTTTTATACAAGAGGAGCAACAATTTTTATAATGTACATAAGACATGACAGAGAGATTTGTTTTTTGAAATGATAAACTTCTGCTTTTACAAGTCCTCTCCAAGTAAACACAGGTTATAATCCAGGTACTACTGATGAGTGCAATCTATTTTTTGCCTAAATAGGTATCTATACTTGTTTTTAAGCAGATAAGGGCTTTGTCTAGAAACCATGTATAAATAGTTGGTTTGGCAGGGGAAATATATAGCTACCTCATTGTGTGAACTCCCAGAATGAGGACATCATGGATATCAGTTGACAGCCACAAAGTACCTCCCTGGATTCTTCTTGGCACTGAGGGAGAATAGGATGACACTAGGTAATAAACATGTGTGAATTTCCCAAAGATATCAACAAGAATCTAAATAATAATGAAGTTTCCTTTGTAGAGGAATTTCTGAGTATATAGATGCTTACTTTTTAGGATATTAAGAGAAAATTATTGACCCTTGAATCTAAGTGACCATCTTTGTCACTTGTTTTGGGGGATGTGTATGTCAGTGATTGTCTTTGTGGATGTCTATGTTTGTCTCTCTGTACAAGTCTGTGTATGTGTACTTTGTGAACTTTTCAGTTACCTTTTTTATTCATTACTTCTAACTTGTCCATGTGTTCAAGCTCCCCTTAAACCTAGAGACAGGAATAACATATTTTCATTTGAGTAGCAATCCTTTTCGTAAGTCATAGGCACAACAGTGGTGCTGTCTTCATTCTCATAACACAATAGCTGCAGTATCTGCAATAGACTTGAGGGCTCGTCAATCTCCTGGAATGTTATGGTGATGCCTACAATTGTATGTTAGTTATTGCAGATGTAGCATTTATCAATAGAGTAGGAGAAATTAAAACTGTTACAATTGACATATTGGATTTTGTCTTTAGGAAAAATGAAATGAGATTGTAATGTGGAGTCATGAGTGCTGGGGATAGTTTTAGCATGGACGAGGTTATTACATTGTGAATTAGATGAGATCATAATTGTTTCTTTACATCCAGTGGAGTTTTCTTTGGCTGTACCTTTAGACGCACAAGAAGGGAGGAATTGAAATGCAGTTTTATCTTTGGATATTTTATTATCTAAAACTAGTGTCATGGAAGTCCTTCTCTATTAGTTTAGGTCAGAGTTCCACTAATTATGCCATGGAAATAAATCCATGAACATTGTTTTTTCAGCTGGCAATACTACTCATCAAAGATAAGTAATACAGGCCACCATTTCCGCCGCCCCTGTCGCCACCACCACACCTAGTGGAGGATCCCGGAAAGGCAGCCCAGGTGGGTGTGGGGAGAAGACTGTGGTGGAGAGCTCCGTGGTTGGAGGTGGAAGGGCTGAGGGTAGAAGCGAGCACCATGGCTGCTGTGTCACGGAGCTGGTGGGCGGGCAGCATGTGAACACCACAATGAGGCAGAGGTCTCTGGCGGGCGGTCGGGCAGCAGCGAGCCAAGCACTTGCATGCCTCGTGGTGGCTGGGGAAGCAGCTGCACCAAGTAGAGCTCCGTGCTGCAGTGCAGTCAGCAGAAGCTGATGGAGAAGCTCATCATCCTCAACGACCTGGGCGTCTGAATGCTCAAGTGCCTCAAAAACATCAAGAAGGCATGTGGAGATCCCAAGGCTAAATTACCCTACCTTATTGACAAAATCCTGGAATCTGCTGTGAAATTAATAGTCAGAAAGTTTTCTCCTGTTGAAATGCGCAACAGCAATCAACAGCTTGCACAATTTCAGAAGGAAAAATCAAAGATTCTGAAAAATCTGGAGTTATATTACTTTACATTTGTAGATGTTATGGAATTTAAGGTCCATGTCTGTGACTTGCTGAATACTATTGACGTTTCCCACGTCTTCTTTGATATTACTGTAAACTTTGATTTAACAAAGAACTACTTAGATTTGACTGTAACCTATACAACGTTAATGATACTGCTCTCCTGGTTTGAAGAAAGGAAGGCAATCATTGGATTATACAAATATGCACATGAAATGACCCATGGAGCAAGCGATCAAGAATACCCACGCCCGTCAGATTATTTTGGACTATGAAAACCCTTTAAAAAAAGATGATGGAAGAATTTGTATCCCATAGCAAGTCTCTTTCAAACACGCTCATTTCTCTTCAGATGGTGTATCCTAGACGGAATCTTTCAGCAGAACACTGGAGAAATGCCCAGTTGTTGAGTCTTATCAGTGCACCCAGTACAATGCTCAACCCTGCCCAGTCTGACACAATGCCTTCTGAATATCTCTCCTTGGATACAATCGAGAATGGATTATCTTTGGCTTTATGCTGTGCCATGGGATGCTAAATACAGAGGCTACAGCACTGAACATTTGGAAGCTAGCTCTTCAGAGTAGCTCTTGCCTATCTCACTTTTGGGATGAAGTTTTCCTCATTCACAAAGCTGCAGAAGACTTATTTGTAAACACTTGGGGATATAATAAACGTATTAATGACATAAGAGAATGCAAGGAGGCGGCTGTATCACATGCTGGCTCAATGCACAGAGAAAGCCACAAGGTTTTAAGGTCGGCACTGAAGGAACTGGCAACTGTCCTCTCTGATCAGCCTGGTTGCTTGGTCCCAAGTCATTTTTTGTTTTCATGGCATTATCTTTTGCCCATGATGAAATTATCTGGCTACTTCATCATGCAAATAACATGCAAAAGAAGAGTGCAGATGACTTTATAGATAAGCACATTGCTGAGCTGATCTTTTACATGGAAGAACTTAGAGCACACATCAGGAAGTATGGGCCTGTAATGCAGAGGTACTATGTGCAATATCTCTCTGGCTTTGATGCTGTAGTTCTTAATGAACTCGTGCAGAATCTCTCTGTTTGCTCTGAAGATAAATCAATCATCATGTCATCTTTTGTTAACACTATGGCCTCCCTAAGTATAAAACAAGTTGAAGATGGGGAAGTATTTGATTTCAGAGGGATGAAATTAGATTGGTTTAGGTTACAGGCATACACTAGTGTCTCCAAAGCTTCACTTAGCCTTGCAGATCCCTGAGAACTTGGAAAAATGATGAATACAATAATATTTCATATGAAAATGGTAGATTCCTTGGTGGAAATGTTGGTAGAAACATGAGATCTCTCCATATATTGTTTTTACAGCCATGCTTTTGAGAAGATGTTTCAGCAATGCTTGGAGTTACCATCTCAATCAAGATACTCCATAGCATTTTCTCTCCTCTGCACTCACTTCATGAGCTGCACACATGTGCTGTGTCCTGAAGAGCACCACTATATTGGAGATTTCAGTCTTTCCCTGTGTAATATGTTCCTAGATGAAATGGGCAAACAGGCTCGAAACCTCATCACTGACATTTGCACAAAACTCAAGAGATCATTGAATCTTCAATCATAGATTCAAACAATAAAATGAATGAGTAAATAATGAGAAAATTTCATATAATTTACCCTTGGGGAGATACCAAAATTGTGTCAGTATTTATATAAATAATTATATAACGAAATGGCATGTCAAAATTAACTCCAGCAAGGTGGAATCAGACCCCATGCTTTTTTTTAATAGATAATAATCCAGAGTTTTAAAGGACATCAGATAGTTTATGTTTGGTGCCTGCCTTAATAGAGATAAACTCATGTCCAATTATCCCTCAGTCTAGCCTAACAAAAGGATTAATGCATTCTTGAAAGTGGCTCACAGTGGAAAATTCACCTTTTGCTGGATAACTCAGGCTTTTTATTTTTTCTTAATCCATAGTTTTACTTCTCATGGAAGACAACATTCATCAACAGAAGTCTTTGAACTGTTTCACCACAGAATATACTACCTGATGTTAGGTAATCTTAAATTGGATAATATTAAGAGATGCAGTCTTAATTTCAGGTATTTGACAATGACATGTTTAGAAGAATCAATTTCCACATATGCAGCCATGAAAACTTGTATGGTCCTTTATCTTCTGAGAGTAAAATACCCAATGCTGACACTACATCTAAGTGGCTCTCTGCTTCTTGGGCCCATGGTATGGGAATGGAGAATTCAAGCAGGGTTGCCAAGTAATAATTATGATCCAACATTCTGACACAATCTAGTATGCATTCCATATTAAATATTCTCACTGATTCCTTTTCCAAAAATACAAGCCTCTTTTATGAGTTATACTTATTTTCAAATCTCCTAACAAATAACTACATGGCTATAGTGATATATACATGAAAGTGAAAGTATCATTATTTCATTCAATTTGATTGATGTGTATTTAATCATATTTCCTATGCTTCAATTTTCATTTTTCCAGGATAGAAAAACATTGTTGTGCCTCTACCTTAATCCATTTCAATTTACTGAAATTAAAATATGGTTCTCTTCATACTTTTATCTTTAGGACAACTTTACTACCTGGTTTAGGTGCAATTATGGGTAAAAAGTAAGTGACTGAATAATTGTAGAAATGCATAATGTCACACTCAGAGAAATGAATAAACAGACATACAACAGCAACAAAAAACACATAAGACAAAAAAATGTCATTCGTACTAAGAATTGGGCATTCTCACAGAGATAATATGCAAAAAGAACAAGTAGCTTACTTGGGATGCCTGTGCCCACAAATCCCTGCCCTGTTATTATAAATAAATATCACTCAACAGATGCTAGACCATGGTTAAACTTGCCATCCCTGGAATTTCCTCCATTTCCCTTCACAATTATGATTATGTGCATGAATGTACACCCTCAAACTGTATGACACTGTTTAGTTTTAGACTATAAATTCTATAAGACCAGATTTAGTCTTATAGCAAGACAAGGTTTCACATCAGTATAACTTGGCTTGTTCATATAATTCTCACATCCTGATAACTTCATATTTCTATATAAGGATTACAAAATATATATGCACCTTAGAGAACTATGCTCTGTTTGTTTGTGTGTCATTTGTTTGTTTTGAGAAATGGCAGTTGGGAGGATCATGTTTTCATTTTTCCCTTGATTTTTCATAGTCAAGGTTTCTCTGAATAGCTTAGGGATGCTCCCTTTGGTCTCAATAGTCCTGTAATGTTTAAATCCTCTACCAACACAGAGCAAACAAAAATACTTATATTTGGTAGAAATCTTTAAATTTTTCCTTTTTGATAAATTTTTATTTAAATTACCAACAACCTCATTTTACATTTCAATCACAGTTTGCTCACCCTCCCTGCATATGTGTCCCCCTCCTAACGCCCATACCATCCTATTTTTGCTCCACACGCATTGTGAATTCTTCCATTGGGTATCTTTAAGTCTGTCATGTCATTTGGAATTCACCCATGTGTCTAGGCTGACAGATTATCTCTTTATGTATAATAGGCTCCCAAAGTCAATACCTATAATGCAGATGAATACAGATTAAATATCAGAGGCCCCATACACTGCCCAATACTCCAAAATAACACCCACATTCACAGTGTTTTGTTTGGTCCTATGGTGGACCAGCTATTAGCTATCAAATGGGGTCCTTGAATTTTCCCTTTTTTAGGTCAGCCGTTTCTGTGGGTTTCTCCAGCCTGTTCTTGACCCCTTTGCTCATCATGTTTCCCTTTCTGCAACTGGCATCACGGAGTTTTGCCCAGTGTTTAGCTATAGGGGTCTCCTTCTGCTTCCATCAGGTACTGGATGAAGGCTCTTTGATGGCATATAGTCATCAATCTCACTATCAGAGAAGAGTATTTAAAGTTGCCTTTTCACTATTGCTCACATTGTTAGATAGGGGTCATATTTCTAGAAGTGTAGGTACTTATTCCTATGTGGATTTTATAAATAGACTAAAGTATTACTAGCTAAAATCCACACCAACAGAAAAGCTAAGAAACAAGGTGGACCCCAAAAGAGACATATGTAGTACCACAGAGAAGAGAAATGGACAAGATCTCCCTAGAAAATTGGCAGCTTGGTAAGAAAGGAGAACGAGAAAGGGAGAAGAGCAGGGAAAATGATGGAAAATGGGACCATAAAAATTGAGTCATGCAAAAAATAGAGGAGAGTAAGGGAAGAGATATCATATTAGAGGATGTCATTATTTGTATAATGAGTAATCTGGCACAAGAAAATCATCCAGAAATCTACCATGATAACAAAAATTTTTCAAAGTACAAGGTTTGTAAATCCAAGTTTATGCAGAGCTTACAATTTTGGTGTTAGGAAAATTGAATATTATATATGGGAAATATTGAAGAATGTTTGCAAAGAATTTCAACAATGAGTTATGCAAAACTATAGCCTTCTGTTTTGTGCAGGTAATTAACTAAAGGTCAGAAAATAAGAAGAAAAATCATGAAGGAGCTAAGAAGAATTGAACATCACAAAGGGTATTTACTAAGATATTTAAAGAACTCCACCCAGAAGACCATGTGTTCCTATTTTCCAGGATGAACCTCTTTAAGTCTCAAATTTTTACCCATCTGGCACACTGAAGTTTCTCATGTAAAGCAAAGAATTTCTTCAAAACACACAGTTTAACAGTCTCCTACCCAAAATAAATTGACTACCATGACACTCTGGTTCCCTTCAGAAAGAGAAAACTCACTTCAGGATTAAACACCAAGGTCTCTTCAGCAAGAATAAAGTTTTATTGTGTTGGATTCAGAGGGATAGCTATAGAAGCCATAAAAGATCACTGGATTACATGGAGCTGGAATTATAGGCTGTTATTACCCACTAGACACGGGTACTGGGAAATGAATACAGGTATTTGACAATAGAGGTAAGCACTCTTTGCCTCTGCCCTAGCTCTACTGCTCCTAATTTAAATGTGTAATTAAAAGTTTTTTCTTGTGTATTTTTAATTCCATGGGATTTTTTTGGGGGGGGAGGTTAGGCTAAATTTTTCCATCCTTACAATTCACGCATGTATGTCTCTATGTGTGAGTTCATGTGTGTGCATATGTGCATGTGTGTGCATGCATGTATGTCTGTACATGTGAGTTTAAGCTTGTCCGTGTGTGCCTGCCTATGTACATATGTATGTCTGTATGTGTGAGTTTAGGCTTGTGCATGTGTGCCTGTCTATGCACACGTGTATGTCTGTATGTGTGAGCATGCGGGTGCATGCCTATACACATGTATGCATGGCACGCCGATCCACAAGCCTGCACACGTATATGTACGCACACGTGTTCACATGAAAGAACACATGCATGTATTCATGTATGCACGCACATAGCCCTCATGCTCACATGCACGGCACTACCACTTATGAACCAAGGCAACTGCACCTGCACACGAACACATGCAAACATACATGCAACCCTGCCCCTACCCATACCACATGCATTAACATAAGAGTGCACCCCACAAGCAGAGAATCCTGGCAATGGATGGTCACTTCTGGTTGCTCCTGTCAATCACGGGTCCAGGGTCAGGCACTTCTGGTGTGCCTATCACTAACAGTGCAACAGGAGGGAACTTTCTGTTCATCATGGCACTTCCGGTACCTCCTGTCACTTATGGGGCCGGGCAGGCACTACCTTCAGTGCTTGTTCATCCTGGAGTTCCCAACCCCGCGGAGTGGCTGGCAGGTCCAGCAGGACGTCTCAACCCCCTCCTGAGCAGCAGTCACTCTCTATTATTGACGCGCAGCTGTGCCATGATTAAAGCATGACAGAAGTCCCGCCTTCTCCACACTGACTAACAGTTTCACGATGAGGACGCATGTTTCCCAGGAAGTTCTGCCCCATACTCACTGATTTATGCGGGACGGAGAAAGTCCAGCACCTTCGTCAGTATTGATCGTCCCCAGGACTGAAGACATAACCATTTTCTTGGAAGTCCTGCTCTGCCGCTTTGACTGACATTTCTTCTGAAATGAAAATTCACAGGAAGTTCCACCCCAGGGCCCTGCCTGATGCTTGCGACAGGAAGTCCCACCGCCTGAGTCATGACTGACACCTCAGATAGGAATTTTTCCTCCAGTGCCCTGATTGATGCCTAATGCAAAAAGTCGTGCCCCTGGGCCCTGATTGTCAGCCCCAAACTCTTCATGGACCTCAGATGCTGGCATGAGTCCTTGGGGCCAGAGTTGAAATGGAATGGGCGAGGACGGGCGTGGTGGTCTGGGCCAGGAAGGGCCGGGTTGGGTGGGACCATCTAGGGTGGGCAGGAACGGTCCCAGTTCGGGGCTGGGGCTGGGGCTGGGGCTGGGGGCGGGGCTGGTGAGGATGGCTGGCAGGCATGTCTGTGGTTTCTACCTGCACGTATGAACACATATGTAGCTCCTCATTTTTGCAGGTCTCAGGAAAAGTCTTGGTCTGGTGTAGAAGCCAGGACAAAGGAGGTGCAGGGCTTGCTGTGTCTTTAAGCACTCTAACCCTTGTGGAAGCACTCCTGACACTCAAGCCTCACTAGCCAATCAGGAACACTGAGCCAACCCGCCAGTCTCTGGTCTGTAAGGAGACTTCCTGGAGCCATGCTGTTGGCTTGGTTTTATATCAGAACAGGCACCAGAAGATTGATTGCTGCTCTGTGAGTGCTGTTGTGGGAATTGTGAGGGCAGCATGGATGAGCACAGAAGCTGCAGCATGGTGAGTGAGGGGATGGGGTGGGTGGGATGGGAAGTTATGAAAGTTTGGCAGGCCCTCCAGGAGCAGGCTGGGCTAGAATGTGCTGCCACATTCAGTGTTCTGTTTGGCCCATTGTGGTCCTAGCAGCTCCCCTAACCAGGATACTGGCTATTAATACTTCACCTAGTGGGCTACTTATGAGGAAAGGATTTTGATCATGGAGAATTGTGTAGAAATTTTTCTAGTAAGGTCTGTTATGATTTTGGCGCACAGGAATAGCAATTTGCAAAACAAGAAGAGTTTAAGTTTGTCCAGTGCCTTCTAGAAGTTATGCCCTTCACATCTAACATTTAGGGGTCAGATCTATGTGGAGTTATTGTCTTTTTTGGCCACTAAAATAGCTTTTCTTCTATTTTTGATCCCAGTTCCCTCTCCCTCTCCTTTCATTCACCCCGGCGCCCTCCTCTTTCTGACCCTCATACATTCTTCAGGGAAGCTGAGCTCTTCCAGGAGGGATCATCAAAGTCTGTCCAGTCATTTGAGTTTTGTCCCTAGACTAAGGGTGTATCTACATTTCGTGTTAATTTTGTGCATACTCTAAATTGCATTCTTTAATTTATTTTTCTTTAAAAAATATATATGTATATACATGTATATGTATATATGTATGTATGTAATTTTTGGAAACAGATTTTCTCTGTGTAGCTTTGCAGCCTGACTTAGAATTTCCTCTGTAATGCAGGCTAGACCCAATCTCATTGATATCTGCCTGTATGTGCCTCCCAAGTGCTAGGTTAAAGGCAAGAGTCAATGAAGACATGTATAAATGATGTTCTTGTGTTGGATCACACTCCACCATTGAGCTGTTTTGTGGAATAGTGGAATCGTTGATAGAATGATTTAACAATTTTTGGTGGAAAGTTATTGAAAATAAAATAGAGGTAATCCTTTGAAACAAGTAAGATGATTGGGAGAGAAGGCAATTGTTTGTGGTCAGGGCCTTTGTGGATGTGTTGCTTAAGATCCCAAGAACACAACTCTTTCCACCACATGGAGCTGTGATTATTGTGCCCATGACCACTGAGGGCTTAGTCAGTAATGTTATTGGGATTTCCTGTGTTCCGCCTGTATTGCACTATTTGAGTAGCTTCTCCTGAGTTTGGCCCATTGAATAGTAACTCCTGTTGACTTCATACAAGCCCACTACTTCCTCCCATTTACCCTTGGAAGTAGTATAAAACACACTATTCCTCATAAGAAGCTTACTTAGAATAAGACACAGCTTCAACAAAAAGTCCTTGACCAAGCTTTCATTTCATCATTGTTCTGCCTTCCCTATTTTTCTCATCTTTTGGCACTTCCTCCTCAAGACCGGTCAGTAAAGTGACCTTCTGTTTTAAGTTACTCCTGTACTATGAAATAATTATGGTACTATCTTTACTTTTGAAGGCTTATATTGCCTTACTGGCCCAACTTGTAATATCCTGTTACTATTTAAATTTATCAAATTTTCCACTGGCGTTAGACATTGAAAGAACATAAAGATGCCAACATATGGGGAATGCAATATCTGTTTTAGGAGCCAGGTTGTGGTGGTCCACACGTTTGATCACAGGATGGAGGAGGCACAGGCAAGTGCATCGATATGAGTTCAAGGCCAGTGTGGTCTCCAGAGATATACCTAGGACAACTAAGTGATGGGAGATCCATGGTAGCAGGACCTGCTGCAGCTGGTGGGAAGAACCTGCTGTAACATAATGGTGTCAGAAGTGGAACTGAGAACTTTCACTTAAAACTTAACAAAAGCTTACAAAATAGTTTTTAGAAACAAAGGAACAGAGACTAGCAAGACCTCTTGGTAACGGCATTTTCTCGGTTGGATTTATTTTGCTGTAGACAGAGAGTTGAATTAGCATAAGCGGCAAAAATCCGCCTTGCTTTTAAAGAGCTCTGCTAACAATTCATTGGTGTGTAGGAGAGCTGCAATGAAGGTTTACACTGTGTTTTAAAAAATACGCTGGCTTGGGAGAGAAAAAGAAACGGGATACAATGGTTTAAAAAAGAAAAAAGGAAGTAGAATGGATGGGTATGGTGGAGCACGCCATTAATCCCAGCACTCGGCAGACAGAGGAAAGCAGATCTCTGTGATTTCAAAGCAAACCTGGTATGCAGTGAATTCCAGGACAGATAAAAGTTACACAGATAATCCCTGTCTTAAAATATGTAAAAATAGAAGTAGAAAATAGAGTAATAAAAAAGCCACGTAAACATGGAAAACACAGAAAAATTTTGGATACTATATGCGCTTCTGTTGTCTTTAAATTATTTGATTGCTGAGAAAATAATTACTGATAAAAGAAATGCTGCTGGATTAATTCAATTTATAGATTTTCAAAATGCTTTAACTCCAAAATTTAAGCCTAAGGACAAGTTACTGTGGAAAAGGTTTTCTATTTTTGTTTCCACAGAAAATGAAAAGCTGTGGGTTCTTTCCAGACTTATGTGGTTTAATCAAGCAAGACCTCCTGAAGAAACGTCAATGGGACATTGCAATCTTACATACCAATACAGCCAAGATTTCTGCATCTTCTTTGGACCCCCATGACAGTGCCCTCTACCAGCAGGAAGTAGTTTGGAAAGAACGACACACAAATTCCCAAATATTATTTATAAATATTTGTTTTCATTTAAATGGGCTTGGTTATAAATGGCTAATGACCACAAACAATCTTTGTAAATGTGAAAAGGGAATTATGGTATAGATATGAATACTTTGCTTTGGAATGGGTTTTCTTTAATTGATACAATTTAAGGTCAATTTTGTGATATGTATATTTCTCCTCTTGTTTAGGTATTGTGTTTATATAGCTTATTGGAAAATGTAATGTATAATTTAGTACAGATTAGAGAATTACCTATGATAGTCAAAACTTAGAGTTAAGTTAGTTAGGATTTCTAGATATACAGAGATGTATTTGAGGTGGATAGGCATTCTTCAAACCTTTCAAAGACCTACAGACTATGGCATTTAAAATGGTTTAGGGTTTTTCTTGTCAGTGAGGAACAACTGCTCCTGGTAACACCACCTGCGTCAGAAAGGAAGATGGATATCGAAGAAACGTGTTATGTAGTTTGCTTCTAATATGGCAAGACTAGCCATTTGGGCAAGGTACTGCTCTTCTGGACTATTTGACTTTATGCTGTAGAAACTGGACATGCAGGACCCACAAAAAGGTGACTGCTGATTCAAGATGGACATTGCTATAGGATTCCTGCTTCATGCAAGAGGCTGCCAGACAGCCAGACATTCTACGGGACATAAAGAAAAATGACTGACAAACTGCCATTACAGGTGGACAGTTTAAAGTTTCCTGCCTTGTTGAGGAGTCTGGACACACACTATGGCCTATGGGCTGAAGATGGAACATTGCATAGGAACTTCGGGTGACTGACCAGGCAATGCATTGTCACTGTCATTTCTAGAGTTTATATATTATCCTTCTGTGGTCTTTGAAGGAGTTGAAGACAGATAGTTTTGGTTATAGTTTTCCTTAGTAAGGATTAAAGATAAGTTTCATAAAGGACTTTGGACTCACAAAGATAGAATAGGTGATATTTTCTTAAAGTCTTGCAAAATGTTAATGGACTAAGTATTGTTTACTGTGATTCTTATTTGATAACTGTTGTATGATATATTTTGCGATGTTAAGGTTAAACCTTCTTTTTATTTTAGACAGAAAAGAGGAGATGATGGGAGATGTTATTCTGTATATATGTTTCTCATACTAATTAATAAAGCCCTGTTGGCCAATAGAAAACTAGATAGGCAGGGCTAGGAGACTAGGAGGAGGAAAGAGGAAGTAGTTAGAGTCAAGATGTAGACCAGGGAGGAAGGAAGACGCTGTCGTGGCTCCCTGATAAGACGACCACGTGGAAATACTTAGATAAGTAGAAATGGGTTAATAATTAAGGTCGAGCTAGCCCATAAACAATAATGGTAACTGACCAACAGTATTGTATCAAATACAGAGTCTCTGCATGTTATTTGGGGCTGGTACAGCTGTGGGCCCAGACTGGTGGCAGGCGGGATGGCGCGGGCAGGCAGGAAAAGCCTGCCGTAACAACTAAGGTTATTTATTACACAGAGAAACTCTGCTAAAAATACAATAACAACAAAAATAACCATCTGTTGTAGGTTCTCTCCTCTATGAGTATTAGCTGGAAATTAATACAATTTGTCATAACAAATATATTTTGTTATTTGTTTCTTAATTCTCTGGGCAGTGTTTTTCTGGTCCTCTTGATTACCCCTTCTTAAACTAAGTGACTGTATGACCTCAGTGGGTTTTGGGGGAGCACATATCTTAAACATTTTTATTTGTGGATACCAATCATTTTATGGATATATTTAATAATCAGAACTCATTAATTTGTAACACTGTTCATTAAATTAAAATATAATTCTCTTTACCCTATCAGGAGATTGCCCACATTTGTATAGAGAGCTCTAGACTATGGAGTGTCTCTGTTTGGAACAAATATCAGTAGTTGGATGGTCAGAAGCACATCAGATAAGTTGTCCTTTTGAATTAATTGTGTTAGAGTCTGTTTATTTAAGTTCTGAACACATAGAATCATGGTTAGCTATGTAACATTGTTCAAGATCTTTTTTATCCGGAATGAAAAGCTAGGAGGTGCTACTGTCACTCAGTCCATACTAGGCAATCAGGGCTATAGATGACCTGCCAGTCACAAGTGGTGCAGGGCCCTTCCTGCCCCTGGCTTCAGGCTTGGCTTCTAAGAGAATCTAGTGCCAGGGGTTAGGTGTGTTGTGCTTTGAGCAAGCTCAAGCTGGAAAAGGACATCATAGTGTGTGAGGGGTTGCCATTTCCAGATGGGGAGTTGCAGATGATGAGGTGCTAGATCCACTGTGATTGGTATTCTCTCGATCTGTGTGCAGAGCTGCAGCCATATTCCTAAATTTCTGAGTTTCCTTGAAGGCCTTGAAATGCCATGGGCCCAGAGCCAGGCCTCTGAATGATTTCGATATATTGGCAGCCTCTGCCCTGTGCATTGGGGGTATGGAGATGTTTGTAGAAACTTCTTTGTTGTCGACAATAGCATGCATTTGTCTCATCCAAGGAAAGCAGGTCAGCAAATCTGAAGAATCCTCATTTCTTCAGTACCATCAAGATGGTCAGCACTTTTCATTAAGATTCAATTATTGATAATTTTGTTTGAGTTGTAAAAGGCATCTCATGTGTTGGGTAGCATTCCACTACTAAGCTATGATGTAGAAGATGAAATTGGTAACAGGAAAGATTTACAAATGCTTAGGAGATAATAAGTCTCTCAAAAGAGCATTTACCAGAGGGATGACTGCCTCTAAATCACCCAAAGATAAGGTTTTGCCAATCAGTGCTGTTAGAAATTATGATGCTAGGACAGGCATTAACTTACCAGGATTGTCCATGCATTTGGCTCCAAACATTTACAAATGAGCCATCCCTTATTTACAATCAGCCTCTATGTCCAACCCCATTTCAAAGACCAGACCTGTAAGAAGCTGTTCAAGGAAGCATTACTCCTGTTGACTTCCTATAAGCCCCCTACATTGTCACAGGGTATATGAAGGCTTCTTGGGCCATATAGTTACAGGTATCTTCTTCCGAAAAGTTTAGTTCGGCCAGATGGGTAATAGGATACCAGATGTGAACTATTTGAAAAGCGGAACACTATTGTGCTGTGGACTGGCCTGATAAGTCAATGCTCTCGCACAGGCCATCAGGCAAGGAGTAGAAACATTCTAGGGGAAATCTTGTAACAACCTGGTACCTAGTCTTGGGTGCTTCCCCTAAAGGCATGTTGTAATGACAAAACAAAACAAAAAACAGAGAGACTTGTCTAATACATGAAATTTTCTTGAGGGAGCTGGTAATAATCGGGAACAAAGTTATTGTGGAGGGATTTCTTCAAATATGCAGGAAAAAATTCATCCCACTACATGGAGCTATGACTATTGGTTCCAGGGCCAGGAACCCTGGAACTATTGGTACTTAGGGCTTAGTCTGCAATGATCCTGAGTTACCCTGTGTTCACCTAGTGCAGCATTGTTTGATTAGCCTCCTACCTGAGTTTATCCCATTGAATGACAGTTACACCTGACTTCATAAAAGTCTCCTCTTCCTTTAATTTCCACTGGAAGTAGTATACAATATCGTATTCTCCTTAAGAAGTTTATTTGGTATGGCAAACAACTTGTGCACGATCTCTCCATCCCAGTTAATTTGTTTGTTTTATTTTCTACTTTCTACATTTCCTATCTTTCTGATCCCCAACAACTTCACCTCAAGATTTGTTCAGCAAAGAAGTTCCTGCTGTTTCAGGTCTCTGGTGTACTTAAGAAACAATTCTGGAGTTGGACAGTGGTGGTTCATGCATTTTATCCCAGTACTCGGGAGGTAGAGAATTGTGGATCTCTATGAGTTCCAAGCCTGGTCTACAAGAGCTAGTTCCAGGACAGGCTCAAAAGTAGAAGAGAAACTAGGTTTCAAAATCCTACCTCTAAAAAATAAAATTTTAAAAATAAACAATGCAGGAACATTATTGCTGTGGACGTTTGACATCTATTAAATTAGCTGGACATTCTGTCTCCTGGCTCTGTTTAAATTGTTCAAAGTGTAAATAGGAGCACGAACCTAAAAGACACTTAGGAATGACAGTATCTATGAAATGTAAAATGTGTCTTGGTTGGATAACCTATGAGTATTTTACAGAGATAGATGTATGTTTTCATTATATGTATTTTTATTTAGTAATCTCATTGCAGGAAAGGATATCTCCTTGGAAAGACATGTTAATGCTAGAACAATAGCATTTCTATCCTGTTAGAAAAATTATTTTGAGACCAGCTCTCTAATGCTGAATCAGGTAGCTTTGATTGCAGTCAGTTCCTTGCAGGGCTGTGACCTTGCTGTCATCTGTAGGACACCTTTAAAATTATTCAATGATTGCACCTCTTCAGTAATTTATAATGGTCCATTTGCATAATGTATTTGACTGTACAATGTTTGCATGGGTAAAAGATTCCCATGTTCAGCATTCTGTCTTCCTTCAGACGAGCATAGGTGGCACAGTTTAGATACAGAAGGATTCAAGGTGAGCAATCAGCTGCTAGAGTCAGCATTATGAAAATTGACCTCACTGTGATAGGGAGAGTAATTTTGTGGTTTCTCAGCATGTTTTAATTCATGGCATGTGCATGGAAACAGATCCAAGTGTGTGAATGTAGTTTTGGTAGGTTTTCTTGAGTCAAAAAGTATTGAACTTACAATGAAGTAACTCTCCAGTGCAAATATTTAAATTCTGCCTGACATAGCTATGTCAGCTCAGAATTTAGAGGAGCAGGTCACTCACTGTATGTGACAGGTCACAGTGGTCAGCAAACAACATCTGCAAATGGGAAGCATCTATTTATCTCTCATTGATGGTGGTGATATTTTGTTTGTGATCTAACAAATAAGGATTGCCTGAAGATCAATTTGCAGAGCTGAGTAAATCGTTGACTACACTCCTTTTTAAATGCTAATCCAATAGTTAGACACACAGCTAACACAGTAGATAAACATACACTTAAGTAACTAGTTAGCAACACACCAAAATGACTAGGTAGCCACACAGTTAGTCACTAGTTAAGCACACACAATAAGACACTAGTCAGCCACACACACTAAGTCACTAGTTAGCCATAGAGGCAGGAGATTATCTATTCTAGGTCATCAGTGACCAGGCAGTATGGTTCACAGCTTTCACCATAGCATTTAGAAGTCAGAGGCAGATGGATCTTTGTTACTTGAAGGAAACATTGGCTATGAGAGAGAGATAGACGGACTGAGAGAAAGAAAGAGAGAGAGAGAGAGAATCAGTCTGAATGCTAAATAGCTCACACAAAGGTGATCCCAACACTTTGGGTCAAACATCTTTAACCTCAGCACTATACAGATGGAGACAGTAGTGACCTGGCTAGAAAAAGAGAGGAATATAAGGTGAGGGGGCATGTAGTGAGAAGTTTCAATCTGAGCACTGAGTCTGAGTGTTAATAGAGACTACAGTCAGTCTGAGGAGGCAGTGTGTGGACAGGATCTCCCCTTTGGTCTGTGCATGGGTAGAGATAAGAACTGTAGTGGCTGGCCATTAGGCTTTTGTGATCGTTCAGGTTTTACCCTGTTAGCTGACTCTGAGTGATTTTTTAATAAGATATCTTAGAACTTGTGCTGCCAAAATTATTCTCTCTAAGGCAGTGGCCTTTTTGATGTCAAAATAGCTAAGCTTTTAAAAATATTAAAAATACATTAGTTTCCTTTGTCAAAAATCACTTATTAATATCATTTAAATGTCTTATTTAAGTGTATGACTGCTTTTATCTCTATTTTTCTGCTCTGTGATGTTTCTAGGTTTTAACTAGTTTCATTCCATTTCTCTCAAGTAATGGTGATTATTGATAGCTGGGTAGAGCAAAGTATTTTTTACCTTAGGCTTGCCTGATGCTGTTTAGTTAAAAATTGCTGTCAAGACTAAATCCTTCTCCTGCCCAGGACTGGGAAGACAGTCCTGCACCTCCTTCCTCTCTGTACCTCATTGGGTCAGTGAGAAGAAAAAATAGAGCAGTTAGTAAGTGTTCCCAAAGCTCTTTTTGTGTGGGGACTCATTAGTGAAGTGTGATCTGTGGAAGGATTGAGTTCATGAACAACCTTGATACTGGTGCAGTCACAGTGCAGAAAGGTAAAGGCAAGCTGGAGGCTCCTTAAACAGTACTTGACATGAGCAATGTGGAATTAGATAATCAATACTATATGATCCATAATTGTCCTCATTGGCCATTTCTTGGGGCTCACAGATATGTGCAATCCAGAATCTGTATAGAAGACAGACCTTATGGTATAAAAAATTGCTATAGTTATAGTACTTGAGACAAAACAGGTAGGTAAACAGTTGTGTCCTACCTAACAGAACACACACTTTTTTTGTATGTACTGTCTGAGAAAAAAGGTTTGAGATCTTCTTGATGGGCTCTAGTAGAAATTCATAGTCTCAGGAGCACATAGTCATAAAGCTCCTTGTATCTTTCAAAATAAACATTTTGGATTATAACTAAGCCATATCCATGTTCTCTTTCCTGCTGCCAAGTTCTAACATGACTCCTCATTGTTTTGTAATATATGTCCTGTTTTACTTAAACAGCACTTAGACCAGTTACTGGTTGAAAGTGACATATGTTTGGCTGCAGTATTTTCCAGATATGAGGCCAAGGATTGCTGGCAGTGCACATAGAGTACACAATGGATTGTGCATATAAAGGACACTGTTTTTGTATGAGGAACATGATGTGTTTGAGGAGACCAGAAGATTATCTAATAAAATATAAAATATCTTTACTAGGCCCCTCTATTGTAGGCTTGTCAGACAGAGCTACAAGGACTTTGCTGAGTTATTTGATCTATGAACACCTGGTAGGTGGGGTGCTAATATTCTAGGCGGAGCTGGGAGGTTCCAGCAAATGAAGTACTCTGAGAATGCTTAGAAATCTGTAGTTGTGGTAGCAGGTAACTTGCCTTTTCTTTCCAGGTTGCTCTTCTCCTTCTGCTCTAGGGAGTTGCAAGGAAGAACATAAGCCATACCATGGTGAGGGGAGGGTGATAAGAGTAGGTCTGATATGGTGTCATTTCTGCTGGGATTTGTAGGGCCCATGAGACAGACTGTGGTTCTCTTGGTCAATGTGTTATACTTGTTGTCTGAGCCTCCCTTTACATTTATTTCTTGGAAAGTGAGAGACTCTGCAGCCCTGCCATGGGAGGTTATGCTGCTTGTTACACCACTGTCCAGTGTGCACTCACAGGTACTGCTTTCAGTGTGTTCTGCCAGCAGACATTGGAAAACTGAAAGTCTGTTTTTTTGAAGTTCTGAATATTCCATTCCACTTTCAGGTTTGTCTTATAAATACTTTAGAATGTGGTAGAAAAATGATGACATGGATTTTTTTCTCAGTAATATAAGATTATAATGGTTAAACTACTTGCTACTACCAGTAAAAATAGTGTGATTCATTGAAGTATAATTCCAGAGGACAAAAGGAATTTCTAGTCTTCAGAGATTTCTCAGGTGTATATGGCTTGGGGGAGAGAGTTAGGGCAGGATCCTCATCTTGGGCCATAATCCATGTGGCAGGAAGCAGATTTTCATTTATTTTTTATATTGTTTTGGGAGTGGGAATCACTGGGGTTTGGTTTACCTAAAACCATAAAGATGCATAAGGGACTGGAGAGTCATAGCAGGAGATCACCCCCTTTTGCAGAGAGAGCGCTAGAGCATTACCTTTGTCATTATGAGAAATAACATTAGCTGGTGTGTTAAAATAGTTGAAGGGTAACTTTTAGTTGATTTAATTGGAATTTAGAAGTCTGTGTTTATATAATCTTTTTCCACATCCATTCATAGGTATTTTGATATATTGGTCAAGATCACACTTTTCCTGGTTTTGTTTCCTTTGTTTTTTAGATTAATAGTTGACTGTATTTCCTGGCCTATGTACTTGGGTTATTCTCTTTATTCGCCTTTATTCTATTACAAATATTGTACATTTTTTATTTTTGTAACTTTGTGGTAAGTATAGAAGTTACATTGTATCAGTGTGTATGCTGTGCTTTCTTAATTCCATTGAGCATTCTGATTATTTCCAACACAACGGTTTTCCTAGGATGCCTTTGTAATCAACTTTTTGTTACAAATTTTTGTTCATTGTCATAGGATTGTATTAATTTCATGTTGCAAGCTTACCATATAAATAATATTAATTCTGATGCTTCATGTTTCCAAGAGCCTCACTCTTTCTGACTATTCAGATTACCTTGGAGATGACATTTTTTATTATTATTCATGTCTCAAGATTTCAACACATATTTCAAGAATAAAATGCCAATGCAATGGACCTATTACCCAGGTGTCTGTCAGGAGAACTATACATCATCTTATTTGTGACTTAGTTCCTGCCTTTCTCTAATGGTTCTCCAAGGTTCCTATGACAACCAGGAAAAAAGTAACCTCAGGTCTCCTGACCTCAGCAAGAATCCATAGAAAAAACACCTTTTATGTCCTAAAAAATTTCTGTTTACTTTTTAATATTCTGGGAATCCTTCCATCTGTTGAATAAGAAAATAATTTCATTCTAAATTGTGTCTCTGCAATATCTGCACATTGTGTGCAGAAAGAAGGAGATAATGAATCTGTGCACTGCAGGAAGATAGCTGAGTCATCAATTGAAGACAGAGTAAGCAACATAAAGCTGTGTTTTTAAGCAACATTGAAATATGTGTCTCGCCAGGGAGTGGTGGCTCTCGTGATTAATCCCATCACTCCAAGTGAAAGGAAGGTGGATCTGTGTGAGTTTGAGAACAGCATTGTGTACAGAGCAGATTCCAGGACAGCATAAGTCACACAAGGAAAGCCTGTCTCAAATACCAAAATAAATAAGTAAATGCAAATTAATTAATGAGAAAAATCTTCTAAACAATAACAAAAAGATTATTAGTAATAGTTGCTAAGGGAATGTCCAACCTGGTTTATAGAGAGTTCCAGGACAGCAGATGCCACCAAGGGAATCCTTGTCTCAAAAACAAATACAAAAATAATTGAAATTCCTCCCTATGTGTATCTCTGAAATGTGTGGCTCTAGAGTAGAAGTCAGGGCCAGGAGGCGCTGTGCTGTGTCTTTAAGCACAATGTAACCATGTAAACACTTGTCACTCAAGTCTAGCTAGCCAATGAGGGACACTGGGCCACCTGCCATTCTCAGGTCTTGGAGGAAATTTCCTGGATCCATGTTGAATGCTTGGATTTATATCAGAACATATGCCAGAGGATTGATTGTTGCTCTGTCGGTGCTGCTATGGGGTATTGTGAAGGAAGTGTGGGTGAGCACAGAAGCTGCAGCATAGTGAGTGAGGGGATGGGGAGGGAGTCTTGGTAGGAACCTACTGCCATATAGTGCTCTGTGAGGCCCATTGTGGTCCTAGTAGCTCCCCCAACCAGGTTGTGGCTTATGAAAACGACTCTCTGGGCTGCATCTGAGGAATGGGATTTGAATCAGTGAGCTTTATGTAGAAACATAGTTATAGACAGGACCATCACACATTTGGTGAACAGGGATGGCAAGTTACCAAAAAAGGAGAGGTTCAGTTTTTCCAATGCCTTGTAGAAGTTCTGCCCTTCACATATTAACATTTAGAGGTCAGATCCATGAGGATTTACTTTTTTTTTATTTTTTGCCATTTGCAATCAAAATACCTTTTCTCCTCTTTGAAAAAAATAATTTAAAAAATCTTTTTTTACATATTGATCCATGTTCCCTTTCCCTGCCATCTTCCCATTCCCAACAGCAACCTTCCCTTCCCATCCCATCCCCCATACATTCCTCAGGGAGGCTGAGGACTTCAAGGTGGGATCATCAAAATCTGTCATGTCATTTGGGTATTGCCACAGGCCATCCCTCGTGTCTCCAGGCTAAGGGAGTATACACATTTGAAGTTAATTTTGTGCTTTCTCTAAATGGCATTCTTTACTTTATTAATATATATATATATATATATATGTGTGTGTGTGTGTGTATGTATGTATGCATATATATATGTATGTATATTATATATATATATGTGTGTGTGTGTATGTATGTATGCATATATATGTATGTATATATATATATATATATATATATATATATATATATATATATATGAAACAGGCTTTCTCTGTGTAACTTTGCAGCCTGACCTAGATTTAGCTCTATAGAGCAGGTTAGCGACAATCTCAAAGAGATATGCTTGCCTCTGCCTTTCAAGTGCTATGTAAAAGGCAAGGGCCAATAAAGCCATCTGTAAATTTCATTATTGTGTTGGATTGTACTCCACCACTGAGCTGTGATGTGGAAGTGTGGAACTGTTGATATAAAGGGTTTACCAATTCTCGGGGGTTGTTTGTCACTCAAAATAGAATTTAGCTGAGGGAGTGTTGCCCGTCGAAAAATAAAATGAAGGTTATTATTATGCTATCCAAGCATGTCAGAGAGTAGGATACTAAAATAGACACTTATTCCTCAGGGTAGATCAGAAATTTGGGTCCAAACCATGGAAATGGAGAATTCACTGATTTACAAACAACCCCAAAGCCCCTTGAGTAGTGCTGCACCTACACAGCCACAGTACAGAGATTGTTGGGTGTTAGGATTGAAATTCTTAACAGACCACCTTGAGAAGAAGCTGCTGCCACTCTATTACAGAGAGTAATACGGTTATATACCCAAGCCAGGGGATGGGCTAAGCATAGGATGAAGTAATGCACCACCTACACCTGCAGTCAAGGTACACCTGCACTGCACACCTGAAATTTTTGAAAACAGCCTGGTTTGCTTAACCTTGTGTGCATGGGAATTCTACATCTGAGTGGGGAGGAAGATAGCTGTAATGTACAAGTAATTAAACTTCACAACAGAGTAGGACATTTACAAACTGTTAGAAGACCATTACTGGATCACAATGAACATTAGGTCCTGGTGTGCCAGAGACATCCAGTGTTCTTCTGGAGAAAATCATGGCTCTGTTATATGAACAATATGAGCCCAGTATACACTGTTTAAAAAGGAAAACAGTGATGTGTTGTGGGCTATTCTGAGCAAGCAAGACTTTCAAATTCTGTCCTCATACATGGAGAAGTAACATAGGTCCTTCTGAAACCCAGGAAAGTGCTTGGCAGAGCCAATAAGAGCCTATGCGGTCTAGTGTTAGGTGTTCTCCATCAGGCTTTGAGTTATGAGAATAAAACAGAAGTCCCCATTTAAAAGAAGAAATATGCTTTAGAGAGAATGCATTTTCTTGGGCCAAGAGTATATGTGGAGGGGCTGTGTCAGATCCTGAGAACAAAACCCTTCCCACCAAATGGAGCTGTGTTTGTTGGGCCATGGATGGTGTGGGCTTAGTCTGTAATATTCCTGGGATTCAGTGTGTTCCCCTTGTACTAAACTGTTTGAGTAGCCTTCTCCTGAATTTGTCCCCTTGAATGCTTACTCCTGCTAATGTCCTAGAAGTCACCCTTTTCCTTCCATTTTCCCATGGAAATAGTATACAAGATGCTATTCCTCATAAGAAGTTTACTTAGAATAAGACATAACTTAAGCAATACCTCCCTGCCCCAGCTTTCATCTTTCCTGTGTTCTGCCTTCCCTATATTTCTCAACTTCTGACACTTCTCCCTCAAAGTGTCACTTGCTGTTTCATGTTACACCTGTATTATTAAATAATTATGTTGCTCTCTTTTCTATTGGAAGCTTATGTTAAATACCTGGCCCAACTTGCAGTATCTTCTTGCTATTTAAATTGATCCTCAAAGTATAAGCTAGAGTCAGACATTGCAAGAACTTAAAGATGACGACATACATGGAATGTAAAATCTGTTTTAGGAGCGAGGTTGTGGTGCTCCACACCTTTAATCTTAGCACTTAGGAGGTACAGGAAAGTAGATCAATATGAGATCAAGACAAGCATGGTCTACCAAGATAGTCCTAAGACAACTAAGGCCCCAAAAAATAACAAAAAAATATCCATCTGTTGTAGCATCCCTCCTCTTTGAGCATTAGCCAGAAATAAAAGCAATTTGTCATTGCAGAAGTTTTTCTTTATATCTTAAGTCTGTGTGCAATGTCCTGTCCTCTTGATTACCCCTTGATGAGGACATAAGTGACTGTATGTCCTCAGTGGTGTTTTTTTTTTGGGGGGGGGAACCAAGCTTCTTAAAATCTTTATTTGTGGATAACAATTATTTTTATACATATATTTATTAAACAGTATTTATGGATTTATAACACTGTTTATTAAATTAAAATATAATTCTCTGAGTCATAGCAGGACATTACCCCCATTTGTATAGAGAGCTCTATACAAATGTCAGTAGCAAGAGGGTCAGAAGCAGAACAGTATAAGCATCCTTTTGAGTTAATTTGTTAGTCTGTGTATATAAGTTCTGAACTCATAGAATCATGTTTAGCTGGTTAACATTGCTCAAGATCTCAGTTTACCTTGTTTTTTTTCTTTTCTGACAAAAGTTGATGGTATTTACCTCTTATTTTTCTTTTCTTTTTCTCCCCTTTTTTTCTTTCCCAAATGTTGTACACCTCCAGATTACTGGATGTTTGTTGTAGGTACAGAAGCAAGCTATGCCAATATATGTACTATGTTTTTCATAATCCTCTTGAGATTCTAAATGTTTTCCATTTGCATGAATCTTTGAAATCAAATATCTTTTTTTTTTGGTTGCTATGGGGAAGCACGCTTTTTTTAATTTTTAAACATTTATATATTTTATGTTGGACATAATTATACATGCCTTTTTTCAAAAATGAAAACAAACATCTATAAACAATATTTGAGCATTTGGGTGTCATTCTTTCCAAACTGCTTCCTGCTGGTAGGGGGCGTTTTCATGGGGGAATCCTAAGAAGATGCAGAAATCCTGGCTGTAGTGGTCTGCAAGGCTACAATGTCCCATTGACGTTGTTTCAGTGGGTTTTGCTCAATCAAATCACATTAGTCTGGAATAAATCCACAGCTTTTCATTTTCTGTGGAAACAAAATTAGAAATCCTTTTCCCCATTTACTTGTCCTTAGGTTTAAATTTTGAAGTCAAAGCATTTTAAATACATATATTGAATTAATCCAGCAGCACTTTTTTGTTCTTTTTTTAATTAATAATATAATTTAAAAATTTTACATGTGGATCCCAGTTTCCTGTCCTTTCCTCCCTCCAAACGTCCCTTCCTACATCCTTCCTTTACTCCCTCTCTCTTACACTCTTTCCCCTGTGACATGCAACCTGGCTACCCTCCCTTCCCATCCCCTAACCCCCATTACACTTGTAGGGCTATGCTATCCAGGTTGGGTCATGTAAGTCTGTCAAGTCATTTGAAGTAGGGATGAGGACTTCTCTCCTGTCTCTAGGTTAAGGGGGTATCCCTCAATGAGGAATGTGTACCCAAGGTCCTTTATTGCACCAGGAATACATCCGGTTTCTTCTGTCTGAAGTCCCCTAGACTGCTCAGTCCTTCTAGCTGAGACTCATATTCAGGGGGTCTGAGTCAGTCCCTTGCTGGATTCCCAGCTATCAGTCTGGGAGGCCCAAGCTCCTCCTTGTTCAGGTCAGCTGTCTATGTGTGTTTCTGCAACCTGGTCTTTTCCCTTCTCTCTGCATCTGGATTCTAGTTTGACTCAGTGTTTGGTTATGAGTGTTTGCTTCTGTTTCCCACATGTACTAGATGAGGACTCCATGATGGTGGATAATTTAGTTGATGATCTCACTATCAGGGAAGGGCATTTATGCTAGCCTTTCCATAGTTGCTGGAATTATTAGTTGGAGTCAGTCTTGTAGTTCTGTAGACCTTTCTTTAGGTTCAGTTTTGTCTTCAAACCAATTATGGCTCCATCTTTTATGACCCCCTCACCCTGACTCAATCTTCCTAGTTGCACATGCTTTCCTCTCCTCCCCTTCTCTTTCTCCTAGTTCTCTCACAATTTACTGCCCCCCCATTTCCCATGTGCTCTGGTGTACTTGTCCCTTTCCCCTTTGCAAGGGATCATATATGAATCTCTTAGATTACACTTTGTATCCCCGTTCATCTGGTGGTGTGTACTATACACTGGTGATCCCTTGCTCCTTTTTTTCTGCAGAGTAGTATTCCATTGTGTAGATGTGCCACATCTTCTTTATCCATTCTTCAGTTGAGGGGCATCTAGGTTGCTTACAGGTTCTTGTTTTACAAATAATTCTGCTATGAACATATTTGAGCATGTGTCTTTGTTGCATGGATGTGAATTTTTTGGGTATATACTTAAGAGTGGAATTGCTTGGTCCTGTGGTAAAATAATTCCCATTTTTCTGAGGAACCTCCTTACTGATCTCCACAATGGTTGTACAAGTTTGCACTCCCACCCACCAGCAGTGAAGGAGTGTTCCCCTTTCTCCACATCCTCTCCAGCATAAGTTGTCATTGGTGTTTCTAATTTTAGCCATTCTTGCAGGAGTAAGATGGTATCTCAAAGTTGTTTTCATTTTCATTTCTCTGATAGCTAAGGATGTTGAACATTTTCTTAAGTGTCTTTCAACCTCTTTGATTTCCTCTATTGAGAATTTTTTCTTCAATTCTCTACCCCATTTAATAGGGCTATTTGGTGTTTTGTTGACTAGTTTCTTGACTTCTTTGTATATTTTGGAGATCAGCCCTTTGTCAGATATAGGATTGGTAAAATATTTTTCTCAGTTTTTGGGCTGATGTTTGGTCTTGTCAACTGTGAACTTTGCCTTACAGAAGCATCTAAGTTTGAGGAAGTCCCATTTATTAATTGTTGATCTCAGTGCTTTTAGTTTCTTTTAGATATGGGTTTCTTCTAGTTCTTGGGAACGGGTATATTTTAGTGACTGAGGCCCATTACAAAAAATTTCTGACCCTAAAAAAAAGCTCCAAAAATTTCCGGGGGAATGGGAGGCACCACACTCATGATCATAAGCAACCTGGCATAGAGTTCAAGCCAGGGAACATGAGTAGAAGTACACACGATAGAGTGTGGACAGAAGAGTGTCCAAAACATGCAAGGCAGACCTGTAGATACCATCCAGACCAGGACAGGATTTTTTGTCTCTACCTCTCCAACAGGTTTCCTCTCTGATGTGGGGTACCCATGCAGGTGGCATTTCCTGAGTTTCATAACTCCCTCACCTTTGTCATACACCTGGGAAGAATACCCAAGATCAAAGTTATAAAGACTTTGTCCTGCATTTCTCTGTTCATGTATCATCTCAGCTGTTAAAATACTTAGAAAAGTTTCTGAAGATTAAAGATTACTCTATCTAGGGTATCAGAACAACTCTCTCTCTCTCTCTCTCTCTCTCTCTATATATATATATATATATATATATATATATATATATATGTATGTGTGTGTGTTGTTATTGTCTGTGTGTGCCCAGGACAGGAAGTTTTGAGAGAGCCCAATAGCATTTTCAGAGCAATAGTGTGCAGTTTTGGTGATCTGCTAAAGGTTTAAAGGGACTGACACCTGGGCATTTATAGGAATCTATCCAGAGTGTCATGATTCAGTTCCAGCTAAGGTTGCCACAATGACTGCTCTGAATTTTCCTGTGTGTGAATGTGTGTGTGTGTGTGTGTGTGTGTGTGTGTGTATGTGTGCGTGTGTGTGTGTGGGTGTGTGTGCATGTGTGCGAGGTGTCTATTGTTGTGCCTTAGTGGATGACTACAATTTGTGAAAATGTTATAAAAGGTGGCAGTGTCGCAATTATTAGTGCCCAGTCTTTCAAAGAGTACCTCACAAATCTCTACTGAACACCCTCTGAGCATACCCTTAGTAGTCTCCGAACAGTTAGAACAGTTGCCTCCTGGAGGGTGGTGGAAAGCAGAGTTGCAACAGATTGGACATGGTTGTCTCTTGGAATCAGGACGGGGGGTCTTCTTGGAGCCATCTTGCCAATCTCATCAGTGTGGAGGATGGGCCCTGTCATTTTTTCATGCTTATGAGAAATGCCAGTCTTTTGGGAACAGAAAAGCATTTCCCTGTTTAATGTGGACTATTATCTGAATACAGACAGACATGATTTCACTTGATGCCATGGAAGTAAGTGTAAATCAAAGCCAGGAATAGAGGGATACACATATAGAAGACATGGTAACTGTCCTCTATATATGCATATATAGAGAGGAATATATGCATGGATAGAGAGAATGAGATGTGGAGTGAACCTGTGTGTTTGTTTTTAGGTGATTTTTGTGGCATGGTCTTTTAGCATACAGGCTTGTGAGCCAAACCATTCTGTGTATGGACACAGAGTTTTGTGGGAAATACATGAGGAAAATGGGGGGTGGTCTTGTGCTAAAGGCATCCTGTTGTGACAATCAAGAATTATTTATTTCCCCTAAGTGTCTAGGTTGCCTTTCCTCTGTCTTTTTTTAACTACGTCAGAGAGCTCTTAGTCCCTTGCATTCCTAGATCTGGCCACAGATAGATGGGTGTCTACAGAAAATAAGTAAGGTCCATATCTGAGAGTAATTTGATGACTGTGAGAAACAGCATTTTCCTTAATGGACCATACCAGGAGGTGGGGAATGTCAGGATGTGGAAGAAGAAATATTGTGACACTGGTTATACATTGATTAATATTTATGGATGTCAGTCGTGATCAAAATAGCAAAGCAGTCACACTGGATATCTTTAGAAGCTATGTCTTGTTAGTTCAAAACTTTAGTACAAGGACTCAGGATATAGAAGTAGAGGAAACTTTGTAAGGACCAGGCCACACAGACTGAATGAAATTGATCCAGTCTTAAAAGAAATATATTAGGATCAGGCCAGGGTGCATGTTCAACAAGCCCTCAAAATGCCTACATGTTGCTGGGTCTGCTCTGAGCACAAAGATGTCACCTATCAATACAGGATAAACCTAAGGGCTCACTTGCCTGATCTTTGAACCCCATAAATGGCCCACTGTTGAGGGAGAGACCTCCAGGTTAGCTTGGATTATCCAGAGTTATAGACATTGAAATCCTGGCCCACATATGCCCACCAGAAGACTAAGGTAGAGAGAGAAAAACTCAACATTCAACAACTGGAAGGAGCAATGGGAAGATGGCAATACATGAAAACACCAAACAATAGAAAGACAAGAATGACAACACCAGAATCTGGAAAATCTACCCCAATATCAATGGAGCACATGAACTAGAGTAAAATGATTAAAAAAATAACTTCATAAAAATGCTAGAGGCCACCAGAGAGTATATGAGAAAATCTCTTAAAGAAATAGAAGAGATTTTTTAAAAAATGGAAGAAATAGAAGACTAGCAAAAATGCAAGAAATAATTTTGTTAAAGAAAGTAAGAAATGCCAAGAAGACAATAAAGATATACTGATGGGATATTGGAAATAGAAAAACTGGGTAAACAATCAGGAACCACAGGTACAAGCATAAGCAACAGAATACAAAAATTGAATAGAGAATCTCACGCATTGAAAAATTTTTATTCAACAAATACTCCACACAAAACATTCAGGGAATATGGGACATCATGAAAGGACAAACCTAAGAATAATAGGCATAAAGGAAGTCAAAGAATGCCAGGTCAAATGTGCAGAAAACATATTCAACAAAATCACTCAGGAAAGCATTCCCACTCTGAAGAAGGACATACCTATGAAAGTACGAGAAGCCCACCAAACACCAACTAGATGGGACCAAAAAAAAATCCCCTCACTGCATAATAAACAGAACACCTAACATTGAGAGCAAGAAAGAAAATAATGAGTACAAAAGGAAAAATACCAGGTATCATATAAAATCAGACCTATCAAAATTACAACTAATTTCACCATGGAAACTGTCAAGGCCAGAAGGGCCATGGAGAGATGTTCTACAAATAATGAAAACTCATGAATGCCAACCAAGGCTACTGTACCCAGCAAAACTTTCAATTAATATAAATGGAGTAAAGAAGATATTCAATGACAAAGCCAGAGTTGCACAATACATATCCACAACTCCAGCCCTACAGAAATATGTGGAAGGAAAACTCCAACTTAAAAAAAAGATAACTGCACTCACAAAGACATAGGTAAAAATAATCCCAGTTTACCAACCCCTCCCCAAAGAAAAAGCAGGGCAAATATAATACTTCTGCTAAAAACAAATCTAAAACAAGGAAGAAGCAACAATCAATGGTCCTTACTTTTGTTAAAAAAGGGGGTCTTACTTGCATATAAAAGACACAGGCCAACAGAATGGTTAAAAAGACAGAATCATTCTTCTGCTGCATTCAAGAAACACATATAAGCATCAAAGAAAGATATTACCTCAGGATAAAGTGTTGGGAAAAGATATTCCAATGAAATGGACCTAAGGAGCAAGCAGGTTTAGTTGTCTTAAGATCTCACAAATTAGACTTTTAACCAAGATGAATTAAAAGAGATGAAGAAGGACATATGATATTTTAACAAGAGAAATATATCAGTACAAAATCTAAATTATGAACATCTATGCCCCAGATACAAAGGCACCAATATTCATAAGAGAAACACTACTAAAAATCAAAACTCTAATAAAATCTCACACACTCATAGTAAAAGTCTCCAACAAGCCAAATCCACCATTAGGACCACCAGACAGAAGCTTAACAAAGAAACAAAGGAACAAACAGAAGTTATGTCTCCCTTAAGTTTAACTGACATGTATACAACATGCCATCTAAACACAAAAGAATATACCTTCTTCTCAACTCCACATGAAACCTTCTCTAAAATTGACCACATACTAGGCAACATAACAAAGTTCAATATATACAAAACAATGAAATAGTCCCCTGTATCTTATGAGACCACCATGGTTTAAAGTTGGAATTCAACAACAACACAAATAGCAGAAACACAACAAACTCATGAAAACTGAAAAATGTGCAACTGCTCCATTCTTGGGTCAAGGTAGAAATAAACAAAGAAATGAATGATTTCCTAGAATTCATAGAGAAGGAAAACACAATATACCAGAACTTATGGGACACCTTGAAAGCAGTGCTATGAGAAAAGTCCATTGCACTAAGTGCCTATATGAAATTAATGGAAACTAGTTACATTAGACTATTAACAGCACACCTGAACGCATTAGAACAAATGAAGCAAGCTCACTCTGGAAAAATAGATGCCAGGAAGATATCAATTTCATGACTAAAATCAATTAAATAAAATCTAGTATAAAATACAAAGAATCAAAATAACAAAAACTTGTTTTATTTTTAAGAAAATCAACAATATAGACAAAATTTATTCAGGCTAATCAAAAATCAGTGAGAGCATATGAATATCAACCAAAGGAGAAATGAAAAAGGGAACAGACACAGAGAAACTCCAAAAAAATTTCAAGTCATACTTTGAAAACCTGTACCCCACAAAATTTGAAAATTCAAAGGAAATGTACAAATTTTTGGATAGCTATCACTTACCAAAATTAAATCAAGAACAGAGAAGCAACTTAAATATACCTATAACCTATATTGAAATAGAAGCAATCATCAAAGTCTCCCAACCAAAAATCTTAGTGCCAAATGTCCTCAGTGGGGACTTCTACCACATATTCAAAGAAGAGCTAATCCTAATACTCCTCAAATTGTTTCACACAATAGAAGCAGAAGTTTCACTTCCAAATTCTTTTTATGAGGCTGTAATTAACTTGGTACACATCCCTCATGAACAGTGATGCAAAAATATTCAATGAAATACTAGCATATAGAATCCAAGAACACATCAAAGAAATCATCCACAATAACCAAGTAGGCTTCATTCCAGTGATGCAGGATGGTTCAACATATGAAACTCTATCAATGTGATCCCCAAAAATGCAAAATGATGTTGTGATCACAGTAGATGCAGAAAAATTCTTCGACAAAATACATTCATGTTATAAGACTCGGAGATATCAGGGATAACAGGAACATACCTAAACATAATAACAGCAATAAACAGTAAGCCAAATGCTAACACCAAGTGAAAGTGCATGATTTTCTCTGACTATGAATGTGACTGAAGTAGGAGTTCTTTCTCGGTCATATTCTTTTATTTTAATTAACACTTTTCTGCATAATTTCTGCCTACATACCATTTTGTAGCATTTTGTAGCATGTGCAACTAGAAAATGTCTTATAACACACAGTGAACATAAATCAGTATGAAAAGGATATAGAGATCACAGGTGAGGTATAGGTTCTAATCTCAGAATCATCTGCCCCCGGTATTTCAACAAATTAAGTCAACATCTAGAAAATCTAAGAAGAATAATGAAAAGACTCCTTGATGAAATAACTATTGTAATGTTATTACATAATTTTAACCATTCTGTCAGGACTAAGATAGAATCTCAGAGTTGTTTTTATTTGTTTTTTTCATGATGGCTAAGGATGTTGTGCAGTCTCTTAAATGTCTTTTAGTCATTTTGGTTTGCTCTATTGGAATTCTCTATTTAGTTCTGTACCACAATTTTTCATAGGTTTATTTCATGTTTTGGTGACTAGTTTCTTGTGTTCTTTGTATATTTTGTAGATGAGCTCTCTGTCAAAAGTGTGGTTGGTTAACATCATTTCCCAGTCTGTGTGCTGTCTTTTGGTGTTGTTGACTATGTCCTTTGCCTTATGGAAGACTCTCTGTTTCAGAAGTTTGCATTGATTAATTGTTTATCTCAAGCAAGCTCCTGTTAGAGTTTGTTCAAAGGTACATGCCACTTTCTCGTCTAAAATATTTGGCATGGCTGTATTTATGATGACGTCTTTGATCCCTTTTTTACTTAAGTTTTGCACATGGCAATAGAAGTGAGAGGTCTATCTGTTGTCTTCTACACACCATCGTCCAGTTGTTCAACTACAAATTGTTAATAAAGCTTTCCTCCTTCCAATTGACCATGTGAAACTGAATTCAGAGAAGCTTAATGTGATTCATCAAAAATAAAGAAGAAGACAAGGCTGCCCAATCTCTCTGCATCTCCACAATATTATATGTGGGTTTCTTGCAAGAGCAATAAGACAACAAAAGGAGATCAATAGGATACAATTTGAAGGAAAGAAATCAAACTGTCTCTTTTGCAAATCATATGATTGATTACATATGTGACCTGAAAAAGTCTACTAGGTAATTTCTACAGCTGATAAACACATCCAGCAAATTAGCAGGATACAAGATTAACTACTCCAAAATTAGTAGGTCTATTATATACAAACAATGATGGGGCTTAGACAGAAATCCGAGAAACATCACCATTACAATAGCCACAAATAACATAACATAGCTCGAGGTAACACTTACCAAAGAAGTGAAAGACCTATATAACAAGAACTTTGTGTCTTTAAAGAAAGAACTAAATTTTGTTAACTGTTAGGAAAATTATTCTAATTAATTGCCTATAAAATGCATTCGTGTAGCCCTATCTTATCTTCTGCAGTTAATGTAAAGTTACAAGTCTTAGGGGATAGGACACCTACCACCAAAACTCTCTGTTCAGCTAACACACAGAGTTTAATCAAGGACATACTTTAAGTTATATTGGAGATATAATAGACTCTAGAGTCCAACTTTTAAAGATTTGGCCCTAGCTCCATTGACAGAATCAAAACCAATATATTCTGACTTAAATGTATATACTAAATGCCAGTGTTGGTATAGTAAATTATCCAAAAATCAAAAAAAAAAAATAACTCAGCTTGTTCCTGTGTGTAGAAGATATGATGGAAGTCCCCAAGAATCTCTTTGTTGATTCCTGGAAGATATTATTTCATTTGGCAACTGGACCCGTACTTGTAAACTGTGCAACAATTAATGAAATTTTATATTCCCCTGTTAAATTGAGGCCCTGTCCTCGTCCCCCTACATGGTATGTACATTTATATTTTATGA
The DNA here is from genome assembly GCA_030556225.1 of Cricetiscus sungorus. Lineage (NCBI taxonomy): Eukaryota > Metazoa > Chordata > Mammalia > Rodentia > Cricetidae > Cricetiscus > Cricetiscus sungorus. Next base: position 1,156,094 of record JANBXA010000424.1, read on the forward strand.
TTTATATAAGTCTATGAGTTGTAACTATGTTTGTCTCCTAAACATACCTACCTACTGTGGCTGCAGTAAGGCTCCATGCAAATGAAGGTATAGGTTTTCTCTTATAGTAAATTGATGAGCACTCAAATATTTCATAAAATCCAATTTTCATTTCTCTAATATGTAGACAACACTCTTGTTCCTCTACCATTTAAAGAATGTAATGTCTTAATAAATATGCTTCTGGTTTGTTTTCCTCAAGGGAACATGACCTTCTGGTCAATTTGCAAATAAATGGACATATTAGGTTAGCAAATAATTATTTGTGAACACACAGAAACTGGCAGACAAACACACACAGAGGCATAGACAAACAAACACACCAACATAATGTGCAACAGGTAAACAGAGAAGGTAATTTTGTTTTGGATTCTTGGTCAATAGCCCCTTCCATTTGCTTTAATTACACAACCAGTGACCTGCCCTCTGTAATGAGTGAGCCAGCATAGGAAACCTTACGACTCTTACAAACTTTGGTGATGTTCTTATAAAAATAACACACTCTGTGTCTTGAAGACATTCTATGAACACACTGTACCAATGAAAATTCAGGCAATACATTAGATGATAACAACTACTCCCAAAAGATTTTTGTATAAGTCAATGATCCTGTGTTTGCACAAAAAATAGACAATTATCATGAGAAGTATAGGCATGTCTCCTTTGTGATCCATGAATTATAACCTCTGTTAATTTCTGATACTTTTGAGGCTTGAGTCTGTATGTAGCATCTACAACCAACTAATTTTTTCATTTTTAAATCTTTGAGATGGATAATAGTTGATATGTTATCAATTATCTGCTACATACTTGAATAACTCTGTGATATCTACTGCATGATTGAGTGACAGATTGTATACACTGCTGCCATTCCTTGGGCTCTCTGATGGCAAAAACTATGCTTCCACTAACTCCCATATTAACATTTTTTCCATACATGATCCTTCAGCATCATAAATGATGACTATCTTCGTATGGAAAAGAATGGAATGTTTTCTGCAATTTGACATTGTCAGTTATCCAGACTATCTTCAATAAACTGATTATAAATAAATCCAAAACAAAATTGAGTCAGGAAATTGAGATTGATACCTATGTAACACAAAAAGACAGAAAAAGATTACCAAATGAAATTCTTCTGCTTTCATTGGTCTTACCATGGTTTGATCATATCATGAATGGCTTTGCTAGATCTAAATTTCACATAGAAAAAATATTGATTCTTTGCTCTTTGTTACTCAATAGCCACTAAATAAGCCAAAGATGCTGTCTTCATACCAGGCTAAAGAGCACCATCTACAATATATTAATAATTGCCATGCAGATTAATTAAAGAAACACTTCATGATATGAAAATGCAATGCCTTTTATGGAACAAAAACTTAAAAAAATGAAAGAACATAAAGAAGAAAAGTACAAGGAAGCTATACAATATCATATCTCAATATTAGTAGGAGGAAACAGGAAAAGATCAAAGAAGAGAAGAACCAAGGAAGTACAAATTGAAGGATATACAGATATTCAAGTAGGTTATTTTTATTGAGCTTGTGATGTATATTTCTATTTATCTAACATTTTATGTAACAATTCATTATACAAGTGGCCATACATGATCAAAGGAAGGAATAGATGTGTCCTAGTAAGCACATCAGTAAGAATTTTGTAATTTTTTTATTTAATATAAGAAATAAGAAAGAATTTTTGGTAAAATTTTTTTTTCTTATAGCAATAGAGTTTCTGCAATTTCCAGCATCTTCATTTTCTTTTCGATGTATGTATAGGATTCACATCTACATTTAAATATTTTATGTAAAGTTTAGGTTGTCATATTTGTAAATTTTATCAGATTGGAGGAAAACTGCAGAGGAAAATCAAAGAAATGTAAGGGACATAACAGGAAGACAATTCTTCTTAAAGGTAGTGTATTATCTAGAAAGCCATGATGTCTTCATTCTACAGACACTCATAGGGTCCTGTGCTTTTAATATTCCCCATTCATCTTCCTTCTACAAGACTCCAAGGTAACAAGGCACAAACTTTGAGAATGGTGGACAGAAACCTTTCTTCCAAGATTTTCACTAGAATGGCATTAGTATTGAAATTAGCATAAGACTGTAATTTACATCAAAATGGGGCACTCACTCAGTACCAATGAATGTAATTCACTCTTGATGGGACATACATACAAAAAGCTGAAGAAAACCTCATTCTTAGTTATCATATAGTTTATAAATCTCAGCATAAAATTCAATGACACTGATAGAAGGGCCAGAGCCAAAGACATCTCAGTATGCAACAGAAATATATTGTCCTGGACAGTTGTACTGGGTATTCAGCTGTCATCTGAACATCAAGTTTAATGGTAGCCCCAATGAGTGCAGTTTTCAAAGGTGTTATTGACATGGTGTATCCATAATTTTTGAGGCTTGAAAATAGAGTTAGACAGCTTCATTGTTATTGACAAACATCCTACACATTTTTCCTGATTCTAGTCTAAGAGGTGGATTTAAACCTTGCTGAGTGAAGGGAACAATGGTACACTCACACTTTGAAAGATATATTTGAGCCTTTAATTGTGTTAATCTGTGGTGTTACTTTTTAATGAGGAGGCCATTAATTAAGAAAAATATTTGAGTGGTTTTTCCATAGACAATATACCCTGAAATAAGCTGTTAAATTCAGGACAGCTTCCAGGGCTTTGGACCTGCTGTTCTTTGGAGAACCAAATTCCCCATATGCTGTCATTAGAGTTTGTACATGACACTTATCTTGGGAGAATAAATTATCAAAATACAACACAGCATCTCAGGTGTTCTTTCTTCTTGAGGCTATCATATAAGAATAGAGAATTCCACTAAGGTTGCCAGGCAACAATTACAATCTTCCCTTCTGTCACATTCTAGTACTAAACCCACTTATACACTCACAATATTTATTAATTTATTGCCTTCCCAACCTGCAAATTTACATATGACCTATAAATAATTTCCATTCTCCTAATAAAAAACTGCATGGCTTTACTAAAGGACACATGAAAGTCATCAAACCTCACATGATAAGTAAACTCGGTTCATGAAAACTTAGAAATATTTTATCTGCACCAATTTGCATGTATCCACAATGGAGGCAACACCATTCTAGATCTTCTGCTGTAATAAATTTCTTTTTTGAAATTAAAACCAGTTTTTTATATCCTATTAACTTTAGGCAACTTGATATCATGATCTTTATGCATACTTGGGGGTAAAGTAGATGAGTGAATATTTGTTCCAGTACACAAAGGCACACACAAAGAAAGAAAAATAACACACACACACACACACACACACACACACACACACACACACACACACATGCACATAGTAATCACATTTGACAAAAAAAATGACAGCAATGCTAAAAACACCCAAGATCTCAGAGTTTCCATGCAACAAGAACCAGGAACAAATGGCTTACTCTTGACTCCTGGAAAGTTAACTCTTTCTCTAAGAAATTGGCTTTGACTCCCCCAACTGGCAGCATCCAACTCAAAAAATAATGAACCTGTGAAAACCTCAAAGTTTCAAGAATAATAGCATGGGTTTTGCCATAAACTGATTCATACATACCCCTTATGTATGAAGCCATTAAAGATTGTATAGAGATGTATAAGTAACACCAAAACCTCCTAGGAAAACACTATGTTTCATCTTCTCCCTTCTTTTGGGGCACTTGAAAGAAGCAGTAAAAATTTCAAATGGTGTTATCTGGGATCAGTTATGATCTCACAAAGAGACACAAACAAATATATCTCCCAATATTTGAACAAACTGCACCTATGTAAGACACACATTGTGTATCTTAATTACTCCATACTAAAAAAAATTCTTGGGTGATTTATAATCATTTGCATCTCTCTAATCTCACAAGAAAAATATACTGCCTGAACAAAGAAAATACGCACGTGCAAGTGTCACTATGCCATTGTAATTGATTGAAGAGCAGTTTGGCATAGTTCATATTCTCGAGATGTCATGTAATCAGAATGCAGAAAATACCTGGTATGCTCTGTTGCCCAATGCAGTACAAATTTATTCAAATAGTTAAAAATAACATTAATACGTCTGTGATTTTTAACGAAGAGCGGCCTACAGATTTCATTCACTGAGCACATGTGTCTCTGCCAATGTTCTTTCTGTTATTACAGAAAATTAGACAAATATGCCTACAAGTGAAGATGCCTCTCCTATGCAATCCATGGATTATAATCAGGGTTACCTGAGATAATGATATGAGTATTGTCTGGACTCCACTCAGGACATGTCTTGTTCTGTTTTAATACTTAAAAGGGCTAGTGATAGGTGAAGTGTCCTATATTAAGTAGTCACAACAATTACTCTGAGATGTATATTACAAATTCCAAAGATTTTCATTCTCTGTATTAAACTGTAAATAATGATCCTAGTTATCTTATGGGATTCATTAAGTGATACTTGTCATTCATCATATTTAGACAGTGTGCTACACATCGTTCTGCCTGTGATTACACTGTCAATTCATGGAAGAATGACATGCTATGTGGAAAACAATGTATGAAAGATATTTACAAATATCAATCTTAATATTTCTTCAGGTATTTTGGACATTCGTGAAGAAATTCCCCCAAATTGTTATTGAGTCAGATACTTAAAAAGTGTATATTTTATATTAACAACAATGACAGTGACATATAGACACAGTAATATTTGGCACTTGCTTAAATGGAAAATTATTATGGCATAGAAGCTCTTCCTCTGTCTCTCACTGTTTCACAGTGAGAAAAACCACATTCATTTGTTCTATGAAAGTATGCACCCAATGGCAATGCCAAATGCATATTATGCACACCAAACTTCAAATATCCCTCTACAAAGTATGAAAAATGGTCATGTTGCATGCTTACAGAAACATTGTTTTACTTGTAATTTGTCTATGGCATATATCTTCAGCTCTCTGAATGGAAGCCAGTTAGAAAAAAAACAGAAATAATTTAAAAAACGAAATTGAAAGGAACAAATATGAAAGAGATTTAAAAGTAAATATAGAAAAATATTACATGGAATGGAGAAATAAATGATAAAGATCTACCAGTCATTTGCAAATCAGTAACAAGGACAAGAAGCAGTAATATAGGACAAAATGAAGCTAGAACATATTGCAAAGTACATACTATGTATGTATTTAGGATTGTATATTCAGGCACACATAAATATTAGATTTTGTAACAAGAATTACTGATAAAAGAGACCATGAATGTATATATAAAGGAATGCACTATGGCTATGGTGGTATATTTGAAGCCTTTTTCATTGCAGTCATATTTTATCTAAACAAAAGGAGTTATATCAAGTAAAAAGTAGTTCTTTGCATTGGGAAAATTATTTCTCCCAGCCTCAAAATCCATAAATTACTTCCAGACCCTTTTGTATTTTGGGGTCCTCTGGCTGTCTGTAATCTACCTTTTGGAGCATCCATTGTCAGATATTGAAGTTCCTGCATCAACTACCATACTCATTTTTACACTAGCATAGCAGTAATATTTTATCCGATTTCAGAAAACAAGGAGTGATAATTCATGGTTAATGTTGATGAGAAAGCAGTGGATAAATAACTATTATACTCTATTTATACATTCAAAAAATTCTAGAGAATTGAGTCAAAATTTTGAAAGTAATTGTCAGAAGTCAGGATTTCAAGGACATGTTGTGTTTTTTGCATGACATCACATATAGTAAGTTTGATAGCCTCAAGTGTAGAGGAAATCAAGTCAAATATCAATCTATATCTACTCAAAAATTTGCTTAAATTTAAGGACACTTGAGGTTCCCTATGGACCAGGTCCATCCTCAGAGTAAATTACTAGCACTTCCCACCAATAGAATATTCTATATAAAATCTAAAACATTAACCCACACCCTACTCTAACCCATGCCTTACAGTGTAAAAAGTCTTTTTCAGTAATATAATCCGATGAATCCATTACCTTTATAGCTATACCCTGAAAAGATTCACCAATCTCACAGAATGTCTAGATAAACCCTTGATGTATTTCAATTCTCTGTTGAATCATATGCAAGTAGACACAGGCATCATTTTATATTATCACTCCAAATTTGTCTTGTGTTAGATCTTTTGTGAGACATTTCTTGTGGATTTATTTATTGTCTGAAGCCAGGATACCCTTCCATCTAAGGGATAACACTTAATAAAACCTTTCTCAAGGCAGGTACCAACAAAAGACCCACCATTTTACGGAGCATTCTGAGGCCTTACTATTTTTTCATTTCAGAATTTTCCTTCTTAGTGGTGAGAACAATCATCCACAAAATTCTGGGCAAAGCTCAGTCAGAGACTGTATCCTCTAACATTATGGTCCCATGATTTGGTAATATTGCCAGTGAAAAGGACATTTGCTCAGATCTTTGGCATAGCTGCTGAACTATGCTTTAAAAGGAGTTGTAGAGTACATTTGTGTTTCATGTTTAATCATCAATAGAAAATGTTATATCCAAGTTGGTCCCATTTCTGACTTCAATATTATACCTTTATTTAACATAAATCTATGTGAGATATAACTTTTTATCTCATTAGCCACACCTCAAAACTCTGGTTAAAGCAAGGCACACAACAAGTCAGAGCCACTATACATTTTAGTAGATTGATGAGCATTGGGATGTGTATCATATTTCCAGATTTGAGACAATACTATGCATGATCCTTTGCTTTACTCATACATATTTCCCTAAGTAAATAATAGTTGATTAACTGTTATGAGACTCTCATAATAGTTAATAGTTTGCAGGTGTATCAAACTATTATGAGACTCTCAAAAACCAGCCTATGAAACTAGTTGCTTATGTGGAAACCAAGTTACAGATTTTCCACCATGTTATATCTATAAGAGTTAGATTTGCCTCAAGTAATATTCTCTTTCATGAGTTACTTCTGTGCACTAAATAGTCAGGTCATTTTTTTCTTTTTTTAAAAAGATATTTAAAAATAGATTAATGAAACAAAGAATGAAAGAGAGAGATAGGAGGAATAAGTGAAGAAAAGAATAAAGTAAAATATGAAAATAAAATTAAAAATAAATATGAGGAGGGAATAATATTAACAGATAAAGGATACAGAGTGTTGGGAAAAGGTAGGTGGGAGGCAAGAAACCAGGAATTCAATGTAAATGAAGCTAGAACAGATAATCATTGTTTTTAGGGATGAATATTCTAATGAAAAAAAACTAATTTGTATAACAATAATTACTGCTAAGTATACTATAATTATGCTAAAGAGAAGACATAAGGGTTATTGTTCAGATATATGATGATTTAATAACAGTATAATTTAATCTAAAAATGATGTATAGCATATAACAAATTGTCCTATTCCACTAAGAAGACCATTTCTTCGATGCAAAGCAACCTAGAGATACTTCTTGAACATTTTGTTGGGTTGAAGCCCCTTGAATTTTACTTCATTAAATTGGTCACAGGTAGTGTTGAATTGTTTAGCTCTTGTTTGGGGTTTCAAAGTTTTAAAATGTTACCAAAGTACAAGAACACAAAATAAATGGGATGTTTGGTGGATACAACACTATTATAATATAATGTCAACAGTGAAAATATAACTAGTACTAAGAGGAGTAACAATGTTCCCTCAACTTTATTTCAACTTCAATAATAGAAAAGTTATGTTGTGTCTCCTGAACATGTGGAATCATTTGCTATAAAAAGCCAAGGAAATCCTAGGGACAATGAGTGGGGTTCCAGAAAATTGGAATATCTATTTAGAGTATTGTTCTCTTTTTTCCACCAAGCATATAGTAGGAAAATACAGGGAGTGTTCCCGCTAAACAGGGACTTTTTTATACTCCTGGAGTAATAATATTGTTTCTTACTAAACATGACCACCATGGCAAGTGTGAGAATCTGACTTCTATTGTTTCTTGTTCAAGAATACTAGATCCCTGTATGCTTTGGGAAAGTACATAGTCCACTCAAGCTGTGGGTTATAAATACATGAATTTTAGTGAAAGAAAGAAGCTTGACCATGTCTGTAGAAAGTAGACTCTACTAAGTTTAAGCATCATGTGAAAGAAACAAAAAGAAAAAGAAGAAAGTAAAAGCAAACAAACAAACAATTGTATGTGTAAGTTACACGATTCTGCTTCAGGGTAGAATTTTAAATAGAAAGGCAATCTGTTTTAACAGCACACATTTACTCAATTAGTTCTCTGCTGAGAAATGCACACCCCTCCCACTGACATGCCAATCACAAGAATCCCAGGGGGCGACAAATACCCTTATTCAATTTTGATCATAAATGTTTCTCCTTGTTTTTTATTATTATCATTGTTATTATTGTTATTATTATTTATTTATTTTACATGATGATCCCAGTTCCCTCTCCCTCTTACCCTCTTTACCCCCTCACATGCACCCTGACCACCCTCCCCTCCCATACCCTCTCTCTCATTCCACATGTAGGGCTATGCCTTCCAGGTGGGGTCATGTAAATCTGTCAAGTCATTTGAAGTAGTGACAAGGACGTCTCTCCTTTCTCCAGGTTAAGGGGGTATCTCTCCATGGGGGATGTGTCTGCAAGGTTCTTTTGTGCACCAGGAATAATTCCTGGTTCCACTGTCTGAGGTCCCCCAGACTGCTCAGTCCTTCTAGGTGAGAGCCACATTCAGGGGGTCTGAGTCAGTTCCATGTTGGGTTCCTAGCCAACAGTCTGGGGGGACCAAGATCCTCCTTGTTCAGGTCAGCTGTCTTTGTGAGTTTCTGCAACCTGGTCTTGTTCCCTCTCTCTGCATCTGGATTCTAGTTCAACTCAGAGTTTGGTTATGGGTGTTTACTTCTGTTTCCAACAGGTACAAGTGAGGTAGGAATGTAGAGGAAACTGGGATCCACAAGTAAAATTTTTAAATTATATTATTAATTAATAAAAGAATAAAACATGCTGTTGTAGCAATTTTATATATATACATATATATGTATATATATATATATATATATATATATATATTTAAAATGCTTTGACTTCAAAATTTTAGCCTAAGGACAAGTTACTGGAGAAAAGGATTTTTAATTTTGTTTCCACAGAAAATGAAAAGCTGTGGATTCCTTACAGACTAGTGTGGTTTGATCGAGCAAGACCCCCTGAAGCAACATCAATGGGACAATGCAGCCTTGCAGACCACTACAGCCGGGATTTCTGTGTCTTCTTAGGATACCCCTATGACAGCACCCCTTACCAGCAGGAAGCAGCTTGGAAAGAACGACACCCAAATTCCAAAATATTGTTTATAAATGTTTGTTTTCATTTTAAAAAAAGAAGGCATGTATAATTATGTTCAGCATAAAATACATAAATGTTTAAAAAAATCATATATCTCAAGAATAAGGAATGAGTAGATAACCACTGTGTGTTTAATCCTAGGGGTGTGGAAGAATGCATGTTGTGATAAGAAAAGCATTTCTGAATTGAAATTTGTCATTTTCACTTTACACATAGATAATTATCTGTACTGGTAACAAATTTCAGGCAGTCTGTTTGGCAATGTGTGTGTTGAGCATGGGGATCATATTTTGTATATCTGTCTTTATGTATGTTTCTGTATTGAACATTTAACTATGCATGTACTTTTTAATTTATGTACAGTTTACCATGGGTCCAGTTGTTCAATGAGATAACAGGTTCCTGGCAACTACAATGAGATTCTTAGGGACCTCTATCACAGCATCCACATGCAGGCACCAGCTGAGTTGCAGTGGTTTTTTTTTTGATAATTTACTATCAAATCAGAAATATTGTATGTATCTGTTTACATCTGGATATATTGGTTTTGATTCTTTCAATGGAGCCAGGCCCAATCCTTAAATGGTGGACATTTGAGGCTATTGGAAACACAAAACAACTTACCTTATGTCATTGGCTACATACCAATGGTAAGATGACCAATGGGTTTTTGTGGTGGATACTCTAAGAGTATCCCTAAGAGTAAATATCTGAAACTATCTTGTATATGGTGAGATTTTCACTGTTTAACTCTCATCAGTAGACTGAACCAGAGAAAAGGAGTTGGGGGGGTTGAGATTTCCAGTTTGTTTGTTTGCTCTTTCATCTTTTATCTTCTCCTGTAGCAACTTCCCAAATAAGCCTATATGATTTTTTCTAAACTTTTGTATCAATAGTGTCAATACCACTTGGTAAAAGTAAATGCACTGTGCATCACTGGTGTAATTTGTGTTAAGATAATAGCTGAGGTTTCTGCAACACTGTCCATGTCTCGATGTTGCTGAAGCATGCTGAGAAGTGTGTGACTCTAACTCCTGATCCAGTGTTAAAGGTCTTGTTTCTTAATCCTCTTGACCATGCTCTGGAAATGTTACATGGTTCAATGCATCCTTCTATTTTGTTTGTATAGGCTCTGAACATTCCTACTAGAGGTGTGTTGCTCTTTATTTGAGAATGAGAAACCTGTGTAAGCTTCAACACAAACATTTTTCCAGAGACTCAAGCTTGGGGACCCAACTCTTGCCAAAACTTCAGAAGATAAGATATGGTTTCCTGGATACATTTGAGAAGCAATTAATTGGAAGCATTTTGCTTATAGAGTGTCCAAAGAGTGACCCCATTTAACAATCAATCAATTGCCTTTCTAGTGAAAAGAAAGTAAAATTCTGAATTTCTTATGATATCTCTACAGCACTTGAATTTAAGTGATCCCACTTTCAACTGGTTAGGATCAGGGCTCCTTCTGTCTTAGCAGTCCATGCTCCTTTAAGGTTTAACGTCCCTAATGGCCTGTGTAACATCATAAGACTTGGGTTGGTCTACTGTTGTTTACTTGATATGTACAGAATACATATTCAAGATTCATTCTAGACAATTATTAGCAGGGATGCAAAACAGGAGTTGGATAGGTATCTCAATATATGACTTTGGCTTAGGGAAAGCTTTATTTGCCAGTCTCTATATCCTGTATTTTCCATTCCATATCTCCTCTTTTTCATTTCCTTTCATTTCTTCGTACTTAACTATTGTTATGCAACTATGAATAGTCCTGTACCATCAATATTTTAATATGCCTTCTGGAAATATTTTTATTTGATAGGCTATTATTTTTTATTTTTGTTTATCCTTCTATAGATTTAAGTATTTATTTCATTGATTCTTTTGTATGATTAATTAATATTTGATTTTATGATTATTGCCTCAATATTCTTTGTTGTTGTAGGGGTTAAGGCTTAGGAACATTAAATTGGGTTCTTATCATAACAAACACCACAAACACACACACTACACAGCGAGAGAGAGAGAGAAAGAGAGAGAGAGAGAGAGACAGAGAGAGAGAGACAGAGAGAGAGATGGGGAGAGAGAGAGAGAAAGAGATTTTCTAAGGCTTCAGATAGTTCCTGTGTTGACTTTTAGAAACTTCTCTAAGTATTGTAATAGTTGAGATGATACCTGGACAGGGCAGAGTAAGACAATTGGCTTTTTGACATTTGACTGTCAGATTTCTCCCTGTGTTCAAGGCGATATGAGCTAGTTAGGAAATCAAAGGACTATGCAAACTGCATGACTGCCCTGCTTCACAGAGAGTAAGCCTGTCAGTAGAGGTGACAGCAGTGACACCTGGCCTGGCAGGGATGGTAACTATAGGATTGAGAGACATCATCTGGTGACCATTCAGTTTACACAGAACTCTTGCTATTTCTATTTGGATTAAAACTGACCCATCAAACTGGCTCTTGTGACCCTTATAGATAAGGAATACAAAACTCGCCTGTGTATGATAATGAGGTTGGTGCCTACCAGACACCTTGTAGGGTTCTGGGGATGGAGCTCAGTACCAGAAACTTTGTTAACAGTTCTCAGTTGCTGAATTACCTCTGCAGCACAGCTCAAGAAAAATTCAATGCCAAAAAATAAAAACAAAACAAACAAAAAAAACCCAGAAAAACAAAAGGAAAGACAGATGGGAGGCCTGGCAGGTGAAAAGGACAAAGGATGGTAATAAAGGAGTTGATAGTATGGCAGATATTTAACCACAATATCTGCCTGGTGCTATGAACCTGAGAATAGGTGAGAGATGTTGTGCAGTGTATGTTTTTTCCAGAATTGAGATGTGGGTGCTGCTGAGAAAGCTTCAGCTAAACCATGATATTTCCCCAGGTGGCCTTGTGCAGTGTACGATATGGTGGCTGCAAAAGACCGCATATGAAGCCAGAAATATCCCAGGATATAGAATCCCCAGTAGATATTTCTATTGATCCCACCAGAAAAACGCAGGCCAAGGACCCAATAGACTGATTTTCCTATGCCGCCGCAATGCAAGTTGAAGACATCCAGCCTTGGTGACCCAGACCCTGATCCTCGCAGGCTGCCTTGGGTCAAAGATACTGCAGAAGATGCACTTATGTCCTGTTGAGCTAGCACAGGTAGCCTGTCCCTGGGCAGCCTGTAGCTTGTCCAGACTTGATATGCTGGAAAGGAAACAAACCATTCTATTTGACAGCAGTCATGCAGTGAGAATGACAAATACCAAGATCATGTGTAGAGTCCCTCCGTAGTTTGCAAAGCAACAAAACCCCGAACGAGCTTGTATTATGCTACAAAATAGCCACCAACAACTTTGCCAAAACAGGCTGTAGATGGGTCCTAGATCTGATGCATGGGATGAATCCCAAAGTATGTGGATGATGCAGTGAGCTCCCTGACATCATGGGGTTTTCTACTGCACTGCCTCGGGACACTCTTCTTTGGAACATGTAAGTTAAGAGAATGCCAATTGGGAGGGCACACGGACAAAGGCAAGCCTGCACCAGACTTGAAGGAAGCCTACAGGATCCTTAAGCCAATTTGGACCATAGTGAATGAGACTACCAAACTCAGGGACCTGGATTCCAGGGGCTGAGTGTTGTCCTCTCTGCCAAACCAGGTTATTTTGAAAGTGACCTCCCACTTCATTCATATATCTAACAGCTATCACCTTGACTCTAGAGACCCAGGTGACTACTCCAGCTACTAGGCCAGGCTTGTGTATGCTGGCATCCTGCACGCTCGGCTGAACCAAATTTCTGTACAAAGCAACCAGACAAGAAGCAGCCTTCCATGCTGACCAAGGACTGGTAAGGCAGCAGGATTGTGGTATCTCAAAGAACAGAGGACAAGGGAAGAGGGGCAGAAAACAGAGGGGTTAGGTTCACTCAACTAAACCCAGTACTGACTTTCTACCTGGCAGAAGGCTAGTATGGGCTGGACACAGGGTGAAGGGCAGGGAGATGTTTGCACTTGGGAGGGATCCAGCTTTTCAGGACAGTGGTGCCATGAGCCTCTTACTCTGATTAAAAAGGAGTAGGCTTCAGGAAACCTTTGCCTTCATGCACATAGTGCCCTTCCTTCTGGGTTCAGTTCGATGCTGCCACACGTTATTTGCAGCAGTGGCCACTGTGTGTCCTGGGATATTGGAAATTCATGATTTGGGGTTAATGGCTCCTGGAAATTTTAAACAATCCAACAAAATTAGACCGTTTCATACGAGGTCCTGGGCCCATACCCTAACTATCTAAATAGGCATTACCATGTAACCAATTTGAGCTATCTCCAGCTGCATCATATGTGGAACAAAAAATATCCCCATGACAGATATCAGGGTTCAACTTTCAAGTTGCATTATCAGAGAAACAAAATATTCAAGGCACTAAATCTTACTTATGCTCAGATGAAATGGCAGTCCTGTCCCCTGGGATCCTCAGAAGAAAGAGGCTCTCAGATTCCATCTCTTCCTCCTTATGTTTCTTTCTCCACTTATCCATATCACACCCATGTACACTTCAATAGTTCTTGAATTATAGGCATGAGAGTAATGGTGTGGAGATTACATTTATGAGCCCTATTTCTAGAACAATATCTTAGAGTCAGTGTGACCTTGAATTTACAGAGATACTTCTTAATATTGAGTTCTGGGACTAAAGGTATGTACCACCACCACATCAAATCTACAGAAAAGAGTATGGATGACTTGCAATATTGATTTCCATTGTCTTTCATAAATAATAAACAGTGTATCTCACCAACCACAATGTCTCTCATATCAAAATTCTTCTACCTTCTGTCCCTATCAGACCCCACTCAAGAAATTCCTATTTCTCAAAAGTTGTCAATTTCCCCTCAGATATAGAAATTTCTGTATCAAATGTGGACATACGTCTAGCTGTAGCCAGGTCTAGCATGCAGGGGATTCAGAGATCTCTGAAGAAATTTGAGTAAACAGGGTAAGGCATTCTATATATTAAGAATAAACAGTACCAGCTCATCATATCAGGAGTCCTACAGTACATACACACTCCCATTATCCTCAGGGTCTTCTGAACAAATTCCATGTATCCTCACAGGAAACCCAGAAGGTGACTTCATCTTTCCCGCCAGCACCCCAGAGACATTGAACAGAAACAAGTGTGCATAGACAGAAAGGGACAACATGCAGAAATACCACCCCACACATAAACAACTAAATTGTATAATCTAACTTGCTTTAACCACGTATCAATCTGTATTCCTAAAGATCTACCTCCTCCTCTGTCTCTATCTCCTTCTATCCCTGGCTTCCACTCATGTGCCAGTCCTGTGAATGATAGCACAGGGAGACCACAGGCATGCCTGTAACAGCCCCTAAGTGAAGTCTACAAGTACCTAATACAAATATATAGAGTAAGAGCCTCAGGACCAAACTCATTGAATTTTGCACCAGGGGTTACTGTTGCTCTCTATGCACCCAGCCATGGCAATCTGAAGGTCACCCACACCTTCAGAGATATAGCACAAATTACCAGTCTTGACCAATGAATGTAAACTCAATATGGAATTTCTTATATGCACATCATCCACTTATGAATTATTTTGGTGCTGATTGAAGCATACATGTCTCACCATCATGAAAATTCTAAGGTTATTAAACATCTTGAATGCCATGCTCTGAAAGTCTTTGAATTGTTTGAAGGTCAGGTATCTATCTAAATATACCTGCTTAACCATAAAAAAATGCCTGATATGACTACAGGTTTGATTATTACAGATGAGTAAGTACTAACATGCGTTTTAGTTATACATTTTTAAATAAGCTACATAAGTGCAATAACTTCAACAAGAATAGAAACACACATCCAATAAAAACTTTACATTTGTATCACTATACTGTAGCCCATACCAATGCAAAATATTTAAAGTTAATATTCCTTTTAACCTGATATTCCCCATAAATGATGGCAAACATCCATAACCCATCAAATAACTAAAAATCACCCATCCCCCTTCTTAGGAACATGAATGTTTTATTCTCTAGACTTCTTTCTTTTTTCTGTGGGCAAAGGTATCTTTTGGAGATGCTCCTGACTTGTTTACAGTAATGTTCCAGGAGTCCAGAGAAAGCTATTTGTTCTTGGTTCATGGACTCTCTGTGATCATGGGTGTTTCTTAGCATGACTGTCATTTTTGTGTCCAATGTGGTGTGTGTGTGTGTGTGTGTGTGTGTGTGTGTGTGTGTGTGTGTGTGTGTGTTTGTGTTTGTGTTTATTTCTCTTGGTGCCTTTGTACATTGCTACACTTATTCGCTAACCTATTTCTCCCGATATTTGCACCTACACCATTTTGTCAAGCTCTTCTAAAATTAAGAGAATAAAGAGAAGCTTATTTTGATTTCAGTATATAGAAATGAATTAAGGTAGAGGCCAATAATGGTATTGTCATTATCCTGGAAATAAGAAAATTGGAGCATAGGAAATATGATTAAATACTCATCAATGCAGTTGAATGGCCTAATGATGCTTTCATTTTCATGTGTATATCACTATAGGCTTGTAGTTGTTTGATAGACTTGAACATAAGTATACCTCAAAATAGAGCCTTTCATTTTTGGGAGAAAAATCAGTGAGGCAATAAGGCTCTTCCATTAGTGGGTATGCTTTTTAGCAAGTGGGAGGTGTACTAGTTTGTGACATAATGTTTCCTGTCAACACTGCTGGAATTCTATATTCTAGTATCACGGTCCAAGAATCAGAGAGCAACTTAGATTGGATATTTTAGTCTCCCGAGATAAGTATCTCATAAAACTTTTAAGGACAGCATTTGTGGAATCTGATTCTCCTAACAAAGTCATAGCCAAATCCCTGGAAGTTGGGCTACATCTATTAATATTACCCAATTTCAGATTACCTAATATCCGGGACTATAACCTGTGGATAACCAGTCCAAAGACTTTTGTAGATGAATGTCATTATCCCTAAGAAGTACAACTGTGAATAGAAGATAAAAGACTCACAATTATTCAACAAAAGGTGAGTTTTCCATTGCTAAGTTCCTTCAGGAAGGTGTTATTTCATTTGTTAGACTAGACTGAGGGACAATTGGATAGCAGTTTATATCTAATGAGACAGCTGCCCAACTTCACCTATCTGATATCCTTTTAATTCCTGGATCCACAATGACATTTAATCTTTTACATATCTTACTACTCAAATCTGATTAAATAATCAATCATCTGTGTAGTTTGGCACAATCTTGTGGTAGCCAATTAAGAGACAACTTGTGGGTGTTGAGTACAGCAGATAGTCTCATCTACTGATTATGTTATTATCTAATTATTAAAATAGGACATTAGAAAATTGATAATCGGATTTTTGCACCACATTGTGGGAGTCATGTATGCAAGACCATCTAATTATTTAATTATGTAATTAAATGATTTAAATCAATGATGATAACATTGTTCTTGAGTCTGGTTTGAGGCCACCTTGGGGAAGTGGATGATGTGGTATCTCTGGTTGTTTGATTATTGAGTTTTATAAAACAATGATTATGTCATCCACAATACCTGACATTTGGTGCCAACTTGGGGGATCAAGTATGCCAGATCATCTAATTTCATAATGAAATTATTTAAAATGGTGATATGGGTTAATATGCAAGATCATCTAAATAATTGCTTAAATAAATGATCCTCTAATCCAAGAAGAGTCCAGTTAAGCTCCATGCTGCTGCGTTAATTATGCAATATCTTCACATGTTTAATTGTTTTTTATTTTAAAGACAATTATATTTTTACCTCAAATAGCATTATGCACTTCTATCATTCACATTGCTCAGAGATTTATTAAACATTATCTTTTTATCAGAGAAATTCTCTGAGGATGAAAAGTATTTGTGAATTGTATATCTGTCATGTACCAGTTTCCAGTCTTTTATTTTTTTCTTATTTTACATCTCACTGTTCCCTCTCCCTCCCTCCTTCTGTCCCACCTTCTCTCCCCCACTCCCTTGCACCCCCCTACTACTCTACCTTCCCAATGCCCCCCTACTCAACATGTTGTGTGATGCTTCCAGAAGGACTAAACTAAATCTGTAAAATCATTTGGAGTAAGAACTAGCCCCCCCCACTGCCTCTGGGTTAAGGGGGGTATTCCTCCATCGGAAATGTGTTCTCAGTATTCATGTGTGTAACAGGGATACATCCTACTTCCACTATGAGAGATCCCTTAGACTGCACAGTCCTTCTAAATGAGACCCATATTCTTGGGATCTGAGTCAGTCCAATGCTGGGTTCACAGCTATCAATCTGGGGTCCCATTAGCTTCTCCTTGTTCAGGTCAGCTGTTTCTGTGGATTTCTGTAGCCTGCTCAGGTCCTCCCTCTCTGCATCTGTATTCGAGTTCAGCTCAGTGTTTAGCTGTTGGTGTCTTCTGCTTTGATCAGCTACTAGATTAGGGCTCAATGGTTGTGGATAAGTTAGTCATCAAACTCATTATCAGGCAAGGGAATGTATGGTAGACTTTCCACACTTGTTCAAATTATTAGTTGGGATTAGTCATGTAGGTCTCTGGACATTTATCTAGAGTCAGTTTTCTCTTCAAACCTTTTTTATGATCTCTCTCTCTGTCTCTCTCTCTGTCTCTCTGTCTCTCTGTCTCTCTCTCTCTCTCTCTCTCTCATCTATTTCTCCCCTAAGACTTTCTTGACCAGCATGCTTTGTTCTCCTCCCTTGTCTTTCTCCTACCACCCTCTCTACTTATTTTTCCCATTCCAAATATGCTCAGTATATTAATCACTTTTCTTTTCTGTGAGGGACATTGTATGAGTTTCTTAGAATCCTGGATATGATGGTGATCCTTTGCTCCAAGTCTAAAATTCATATATGAGTGAGAACATACTACGTTCCTCTTTTTGTAACTGGGTTACCTCATTCAGGATGGTTTCTTCAAGTTCCATCCATTTTTTCATTGATTTTCAAGATTCCATCTCTTTTCCCCACAGAGTATTATTTAATTGTGTAAATATGTCACATCTTCTTTATCCATTCTTCAGTTGAGGTGCATCTAGGTTGCTTCCATATTCTTGGTATTACAAATAGTGCTGCTATAAACATAGCTGAGCATATGTCTTTGTGGCATGGATGTGCATCATTTGAGTATATGCCTAAGAGGGGGATTCCCATGTCCTATGGTAGACTGATTTGCATTTTACTGAGGAATTGCCATAGTGATCTCTAAAATGGCTGTACAATTTGCACTGCTACCATCAGTGGAGGAGTGTTTCCTTTTCTCCACATCGTCTCCAGCATAAGTTTTCATTGGTGTTCATAATTTTTTCCATTCTGGCAGGAGAAAGATGGTATCTCAGAGGGTTTTTGATTTGCATTTCCCTGGTAGTTAAGCATGTTGCGAACTTCCTTAAGTGGCTTTCAGCGTTTTTGAATTCTTATCCCAAGAATTCTCTTTTCAGTCCTGTACCCCGTTTTTAATAGTGTTATTTGGTGTTTTCTTGACTAGTTTCTTGAGTTTTTGCATATTTTGGAGATCGGTCCTCTGACAGATGTAAGACTGGTGAAGATCTTTTTCCAGTCTTGGGGCTGCGATTTGTTTTTTTTTTTTTTGTCTGTGTTCTTGGCCTTATAGAAGCTTCTCAATTTGAGGAGTTCCCATTTATTAATTGCCAATTTCAGTGTCTGTGCTACTAGAGTTATGTTCAGGAACATGTCTCCTGTACCAATTTGTTCAAGGATTCCTCCCTCTTACTTTTGTAAGAGGCTCAGTGTGGCTGGATTTATGTTGAGATGGTTGATCCATTGGACTTAAGTTTTGTTTGTGATGATAGACATGGGTCTACCTGCAGTCTTCTACACACCATTATCCAATTGTGCCAGCACAGTTTTTTAAAGATGCTTTCCTCCTCCCATTGTATACTTTTACCTGTTTTGTCAAAAATCAGGTATTCATAAATGTGTGGGTTAATAGCAGGACTTTCTATTCGATTCCATTGGTCTACTGGTCTTCATTTGTGCCAATACTAGGCTGTCTTCAGTATAATAGCTCTATGATAGATCTTAAAATTGGGGATGGTGATGCCTCCTGAAGTTCCTTTATTGCAGAGAGATGTTTTGGCTATCCTGGGTTTTTTGTTTTTCATATGTTGATTGTTATCATTTCATGGTCAGTGAAGAATTGTGATGGGATTTATAGGTGATTGCATTGACTCTATAGATTGCTTATAGGCAAGATTGACGTTTTTCCTGTTTACCCTACCTATCCAAGAGCATGGGTGATCTGTCCATTTTCTGGTATCTTCTTTGGTTTCTTTCTTAAAAGACCCAAAGTTCTTGCTATATAGTTCCTTCACTTATTTAATCAGCTTTAACTCAAGGTACTTTATGTTTTTATTGGCTATTTTAAAGGGTATTGTTTCTGTGATTTCTTTCTCAGCCCCATTTTCTTCTGAATATAATAAGGCTACTGAATCTTCTGAGTATATATTGTATCCTGCTAGATTGCTCAATGTGTTTATCAGCTGTAGGTGTTCCCTGGTAGAGTTTCTTGGGTCGCTTATATAAACTATCATATTATCTGCAAATAGTGACAATTTGACTTCTTCCTTTCAAATCTGAATCCCTTGATCTCCATTTGTTGTCTTGTTGCTTTAGCTAGAACTTCAAGTATAATATTTAAGAGATATGGAAAGAGAAGGGAGCTTTGTGTTGTTCCTGATGTTAGAGAAATCACTTTAAGGTTCTCTCCATTCAGTTTGATTTTGGCTGTTGGTTTACTTTATATTGCTCTTATTATGTTTAGGTATGTTCCTGTTATCCATGATCTACAAGACCTTTATCACTAAATTTTGTAGAAGGCTTTTTCAGCATCTAGGTAGATGATCATGTGTTTTTTTCTGTTTCGGTTTGTTTATATGGTGAGTCACATTGATAGATTTTTGTATGTTAACCCATCTCTGCAAGCCTGGGATGAAGCCTACTTGTTTTGTTTGTTTAAATCGAAGACGATGTCATTTTTCATGACTGGAGTCTGGGTATTCTTCCCTGCCATTTAAATGCCACATCACCTATTGATTTATTGTGAGAGTTAGCATTACTGACTTTTTAATTATTTAAATGATGATTGATTGCATTTAGGCTGCAGTTATCTGTCAGGTACGAGTTTAGGGATTTGGAATATGCATCCATGGACATAAGCAGACTCTGGTTACCTCATGCATCACTGAGAGTTTTAGGGATGCTGGAAGATTGAGTTCAGGAAATTCCATGGTCCCCACTTAGAAGAAGAACAAGGACTCAACCAAGGTAAACATGGTGCTTGGGATCTTTGCCTCCCTGCTCTTCCTCTACAACCTCATATTCATTGTTCTCTACTATAAGAAGGAGAAGCAATGTCACAAGTAATGAAGGACCAAAGCAGAGGCCTCACAAGTGATGATCTCCTAGAACACAGATGATCTAATCTCTCTCTGCTCTGCTCGTGACACCACTACTGCTGCCATCTTTGCAACTGCTACCAACATTATAGCCATTTCTTTTACCCCAGGTATGGGCCCATCATCCCAACTCAATGGCTCACAATGATGTCAGCCAGACATAGTTCAGACCATCTAAACATATGGTTATTTCATTATTCAAATCTTTCTTTATCTACTCGAGGAAGAGTGGAGTTTGCATCCACCTTGCTGGAGTTAATTACAGCATGCCATTTTATTATTTAATTATTTAAATCAATTATATTATTTTGTTATCTTCCCAGGGGTGAATTATGAGACATTATCTCATTATTCATTCATTTTATTATTAAAATTTATGATTGAAAAACCAATGATCTCTGGCGTTTTGCTCCATTTTGAAGGATTCAAGTATAAAACACCATCCAATTACTTAATGTTTTTAATCATTTAATTTTTACAATCTATCTTTATTTATTCAATGATTACTGGATTTTGAAGCCTCCTTGTGCCACTCAAATGTGCAAGATCATCACAACATCTGATTTTATACCTATTTAACTATAAATTTATGTCATTAAATAATCAAAGATCACTGGATTCTGGTCCATCATTGTGATATAAAATATTCCAGATAATCTATGTAATTAAATTCATTAAACCAACAACAACATTATGGACCATAATTCAGATTTGAAGTCAGACTGTCAGAGTTGATGATGCAACATCATCTCATTACTTGATTATATAGTAATTGAAATAGATCATTATATTCGGGTTTGGTGCCACCTTGTGGGACTTAATAAGCAAGGCCATCTAATTATTTATTTCTTTAAATGTTTAAATAAATACTTACTCCAGGAAGAGTTTAGTCTGAATTCACCATGTAGGATTTAATTATGCAACACTATCTCATTTTTCATTCATTTTATAATTATACATTAATTATTTCAATCAATGATGATGTACTGCTTCATGAATGTATTATGGTCTGTCCTCCTTGGGATATAACTGTGTGGCAGTATTTAATTATCTAAGTATTACTTCCTTGACATTTACTGGAGTTTAGTTCCATCTTATGGAATTTACATATGCAGCACCATCCAATCATTTACTTTTTTGGTTACTTCAATGATGATGGGATCATTGATGAGAGGTTTGGCAGCAGTGTGATGAACACAGCAGACGATTGGTGCCAAAAGCAGCTACCAGAGCGTGGCAACACTGGGAGATCTGATGATTCCTGATTACATAATAATGGATTTTAATAATTAAATTATTAAATAATTTTAAAAACTGGACAGTTTCACATCATCAGTTCCCAAAAAGATGGATCAGAACATGCAGGACAAGCAATATCACCAGAGGCACAGGCAGAAACATAGTGGTTGCCAAGGCAGCATTGCTGGGGATGATATCACAGATAGGGAGGAGCTGCTCTCTCTTGGCTCTGCAGGTGAAGGCACCTCCATCACTACTGCCAGAGCCACTGCTACTGTGGTACCACAACATCCTCATCATGTCTGCAGTGACTTGGCTGTGTGTCATGCTGTCAACCCAACAGAGATTATTAGACAAGATACCCTTATCATCTGATTATTCAATAATGTAATATTGATATGGTCAGATGCTCTTGGCTAATGTACTCTGTTCGCGTAATGTTATTGTGTGGCACAAGTTTCTGCATTCCTGACAAGGCAGCTTCAGAAGCTAGTATCCTGGCATTGGCGGCTGTTGTTTCTCATGCTGAGCCAAAAGAGAAGCTAGTTGCACTCTGTAACGTCATCCCTGGTGACCCTCTGTGATGGTAAGGAACCTTTCCTGCTGTTAGTTGTTCTCAAAGTAGAGCATGGTGAAGGCAGAAATGTGGAGGAACAGCAGCCAGTACCAACTGTGACTGCCACATACAGCCAGGTCAAATTTTTATACTTTTTTCATATCATCTTCTGGACTCTATCTCCCACTGACCATGGAGCTCTGGGCACTGGTTCATACTCCCAGGCATGTGTTGTAAAAACTGCAATAGCCAAACCCTAACCTCCTGGTTCTACCCCTAATTGATGATATCATTGCATTTAAATATTAAATAAGTCAATATGTGGATGGTCTTGTCTAGTTTGCCCCCACAATTTGATATGAAATTGAAGTGATCATTGATAAGATAATGGGCTATTTAACAACTAAATACTTAGACAATAATTCGAACAAAATTGACTCCCAAGGAGTACTGGCCTGTCATGAAGGAGGACATCACTGATATAAATGATTAAATTAAATAATTAAATGTTGTGATTGTCTAACAGTTAATTCCCCCAAGTTGAAGACACACTGTACTATTCTTGGAATAGATAATGAATGGTTTCTTTATGTAGTAAAATAAATAAACACATAATTAAATATTTAGATGATCTTGTATATTAACTCCCACAAGGAGGTGCCAAATTTCAGATCCGTAGATGACTTAATAGTTACTACCATTTAAATTACTAAATAATCTGATGATGTCACAGCATGCACTCCACCAAAGTGACACCAATCGGACACTTGATCAATAGTGTCATAGCCTATTAAAATGATTGAAACACATAATTAAATAATTAGATTGTCCTGCATACTTGAAACCCACAAGGTGGCAAAAAACTACACTGATCATCGATTATCTAATGAGATATTTTAATAATTACCTAATCAGAGAGTGAGATACTCAGACAGGATATGTCTCTTTCTAGACTCTCACAAGATTGGGCCAAAGTCCAGTGATCAGTGATTATTTAATCATAGATTTGAAAAATAAAATGAATAAATGCTTAAAATTACATTGTGTTTCAAGAGATCATAGGATATCAGATAATTAATGTTGGATGCTGGACTCATTAGGCATGAACTCCTGTCCAATCATTCCTCATTCTGGTCTAACAAATGGATGAAAACCTTGCTGAAAGAAGACAATGACGGAAACCTCATCTTTTGTGTAATTACTGAGACCTTTTTATTTTCTTAATCCAGAGATATGCTTCTTAGTGAAGAAGACATTCATCAAAAAAAGCCTTTGAACTGTTTTTCCACAGATAATATGCCCTGATATTAGGTAATCTTGAATCAGGTAATATTAATAGCTGTAGTATAACTTCCACAGTTTGGCCACATATACTGTCATTAAATGTTGTTTGGGATACTTACCTTGGGAGACTAAAATATGCAATGATAAGACAACTTGTCAGGTGCTCTCTGCTTCTTGGGCCCATGATATGAGATAATGAATTCCACCATTGTTTCCATGCAACAGTTATGATCTCACATTCTGTCACAGTCTGGTAACATTTCAACATGCTTAAACAGCCCCACCCATTCATGAGCTCACATTATATCCTCACTGATTTTTCTCTGAAAACTGCAAGGAACTTTTTCAAGTTGTACTTATTTTTTATTATTCTACCAAACAATTACATAGTATTTTACACATGAAAGTAAAAGCACAATAATAGGCAACTACCTTAGGAAGTATAGATGTTATTTTTGTCATCAATTAAATATGATAACTGTTAATTTCAGTGATTTTGAGGCTTGCTTGAGTCTGTGTATAACATCTACCATTGACTAGTTTTTTTTTCATTTTTAAGTCCTAGAGAGAGATATTAGTTGTGGTATCGTTTATCTGATACATCCTTGAATAACTCTCTGATATCTATTTTATGATTGAGTATTTACATTTGTCACTATAGAACAAACATGGACTGTATACTCTGATGGCATTTATTGAGTTTCCTGAAGGCAAGATCAATTTTTCAACTAAGCCCTATGTTATCACTTATTCCATATATGGTCATTCAGCATTGTAAATGAAGACTATCTCCCTTCGGAAAAGAATGAAAGATTTTCTGTAATTTGACATTGTTCTTTTTCCAGACTACCTTGAATAAACTTGAAAAAATAACTCCCCCAAAATAAGTCAGGAAATTGAAGGGGATTGATACCCCTATAACAAGAAAAGGGCAGAGAAATCTGGCCTAATGAAACATGTTTCATTTCATTGGATGTAACATGATTTGATACAATCATAGAAGTCTCTGCAAGAGATAATTTTCAAATACAGGAAATACTGATTATTAGCCCCTCTTTGCTAAATATCCACTAAGAAAAGCAAATGTGTGCATTCATTCAAAGCTAAAGAGCACCCTCTACAATGCATTAATATGTGAATTGCCTGAAGAAACATTTTGTGACATGAAAATATCAAGCAATGACCACAATAATCACATCAGCATTTGAAGAAAATTTAAAAATGAAAAATGAAAAGTAGTAAAGAAGAAAAATCCAATAAGCTTTATAAAATCATATCTCAAAATTAGTATGAGAAAAGAGGAAAAGATCAAAGATATTAATAGAGCTTTTTTTTAATGTAAACAGCCTGGTATTGGCACAAAAAAGACAAATAGACCAATAGAATTGAATGGAAAATATTGATATTAACCCACACACCTATGAACACCTGATTTTTTTAGTTGATATAACTGTTTATTTACATGAATTAAATGACACTTCAAGATGGAAATCAATTTGCCAGTACAATGGTTAAAATCATAAAAGCATTCCTAATAAAACTAAAATTACACTTTTCTCCAGTTTAACATGTTAGGTAAACATAATCCTATGAGCAGTGAAAACTACACAGCCTTGCATCTTGATTTGATAACAGAATTCAGAAACAGAAATTAAGGATTTCCTGTGAAACAATCAATATTTTGTGACTATTTTCAGTTGTTATGTTACCTCCCTTTTTCTTTCCTTCCTTCATTTTTGTGACAAGGTCCCACTTTATAGTCTTCAAAAGATTTGATGAAATCTTGAGTGAATGCATATTGCTGGCATGAGCATGGCTATGTCAAGGACACCCGTGTCTCAGATTCAAAAGAGGTGAGGTTCCCAAGGTGAGGTTCAGAGGAATGAGATGGCAAAGCCTTTTCCTGGTGAGATTTAGAGGATAGCAAAGCCTTCCTCTGGTCCAAGTAGGAATGTTGGCCAGTGTATACAGAAATTATTTACTACCACCTTCTCCTAGATGTTTATAGCCTTAGACTACTCCCTGCTTGTACTGTACAAAGTAAATGCACTGAATTTCTGAAATGCTCTCCATTTCACAGACAACCTACTTCCAGATATTCTGTATGTGAACACATGATTTTTGACAAAATCTAAACGTACACAATGGGAATAGGAAAGCATCTTCAACACTGGTGAAATATTCTACATATCAATCCTCAGATTTGTTTTACTTTTGAGGTAATAATATTCACATTTAACTTCACCTTATCTACAGTAAACAAAACTACCCATTTCTCTTTGCATATATTTCTAATCTGATAAAATTTATCAGTATGTCAACCTCATCATGAAATCAAGTATCAGAATGTAGATATGAACTCTAATTAAACATATGGAATAAAATAAAGAATGTTGGAATTCATAGAAACTGTATGGATAAGAGAATATAAAAATTCCTTACACAACATTCTTTCTTTTTTATATTAAATAATAAAATTAAAAATTCTTATGTTCTTACTGAGACACATATATTCTTCCGTGAATCATTTATGGCTTTTTTATTATGAATATTTAGATAAATACAAATACATACAACTGGATTAACAAATATGATCTCCTAAAACTGAGAAGCTTCTGTAAGCAAACTACACAATCAATGAGACCAAATAGCAGCCCACACACTGGGGAAAGATCTTCACCAGTCCTACATGTGACAGAGGGCTGATCTCTAAAATATACAAAACATCAAGAATCTAGATACCAAAACTTCAAATAACACTATGAAAAATGGGGTACAGAACTAAAGAGAGAACTCTTTAGAGTAAAAGAAACCAAAAAAGCAGAAAAACACTTAGGAAAGTGTTCATCAACCTTAACAATCAGGGAAATGCAAATCAAATTAACTTTGAGATATCATCTTACTCATGCCAGAATGGTTAAAATTAGAAACACCAATGACAACAAATGCTGGAGAGGATGGGCAGAAAGGGGAATAGTCCTCCACTTCTGGTGGGAGTGCAAGCTTGTACAGATATTTTGGAGATCAGTATGGCAGTTTCTCAGGAAAATGGGAGTCTTTCTATCCCAGAACTTTGCAATCCCCCTCTTAGGCACATACTACAATGATCTATCTCCATGCAACAAAGGTATGTGTTCAACTGTGATTGGAGCAGCATTATTCGAAGTAGCAAGAACATGGAAGCAACCTAGATGCCCCTCAAGTGATGAATGGATAAAGAAGATGTGGCACATTTACACAATGGAATACTACTCTGCTGGGGGAAAAAAAGTTGGAATCTTGAAATTCACAGGAAAATAAATGAAACTTTAAGAAACCAACCTGAATTAGGGAAGCCAGTCACAAAAGAGCAACATGGTATGTACTCACTCATGTATGAATTTTAAACTTAGGGAAATGGATCCCCAGCATATAATTCACATCGACAGAGAAACTAGTATACAAGGAGGATTCCAAGATTCATAGAAGGTAACTTACAGAACTGTTACTGAGTATATTGGGAGTGGGGGTGCAGTGAATAGAGAGGGAGCTAGGAGAAAGACAAGGGGAGGAGAGCAAAGTAGGTGGGACTAGGAAGATTGAGTCAGGGGAGGAATAGATGAGAGAGGGAGAGAGAGAGAGAGAGACCATAAAAGAGGGAGCCATTATAGATTTGAAGAGAAATCTGACTCTAGAGAATCGTCCAGAGCCTACAAGTCTGATCGAAACTAACAATTTGAGCAACAGTGGAAAGGCTACCATAAATTCCCTTTCCTGATAATGAGTTTTTTGACTAACTTATACACAATACAGAGCCCTCATCTGTACTTGATGGAATCAGAAGCAGACATTTACAATTAAACATTGAGTTGAATTGGAATCCAGATGCATAGAGGTAGGACCTGACCAGGCTACAGAAACCCACATAGACATCTGACTTGAACAAGAAGAAGCTAATAGGCCCCCAAAATGAAAGCTGGGTACCCAGCATTGGGCCGAATGAGACTCCATTAATATGGGTCTCAGTTACAAGGCCTGGGCAGTCTAAAGGAACACTGATAGTGAATGCAGGATGTATCTCTGGTGCAAACAAATGACTTTGGGGGCACTTTCTTGATGGAGGGATACTCTCTTAATGCAGAGATAGAAGGGAGGGCCTAGTTCCTATTCCATATGACTTTACAGATTTATTTAAGCCCTCTTGGAGGCATCACATTACATGTGGAGCAGGGTGGGAATGGAAGGAGATGGTGCTCAGGTGGAACTGAGAGGGTGGTAGAGAGGAAGGGATGGAGAGAGAGAGAGAGACAGAGAGACACACAGAGAGAGACAGAGAGAGACAGAGAGAGGGAAAGAGAGAGAAAGAGAGAGAGAGAGAGAGAGAGAGAGAGAGAGAGAGAGAGAGAGAGAGAGAGAGAGAGAGAGAGAATAGTGATCCATATGTAAAATAAGAAAAAAGACTGGAAGCTGGTAAATGACAAATATGCAACTCAGAATTATTTTTCATGCTCAGAGCATGTTTCTGATAAAAAGATGACCTTTAATAAATATTTGAGCAATGTGCCTAATAGACATGAATAACTCTATTTAAGTTAAAAATAAACCTGACTTTAAAATTTAAAAAATTAAAAAATGTGTTGATATTTTATACTTTACTCCCCAAAATGGTGCTTGACTGGACTATTCATGAAATAGTAGATCATTTATTTCAATACTTGAGATATTTAGATGATCTTGTGTACTAACCTCTATAATCAATTTAAATAACTTAGTTATAAAATTAGATGATCTGGCATACTTGATCTCACAAGGTGGTATCAAACTTCAGGTATTGTGAATGCCATAATTATTGTTTTATTAAACTATATCATCAAACAAACAGTTGGCATCCCCAAGGTGGTTCCCAACCAGACTTGTGAACGATGTTGTCATCAATGATATAAACATTTAACTACATAATTAAATAATTACATGGTCTTGCAATGTGGTGCAAAAATGCACTAATCATTGATTTTCTAATGTCCTATTTAAATAATTAAATAATTACATAATCAGTGGATGAGACAGTCTGCCTTACTAGACACACACAAGTTGTCTCTAACTTGACTCCCACAAGTCTGTCAAAACTACACAGGTGATCTAGTATTTAATCACAGATTTGAGTACTAAGATGTGCAAATGATTAAATGTTATTGTGTATCCAGCATATCAGATAGGTGATATGCTGGAGGTGCCTCATTAGAGATGAATTGTTATCTGATTATCCCTCAGTTTAGTCTAACAAATGCATTATCACCTTCCTGAAGGAAGGTAACAATGAAAAACACACCTCTTGTTGAATAAATGTGAGTCTTTTTATCTTCTTAATCAATAGTTTAACTCCTTAGGGAAGATGACATTCATCTACAAAAAAAGTCTTTGGAATGTAACTCCACAGACTATAATCCTTGATATTTGGTAATATTGAATTAGGTAACATTAAAGCTGTAGACCATCTCCCAGGGATTTGGATATGACTTGCTTAGGAAAATCAATTTCCATAAATACTGTCATTAAAAGTTTTAAAAGTTATGTATCTTGGGAGAAAAAATATCCAATCTAAGTTGTTCTCTGGTTATTGGCCTGTGATACCAGACTATAGAATTCCAGCAAGGTTGCCAGGCAAAATTTATGATGCAATATTCTCTCACATTCCAGTACACCTCCCACTTGCTAAAATGAAAACACAGTAATGGACTAACATGATAGCCTCGTTGCTTTTTTTCCAAAGATACAAGGCTCTCTTCTGAGTTATACTTATTTTCAAGTCTATCACACAACAACATGCCTATAATGATATACACATGAAAATGAACGCAGTAATTGTGCCATTAAACTGCATAATCATATTTCTTATTTCTAGGATGAAGACAATAACACTATTGGCTTCTATCTTAATCCATTTTTATTTACTGTAATGAAAATAATCTCCTCTTCATTATATTAAATTTAGAATAGCATGACCAAATGGTGTAGGTGCAAATATGGGGAGAAATAGGTGAGGGAGTAATTGTAGCAATGCACAAAGGCACATAGAGAGATAAATACTCTCTCTCTCTCTCTCTCTCTCTCTCTCTCTCTCTCTCACACACACACACACACACACACACACACACACACACACACACGCAGACACATTGAACACAAAAATGACAGTCATGCTAAGAAACACCCATGCTCACAGATCTTCCATGCAACAAGAACAAATGGCTTTCTCTGCACTCCTGGTAAATTACTGTAAAAAATCAGCAGGGTCTCCGAAAAATACCTTTGCCCACAGACAAAAGAAAGACGTCTATTGAATAAAACATCTATATTTCCAAGATTGGGATGTGTGGATTTTAGTCATTTGATGAGTTATGGATGTTTGTCATCATTTAGGGGGAATATAAATTAAAAAGGAACATTAAATTTAAATATTTTACAGTGGTATTAGCTATGGAATAATGATACAAATGTAAAGCTTTTTATTTTCCTTTACTGTATGTATGTTTCTACTCTTGTTTAAGTTATTGCGCTTATGCAACTTATTTTAAAATCAATGTGTAATAAAGAAATGCAGGTTAGTAGTTAGTCTTCTATAATAATCAAACATGTGGATATATGCGGCAAGTTTTCAAGGTTAAACATGTATATTTAGATAAATAGATAAAAAAGACTTTCATAATATGGCATTTAAGATGTTTACTCATAGATTTTAATAACAAAATAAGTAATTAAACAATGAGAAGACACCCCACAATTAACACCAACAAAGTGGAGCCAGACTCCATTGTTCCACAAATAGACGATAGATATGAATAATTAAATAATCATATAGTGAGATGGTCTGGCACACGTGACCCTCAATAGGGGGCTCCGAACTGCATTGATAACAGATTCGGTAGTGAATGATTTAAACAATAAAATGATAAAATAATCAGATGGTATCACACCATCAATTCATGGAAAGACATGCTGGAAGTGACTCAAGAAAAACGCCATCATCAGTTATTTTAAATATTCAACAATTTAATAATGAGATGATTAGACGATCTTGCTTATATGAACTGTATTTGACTAATGTCATCATGTGACAAAGAGTGTCTGCAGTCCTGACAAGGCAGCTTCAGAAGCTGGTGTCCTGGCAGTGGGTGCTGTTGTTTCAACTGCTCAGCCGAGACGAGAGAGAAGCTAGCTGTACACTGTGATGTCATCCCTGGCAATGCCTCTCTGATGGTGAGGGGCCTCTCTTGCTGCCACTTGTTTATCTCATAGTAGAGCATGACAAAAGTGGGAATGTGGAGGAAAACAGCCAGTGCCCACTGTGACTGCCACACTCAGCTCAGTCTAATTGTCTCACTTTTTCTCATTGGACAGCAGTCATCTTCTGGACTCTTATCTCCCAGTGACCATGGAGCTCTGACCACTGCTTCATATTCCCAGGCTTCTGTTATAAAATCTGTGATAGCCAAACCCTAACATCCCGGCTCTACCCCAAATCTATGATGTTATTGTATTTAAATATTAAATAAGTGAATATTTGGATGGTCCTACCTTGTTAACCCCCACAAGTTGATACCAAAATGAAATGAAAATCGATGAAGGAATGGCCTATTTAACAACTAAATGCATAGACAATTAATTAGGTGATATTATATAATTGACTCCCTGGGAGTACTGGCCTGACTCCAGTCATGAAGGACAACATCATTGATATACATGATTAAATTAACTAATTAAATGATGTGATTATGTCGCACTCTTACCTCCCCCAAATTGAGGACACACTGAACTTTTCTTGAAATTGATAATGGTTTATTTATGTAATAAAATAAATAAATACATAAATAAATATCTAGATGGTCTCCCATATTAACTTCCACAAGGAGGTGCTAAAATTCAGGTCAATGGATGACTTAATTGTTATCCCCTATTTAAATAAATAATCCAGTAATGAGATGATGTCACATCATGCACTCCACCAAGGTGATGCTTGATCAATGATGCCATAGTTTATTTAAATAACTGAAACACTTAATTAAATAATTAGGTGGTCCTGCATGCTTGAAACACACAAGGGGGCCACAAAAATATAGTGATTATCGATTATCTAATGGCCTTTCTTAATAATTATATAAACAGTGGAAGAGATAGTGTGGCAGGATGTGTCTCTTTCTAAACTCTCACTAGATTGGGCCAAAGTTCAGTGATTACTTATTATGTAACCATAGGTTTGAATAATAAAATGAATAAATGGTTAAAATAACATTGTGTATAAAGAGTTTCATAAACATCAGATAATTAGTGTTGGAAAATGGTCTCATTAGAGATGAAATCCTGTCCAATTATTCCTAAGTCTGGTCTAGCAAATGGATGTAAACATTCCTGAAGGAAGCAAACGATGGAAAACTCACCTTTTGTTGGATAACTGTGAGACTTTTTATTTTCTTAATCCACAGGTATTATAGATTTAATAATAAAACCAATAAATGGTTAAAATCACATTGTGTATTAAGAGTTTCATAAGATATCAGATAATTAATGTTGTACAATGGCCTCATTAGAAATGAACTCCTGTCCAATTATTCCTCCTTCTGGTCTAACCATTTCATGAAAACCTTGCTGAAGGAAGCCAGCGATGGAAAACTCACCTTTTGTTGGTAACTGTAAGCATTTTTCATTTACTTAATCCATAGATATGCTTCATAGTGAAGATGACATTCATCAACAAGTCTTTGAACTGTTTTCCACAGACTATATTCCCTGGTATTAGATAATTTTGAATGGTGTAACATTAACTGCTCCAGGCCAACTTTCATAGATTAAAGTTTTGATGGGACACTTGCCTTTGGGGACGTGGCCGCCTGTGACTTTCCTCATGTGCCCCCTCCTCATTTGAATATCATGCTCATTTCATACATGCTCCTCGTTTGCATATCCCCACTCATTTGCATGCTGTGTGTCTGTGCCTATCCCTCTTGTTAATGCAGATCAATCCCAAATATTCATGAGCCTCATTTGCATGTGCAATGGTAACCACAGGGAGGCGGGTTCACAGGACAGGAAGTGCACTGTGGGGGCAGGGTCTATGCAGATGAGGACCTGGATATGCAAATGCACGAGGGGTTATGCAGAGCACATCAGACCCACACAGCCCAACTTGTCATTTGCATAGCATTTGCATGTCTGCGACTTCTTCCCATACTAGGGCCGGCGCATGCAAACACATTCATGAATATGCACATGCACTGCCGTACCCCAGGGTGATCCCTGGCAACCCAGACCACCCAGCTCTGACCCTGTGACCTCCTGGTATCCCCAGGGTCGAAGTTCGTGGGGGATTTACTCGAGTTTGCGAACAGATTTCCAGAAAAATCTGAAATCTTTTGGAGCAGAAGTGACTTCACCTCCCCAGTTTCCAGGAATCTGCCTATAGCTTTCCAGGAATTTTAACATTTTTATACAAAACAGATTTTCTGTATCATGTTTATTCTGAAACTGCCAACCGATTTCCAAAGATCGAATTTATTTAATAGAAAAATAATTTCACTTTTCACAATTTTCCAGAATCTTTCAATCACATGCTCAAAAAACTAAATTATTTTAAGCTTAAAAATATAAATTTCTCACATTTACTGAGAAACTGCCCGCGATTTCTCAAATGTCTAATTCACTCAATAGAAAATTGATTTCACTTCTAAAATATTTTATGAATCTGCCAATGATTGCCCAAAATTCAAACTTAATTATAACAAAAAATATTAATTTCTCACATTCATGACAAATCACGCTATGATCGTCCAAAACAATAAATTATTGAACACAAAAATAATTTTATTTCCCATATTTTTAACCAACCAGGCAGGAAATTTTCAGAAATCTCAATCATTTAAAAAAAAAAAAATTATTTCTCACATTCATCGCGAATCTGCCAATGACTTTCAAAAAGCCTAAATGATTCAATGCCAAGCATTTACTTCCTGGTATTTTCCACTAATGCACTAATGGCTTTGCCGGAAATGTAAAATAATTAATAGATGAATAATTTTATTTCCTACATGATTCCAGAATCTGCCAGTGACCTTGCAGAAATCAAATTTATTTAATAAAAAAAATATTTGTCACATTTTTCATGAATATGCCTATGATGATCCAAAACTCAAAACTACTTAATTTCGAAAAAGTTAATTCTTTACTCTTTTGACGAATCTGCCAATGATTGTACAAAATCCTAATTTATTTAATACAAATAGTTTGTCATTTTTTCCCAAAACATAAATTATTTATTAGAAAATAATTTCAAATTATCACACAATTTTTACGAATCTGACAAAGATTTTCCAAAAATCTAAATTACTTAACACGGAAAAAAAATTTAGCTTCTTACGAATCTGCCAATTACATTCACAGAAATATAATTTTCAATAGAAA
Source organism: Cricetiscus sungorus (assembly GCA_030556225.1). Lineage (NCBI taxonomy): Eukaryota > Metazoa > Chordata > Mammalia > Rodentia > Cricetidae > Cricetiscus > Cricetiscus sungorus. Next base: position 1,190,415 of record JANBXA010000424.1, read on the forward strand.
ACTAATTTTGTTATCACATTTTCCACAAATCTGCCAGAGTATCCAAAATAAACATCATTTATACAAAAAAATTATTTTTCAATAATCTGCCAATGATTTTCCAAAAAATCTATACTATTTAATGCAGATGCAAACTTAAAGTCCCTCATTTTTCCCAAATCAAGCCAAGGTTGTCCAAAAGTCAAGATTATTTAATAGAATAATACATTTACTTCCCAAGTTTATCACAAATCTGCAAATCATTTTTCAAAAATCTCAATTATTTAATAGAACAATAATTTTGTTAACCACAATTTTCACAAATCTGACGAAGATTTATCAAAGACATGAATTGTGCGATGCAAAAAAACATTAATGTGCTCATATTTCTCACGAATCTGCGATTGATTCTTCAAAAATCTTGAATTATTTAATGCAGAAATAAATTGTCAACTGTTTCACTGATCTGCGAATGACTACATTTCCACTGAATCCCTGCACAACCGCCATTCCCATTACACAGGGCCTACGGGAGAGTTCCGGTAAAACACAGGGCACTTCCAGTTGTCACGACAGAGCATCACAGGAAAGGACTACATTTCCCATAATGCAGGGCTGCATCTGAACTACCATTAAACATGGCTGCCTGCAATCTTCCGGTTCTCATCGTGGTGCATCACAACACAGGACTCATTTCCCATCACCCACAGCATCGTTGCCAGTAGCATTAAACATGGCCGACGGCACACTTCCGGTATTAATAGAGGCGCATCACAGGAACGGACTACATTTCCCACTATTCCGTGCTTCTTCGCCAGGACCCATAAATACAGTAGAAAGGCCGAAGTCCAGGACTTGGGCAGGAACTCTGGAAACCCGGCGACGCTGCTACCCAGTGAGCAGGGGATGACGGGAACACGTGAATCTCCTTCCGTGCACAACGGTTCGTCCCTTAGCCATTTCCGGTAAAAATAAATGAACGTACCCACAAAAAAGATGGCGGAAGTGGCTCTTCCGGTACTGGCAGACGCCATTCCCAGCCGCGGGAGCCGAAAGTAAAGGTATAACACTACCGTTTAGGCCTCGGGAGGAAATATGTTGTCGTGGATTTCTGGGTCTCACCCTCTTTCTCCCTGAAATTCGGGGAAGCCCCGCCTCCTTCAGCATGCCCAACTTGTGAGAGCGGACATGGTAAAAAAAATAGCAGAAGGATGAATGGGCTGGTTGATGTCACATGGTGGTGGGTGGGGTCTACAGTGAAGGGAAGAGGGGCGGAGCCAGGCCTTGGCTATGACGTCAGCGGGGCAAATCCAGGCACATGAGGGCGACCAATGGCTGCTGAGATGTCAGAAGAGGAGGGGCTGGGGCTCTGTGAGGTCACATCAGCCCAGGCCACGCCCACTCAGGGAAGGAGGGCGGGGCTTGTGGATATGACGTCATCGCGTGGGGACCCAGGTGAGCAGAGGGGGAAGAGGAGGAGGAGGAAAACCCAAGGGGTGCATGGTGAACCTGGGGGCGGGGATTTCAGAGAGAGGCGTTAGCTTGTATGCAAATGAGAGGGCGGGTCATGCAGATGAGAGGGTGGGTCCTGCTTTCTGCTCCCTGGACAATAATAAGATGCCATGGGAGTTGCAGACATGCAAATGACCCAGGTCACCAGCAAGGGTGGGGAGGGCTCACATGCAAATTACATGCAAATGAGACACAAAAAGTAGGTGGCTGCTGCTAAACTTATGCAAATTAGTTCTGTATTCTATGCTGGTGTCCAGCTAAGCAAATGAGGCCTTCGATCCATAATTATTGCAAGGCCTGTTTGCATATTCAGATAGTATGCAAATGAGGGAGGGAGTACAGCTTTGTAGTTAACATTTTAAATGCCTTATTCTACAGATGTCTTCTTAGAAGTCTGTCTAGGTAGGTCTGAATAGACAACTTTGTTTCAGTTGCTGGTTTTAAGCTTAACCTTTAAGGACATGCATAGGCGACAGAGTGATGTTTATCCCTGTTATTAATCATTAATACTTAGTTAATTTAGTTAGAGTTAATTTATAAGGATGGAAAGTAACTTGTGTTTCTTTACCTTTTATAACAGGTTAACAGCTTTTATAAAACTAGAACTTTGCATTGTCAGGCATAGCTTTAAAAATAATGATTTTAATTTGAAACTCCCTTTAGGGAAACATGAAACAACTATGTGACTCAGTTTATCTAATTAGCTTATGCTTACCAAATATAGCAAAAACAAGGATGCATTGGCTTCTGCATCATTAAAAATGAGCATCTCAACTTTTGTTTAGTATATAGAACTTATGACAATGATCTTAAATTTTAGCCCTTTGATTTAAGTACAAACATTAACAGTATAATGAAAGCACAAATAATCCTGTAACCTTATAAATTTAAACATTTAAAAACTGGTTTTTAAAAACACTTAAACATCCTGTAATGTGTTTTTATAATATCAAAAATAAAGCACCCTTTATGTCTTTAAACTCATTTTCACCTGGGTGACTTAAATTTATGATAATTTCCACTGTTATTAATTGGAACCTTTTAACTAGTTTCAATTTTTAACAGATTTAGCCATAAAACAGTATTAATATCATCTACATAAAAGGACATCTGATTTTCTCACAATCTGAATTTACTGAGGTCAGAGATAAATATTGAGCTGAGGGCTGTTACCAATAGACAGCAAAAGAAAAAAAAAAAGTTTAAACCATTTTTGTTTTAGCTCTATTCTTGTATTAAAACTTAGATTTATAACAGGAAACAAAGATAGAACTTTTTGACAAGTACATATAATTCTCTTTAGAGAAATAAATGTAACTTTTAAACACTTAAAATGGTCATAAATTTTAACACATATTACTAATTTTAAATTTAGTATTTGTAGATATGAGAGCCCACATCAGTTTATATCTTGCTCCGACACTTCTACGACTTTTCATTGAACCTCTATACCTTTTTACATTACCTTTAGTCTCTTACTCTGATTTTCTCAGACATCCCTATCGTAAAAAAATCTCTCCTTTTCTCTATTTCTATTTTCTTTTTCTCACTGACTCATAGTCAGAGGTGCTTGGCTGGAGCGAATGAATTATTTATTTACTTAAATCCTGACTGTATCTTCTTACTATGGTGCCTTCCCCTGAGCCTCTCTGCACTCTCTGCTCTCTTTATTGTTGGCTCCTTTTACTGATTATGTGGGGTACACCAGCACTCCTTTTATGTTATTTTTCATTATTATAATTTTTTAATCTCTTTTTGATTCTTCTGGACCTGGCTAATAATTTTTCCTGTTCTACTTTTTATTGCCCAGAGATGTGGAGTTGTACTCGTAACACGTGAAGCTCCTTCTGATGTCCTCTCTGCTGCTTTGGTGAGTTGTGTGACCCTATAAATCAGCAGCCCCATTTGACCTGTCTACTAGACCATGGTTATCTTATTTTGTCTTCTTTGCTTCAGACAGATTGTACCAAGTCTGCACATAGCCATCACATCTGTTTACCATTTATTTTGTTAGTTTCATATTTTTATTTGACATAAAAATCTTTATCAAGTTTTTATCCCCAAAACTCCCTTATCCTGCACCTCTCCACCCTCACCCCCACCCCTGTACATGCATGCTGCTCTGTGGTCCCTCCAGTCACAGTCACTGCCACCTGAGGAGAAAAGGGATGGGCCAGGGACAACTTCAATCATTAGCTGCTAGGGATACAGAATTACAGAATTCCTCTCCTCACTGACTGCCCACCAGATGGCCCAATGCATGTAGGCCATCAGCGACACAGCATGTCTCCTGGATGAACATGGCTTAGGAATTCTGTACCAGGAGGAGTCAGGTGCTGTTTACCCTGGTGTTCTGAATTACCACCAGCCTGTAACTTCCTGGCCTGGGAGTTGAAGTGGCAAAATTATTTATGTTTTTACACAGCAAAGGAAGGAGCCAGTCCTATGATAATTTTTGTCTGAGGTAGCATCCATAGGGGAGAGACAATAAAAAAATACATCACATAAATAAACATCACAGAGGGTCCAGCACAGAGACTTACATACACTGGTTCCTCTCAGATTCAGATGGCCTGACTCCCCCATTTCCACAAAAGGGTCTCTAATGTCAAACACTGTACATATGAGAGGTGGCCTCCACATTAGAATGACTCAGTCCTAGAACAAGTCTTCACACTAAGATAGCAGTTTTATCCATCCCTCCAGTGGATCCCTGCCCAGATGAGAATTTGAGGTGTCCCCAAAATTCTCCAGGTGTGATCCCTTTAGTGCATCCACTGAGGTGCTATTGACCTGTGTAGAGATTCAAATATCCACTGCTAGACCAGAAAAAAAAAAAAAAAAAAAAAAAAAAACATTTTTCAGACAGACCTACAAGCAGAATAACAGATGGTGGACATATAACACACAACCTGGCGAGGACCTCAATCTTTCTAGGTCAAGGGTCCTGGGAGGTTGTGGTAAATCTGGGATAAGCCCCCAAACTTTGTAACTCCTGGGTTTCCTCAGCATAATATGAAGAACCAAACAGGCTAGGACCTCATTCTATTGGAAGACTAAGGCACATAGTTACAATAGTGAAGGGCTTTCAAAAGGGAAAAGTGAAAGGGAGGCTTGAGACCACTAGCCTCAGTTCATAGGATTTTTAAGGTTACAGAGTTTCATAGAGTACAATTTTTTTGTTTTGTTTTGTTTAGTTTTGTTGTTTTGGTTTTTTGTTGTTGTTTTTTTTTTTTTTTTTTCTTTTTCTTGCGAGGTCATCATGGATAGGCAAGATTGATTAGCACACCTGAAAGATTAGAGGTTTTTTTTCTTTGTTTGTTTGTTTTTGTTTTTTTTTCCCTTTCTCTCCTGAAAATAGCATATGGGCACTGTACTCTGAGGTCAGGAAGTTATCTACTAGAAAAAATTCTTGTTCTTTCTAATTAAGCCATTAGCCATAATTTTTAATTTTTCCATCACATGACATAAAGTAAAATATAAATTGTTTATGTCTCTAAGCACAGCAGTCTTTCCAATGATGTAACAAAAGCTTATTGAAGTTATTTCTACACAGTGCTACTTGCTCCCAATACCCTGAGGAGATTCAACCTACAAAGAGTTATTCAGAGTCCTATTATTGATTCACAGGAGTTGCATAGATCTCATGAAAACCCACAGGATGGAAAATCTGTCTGCATATTCCCACTCAGATGTTGGGAGGACCCACCACATGGCTCACATACTGCACCATGTACTTCTCCATCCTGGGGACAGCAGACCCTCACTCACTGTGGTGTGATTACTGAGCTCTCCCAAGCTCTCCAATAACAGTAATCAAAGAACAGCACATAAAAATGGTTCCAGCTCTCCTTCAGAAAAAATCCTGAGTATGGCACCAGGAAGGTCCCTGTGCCTTTTATGATTGACAGGTCATGAGGAGGATCTAATTGGCTAGTAATGACTGAGTGACAGGAGCACATTTTATAGGAATGCATTGTTCTTAAAGACACAGCACAATGATTCCTGAACTGGCCTTCCAATCCAGACAGAAACATTTTCTAGATCAGCAGAAATATACATTTCTACAGCACTGGCCTTGACTCCAATAGCAAACACTGCTCTCCTTCTGCACTCACTCCTTTCTCCTTAAAACAAGGTGGCTAGCTATCTTACACAGGCCACTACACAATCATGTGGAGTGGATATTCCCTGTCCTAACTACTTGTGAGAGATTTTGGCACAGAAAAGGAGATGTATGTTTTGTAGTTTCCCACTGAGGTCAGACAACCTGAAAGCACTTATTCTTTATCACTGGGGCTTCAGAGAAGCAGAAAAGAAAAGAAAACAGGAAACAAATCTCAAACAAGAAAATAATTCTTTCTCCAATCTCAAAGCTGAATGATTGCTCCACTAAATTAGAAACCTGAAAACAGTCCTGTTCAAGAAGAGAACATTGAGTAATGCAGCAATTTTCTCACATGTACCCTGAGGAAGATGTGTTGGGTCACCACAGTGCTATTAGTGGCAACCTTCCCATCCCAATTCTCTCAGAGTGTTCAAATTACAATGAAGACAACACTTTATTTTTATTCATTTCTCAAGAATTTCAGGATTAAAACTCCCAATGCATTGGAGCTATCACCCAAGCATCTAACAGGAGAAAGATATAGCATCTTTGTGATATAGCTCCTTCCCTTCTCTCATGGTTTTCTGAAGTGACTGTAACAACCAGATGAATTATACCAGTTTCCCTGACCTCAGCAAAAAGCCAGAGAACAAACATCTTCTTTTGTGACCTATGTCCTAAAATCTCTCTCAAGTTTTTTAATATTCTGGGCACCATTCCCTCTGTTGAATAATCTAAGTTTTTCAGTCTGTGTTGTATAATTACATATGTAACATCTGCCCATTGTGTGGAGGAAGGAGACACTGACCTCACACACTGTTGGAAGAGAATGTGGTTGTCTATTTTAAACAGGGGTAAGTGACATTGAAATTTGTGTCTCTACAGGTGTCTACAAGGTCTCGGTCTTGAGTAGATGCCAGGACCAAGGAACTCTGTGATTTGTCTTTAAGCACACTCTAATCCTTGAGTAAGTGCTCTAATTGCTCAAGCCTAACTAGCCATCAGCAACACCAGGCCAACCTGCCAGTCACAAGCATTTTAGAACATTTCCTATAGCCATACTGCAGGATTTTACACATGCTGCAGGATTGGTTTTATAGCAGAACAAGCACCAGTGGATTGATTGCTGTTCTGCGAGTGCTACTGTAAAAAGTTGTGAGTGGAGTCGGATGAGAGCAGAAGCCACAACATGGTGAGTGAGGGAATGCTATCCAAAGATGTAGAGGATGGGATGGGGATGCCTGAGAGTTGTGTGACAGGCCCTCCAGGTGGCTTGGTGGGAAACTGTGCCCACATTCAGTGTTCTCTGAGGGTCCTAGCAACTCCCCAGACCCAGGTGCTGGACAATGAATACTTCACTCAGTGGAAAGCATTTCATTTCCATCGCAGAGCTTTGTGTAGAAACATATTTGTAGTCATTACCAGAATTCTTTTGGTGCACAGGAAGTCAAGTAGCCAATCCAGTGTCTTCTACAACTTCTGCAGTACACATTTAATGTTTAGGTGCAAGATTCATGTTTAGTTAATTGTGTGAATCCTGTAAAAGACATTTACTTTATTTCTGTACATATTTATATTCACTTGTGTTTTGAATTTTTCAGATAGACTTTTTCTTATTATTTATGTATTTATTATATTTTTTTCTTATTTTACTTATTGATCACAGTTCCCTCTTCCTCCCTCCCGTGTTTCCCTATTCTCCTCCAATCCCATTCCTGTCCCCACTCCACAGGGAGGATGATGCCTTCCAGGAGGAGACAAACATCTGTCAAATCTGTCAAGTCATTTGGAGTAGGGACTAGGCCCTCCCTCCTGCCTCTACACTAAGGGAGTATCCCTCCATTTGAAATGTGATCCCAAAGTCCTTTTGTGCACCAGAGATACATCCTGGTTTCAGGGAGACAATTTTTTCTAAGTATAGCATTGGAGCATGACATAAAAGTTGCTCTGTAGAGCAGGCTAGTCCCAATCTCATAGAGATGTGCATACTGCTTCCTCCTGAGAGTGACATTATAGGCTTGGGACACTGAACATGTCCATACATAGCACTCCTGTGTTGGATTACACTCAACTACTACACTGTGATATGGAAGAGTAGAATGGTTCATATAAAAGACTTACCAATTCATAGCAGATAGTGAGACCCACAAAATAGGATTTAGCTTAAGGAGTGCTGTCTGTAAAATAACCCAAAGATGAGTACTGTGCTAATAAGGCATGTTAGAGATTAGGATGCTAAAATACACATTTGATCTCAAGGATTGTTCAGGACATTTGGCTCTAAACCATGACAAAGGAGAAACTCTTGATTCACAAAGATCCACAGGCTCATCTCCTTATCACAAAACAAGGGTTTTGTAAGTTGCTCAGGGGACATTGATTGGTCACAGTGAACATTATGGCCTGGTATGCCAGAAAGGGCCAGTTTTCTATAGAAAATCATAGTCCTGCCAGATGGGCAAGATAAACCCAAGTGACAACTGTTTCAAAGGGTAGAGGTTGTTGTGAGGGTTGGACTAAGAAAGCAAGACTTTCAGTTTAGGCCCTCAATCATGGAGATGGAACATATCTTCTTCTCAAAACTTGATTGGCAGAAACAGTGACAACCTGGGGGCTTTGCCATAAGATTTTTCCATCAGGCCCTGAGATATGCAGAATAAAATAGGTCTCCTTTAAAATAAGAAAGATGCGCATGAGAGAATGCAATTGTCTGGCCAGTGCCTTTGTTTAGGTGTTATTTTAGATCCTGAGAACACAACTTTTCCCAACTCATGGAACTGTGGTTTTTGCTACAATGGTCACTGTTGGTCACTATTGGTTTATTACTGTTGTTAAGATTCTATATATTCCCCTCATGCTGCATTGCTTACATAGCCTTTGCCTTAGTTGGTCCCATTGAATGGATACTACTGCTGACTTCCTAGAAGTCTGCCATTTCCTTCCATTTCCCCCTGGAAGTAATAAAGATGGAGATGCCTAGGAGTTGTGTGGCAGGCCCTCCAGGTGGCTTGGTGGGAAACTGGCCACATTCAGTGTTCTCTGAGGTTCTGTATGGTCCTAGCTACTCCCCAGACCCCAGTGCTGGACTATGAATACTTCATTCAGAGGAAAGCATTTTATTTTCATCACAGAGCTTTGTGTAGAAACATATTTGTAGTCAACACCAGAGTTCTTTTGGTGCACAGGATTTCAAGTAGCCAATCCAGTGTCTTCTACAACTTCTGCAGTACACATTTAATGTTTAGGTGCAGATGGTGTCAGGATTGAAATCCTTAAAAGACCACATAGGCTACTGCCACTCTATTACAGAGAGTAATAGGCTTACATACCCAAGCCAGGGATGGAGTCAAAGTACACCTGCACTGCTCACTTCAAAGTTTTGTAAACAACCTTGTTTGGCCAACCTTGTTTGCATGGGAATTCTACATCTAGCGGGGGAGGAAGAGAGCTGTCATTGACAACTACTAAATTTCCCGACAGAGTAGGGCTTTTATCAGCTGGTAGATGCATTACTGGCACACAACAAATATTAGGTCGTGGTGTGCCATAGACATCAAGTGTTCTTCTGGAGAAAATCATGTGTCTGTCATATGGGCATTATGAGCCCAGGGGACACCTGTTTAAAAAGAAAAACAGTGATGTGTTGTGGGCTATTCAGAGCAAGTTAAACTTTCAAACTAGGTCCTCACATATAGAGAAGTAACATAGGTCCTTCGGAAACCAAGAAAAGTGCTTGGCAGAGCCAATAACTGCCTGGGAGTCTAGTGTTAGGTATTCTCCATCAGGCTTTGAGATATGAGAATAAAACAACTCTCCATTTAAAAGAAGGAATATTCTTAGGAGAAAATGCATTTGTCTGTGGCCAGTGTCTTTGTGGAGGGGTTGTATCAGATCATGAGTGCAAAACCCTTCCCACCAAATGGAGCTGTGGTTGTTGGGCCATGTACAGTGTGGGCTTAGTCAGTAATGTTCCTGGGATTCCGTGTG